>CM055281.1:47125535-47788443 GCA_029237695.1 Conchocele bisecta
TGTGGGACGTCGTGGATCCTCACACTCCACTACACATCAGGATGGGCCTGCAGAGTCCGCAGCGCAAACACCTCATGGAGTCGTCGCGCAGGAATATCGCTCCTCGGATCGCTTAAAATCACACATCATCTTATGCTTGTGGAATCGTTTCGCAGGAGTATTACTCTCGGATCGTTTAACCCTTTCAACGCCACATACCTCTTTAGCAGTGTTTAGCTCGTAACGAGCCATCTCATCAGGATCTGCACTGTTTGCAAGAGATAAAACACGCCCCCATCTTATAAATGGACTAGTCTGAAAATCATTTTATTACCACTGGATTGGTCCTTAACCCTCCTTAAATAGGTTATAATATAGGGAGACAGATAGTTTTGTATATTTTGGAGTTATGACATTTTCTGGTATTAAAAACAAACATTCATTCACCACTACCCCACGTATTGATTGGCATTATTATACATTTTATATCAGACGTAAATTTCCACACTGATATCAGGGGCGATAACCGTGTTACCTTAAAATGTTAACATTACTATTTATTCTCTGTATTTATTTTTTGATGTGCAATGATCATAGTTTATAATCTGTCGAAAATATATTTTTTTCAGGTTTAACACATTTAATTAATATAAATAATTAAAAAGTTTCATGCCTCATTTGCATATGAAAATAGCCTGATACCACCGCGAGTCGCTATCAGTAAAATAAATATTACTAAATGATTACATTTGTATAGCGGGTAATTTTTAGAACTGGTGGAATAGTGACACAATTATACACTTATTTAATTCCTATAAAGAACATTTGTGCCTACTGAGTGGGCATGTACCATTAACATATCGTAGTCCATTCCAGTTATTTAAGGTTGAAAGGGTTTAAATCCACATCGTCCACAGAATTCTGACACTCTGGTGCAATTATTCAAAGTTGTGAGAACATTTCATGTTTTGTTTGTACAAAATTCTGTTTTCAAAACAAACCCTTGAATGTTGGACATTCCCTGCACAGAGTGGTCTCTTCATGTTGGAGCATAGTCATACTGGCTGTGCAGCGGACCTACTGTCTGTTTCACGAAACCTGCCCAAATTTTACGGCCATATAAAGAATGCAAAAACAATATTTCTTTTCGATAATATTAAATTTTATCAAAATTTAAGAATGAGCCTTCTCTTTATTTTGTGAAATTTGGTCAAATATTGATTTTGTTAAGATTTTATTCTCTTTGGGAATTTAACATGGGGGAAAAAGGAGGTGGAGAAAAAAAATAATTGGAAATTGATTTTGAAACCTAGCTAGATAGCTTGGAAATGATCTATAAAGTAAGAAAACAAGTTACATTTTGAAAATCGGTCCACTATTTCGGAAATTAGAAAAATTTCACCATGTTAAATCCCCATAGACATCTTCACTCTCTGTGAAGATGTCTATGGGGATTTAACTTGGACATTGTTTTTTCGCAATAAAATCAATATTGGACCAAATTTCACGAAGTAAAAAGGGTTGTTCTTAAATTTTGCTAAAATTTAATATTATCGAAAAATACATTGTTTTTGCATTATTTATATAGCCGTAAAATTTGGGCAAATATCAGGCTCGTGACTTTTGATATCAAGTTCATCAGTCAAGGCTAGAAAGGCTAAGAATTCCGGCCACTTCTGAGCTGATCCTGATAAAATCGATATCAAAAGACACTAGTGTGGTATTCTATTTGATGAGTTAACATTTTAGGCACAGGTTGAAGTAATGGACCGAGGTCTATAAATACATTAAATATGCCTAAAAGCATCAATAAATGAAGAAAAAAAATCATTACTTCAACCTGTGATTTTAGGCTACAGAATGAGCAATTATGACGTTGTATTTTTAGCTCACCTGAGCAAGAGGCTCAGGTCTGACAGCTATTGTTACCGCTTTTTGTCCATCTTCGTCGTCCGTCCGTCCACAATTCCAAACGTCTTCTCTCGAACCACTGGGCCAATGTTGGTAAAATTTCAGCAATATTCCTGACCGACGACTTCATGATATATGGGTGGGGGCACGTCAGATTTTAAACTTGGAGGTCGTCGCATAATCCAAGATGGCCGCTATGGAAAAGTAGGTCAAATCCTTAAAAAAATCTTCTCACGAACCGCCAGACAGATTTCAATGAAACTTGGAAGGAATGATTAATAGTCGACGCTGATTCAGATTTGTTAAAATGGTGGCCCCGGGGTAAAAAATAGTCAAGTAGGTGTCAAATTTCACATTTGATCGAATATGGTCATGTCATACATGTATATCAAATCGAAGGTATCGACAAGACAATCACTCTGGGGCATATTTTGTCTAAATCGGATGATTACGTCATCAAAGATGGCCGCCAAAATGTCAAACGGTCATCCTTTAATTAGAGATTAATCTTCTCGTGAAGCGCTTGGCCGTTATTGACCAAGCTTCAAAGTTATGGCCTTTTCATATTTGTTAAAATGGAGGCCATCGTATAATCCACCGTACAAAAATAGGTCAAATTCTTCAAAAAATCATCTCACGAACCGCCAAACTGATTTTGACGAAACTTGGCAGGAACGATCAACAGTTAATGCTCTTTCAAATTTGTAAAAATGGTGACCCAGGGGTTAGGTTAAAAATGGGCAGGGCCCGGGCGGTCAACTAGGGGTCAAATTTCACATTTAATAATGGCTATGCAGGTGACTGATTTTCAGTTATTTTTTAATGAAGAGGTACACACATCTTTTTTGTTTTCATCGTGAATGCTGATAAACAATGCAGACCTCATCTGTGATAATCCATTCAAGCAAAATCACACTTCATCCTTATCACGTAGTCTACACACTGTATAATCACTGTTGGTTAAATATTACGGGCCTGATGCTTTTAACAAACAATATAGAGTATTGAATGAGTTATCAGCATTTTGTCTTGGCCAATCACATTCGTCACTTTCTTGGCAGAATTTGTTTGCTAAAAGAATGTGGAATATATTATGTATTATAAAGTGATTAAAATTTCATAGTCAATTGTTAATTCCATCACGTAAGCCTGTGTATTGTAATTATTTAATTAATATCATATCTGGGCTTGTGTTGTACGTGCGCAATATTTGTTATATTGCATACAAAGTATGGTCGAGGCCTGAGGGGTATATTTATCCCGTCAACACCGTGCGTATGTGCCGTGAAACACGGTGCCGTGAAACATTTTTGATATCCAGTCAATACAATTTTTGCATTTTACAGCCATTTGTAGGTGTTGACGGGATAAATAGAATAGTAGGTTAGTGCCGTGAATGGGAAAAAATATCTGGCGCGGCACGGAAACGGGATGTGCTCGGCAGAGCCTCGCCCATCCCGTTTCCTCAGCCTTGCCAGATATTTTTTCCCATTCACGGCACTAACCTACTATTCTCTATATTGCATACAAAGTATGGTCGAGGCCTGAGGGGTGTATATATGTTCTCGCCTTTCCGTCCAGTCATCCGTCCGGAAACCAAAAACCCAATTGAAATCAGAAGTAGCGAGTATCAAAAAGCAATAACAATTTTGTGGTACCTTTATCATGCTGCAGAAAACAATAAACAGACCACAAATATAGCATATTTTTATTATTTTCATGAAAACACATCTTGGTATTTCATTAGAATTGTCTCCAAGGAGACAATCTAATGAAATACCAAGATGTGTTTTCATTTAGAAGCAAACTATTCAATAAGTGCGGTCTGCTGAGGTGTAAACAGTAGTGTGATTCTATTTTACACAATTAAAAATTTGAAATACCAAATTGCTTTAGAAATGATGGAGTGAAAATACTCAAATACTAATTCCTTATCTGGAGCCCTGATCTGTAACACATAAACTTAACATTTTCTTGTAATTCCTGCTTCATATAAGACACGCCATGTGAATTTGCTATGAAAATTCCGCCAACTTCCGATAGTCATTTACGGAAAATATCGTAAATTTTGTAAATACTTTTTCATGAGATATCGCACATGTTCTTCGGTGTGTCTCATATCTGGTTGATGTCTTACTAATATCATCCTGCACCATTTTGCGCAAACTGTTCCCCCTACATTGCCTGCAAGCCCAAGGTCAAGGCCAAATGACTTAGAATAGTTGGTGGTCGGACCAGGCGGCGGCCAGGTGTGTACGCGAGCGAGCCCCTGCTCACTTGCTCTTATCTAGTTAACCATGTTGTGCAATTATATGAAAATGTGTTTGTTATTTTATATTAGTGAAAATATCATTTGTTATCAAGATGTATTAAATTTGAAACCGATGCAGATAGTTCTAAACAATCTCTAGCACTTTCAACCCCAAATATCCAACATTGATTTTTCCGTGTCAATTTTTCGCCTTTCATTAATATTAAAGAAAATTCTGATTCTTTTTAGAATTGAACATGACGGACAAATGCTGCAGATCCTGATGAGATGTGTCATTAATTTAGGAGCCGGCTCATCTGGATCTATAGTGTTGGCTTTATGGCTTTTAAGGTTGAAAGGGTTAAACCCCAGTTTAGTACCATGGACTAAAGTAAAGATGTGTGTAAGTGATCAAACGCTTGACTTTCATACTTGGATCACAGTTACCAGTGCCAGTATCGTGTTTATTATACCAAACCTGCTTGGGTCTTAGGTACAGTTTTGGCTTTCTAGTTACTCGAGAGCCAAATCACTTAGCCCCACTCCTTAAAAGTAATAGATTAGTACTAATCTTACTACTTTTATAATGGGTATAACCAAATTCAACTCTCAAGTATTACGAAGAAAGCCAAGAACGTACCTGAGGGCCAAACCAGGGATATCGGAATTCCGGTATTAAAGGATGAACCCGTTAAATTTACCCTTGGTACACTCCCGACCAGTGGCTATTGATATTCAACCTACACCTCGGTATCTGTTGTTTTTGTTCATCCTTACCGGAATCCCGACCGGAGAACTGTAGCCTATTTCACCAACATTGCAAAGTACATGTATACTTTTAATTATCTAGCAAAGTATACTTTGAGGGAGACATTTTAAATTTTAGGACAAATTTATTAATTTTATTATACGGAATTTCTTACATTATCACAGCCATTTTGGCTGTGATAATGTAATAAATTCAGTACAATAATTCTGCATACATTTAATCATCAAATATATGCAGTCGTTAGTTCTATATGACATAATGCATTTCGGGAAAAATAAATGATTACTCCCTCAAAGTATACTTTGCAATGTTGGTGAAACAGGCTACTGGTTTGGCCCTCGGGTACCTCTTTAGCACGCTTGTATGTGAGGGTCTGGTTATACCCCTTGTGTGAGTAATACGATTATTCGTAATCGTAGTACTTTTTAGGGAAGGGGCCAAGTGGCTTTGGTGTGGTATGGACCTGGTACCAGGTCGGGTTATTTTAATTTCAGGGCTGATTATATAGTTTTTTCGGTGTACTATGTAAATATAATTCCGTTCTGATTTTGTGATTTTTCCCGCATTGCAGCAGGATTACGTTAGTGAACCCGTTGGCCCGTCTTTAATTGACCTTAGCTGTTGATATGCCGACAACAAACAAACAACAAACAAACAATCAATATCCAGGTCCCCACGGTGTCCGGTTTAGAGAGGCTCCACTGTTAACTAGGCATTTCAGCCTGTCTAGATAGTTTTCAGTGGCTTGCGATCATGAACAGACACTATCAAAGAAAATGCATGACACTACAGATTTACAATTCAACAGACAGATTTGACGGCGTCCGGTTTAGAGAGGTCCTACTGCATGAGAAAACTGTATACTACCATCTGCTGATGACGTCGTCCACATGGCTGTCGCCGTTTCTCAGATGATCTGCGCTGTATCACATCAACATTTCTGTAGGTGTTACCGAGATATTCAGGAAACTGTACATGGTAGCTACAATAATTCGCCTCCGATATGTTATCTACGGCTACAATTTGACCCATTCAAAAAATGTGAGCAGCCGAAGTGCATACCCAAACTTGTTGATGTTATGTCAACATTTAGTAAACTGTATATTTTATACATTTAAACAAATAATTTTGATGTAGAACTAGTAAATTGCCAAACATAATAGAACAGGGAAATCTTTTCTCTAGTTGTTGTTCAACATTCAACATAACGAAATGAAGCTTTCAAATTTACAAGATATACATGTACATGTAAATGTGAGATAAACACCTTGACACCACGGTAGAATGGTACAATAACCAAATTCTGTATGCGTATGTTCTTGATTTATAATTTATTGATACAGCTTTGATAGTTTTATATCGCTAACATATCAAATATGCCGGATAACCGATTGCAAAAATCACTCTTCCATGCGTTACATTAAAGAGTGAGTGAATAGGGTTTAACGTCCGCTTTTCTGACAAAGAGGTACAAGCCTCAGGGAGTCTACATGCAGACGGGTCAACGGGGTCGCGTCCCGTATCCACCTGTCCGAGGGGGGTAAATCCCAACTTCAGAACTCAATATTTACAATCAAAATATATATTCAGTCCTGAAATTAGAACAACCTGATCTGGTGCCAGGCCCTCGCCTCACACCAGCATCATTTATCCCAATCCCCTAAAAGTAATAGGATTAGCGCTAATCTTACTTTTATATATGGGGCATAGCCTGACTCAACTCTCACATACAAGAAAGCCAAAAATGTACATGAGGGCCAAATCCGGTATAGTGGGTTCCGGAAAGTATGAACCCAATCGTTAAGCCAGTTTAGTCGCCTTTTACGACAAGCAATGGCTACTGCAGCACTATTCTCAGGATCAATTGATCCCGCCCCCGGTGGGGCCTCAGGCGAGGCTCGTACATTAAAGAGATGGGGTTAAATTGCTAAACTCGCGAGAGGTATGGAGCAGGGCTAAATAGACCATGGTTTCACTAAACTTCGCACGACTAAGATGTTCACTAGTGCAAAATTATGATAGTCTGTAAATTTCACATTAACAATTGTATTAAAACAATTATTGAATCTACATTTATTGAGCATATGCTGCATATTATGCATATTCAGCCTATGTTCAATAAATGTAAATCCATCAATTTAAATTTCCAGACGATCCTAAATTTGCACTTCCGAACATTTTAGTCGTCGTACACAGAATATACACAGGTTACCGAACTTGGAGAATCACGAGTTACTTCCCTTAGAACAGACTGCTGGAGCATCCTTGATGCTGGAATTGGTAGAATTTGCCCGTTTGATGTCATAGTAAACTAAGCAATGTGACATCAAACTGGCAAACTCCACCAATTCTAACGTAGGATGGTAACAAAGAGTTTAACTCTGCATGCTAGCGGCGAAAATATCCGCCAAACAAATTAGGACAATATGTTTTATTTCTCTCTGTAAATATGTCTTGGAATTTCATTAGAATTGAGTCCTCAGGACTCCATTCTAATGAAATTCCAAGACATATCCATGATATTTACAAGGAGAAATAAAAGAAAATGTGATGAATTTTTGTCTGCTAGTTTTGAACTATTTATAGCCCACAAGTTTCCCAGTATGCAAAGAGTTAAGAGACCTGTGGCCTATTTCACCAACATTGCCATTTGTTAATCGAGTTGATCTGTAGGACACATCTACTGTTTGTATTCGTAATATATGTCTGCAAAAAACACGGTTGCTACCTACGTATTGTGAGTGGGTGGTTGGTCGGGCGAACACGATTTGATTGGGTGGTTGGTCAGGCGAACGCGACTTGATTGGGTGGTTGGTCGGGCGAACGCGACGGTGTAAATTAACGTTAATGTTCCTCCTTATAGGAATCACGATTTGCCTGGTTTGACCCTCAGGTATGTTTTTATCTTTGGCTCTTTTTGTTACCTGGGAGTTGAATTGGGTTATCGCCCATTATAAAAGTAGCAAGATTATTACTTGTCCTATTGCTTTTGGGAGGGGGCCAAGTGATTCTGGTGTGGTGAGGACCTGGCATCAGATCAGGATCATTCTGATTTCAGAGCTGAATATATGATTTTTTTATTGTAAATATTCAGTTCTGATTTTGGTATTTTCCCCCCATTTGTACATGTACTTGTACAGGTAATATATGGGATTTAGTACTGAACCAATTGACCCGGCCTTAAATGACCATAGCTGTTGATAGGCCGTTAAACCCCAACAAACAAACCACACCAGTCACTTTGCCCCTTCCCATTAAAGTAAATAGGATTAGGAATAATCATATTACTCGTACAAGGGGTATAACCAGATCAACCCTCACATACAAGAATGCCAAAGACGAACCCGAGGGCCAAACCAGGTCTCCATTTGGGATACCAGTATGGATCACCCATTGCATGCTCCCACCTGCCACCCACCTATTGAGAAGACAAAATATGATACAACAGCAGTCGACAATTTTAGTTTCCCTCATTCTAAAGGTTAACTTCTATGGCCAGACACAAGGTTAAGAAAACAATTTATTAATTGCATAAAATCAAGTGTTTATTACAAAATGGTGAAGATGGTAACAATGTTTATATTAAATATACTAGCAAATAACATGTAGAACAAGAAAATGTGGGCCTGTCGGCACGTGAATGCCCCCGGTGGCAGATGGAGAAAATGTGGCAGACTGAATTAACCAAAAGTGTTAAGTACATGTATTAATAAGCCTAGTTGTGAAAACCAATGTCATGTTAACAGCAATATGGATGTGTGACATTTGTGAACAAGTCTTATGTAAACTCTGGTAAAAACTTTTAAAGTGTGAAAAAGTTCAAAGCTGTGAAGGTCCAGGTCATATTGAGGACAGCGCGGATGTGTGGCATTTGTCCACAAGCATGATGTATTCAAATATTAAAATGATCCATCAAGGGATATAGAAGTTATGACAGAATTGAGAAACTCTGGCGAACTTCTGCATGTGTGAACAAATTCAAAGTTGTGAAGGTCATATTAAGGGCAGTATGATGTATTAAAATATTAAATATGAACAAATTCAAGGTTGTGAAGGTCAATGTCATATTATGGGCAGCATGGATGTGTGGCATTTGTCCACAAGAATGATGCAAAATTAAAGTAATCCATCAAGTGATACAGACGTTATGACAGAATTGAGAAACTCTGGTGAACTTCTTAATGTGCGGACACACGGACGGATGTTCCTACAAATGGATACTTATGTGACTAACCTAACCTTTTCCTTTGTCATCCCTATTGCTCTGTAGCCACATAAACCAATTTTTAGCCACATAAAATCAAAGAACAATAGAATATTACACAACCTATTGTTCTCCTAGCCACATATGTATCCATTTGTAAGCTCGTACGGACACACATCAACACACTTATATGCCTCCGGCTCTACTAAGACCAGGGGGCATAACAATGTTTGACAGCCAGGGCCTGGTTGCTGAAAGCTTCTGTTAGCTTAACAGACTGTTAAATCCTTAGCATTGCTAATGATTTAACAGTCTGTTAAGCTAACAGGTTTTGAGCAACCGGGCCCCGGAGGTGTCCAGTTTTGAGAGGTCCCACCGTACTTTAGCTTATGGGCACTCCAATACATGTATACGTGGCTGTGACTGGAGAAATCGGGCTTATGGCCCACGGTGTTGCGACCAGTGTAGCTCCAGATCAGCCTGTGCATCCGCACAGCCTGATCAGGATCTGCACTGTTCGCCATTCCATCCATGAAACACCTGTGCCGCTTCTAACAAGAAATATAGATCGTTATCGGGCTACAGGAGTGTGCTGTTTGGTCAGGAGATACCCTGGTCACAAATCCCATAAGCCCTATTTCTCCAGTCACAGCCACATGTGTGCTTTCCGATTATGAACAGTCGTTATCATTAGTTTATCAGTTTATCAGTTTATTATTAGTTTATTATTAGTTTATTTATTTATTAGTTTATTTATTTATTAGTTTATTATTAGTTTATCAGGTTATAATTCCAGCACAAAAATATTTACACAATTCCCTAACATTTGATTGGTCCGTAGCAAGTCTGTCCAAAATTTATATCCTAGTAAACTCCCACGCCGAACTACTTTCCGTAACCGTGAGGCGCAGTTAAAATAATTAAGAAAACGGAAAATAAACACATTTTCTTGATGAATTTATTTAATATGCTGGAATTATAAGGAATGAATGGTCTTTTTGTGGAATTTATAAACTTGGAAAAGTCACGGGAATACTGGACGAAGGCCGGAAGGCCTCGTCCAGTATTCCCGCGACTTTTCCAAGTTTATACCCCGATAAATTCCACAAAAAGGCCATTCATTCCTATAATGCTAGGAAACATGTAGGAATTATTCCGTGACTCCTTAAGACTCGAGCAAGGCTAGGCTAAGAATTCCGAGGCTCGCTGATCTGAGCCTGATAAACTTGATATCAAACGACACTAGCCTGATATTCTATTTATTAGGTAAAGGTGCCGAGTGAGCAAATATGATGTGGCTTTAGTTGGAAAATAGCGCCGACTTATTTACGTTTCGTCACTACACTAACGTCATTCAGTAAACGTCATGTGACTTTGTTCAGCCAATGATTTCATTTGATGTAATGGTGTTTAACCCATCGGCAGCTATGGTCATTTCAGGCCGGTTAACTGGGTTGAATCCCATATTTCACATGTGATGTGCCAATGAAGTCTGTTTTGAATTTGTTGTTAACCAGATCCGGTTAACAACAAATTCAAAATCCGACTTTTCAGTGGCACAAACTATATATCTTGTCAATACAACAACTACAACAGTCCATGTGTATTCGGCCAATGCATAGCGGTGGATGGCAGGTGGGAGCATGCAATGGGAAATAAATTTAACGATCAGGGTTCGTCCTTACCGGACTTGCGACTGGAGACCTAGTTTGACCCTCACATACGTCTTTGGCATTTTGTATGTGACCGTTGAATCTGGTTATACCCCTTATGCGAGTATGTATTACGATTATTCGTAATCCTATTTTAGGGGAAGCGGCCAAGTGACTTGGTGTGGTGTGGTGTGGTATGCAGCCAGTTAAAACGGGATCGAACCCATTTGCCCGGCCTTACACATCGTAGCTGTTGATACAATGTAGGACGTTAAATAAACAAACAAACAAACCATTGCATAGCGTATTACCTGATAACAGTACAGTGAAAGCCATTAACCCTTAGCCTGCTGATCGCGAAAACTGTCGTCTGCTGTTGCTTTATTTTTTGCCCTGTTTCTCAATAAAAACATGGTTTGACAGCACTTTAGAATCATTTCCAATGGAAATGATTCTAAAGTGCTGTCAAACCATGTTTTTTATGAGAAAAATCGAAAATAAAACATAAACAGCAGACGACAACATTTCATTCAGCAGGCTAATGGTTAACATCTTACACACCAAGGCTTACCAGGTTTACATAGGTTCTACTGTATATCATAATAAGTCGTGTATAAAACAAGCGATTTATGTGAAAGATTAACCCTTAGACCGCTACTCACCAACAATTATCATCTGCTGTTGCTTTTATATCTTGCCTTATTTCTGAATAAAAACATGGTTTGACAGCACTTCAGAATAATTTCCAACGGAAATGATTCTGAAGAGCTGTCAAAGCATGTTGTAAACTATTCTAAAGTGCTGTCAAAGCATGTTTTTGATGATAAAAATGGAAAATAGAACATAAACAGCAGACGACAAAACAATTATGATAGCGGTGTAAGGGTTAAAGGAATGGTATAACATGGACGGATCTGTAACAGAATTTCATACATAAAATGGACGGATATCAATCATATGTTGTAAAACATTAAAAAATACTGTAAAGTTATGAACTACAATGACTACTAGATGAATAACAAGTTGCATAAAATAGTTGATAAATGCTTATGGATTCATAATGGTGATAAAAAACAGCGTGTACGAACACATGGACATTGAAAACGTCACAATTGGACTAAGATGTGCTACAACCTGGTTTATTTTATTTCTGACCAATGCGGATCATGATCAGCCTATTTTCATGCCTGCACATCGGTGCAGTCTGATCAGGGTTTTCACTGTTTGCCATTCAGTCGGTGAATGCTCATCATGCTTCTAACAAAGCGAGTGTCTCGCCCATGTAAGTCAAGGTCGCCCAAATGTGAGGAAGCTATTGATGATGTAATGATCCGACCGACGGATCAGGGGATATTTGGATGTACGATGAAAAATGTTGACACGAAGGTCAAGTCACCCGAATGACACTGGGTAGATAGCCATCAATTTGAGGAAGCTATTGATGAAGATTGGCTTGGTAATGATCCACCCCGGGGGTCCCAAAACTATTCGGGGGATATTTGGTATGTACGATGAAACTGTTGACAAACCACGAAGGATCAATCACGCCCGAATGGACACTGGGTAGATAGCCATCAAATGTGTGGAAGCTATTGATGAAGATTGGCGGTAATAGATCCGACCAAATCGGATCTGGGGGAATATTTGGATTGGATTTACGATGAAAATACTGTTGACACCGAAGGTCAAGTTCCAACCTGAACATGACACCTGGGTCAGTAGATAGCCATCAATTGTTTGGTGGAAGCTAATTGATTGAAGATTGGTGAATGATACCGACCAAAGCGGATCCGGGGAGATTTTTATTTTGGATGTACGAATAACAAAGGTTAAAAACTTTTTTTGTTTTTGAAACACGAAGGTCAAGTCCCACCTGAATGATGACCAACTGGTGGCGATAGCCCATTTCAATGTGTGGATGGTGTTAACAACGTTTGGTAAGATATTCAACCTTTGGACATACAATCAAAATTGTTAACAAATACGCCTTCGCCTTAAAATACCCGCTATGTCTCGCTTTCCACGTACGTTGACGAGACAACAAAAAGTATATATCCTGGGGCCCGTTTCACTAAACTTTGTACGACTAAAATGTTCGTAAGTGCTAATTTAGGACCTTCTGAAAATTTCAATTGATGGATTTACATTTATTGAGCATAGGCTGCATCAATAAATGTAAATCCAATAACTGTTTACAAGAAAACAATGTTAACGCGAAATTTACAGACTATCATAATTGTGCACTTACTGATCTGGATCTACTTTGTTCGCAAAGGCCATATGTAAGTCACCCTGTGTGATAGCCAGAAAATTTGGGTTAAAGCCCAATTTCCCCTCACATCAACATTTGCAATATAACCAGCCAATCGGTCATACAGTAACAAAGTTATAGCGGAATGGAAATCGTGGCTGACGGACAGACAGACGGACAACTTTTACATCAGTATCCCATTTTCGCTAAACGATGGGATAAAAATTGGATAGAAGCAATAAATGTATATGTAATGTGTCCTGCCACTTCAAACACAGGCTTATTGAGATTTTTGACCGATGTAATACCTGATCAGCTAGCTCACTCATGCAGTCTATTGCAGCCAGCAGAAATATTTCCCCAATTGATTTCGAACATTGTAGGTCCTGATCAGACTGCACAGATGTGTAGCCTAATCTGGGGCTACAGTGGGCGCAAATGCCATAAGCCTCATTTTATTGTGACAGGACATGTAAAACAACAAAACTTAAATTGTAATATATTAAAAAACAAAGGCACACATTTGCATAGACTAATATTGCTGCATTGAAAACTCACATCAACAAAATAGAAAATAATTTATAGCAACAACACGACCAGAGCTCCAGTTAAGGTGCGTAATTTGACCAACATTTGGTGAAATTTTGTTATTTCTTCATCAAAAATGGCAAGTTGGGAGTGCTTTAGAATCGTCTCACTGAGACGATTCTAAAGCACTCCCAATTTGCCATTTTTGATGGAGAAATAAGAAATTTACCTTCAAATTACGCACCTTAACGGGAGCTCTGACGACCCAATATGTTTATTTTGTAACACAGATATATAGAGAATAGTAGGTTAGTGCCTGGCAAGGCTTAGGAAACGGGATGTGTGAGGCTCTGTCGAGTACTTCCCGTTTCCGTGCCGCGCCAGATATTTTGTCCCATTCACGGCACTAACCTACTACATGTATTCTATTTATCCCATCAACACCACAGGTGGAAGACTCGGACCTATAAAAAAATCCCATTACCCCACCTACCTGGTATCGCACTATACACGACGTTTAATAGAAGATAGTACTGTATGAGACCAAGTGGGTGGGGTAATGGATTTTTTTGTAATGGTCATTTACTTTGTGTCACAGGTCCGAGTATTCCACCTGTGGTCAACACCTGCAAATGGCTTTAAAATACAAAAGAATAACCCAGCCACCGCACATATTCATACGCAGTGATAAGGTCGTATTGACAGGATATCAAAAACGTTTCATGGCACCGTGTTTCACGGCACATACGCACTGTGTTGACGGGATAAATTAACGACGTATGCAAAACAAATAATAGTGTCAATTTCCACATGTAGTTCTGAAATTCAAGACTGTCTTGAAGGTTAAATCTCCAATACTCTATGATATAGTCGGTTCTGACAAGCAGGGACTCGACAACATTTGTAACGCCCATAGATCTTGGTCCTCTTGCACATTTTCTCTGTAGGATAGAATGCAAGGCCTAAAACATGGTTTGTTTCTTGCTACCCAACCGGCTGTATTTTTTTTACCCGCGACTATTTTTTTTAACGAAAAATAATGTGTTTTTTCGGTGTTTGGTTAAAAAAACAAAAAAACAAACAACCCTAATTTTGTTCAGCCCATAACGGGAAACACTCTTATTAGGCTTAATCATTTTGCTCATGGCTTTGAACCTGTTTCAGAAACTGATTAACAAACAGTGTAGGCCCTGATCAGACTGTGCAGATGCATGCAGTAGTGTGCGGATGCACAGGCTGATCTGGGGCTACGCTGGTTGTAAATGTCTCAAACAAAAACCAACAAACAAACAAACAAAATGTCTTCGCTACATTTTCTCGACCATTGACCCATGTATGGTAAAAACATAATGACATTTGACTTAAAATGGCAACAAGAAATAACAAGTGAACTTGCAACATCAACGGTGACTGCAGTCGTACATTGCATCAATTTTACATACAATCAATGATGTCATCAGGCACAAAGAAAAACTAAAAAATGTGTTCATAGAACACAGATGCCACACCTACAGCTTTAATAGTAAACAAGGCAAATTTCTAAGATAATCCATGGCCAAGGTCAAATAAAAATAGAACCATAAAGAATCTACATACCAAATATCGAGCCTTCAGCTATAACGGTTTAAGAGTTGTACAGCCTTAGTTACAAGGCAAAATTGGGCATTTCTAAATCCAAAAGGGGAGATAATCCATGACCCAGGGTTGAATCAGAAATCAAAATTATCTTTGTGAATCTAGGCCCGTACGCAAGATTTTCTATTGGGGGGTGCGGCGTCAGGGGCGAGCCCCATGTAGTGGCGCGAGTACGCTAGGGGGTACCCCCCTAGCGTACTCGCTGCCACTACATGGGGCTCGCCCCACCCTGACCTCACCCCCCTGAATTTTTTTAAACCTAGATGGCCTGAAATGCACTCCTGGATTTCAACGGTGGTAAATTGTGACATTTTCATGCAAATTACCTGTATATTAATGCATTTGAAGATTTGTTGAGATTAATGTTTGAAAAATAGCGGACCTCGGCAAATTTAGGGGGGTGCGTACGCACCCGTCGCACCCCCCCTGCGTACGGGCCTGGAATCTACACATAACATGGAAGCTACATATGTGTACCAAGTATCAAGCTTCCAACTATTACAGTTCAAACGTTGTACAAGATACAAAGGATATAACTATGCACATAGTATTGCAATTGTAGGCCAACTTCACTGTAGGCTGGCTGTAGGCTTAACCCTTTCACCCAATTTTCATCCAATTGTCACAAAATGATTTTCAGACTCGTCCATTTATGAAAAGGGGGTGTTTTTTTGTTTTCAAAAATATGAAAATTACTTTCAAAAAGTGCAGATCCTGATGAGACGGCTCGTTACGAGCCGACTCATCTGGATCTGCACTGTTTGCATAAACCGATATAGCGGGCTTTCGGGTTCAAAGGGTTAATACTATTGACGATGCAAACAAAAACTTTCATCTTGTGACGAACGGACGGAGAATGGTAATACTGAATGCCCCCTCCACTACTGTGGTGAGGCATAAAAAATACAGTGAAAGTGTTTAGCGTCCTGGGAAAAGCTATATAGAGACTGGACCTCAGTTTCAAGTCTCATCTAAAGGACAAGTGGGGTTGAAATACTTTGGGGCAACGGGGTTTTTTCAATGGGCAATTTTTCATGTAACATGTCTAATGTCTTCCACCTATGACCTGGAGCACAGGTATTCGGCATGTATCGGTCCTTCTATATTACTACATGCAGAGCTCCAGATAAGCTGCGTATTAGTGTATTTTACCAACTTATTTTATCAGAATATTGAGTACAAAATACTCACAGCAATGTGAAAATACGCATTTATTTTCAAATTGAGTAGTGAAAATACATGTAATGTAATAAAGTTAAACATTTACTTAGTTGAGCTGCAAAAAGTCAACAGTGTTTGTTTTTTGCAGCTCAAATAAGTGAACTTTTAAATTTGTTTTATTTGTTATCATTTGTTCCCTATTTAATATTAACATGATTAAAGGAATAAAATCAATAATACATTTGTAAAAGTAAAATACACATTGAATTTGAAATCTGGGGGTTTTTATACTCTTTAGATACAAAACTTATCTGGAGCGCTGACATGTATATATGAACAACAAGGCTTGTATAGCTTTGGTTGGACACAAATCTGCAATTTTATTAACACTAACATAACTACTTTGGAGGAAAGTGCCCATTTGAAAAATATTGTTATTTTGCTAAAATAGCATAGCACATCATTATGCACAGAATATTGATTTATATCTGGTATTTATCCCGTCAACACAGTGCGTATGGGCCGTGAAACACGGTGCCGTGAAACATTTTTGATATCCAGTCAATACAATTTTTGCATTTTACAGCCATTTGCAGGTGTTGATGGGATAAATAGAATAGTAGGTTAGTGCCGTGAATGGGAAAACATATCTGGCGCGGCACGGAAACGGGATGTGCTCGGCAGAGCCTCGCCCATCCCGTTTCCTGAGCCTTGCCAGATATTTTTCCCATTCACGGCACTAACCTACTATTCTCTATCTATTTTCCTTATTTCTGAACCAAAGTATATGTTGTGACCACTCATTTGAACCGTCTCGGCGAGACGGTTCAAATGAGTGGTCACAACATATACTTCTGATGAGAAATAAAGAAATTCTTGAGCCTTGCCGGATATTTTTTCCCATTCACGGCACTAACCTACTATTCTCTATTCCTAGGTCAGACACAACCTCGTATAGGAACTAATGAAATACTGTGTGTACGGCCGTACCACCAATGTGGTTGCAAGTTCACATGTTCGTTTGAGAATTATCGTTACCTTGCAAAAATACACAGCATGCATAGAACATTATCATTTTAAACATGTTATTTTGTTACAATATGAGGTTGTGTCCGACCAGAAGCTACAAACCTTACTATATATAGTTACTACAAAACAAAGCAAATGGCATTAAGTTGATCTTAAGGGAAATAATCATTGGAATTTATACAGTATTACTGTGCCATTCATATACATATATATTTATATAGAGGATATTGCATCAGGATTATTCTGATTTCAGAGCTGAATATATAGTTTTTTTATTGTATATATTCAGTTCTTATTTTGGGATTTTGCCCCCCATTTGTACATGTAATTGTACATGTACTTGTACAGGTAATACATGGGATTTAGTACTAAACCCATTGACCCGGCCTTAAATGACCTTAGCTGTTGATAGGCCGTTAAACCCCAACAAACAAACAAATTTGCATTAGTGATGATTTATTATGATATTTATTAAACGAGTTTACTGATTTCATAAGAAACGAGGCTATGCCGAGTTTCTTATGAAATCAGTCAACGAGTTTAATAAATCTCATATTAAATCATCACAAATGTTAGATTCTATTTATTTCATAAGCTAAGAAGCTGTACTAATCACCCAGTATGTTTTTTGTCGCCGTCTCATTTGCTTATTTATTACACTAGTGTATTATGACATTAATTACACGTTGTTAGTGCGCTGTGAAAGCCCATTTTATGCAATAAAGCAGTATATATAGCAGTACCGACGAAAGCCAAAACACACCAAATGCCTGTAATATGGAGTGAAGTATCGACTCCCGGACACAGCGACGTTGTGATATATGGTCGCCGAGAGAACACTGATCGATGATCCAAGGTGTGGACTAAAATGGCTGCTCACAATATCGGCATACACATCAAATTCGTGTCGTGGAATGTAGAATCTGGTGATACGCCTTGGCCATAAATCCTCAACAAACCGTGATGGATCCTGAAAGGTAATAAAGTTTGTTTAACCCTGATTTAAATTTTGTCGTCTGCTTTTTTTTCTTCAATTTCCATTTTTCTTGATACAACCATGGTTTGACAGCACTTCAGAATCATTTCCATTGGAAATGATTCTAAAGTGCTGTCAAACCATGGTTTTATTGAGAAGAAGACAAAATATGAAACGACAGCAGCCGGCAATTTTTGTTTCTCACATTCTAAGGGTTAAAGGTACAGATATAATCATTTAGTAATATTTATTTTACTGATAGTGACTCGCGGTGAATCGGGCTATTTTCATATGCAAATGAGGTATGCTATTTTTTAAATTATTTATTCTAATTAAATGTGTCGCCTGAAAAAATAATAGTTTCGACAGATTATAAAGTATGATCATTGCACATGAAAAACTAAATTCATAGCATAAATAGTAATGTCGGTTAACATTTTAAGGAAACACGGTTATCGCCCTTGATATCGGTATGGAAATTTACTTCTGATACAAAATGATTAATAATGTCAATCAATATGTGGGTTAATGGTGAATGAATGTTTATTTTGCCAGAAAATGTCGCAGATGATGTCTCTGATATAAAGAACATTTTGTGCCGACTGAGTGGGCATGTACCTTTAAATATGCACGGGGTCAGATAACATAAAGTAAATCTGAAAATCTTAATAGAATAAAGTAATGGATGCAAAATGAGCATGTTAATGAGTCGTAAGTATTCAAAATAAATCTTCATAGAAATTTTATAACATGTACAGTTAGTCAAAGTTCCTTTCCAAGATGTACATGTACCTAATGTGTCTGCAAATTAAAACTAGAGAAAAGTTGATGGCGCACCATATACCCAGTTTTACTGGCGATAAAAATAAACAATTGGCGATAAAAAATTACAATTTTCGAGAAAAAAAACAATATTTTTTTTCTTTTCGAAAATTGTAATTTTTTATTGCCAATTGTTTATTTTTATCGCCAATTGCGAAAGCGGCGATCGCCAGCGGAATCCCTGGGGGAGATAATCCATAATCAAAATTCACTCCGCGTATCTGCACACCATAAAGAACCTACACACCAAATATCAAATTTCCAGCTATTATGGTTTAAAAGTTTGTTTTCCTTACAAGGAACAACTGAGAAGTCCAAATGGGGAGATAATCCATGACCTGGAGGTCAAATCGAAATTCATTTTGCGCATCTGCACACCATAAGGAAGCTACAGTTAAAATATCAAGCCTCTGCTATTTCTGTGATAAATGCGTACCTGAAATTGAGGATGTCCTCAGTTCTAATTTCATTGTCGATATTCCAGACAGACTTCATCTTCTCTTGCTCCTTCGTTCGTTTCTTCTCCTCCTTTTTCTGAGCTCGCTTCCGTCGTTTTGCCCGATCCTTCTCGGCAAACGTCATCCGATACTGGGGCCCGACGAGTTTCTGTGGTGGGGCCGACATCGACCGCACTGTCTTCACGCCGTTGGAATTGATGGTCTGTGATAGATGATTGTGACCGTGAAATGAGGCCAGTCTAAACTACCGAACTACCGCCTGCGCTAATCTTGCCAATTGTTGTGAATTTCTTTATTATAGGAATGAATGGCCTTTTTGTGGAATTTATCAGGGTATAAATTTGGAATTTTTTTTTTTGTTTTTTTTTTTTTCGAAAATTGTAATTTTTTAATTAAGGTATTCCCGCGACTTTTCCAAGTTTATATCCCTGATAAATTCCACAAAAAGGCCATTCATTCCTTATAATTCCAGCATTTTAAATAAATTCATCAAGAAAATGTGTTTATTTTCCGTTTTCTTAAGAATTATTTTAACTGCGCCTCACGGTTACGGAAAGTAGTTCGGCGTGGGAGTTTACAGGGATATAAATTTTGGACAGAGACTTGCTACGGGCCAATCAAATGTTAGGGAATTGTGTAAATATTGTTGTGCTGGAATTATTTCAAAATACAGTCGAACCTCCGACCACCTCCGACCACCTCCGACCACCTCCGAATAGCAATCACCTGGCTGTAAAGGCCACAATTTTTTCTCTCCCAATGGCACAATTACTATATAAATGACCCTGCAAGTAAAGACCACCTGTGAACAAAGGCCAAATTGTTCACTTCCCATGCCTTTATTCACAGGTTTGACTGTACTTGAATATCGTACTTGAAGTCAAGCAGATTGATTGGCTGAGCCTGATCTGTGCTACAGATCAGGCTCAGCCAAGCAAACTGCTTGATTTTGAGTTGATATTGCTAATGGACATTCAGAAACGTTGAGATCTTTTCAAGTATAACATAGGCGGTTGTGTAGCTTAAAAAAAGAAGAAAAAAGTTTAAACTTTATTTATTTTACAACGATTACAAACGAGCGCAAGGGCACTTATACAAATAAACTTGGAAAAGTCGCGGGAATACTGGACGAAGACCGGAAGGCCTCGTCCAGTATTCCCGCGACTTTTCCAGCTTTCGTTGGCACAGATGATGGCGTAAGGGTGATCCTTTATGTGGGAGGAAACCGGAGTACCCGGTGGAAACCCACTTGTCCGATCTGGCGACCACCATACCATCTCACATACTGCCCCGACTGAGGATCGAACCTGGGGACGCATTGGTGAGAAGCGCGCTCGTTAACTGGACACCAAGTTGTTTTTTAAAGGTAACTATGTACAGTGGGGTCATTGTGTAAGTGCAGTATTTGCACGCACGCGTGTTCATCTTTTGCCGCCGTATTTTTAATGAGGACACCCAAGTTTGTGTGATATTAGCATATCACGTTCGTGTGAATCGTGCCGTGTAATGGAAACGGAAACAAAACGATGATACAAAATGGAAGCAGTGTACCGACAAAAAACATGATTTTGTTGGAGCAAAGTTGAGAATGGAACAGAGAACAGGACAACATTAGCTTCTCGCCTTTTTAAGGATAAGGGCTCTTTCTCTGTTAAGAGTCTGTGTGTGGGTATGTTTTGAGAGTGGTTACACTGTGTATGCCATTTAAAACTATTTACTGGTGAAGTAATAGGAAAATTGATTGCGGACTTGTCCAAGGTTTAATTTGTTAATGAATTAGCACCTAATAAACAGTTTAATGTATGTTATTATTTAAAGTTTGCTGGCGGCAATTTAAATTCATGTTAAATACTTCCTCAACCCTTTGCACACTGCAAAGGGTTGAGGAAGTTTTTCACATACATTTACCTTTGTTTTTTGTCGAGGCTTTGATTGTTTTTGCCGGATACGTAGGTAGGTTTTGAACATCTACGCGGACGCTTAATAGAGAAAAAAATTGGCATGGCAGAGCTCCAGATAACGTGCGTATTTTCTTAAATACCCAATTAAAAGTGCCAAAAACCCACTTGATATCAGAAGTAGTGAGTATCAAAAAGCAATTAAAAAATTGTGGTACCTTTATCATGCTGCAGAAAACAATAAACAGACCACAAATATAGCATATTTTTCTTATTTTTCCATGAAAACACATCTTGGTATTTCATTAGAATTGTCTCCAAGGAGACAATTCTAATGAAATGCCAAGACATGTTTTAATTTAGAAGTAAACTATTCAATAATTGCGGTCTGCTGATGTGTAAACAGTTGTGTGATTTTATTTTACCCAATTAACATTTTGAAATACCCAATGAGGGACATTAGTAGTATTTATATTACCTCCCTTATCAGATAAAGACCAAGGATAACCACATAGTGAGTTGGTCCTTATATTTGGATTCCTCTGCCTTTATCGCTGTTTCACAATGAGATAGTGCAGTAATTCTGTTTGGATTTATCATGAATGTGTTAATTGAAATGATTACTCAAAACATAATTTTGCATAAGTAAGTTCAAAGAACACATATGTGGGATGGCTTTCCAATCTGATAATATCTGACCAAGATATTACAGATCATAGATCACCATGCCGTGCAAAGGATAAAAACAGAGGAAACCAATTTCTAGGACCAATCCAGTTTTGAAGAGTATTCAAGGGAGACAACTGACTAATGTCTCTCATTGCTTCAGAAACGATGGATTGACAATACTTGATAACTAATTCCTTATCTGGAGCCCTGCATGGCCATAAGGACATCCATGTGTTGATAGGGATCCTCACACTTTGTAAAAGGTTGACTTATTTGCTTATGATTTGTCTATTGTTAATGGAGGGTTTGTTTGTGATATTATTTTTAAAAATAAACAAACTTGACATACCACAATATCACCGGAGCCTGAACTGTGATCATCATCATCATCATCATCATCATCATCATTATCCGAATCTGAATCGTCCGAATCACCAACATCGATTATCTTTTCTGTGTTTGTGTGTCGTAATTCTTTGCCGTTTTTAGTATTTGTATTTTCTACTTTATTTTCTACTTGAAAACCTTGCACAGTGTTCGCTCGTTTCATTGGTGGTTTATGTCTATTTTTAGATTGCACTGGTGGAGTATGGGAAGTGGTAATAGGCGTAGATTCAAAATCCTCATCGCTACAATCGTCAAGTTCCAGAATCTCTATGGATTTGTTGGCACAATTTGTTTTTCCCGCCGCGACATTTCGTAGTCTATTTCACTATAATTGTAGTCATTGTACTGAAACCCAATCGGTAAACACAGACGGAATCTCACTTCTTTCACGCGTAGAACCTCGACAAATGGGAAATCAAGCTGAAACACAGATATATGGTTCGTAACAGTGGAACCTCTCTAAACCGGACACCCTGGGAGGTCCCCAGGGTGTCCGGTTTAGAGAGGTTCCACTGTAAAACAGACAGATTACTCCAAGACACGTGTGGGTGCTTTGCGATCACGAATAGACGTACTCGGCGGAGATAAGTGGCAATGAACCCGACTACAATTAAGTAGAATTAACTTTATTTGTGTCGAGTTTAGAGGGGTTCGACTGTAGTAAGAGATGCAGTCAAAATTATGATTCAGTAATGTTTAAATGTTCTGGTTCATTACTGTTAACGACAAAGCTTTATAAGAATCAGTCGTGTAAGCTGATCGTCTAACTTGCAAGTTATTAGACCATTTTGAATTGCGAAAGTAGTTTTTGAATACAGACTGACCATGGTAATTATGTGATCCATGACAATGTGTTGTAAGTCGGCATGGTTCGGTCAATGCACACCCTTTTATCTGATCAATTGATGTTACCTAAACAACTGATGTTACCTGTCCAAATGATTTTACATGACCAACTGACCAGGGGGACATTTCACTAAACTTTGTACAACTAAAATTTCTGCAAGTGCAAAGTTATGATAGTCCGTAAATTTCACATTAACATCGTTTTCTTGTATTAAACAATTATTGGATTTACATTTATTGAGCATAGGCTGCATATAACATTTTGGCTGTGATAATGTAATCAATTCAGTATAATAATTCTGCGTAGTTTTAATCATCAAATATATGCAATCATTAGTTCTGTATGAAATAATGCATTTCGGAAAAATCAATGATTACTCCCTCAAAGTATACTTTGCTAGATGAAATTTTGATGAAATCGGCTACTGGTCTGACGACCACCATACCATCTCGTATACTGCTTTGGTAACTGGGCCGCATTGGTGCGAAGCCCAGTCGTTACCAATTGCTCTAACCGGACAACCTACTGCTGACTACTATTCGGCATAAACAATTCTCCATACTTACTTGATTTTTCTGACAATATTAAATTTTATAAAAATTTAAGAATGAGCCTTCTTTTTATTTCGTGAAATTCATTGAGTGAAGATGTCTATGGGGATTTTAATTATTAATTAACATGGGGATTTCTTTTTCTAATTTCAGAAATAGTTGACCGATTTTCAAAATTTAACTTTTGTTGTCTTAGTTAGATAATTTCCAAATTAACTAGCCAAGTTTCGGAGTCAAGTTCCATTTTCTTTTTTTGTGACAAATCATTTTTTTCGTAATAAAATCAATATTTGACAAAATTTCACGAAATAAAAAGCTATCTGGCCAATTCTCCAAACTTACTTGATTTTTCGTATTGCCCAATCTCTTCAGGAATCGCATAAACTCTTTCCTCTCCGTGGCTTTCACCAGGACAAGGTCCATAACTCCGTCGTTTAGGTGCGAGTATTTGCTAAGTCCCCTTGGTGCGATGTCCGAGCGGGCAGCATTGGCAAACAAGCTCACGTTGAAGTAGTCTCCCTTTACTGTGTGCCACGGATTGTCATCATGTTCAGCTAAATCTATAAAGATTACGATTATACATTTCTTTCATTTATCCAACTCATGACTAGTCTTATAAATAGGTCACCGTGTTACAAAATATATTTCAGAGCAGACCGTGGCCGAGAGGTAACACCGTCGGACTGCCATGCTGGCGACCCGGGTTCGATTCAGGGTTCAGTTCCCGGGCGTCAGTATTTCTGAGATACTTTGTATTTCCTGCTCTACTAGTCCTTTCGGATGGGGACTTTAAAAGGCGGCCCCGTGTATCAGATTTGAGGGAGAGTCTAGGCACGTTAAAGAACCAGAGGGGACTATTTTAATAAGAGCTAGGCCCCCTGGGGCCGGTTTCCTCTGTATCCACCTCCTTTCTTTCTCCCCTTCTTGTGAGACGACATGCAAGGTCATCGAGCCAGTGCCGTCGGTAAATCCAAGCATTTGCATGGTAAAATCAGGAGTAACTTCCCTTTCAACAATTACCATGGCATTCTTGATGCTTAGAGTTTGTTGATTTGATGTCACGGTGCTTACAGTCTGTTTTCATGAAACCTGCTAAAATTTTACGGCCGTATAAACAATGCAAAAACAATATTTTTTACGATAATATTAAATTTTATCAAAATTTAAAAATGAGCCTTCTTTTTATTTCCTGAAATTTGGTCAAATATAGATTTTATTACGAAAAATGATTTCTCTATGGGAATTTAACATGGGGAAAAAAGAGGTGGAGAACCTGGAGGAGTCGAAAAACGAAAAATTTGGGAAATTGATTCTGAAACCTAGCTAGATAGCTTGGAAATGATCTAACGAAGAAAAGAAGTTACATTTTGAAAACGGTCCACTATTTCTGAAATTAGAAAAATTTCCCCATGTTAAATCCCCATAGACATATTTCACGAAATAAAAAGAAGTGTCACCATTAAATTTTGCTATAATTTAATATTATCGAAAAAAAGATTGTTTTTGCATTATTTATATAGCCGTAAAATTTGGGCAGGTTTTGTGAAACAGTCAGTAGTTTTAACCTCAGTTTGAAAGACAAGCTCCACTCACTGTTGTAGGGAAACATATATTCAGGGCTCCAGATAAGCTGCGTATTTGCTTAAATACCCAATTAAAATTACCGAAAAACCCAATTGAAATCAGAAGTAGCGAGTATCAAAAAGCCATAACAATTTTGCGGTACCTTTATCATGCTGCATAAAACAATAAACATACCACAAATATAGCATATTTTTCTTATTTTCCATGAAAACACATCTTGGTATTTCATTAGAATTGTCTCCTTGGGAGACAATTCTAATGAAATGCCAAGACACGTTTTCATTTCGAAGAAAACTATTAAAAAGTAGTGTGATTTTATTTTACCCAATTCAAATTTTGAAATACCCAATTGCTTCAGAAATGATGGAGTAAAAATACTCAATTACTAATTCCTTATCTGGAGCCCTGTATATGTTATGTGTTTCCCCAAATAAATGGTGTCCGAATATTTAGGGGTACTACTGTAGTTCTAAGGGTAGTTAATATTTTCCATGTTCTATGTGAGATTTTTCATGACATTTTTTTCCGTGAATGGGAAAAAATATCTGGCAAGGCTCAAGAATTTCTTTATTTCTCATCAGAAGTATATCTTGTGACCACTCATTTGAACCGTCTCGTTGAGACGGTTCAAATGAGTGGTCACAACATATACTTTGGTTCAGAAATAATGAAAATAGATAGAGAATAGTAGGTTAGTGCCGTGAATGGGAAAAAATATCTGTCAAGGCTCAGGAAACGGGATGGGCGAGACTCTGCCGAGCACATCCCGTTTCCGTGCCACGCCAGATATTTTTTCCCATTCACGGCACTAACCTACTATTCTATTTATCCCGTCAACACCTTCAAATGGCTGTAAAATGCAAAAATTGTATTGACTGGATATCAAAAATGTTTCACGGCACCGTGTTTCACGGCACATACGCACTGTGTTGACGGGATAAAACCGGATTCAACTCAGTGACAAACCAGTAACATCGGGATTCCGGTAAGCATGAACGCTATCATTAAATTACCCTTCGCAAGCTCCCAACCTGCTGCTCGTAAGTGAGGATTGAGACTTGATATTCTCTTACTATACATTTAAGGCTGGGCCAATGGCTTCGATCTCGTATTCAACCTGCTGCATTGAGGGGAACATCCCGAAATCAGAACGCAATATTTACATAAACAAAATATATATTCAGCCCTGGTGCCAGGTCCATACCATACCACTGTGTTATCCCGTCAACACAGTGCGTTATGTGCCGTGAAACAAGGTGCAGTGAAACATTTTTGATATCCTGTCAATACGACCTAATCACTGTGTATGAATATTTTGCATTTTAAAGCCATTTGTAGGTGTTGACGGGATAAATAGAATAGTAGGTCAGTGCCGTGATTGCGAAAAATATCTGGCGCGGCTCGGAAACGGGATGTGATCGGCAGAGCCTCGCCCATCCCGTTTCCTAAGCCTTGCCAGTTATTTTTCCCATTCACGGCACTAACCTACTATTCTCTATCTATTTTCCTTATTTCTGAACCAAAGTATATGTTGTGACCACTCATTTGAACCGTCTCAGCGAGACGGTTCAAATGGTGGTCACTACATATACTTCTGATGAGAAATAAAGAAATTCTTGAGCCTTGCCAGATATTTTTTCCCATTCACGGCACTAACCTACTATTCTCTATGTTCCCTTCACCTAAAAGAAATACGATTACGAATAATCACATTACTCGTTAAAATCGTATGCTCCCACCTGCCACCCACTATTAGACTAGTAATTCGTAACTTACCTACTAATGTGTCGCTAGTATTAGACTCAGCCAGAGGGTCAAATGGCTGGACAAGGTCACTGGTCACTTCGTCATCGTTCGATATCTTCTCGTCCCAGCATACATCACATCTGCCGTGGACAGACACATATTAGTGTGCTAGCCAATCCCGTTATATGTACATGTGCCTTAGAACATTGAAAATGGAAAATTTGCTGAAACTTACAGGAATATAGAAACAAATAATTGTGCTAGCCAATGCTGTTATATGTACACGTGCTAAAGCGCATTGAAAATGGAAATTTTGCTGAAACTTACAGGAATATAGAAACAAATAATTATGCTAGCCAATGCCAATATGCGCTACAATATAAAGTTTCCGTGCTTTCCAAGTATAAACAGACAATATTACCATTGATTAACCCTGTCAACGCTACAGGCCTGTATAGTGGTATTGGCAAAAAGTGTAGATCCAGATGAGCCGGCTCGGGACGATCCGTCTCATCAGGATCGGCACTTTTTGCAGGTAATTTTCTTATATTTTTTTAGAACAAAACACCACACCCCCTTTTGATAAATGGATTAATCTGAAAATAATTTTGTGACAATTGGATTGGTTGCAAAATATCAAAATCCATTCCAGTTATTTAGGGGTGAAAGGGTTAATTACCATTCCAAAGTGGACTCACCAATATTAATATTCAAGGTGGCCAGTTTAGAGAGGTTCCATGTTTCTGTACTTGGCAAATACCAACCAACATAATTAATATACAGTGGAACCTCTCTAAACCGGACACCAAGAAAACAACGGTGATCTTACTCATTTATCTCAGGTGATAATGTCTGTTTGTGATCACATAGCACACAGCTATGATTCGTAATGATCAAATGCCTGAGTTACAGTGAAACCTTTCTAAGCCGGACACCCTGCCAGGCTGGGGACCTCACAGGGTGTCCAGCTTAGAGAGGTTTCACTGTATATTAATTACATTTCCAAATTAAAATGTTTTCAATGTTTTTTTTTTTAAACTTTATTTATTTTACAATGACAACAAACAAAGGCATTAGCACTTATACAAAATGCTTTTGGGGTGTAAAGGTTATCCTTAATATGGGAGGAAACTGGAGTACCCATAGGAAACCAAAGTTGCTTAGAGCGGTTCCACTGTGCCAAGATTCAAAACACACATTGGTCTTAACCTTTTCAACACCACATGCCTGTGTTGTGGTACATGTATTGGCAAAACATGTAGATCCAAGATCTGCACTTTTTGCAAGTAATTTTCATATTTTTATGAACAAAAACACCCCCTTTTCATGAATGGACTAGTCTGAAAATTGTTTTGTGACTGTTGGATTGGCTGCAAAATTAACATATCAAAATACATTCCAGTTCCTTGTGAAAATATTAATACTTACCCCCTATAGCACGGTATGAACTTCCTGTTTAGTTGGAGTGGGGTGCTGGGTATATACTCTATATCACACTTGTACGACCTGCAATGATATAGGGTAATTGCTTTCTTTAATTTATTGAAGTCAGAAAGGATTTCAATGGTAAACAAAGGTCAGTCTAGAAGCACTTTTTGTGCCAGAGCTCTAGATAAGGAGCATATTGTTTGTATTATATTGTATGTGCTTATTTTAGTTGAGTATGCATTGTTTATCAACAGTGGGAGTACAAAATACTCACAGCAATGTGAAAATACGCATTGATTTTCAAATCGAGTAGTGGAAATACTGTAATAAATTTGAAACTTTACTTAGTTGAGCTGCAAAAAGCAAACATTGTTTGCTTTTTGCAGCTCAACGACGTAAAGCTTCAACTGTTTTACAGTATAAATAAGTGAATAAGTAATAATAAACTCAAATAAGTGAATGGTTAAATTTGTTTTATGTTTTGATCATTTGTTCCCTATTTAATCATGAAGAAAGTCAATAATAAATAAAATACGCATTTAATTTGAAATCAGGGGTACAATACTCTTTAGACACAAAGCTTATATGGAGCTCTGTTGTGCACAACGTTTACATGGAGTGAGGTACTGGGTACATACTCGATATCACACCTGCAATAACAAATACAGAAACATACATCATGTACATATAGGACGAGAAAACAGGAAAGATACGTCTTAAAGGATTCTTATTTTGTCCCTTCAATTCTTTACCACAGGACCGCCACATTAATAAATATGAGACACGCCATGTGATTTTGTACCTTCGGACATCTGCGTAATTTCATTAAATACGTTTACAAAATTTACAATATTTTCATTAAAGTAAAAAGTTGAAAAAAATGTCTGAGTACATTAGGGCTGGGACGAGTACTCGAGTACCCGGGCCCCGTCCCCGGGTCCCCGGTCCCGGGTAGGGTAACGCTCCTACCCGGGTACAAAATCGTTACCTGTTACCCGCAGGTAATTTTCACATAACATTAAGTTCTTTAAACATTCATTGATATGTGTTTTATAAACAAACTCTTACCTGCCAGGCTGCATATCATTGTTCCCCCACCTCGGTAACTTAACTCCAGGTCGCACGGATTGCATTTTGTTTTTCTTGAATTAAAGAAAAGTATTGCCAAACTTGGCTTTTGTTTGTGTTACTGGCCATAATGATGTCCGGAGGTCATGGGACAAAGGAAACACAACTCTAATGGAAGTAGTATGATGTATTTTATTCCAAGGGAAATAATTGAACACCGGGTACTCAGGTACTCGCGGGTAATAGGGTCCCGGGTACCCGGGTCCAAAATTACTACCCGTCCCAGCTCTAGAGTACATGCAGAATTATATTCCGCAATGTACTCTGAATATTTGGTCAACTTTTGATGCCATTTATGGAAAATATTGTTTCACAGTTTTCACAAATTAAGTCAAAAGATGACAAAATGTTCAGAATACATAATTCCGCATGTACTCTGAAAATTTTGTCAACTTCTGACAACATTTACGGAAAATATTGTAAATTTTGTAAACATATTTCATGAAATTACGCAGATGTCCGAAGATACAAAATCACATGGCGTGTCTTATTTATGAAACCAATAGTACAGAGACGGTACCTTAATTTTGCCTTGGTCAAAGCCTTGACAAAGGCCGCCTCCAATCCTCGTTTTCCGATCGTCTTGTATCGCTTACGGAAGTGTAGAATGTTGCCGGCGAACCCGTACTGGCAGTTGAAGCACCACTGTTCAAACTTGTCATCCTTGTACATGGAGCAGACATCTATGCCCATCGTACGGCCCATGATTATATAGAGGCACGCACTCTGGACGTCGTCCGAACCCAACACTGACCGGGCAATGTGGTCCGTCGAGCCTGAAATTCAAATGTGGCTTATGGGATTTGTGACCAGTAGCCTATTTCACCAAAATTGCCAAGTATATTTTTCTAGCAAAGTATACTTTGAGGGAGAAATTTTCAATTTTATGATAAATTTATTATTTTTTTATTATACTGAATTTATTACATTATCACAGCCATTTTGGCTGTGATAATGAAATAAATTCAGTATAATAATTCTGCATACTTTTAATCATCAAATATATGCAGTGGTTAGTTCTATATGATAAGAAATGCGGTGGCATAAAAATGCATTTTGGGGAAAATAAATGATTACTCCCTCAAAGTATACTTTGCTAGATAAATATACTTTGCAATGTTGATGAAATCGGCTACTGAGTAGCTTGCGATCAAATAGCACACACCCGTAGCCTGATAACAATCTGTATTGCTTGTTGGAAGCGAACAGTGCACATCCTAATCAGACTGTGCGGATGCAGATCACTTACATTGGAACTGATTCCGATGTGCTGATAATATTCAGAAAAGTAATCGATTGATTGGGGTTTAACACCCATTCAACAGCAAGGTTATCTACCATAGAGATGAGAAACAACAGAAGACAACTATCTTCATTTTTAACCCTTACTACGCTGAATTAAATTTTGTCGTCTGCTGGAAATGTTTTATTTATCAATATTTTTAGATAAAAACCTGTTTTGGCAGCGCATGAGAATCGTCTCCACTGGTGGGTGGAGACGATTCTCATGTGCTGTCAAAACAGGTTTTTTGTTCGGAATTAAGGTAAAAATGAAAAATAGCAGACGACAATTTTCGTTAACTACCTCACAAAACTCCATACGTTTCAGCTTATTGGTCAATTCGCTTTCAAGTCAATTCGCATTCATTTGTGTTGGTCAATTCGCTCTCATTGCAATAAATCGCAAGTGAATTCGCTCTAATTTTATAACATAAAATATTTAATAAAATATTTTGTTCTTCGCCGTATTTGTCAAATAAACAGTTTTAATTATTTATAATTAAATATAATTTGTGTATTTGATGACAAACACCCTGGGGCGGCTGACAGTCAATGATACGGCTGATTAATATTTCCTGTTGTTTAAAGGCCGCTCCTGGTAACTATCGTCTGTAAGGCGTAGTCTAGGTGATACCGGTCTACATGTCTGGCATTATGGGCGAGAATGGTAAAAACATGCAATAATTGTTTTTTTTATTACGGTCTTTCGTTTCACGATTTAATGTGATTAGGATCTACACTTGACAAAATAAATTCAATACAGGTCTATGCTGGATTGTTGGCATATTCAATGGTGTCAAACGGCAAACCCTTTTGTGTGTTTACAAAGGTGTGAAAAACAACCGTGGCCCATAAATTCTACCTAGTCTAATTAAACTCCAATTACTAAGATTTTAATTATATTTTACACATTCTTATTATAACTATTTATTAATGCTCAGTTTTATTATTTTAATAGTGTTTTTTATGACATATAGAGAATATTTTTTGTTTTCAGTGTAAGATCGAATTATTTTTCATCTCGTGAACACCAAACTTAGTATTTTCACGAGTGAAAATACAACGTTTGGTGTTCACGAGATGAAAAACAATTTGATCTTACACTGAAAACAACAAATTTTCTGTTTATTTTATGACCATATAACAGTATTTACGCTCTTTGCTGATTTAGTATTTACATTAGCACCCGCATCGTACCTCTAGGAAAAACCTGTGGGGGGCCTCATTCCTCAGCATGACCAACTTACTAAAATCACTTGTTGCATAAAAAATAATTCCACATTTTATAATTTATTATGCTGATATTCGTCTCATAATATTAAAATATAATAGATTAAAGACAGTTTACACAAATAACTAAACAATAAAATAATACGATTACACATTTTATTGATAGATTTGACATTTTAAGTCACACCCCATGGCGCAATAATTTCAACAAATTTTATGCTCAACAGGAACAATGGCCGCCACTCGGTCCACTGTGAAGATTGAAGATTGTGTTGATCTGGATTTAAAATAACTGATAAATGAAAGTAATTACACAATTTACCAACAGGAATCTACTCAGTATCACTGTACTGCACCCGATTCAACCATTTGTAAGGCAACTCAAGAAGCTAACCAGAATTCCCACTGTCACGAGGGCTGAATAAACAGACTGCCATTGTCTGATTTTGCGACGACTGTTCATACATACAATGGCTAACAGTTGTCGTAAGATTAGGTAATTCACCTGGTAACGTCATATCCAATGGAGGCTAGAGTAGTCGTATTGAAGACCAAGAACTGAACATTTATTAACAATGGACTGGACAGCATCAGAATAGATAAATCTGTTAAAAATGAGTCCGGCTCTGGAATTGTCTCCCTTGTCGCCATGCCAAAGTAGTTTGGCTTGTAATGATATTTTTCACACTTCAAAACCGTATTTTTCACAGTTGAAAAGCCATTCCCACAGTTTCAAACAGTGTAATATCGAGTGATATTCCACTAATAAGACCTGGTAATTCACTGTTAGTCATAAAATAAAAAACTATGTATATAAAGATAATGAGAGCAAATTTACCAATTTGAAAAGTGCAATGAGAGCTAATTGTCGCCATGCCAAAGTAGTTTGGCTTGTAATGATATTTTTCACACTTCAAAACCGTATTTTTCACAGTTGAAAAGCCATTCCCACAGTTTCAAACAGTGTAATATCGAGTGATATTCCACTAATAAAACCTGGTTAGTCATAAAATAAAAAAATATGTATATAAAAATAATGAGAGCAAATTGACCAATTTAAAAAGTGCAATGAGAGCGAATTGAGCAAAATGATAATGAATTGACTTGAGAGTGAATTGACATGAGAACGAATTGACCAGTAGCCAATTTCACCAACATGGCAAAGTACACTTTGAGGGAGTAATCAATTCATTTTCCCCGAAATGCATTATTTCACTTAGAACTAACAACTGCATATATTTGATGATTAAAAGTATGCAGACTTATTATACTGAATGTATTACATTATCACAGCCAAAATGGCTGTGATAATGTAATAAATTCAGTATAATAAAAATTAATAAATTTATCCTAAAATTGAAAATTTCTCCCTCAAAGTATACTTTGCAATGTTGGTGAAATAGGCCACAGATACCACGTACGTTTCACACAATAATGCCCTTGCTTACCTGTAGGGATGATGCCCAGGGGTAGATTAGACGAAGCGGGGGTGAAGCCCGGTTTCTGTTCTATATCACGCTCCTTCTGTGAGTGGGTCAGTAGTCCATCTGCCACCTTGTTGACCGTCCCATCACCTCCCACGGCTACGATGCTGGGAAGATAAATGACCATAGTTCCAGATAAGTTTTGTATCTAAAGAGTATTATACCCCATATTTCCAATTCAATGTGTATTTTACTTTTACAAATGTATTATTGATTTTCTTCCTTATTAAATAGGGAACAAATGATAAAAAAGAAAACAAATTTAAAAATTCACATATTTCAGTTGCAAAAAGCAAACTATGTTTGCTTTTTGCAGCTCACCTAAAGTAAATTTTTTACAGTATTTTCACTACTCAATTTGAAAATCAAAGCATATTTTGTAATCCCACTTTTGATAATCAATGTGTATTCTGCTAAAATAAGTGCATAAAATACGCCAACACGCACCTTATCCAGAGCTCTGAATGACGTTCGATAGATAGATCAACATCTATCAAGGTAAATAGATGTAGAACATGAACCCAATTAATGGGCATCAGTGGAAGAAGAGGGCTAATTCCCTCTTACTCCTTCAAAAATACACAGTAAAAAACAAGTCTTCTAAAAATAATTTACCATTGAGAAGAGGGGTGACATGTGATATAGAATGAAAATATAGATGATAACAAGTATAAGTATCTGAAGTACAGAAACATAGATAGCATGTAGCCGAAAACATTAACGCAAATCTCCCACATAGGGTACAAAACGAAGAATTATGCAGATCTTGAACAGACACCAAGATGGACGAATGGATAGACGCACATGCACTTACAGTATATTATACACAGAAAGCTGGACGTCATTGGGGTCAAAGATGAAAGAAAACATTGATAACTGATTATAGTTTTATCCAACTCACCAATCGTAGTCGTGTAGGTTTACATGGACCATTTCCTGTTTGACATGCTCGTTATGTTGGATCTCTGCAAATACACCAGGCAATGTACATGTACAAGGTGTATGATCACGTGGTACTAACAACAACAACAAGTACATGTACTGAAACTTCCACAATCCATCCGATTACATACTATGTATTCTTTCATATTGTCCTTATTACGTAACGGATTTTCATGAACTATGGCGCATCAAACGTGTCTTGTTAAGCTGCATTTGGTGGTCTCTGTTCTTTGGCCCAAACTTCTGTAGCTTTTGCGAAGAATCGATTTCCGTCGGCCACACGGAAATCGATTCTTCGCAAAAACGACATAAGTCTGTGCCGAACTCCTTGGACGACCAAATGCAGCTCATGAAGACGCGTTTGCTGCGCCATATTTCATCAAAATCTGTTTCATATTAAGGAAAATATCAAATAATACTTACTTTGGAGTGGGCAAGATTTCAACACTTTCAGCCATTGTTGTTGTTGTTATGACCATGTGAGCATGCACCTTGATGTATATTTATCCCGTCAACACAGTGCGTATGTACCGTGAAACACGGTGCCGTGAAACATTTTTGATATCCAGTCAATACAATTTTTGCATTTTACAGCCATTTTTAGGTGTTGACGGGATAAATAGAATAGTAGGTTAGTGCCGTGAATGGGAAAAAATATCTGGCGCGGCACGGAAACGGGATGTGCTCGGCAGAGCCTCGCCCATCCTGTTTCCTGAGCCTTGCCAGATATTTTTTCCCATTCACTGCACTAACCTACTATTCTCTATCTATTTTCCTTATTTCTGAACCAAAGTATATGTTGTGACCACTCATTTGAACTGTCTCGGCGAGACGGTTCAAATGAGTGGTCACAACATATACTTCTGATGAGAAATAAAGAAATTCTTGAGCCTTGCCGGATATTTTTTCCCATTCACGGCACTAACCTACTATTCTCTATATAGGTGATATAATGGGGCTCATACATGTACACAATGGGGCTCAGTCAAATTTCCAAAATTGATTGATGATATCTTGTGTATACAATATTGATTGTTAAATGCTAAATGCTCAAATAAATTTTGTCGTCTGCTGTTTAGTTCTATTTTCTCATCAAAAACATGGTTTGTCAACACCGTAGAATAATTTCCATCCATTGGAAATGATTCTAAAGCGCTGTCAAGCCATGGTTTTATTGAGAAAGAAGGCTAAATATGATTAGTGATCATACAATGTGGATTAGTTCCTGACATTTTCTGTCTGATTGCATTATCTTATGAGAAATTTCCATTGGAAATGATTCTAAAGCGCTGTCAAGCCATGTTTTTATTGAGAAAAAAGGCAAAACATGACAAAACAGCAGACGACAATTCTTTTGGTTCCCACATTCATCCCCCACCCTCAGCCACGGAGTTTACATAGATCACAGTTTACCACCAGTTGGAGTCTGAATTTAAATCCCGTAAAACACAGGAAAGTGCATTTCGAAGAGCTCGAAAATAGGACAACCCCCTAGTTGCGAACAATAACGCTTGCAATTACTTGGGGGTAGATTGCAAGAGTTACCTTCTCAACTAGACACAAACCATGCTAACCACTGCACATATTTGATGATTAAAAGTATGCAGAATTATTGTACTGAATTTATTACATTATCACAGCCAATGACTGTGATAATATAATAAATTCAGTATACCTGGAAATCTACCCCCCCCCCCCCCCCCCCCCCCACCCCGGATTTCCAGGGGAGAGAATTTCCTGCGACACCTGTAATAAAAAATAATAAATTTATCCTTAAATTGAAAATGTCTCCCTCAAAGTATACTTTGCTAGATAAGTATAGTTTGCAATGTTGGTGAAATAGGCTACTGATAAGGAACTCAGCTGAAGAACAGCCCTGCTCCCAGGGATTCTGCTGGGGAAAATAAAAAAATCGCCACTTCAAAAAAATAAAACAATTGGCGATAAAAAATTACATTTTTTTTTATTTTTTCGAAAATTGTAATTTTTTTATCGCCAATTGTTTATTTTTATCGCCAATTGCGAAAGTCAATTGCTCAGGATCTGCACAGTTCCCCATTCCGTCAACAAAACACCCGTCATTCTTCTAACATGCAATATAGATCATTATCAAGCTGCACGAGTGTGCCATTTGATCAGGAGTTACCCTAGTTACAAATCCCATAAGCCCCATTTCTCCAGTCACAACCACATATAATATTGATTTTTTATTAACCCTTACACCGCTAATTTTTTGTCGTCTGTTGTTTAGTTTCTATTTTCCATTTTTATCATCAAAAACATGCTTTGACAGCACTTTAGAATAATTTACAACATGCGTTGATAGTACTTCAGAATCATTTCCATTGGAAATGATTCTGAAGTGCTGTCAAACCATGTTTTTATTGAGAAACCAGGCAAAATAAAAAAGCAACAGCAGACGACAATCGTTGTGTGTGGCGGTCTAAGGGTTAAGATTGATTGTAAGTTTTATCAGCAAGTATTAGTGGCATAGCCAGATACGTGCGGAGGGGTTGTGGCTGCTCTCCAAAACAAGGTGATCACTGAAAAGTGTCTCGACCACGAAGGTCAAGATCAAGGTCACTGAAATGACACATGGTGGTTAGCCACCAATGTACACAAGCAATTGAGAGGAGACAGGGCCCCAGATAAGGAATTAGTAATTGAGTATTGTCACTCCATAATTTATGAAGCAATTGGGTATTTCAACATTTGAATTGGGTAAAATGAAATCACACTACTCAGGCCCGTAGCCAGACCTGTTTGAAGGGGGGGTCGTTTCGAAGGCCGAAGGGGCCTGAGATATCTAGGGGGTCTAAAAAAGTGGACCTCGAGGCTAAAAAAGTGGACCTCGAGGCTGCTACTGCTTACACATCCACGGACAGCAATTATTGAATACTTTGCTTCAAACTCGAAACATGTAAGATGTGTTTTCACGAAAAATAAGAAAAATATGCTATATTTGTGGTCTGTTTATTGTTTTCTGCATCATGGTAAAGGTACCATAATTTTTTTATTGCTTTTTGATACTCGCTACTTCTGACATTTTAATTGGGTATTAAAGCAAATATGCAGCTTATCTGGAGCACTGGGGGATTTGGTAAAGATCTGACCAACATTTCAGGAGATATGCAACATTTAGACATTTGTCCACACTGACGACGCCCATGGCGGAATTGTGACGGCTTACGGAATATATAATGTCTCACGTTATGTACCCAGAGCTCCAGGTAAGGTGCGTAATTTGGAGGTAAATTTCTTATTTCTCCATCAAAAATGGCAAGTTGGGAGTGCTTTAGTCCATCAAAAATGGCAAGTTGGGAGTGCTTTAGAATCGTCTCAATGAGACGATTCTAAAGCACTCCCAACTTGCCAATTTTGATGAAGAAATAACAAAATTTCACCCCAAGTTGGTCAAATTACGCACCTTAACTGGAGCTCTGCGTACCGGTATGTGGATGAGACAAAAAATTATTTCTATAATCATTTTCATAAATTCTAGTGACTAATTCTATAATATTCACATTTATTTAAATAAATGCAATTTCGATGTGAAATTTCAACAGCACAGAGTTTATAATACACACCTGGGGCACGTTTCACTAAACTTCTTACGACTAAAATGTTCGTGAGTGCAAATTTAGCACCGTCTGGAAATTTAACTTGATGGATTTACATTTATTGAGCATAGGCTGCATATGCAGCCTATGCTCAATAAATGTAAATCCAATAATTGTTTCAAGAAAACATTGTTAAGGCTACAAAAAATTAATGTTTAGATTCTCATCCCCGCCCGCCCCTAATAAAACGGCCCGCCCAAGAGCTTTTTATTTAAAAAAAAATAAAAAATTAAAAAACATTTCGTAAAAATTACGAGAATGATGCGGCCCGCGTATTAAACCGCTCCCACAGCTTTTTATCTGAGTGCTTTACGTAGCGCAACGGAACTCGCCCCCACCAGAATAGCAATACTTCAATATGAACATGTTAAATTATTACAAAACACTATTGCACGCAACTGCGTCTTGCCGTTCAACACCTCGTTTTAGTATTGCCTGAAAATAAAAAATAAAAAATAAAAGTGTTCCACCCGCCCCATTTTTCCCCAAAATTTGGCTGAGAATCTAAACATTAATTTTGTGTAGCCTAATGTGACATTTAAAGACTATCATAAATTTGCACTTACAAACATTTCAGTCGTACGAAGTTTAGTGAAACGGGCCCGTGGACGGTAATTCGGGTGGTTGACTTACCGACAAAGTCCACGTTTATATCCGCATGATTGAACAATGGCATAATCTTGTTCTTGTAGATAGATAGTCCGGTCTTGTTGCCCGCATATGGCTGCAGCAGCATCTTCACATACTTTGGGCGATTGGGTAATTCTGAAGAAAGACCAGTTGCCGATTTCATCAAAATTGCAGCAAAGTATACTTTCAGGGAGTAATCGTTTATTTTTCCCGAAATGCATTATTTTATACAGAACTAACTGTTGCATACATTTGATGATTAAAAGTATGCAGAATTATTATACTGAATTGATTACATTATCACAGCCAAAATGGCTGTGATAATGTAATAAATTCAGTATAATAAAAATTAATAAATTTATCCTGAAATTGAAAATTTCTCCCTCAAAGTATACTTTGCTAGATAAGTATACTTTGCAATGTTGGTGAAATAGGCTACAGGTAGATAGTAAATGAGACGAGCCATGTTATTTTGTACCAAAGAAGCTAGGTGTGTGATTTTTCATGAAAAATATTTACAGAAACTGTGATATTTTCTTTAAATGACGTAAATATTTGACAGTGATTTCATAGCAAATGTTGAATTCTATTCCGCATTAGCTCTGAACATTTTGTCAACTTTCAACATCATTTACGGAAAATATCGTAACGTTTTTAAAATATTTTTAATTGAGATACATGTCACATATTCATATGGATTTTGAGATTGATAATACAGTCAATCATGGACATTCTATATACGACCAAATAATAATATCATGATTCCATGTACTACTAACTATTTCAGACTTTAGTTTGTTAGTTTTTTGCACTGTTATTGTCCACAGGTTGAAGTAACGGAGCGAGGTCTATAAATACAGCAAATATGCCTAAAAGCATCCATAAATGAAAAAAAAAAATAAGCTAAAAATATTTTTTTTACTCCCTCTATAAACACATGTATATGTGATTATAGAGAGTAAAAACAATTTTTTAGCTTATTTTTTTTTCATTTATGGATGCTTTTAGGCATATTTAATGTATTTATAGACCTCGGTCCGTACTTCAACCTGTGGTATTGTCATGTAACACAAGAGTACGGCTGCCGAATTGCTTGTGGCATGGATTTGAACAAAATTTGCAGCATGTTTTACTCCAAATATAGCACAAAAAGTGAGAACCATTTGTATACTGGCCTGGACCGACAAATATAAAATTTAACGCAAATATTTAAAAAACTTTAATGCAAATTTCTAAGTAATTTGACCTTGGACATGAAGGCCGCATGGGTGTGGTATGGAATGAAAATATGGATGATGATAAGGAAGTAAATGAAGTTTGAAGTCAAACCGACTTACCATTACAGAGATAATGGGAACCCAAAAACTTTAATGCAAATCTTACGGTCACACATTTCTAAGTAATTTAACATTGACCTTGGACATGAAGGCCGCATGAGTGTGGTATGATATGAAAATATGGATGATGATAAGGAAGTATATGAAGTTTGAGGTCAATCCGACTTATAGTTAAAGAGATAATGGGTACCCACTTTAACGCGGACGCACAGACAAACTGAAGGACCAAATTGCAAAAACTATATACATGTACCCCTCGGCATACAAAAAACTTTGTATGCCGGGGTATCATGATGTACCTGTATAACCTCTAGTTTGATGAGTTGCTGAAGTGTACACGGATGGACATACGGAACCTCAAGAGCAAAACAATATGCCCCTCTTGCTATCGCACAGGCGGCATAAAAAGTAAACAGCAGAGGACACATATGAATTCAGCACTGAATTACCCGATATAAACATCTGGACCTTCCTGATGTACATGGCACATAGAGCCTCACTCGGATGCTCGAATAACACCTGTCTCTCAGCCAACGTGTTTGGCGCGAATATCTCCGCAATGTGAAGTGTGAACCCGAGACAAACACCCTCTTCATCGGGATTTGGGGATTTCCGTCGTTTCATTTTCACACCAAATGCGTCTCGCAGCATGATCGTCTGTTGGTCCAAGTTCTTGTTCTTTCCCTTGAAAATGCCCTTCTTTTTTCCTGGAAGAATAGTTCAAGGTAATGAATACCAGAGCTCCAGATAAGCTGCGTATTTGCATAAATACCCAATTAAAATTGCCAAAAACCCAATTGAGATCAGAAGTAGCGAGTATCAAAAAGCAATAACAAATTTGTGGTACCTTTATCATGCTACAGAAAACAATAAACGTACCACGAAAACACATCTTGGTATAAACAGACCACAAATATAGCATATTTTTCTACTTTCCATGAAAACACATCTTGGTATTTCATTAGAATTGTCTCCATGGAGACAATTCTAATGAAATGCCAAGACATGTTTTAATTTCGAGGCAAACTATTCAATAATTGCTGTCTGTGGATGTGTAAACAGTAGTGTGATTTTATTTTACCCAATTAAAATATCGAAATACCCAATTGCTTCAGATATGATGGAGCGAAAATACTCAATTACTAATTCCTTATCTGGAGCACTGAATCCATTTCATTCTGATAACATACCAGTTTGTTATTGGTGGATAAATAGGGCTTATGAATTTTGTGGTCAGTATGCTACTCCGGTCTGCTAGCACTCTAGCTACAAGAGTTGCCTTCGATAGTGGAGAGATAGTGGAGAGATAGCGTAGTGGGGTAGCAATTTTGTTTCTACTAGCACTAATGAATTAAATTTTGTCTTCTACTGTTTTATTTTCTACTTTCCATTTTTCTCATTGAAAATAAGCTTTGAAAATGATTCTAAAGGGCTGTCAAACCATGTTTTTATTTAGAAAGGCAAAATATAAAACAACAATAGACGTCAAGTTTCATTCCCAATAGTCTATGTGTTAATCCATTTTTTTTCTGTAAATATTCAGTTTTGGGATTAGGTGAAAAATGGCATTTGACCCAGTTACCCCGGCCTACAATGACTGTAGCTGCTGACTGGCCGTTAAACACAATTAAATAAATCCATTTCATTCTGATGATACAATATATTGTCATGTGTGACTGACTGGAGAAAAGGGGCTTATGACAGTTATAGCCAGTCTAGCCCCTGGTCTGCTGGCATGCTCCTGAAGCATGTTAAGGATCTTTACTGATTGTTAGATGTTAGAAGTTGAACCCAAAAACCCGCTATGGCAGGGTTTGCAAACAGTGCAGATCCAGATGAGCCGGCTCGTAACGAGCCGTCTCATCAGGATCTGCACTTTTTGTAAGTAATTTTCGTTTTTTTTTTAGAACAAAAACACCCCCTTTTCATAAATGGACTAATGTGAAAATCATTTTGTGACGATTGGATTGGTCGGAAAATTAGCATATCACAGTCCATTCCAGTTACTTAGGGTTGAAGGGTTAGGTGTTGCACTGACAAAATGACAGTGCCGACCCCTGATCAGACTGTGCAGATTAGGGCATATATATACATATGCTATTCATATGTAAAACATATGAAAACCATATGAATTGCATATGAAATTCATATGCAAAGAGAACATGTGAAATTCATATGATGTTCATATGAATATAAGATGAAGACTTTTCATATACATTTCATATGAACAATTTGCATATGAAATTTGCATATGAAATTCATATATTACATATGCAGTTCATATGAAAATGTTATAGAAAAAAGCATTGTACATGGGTCTTCATATCAAATTCTTATGATTTGCATATGAAATTCATATGATTTGCATATGAAATGCATATGAAGAGTTTGCATATGAATTGCATATTGGCTCAATTTATACCATTTGCATAAGGAAAACATATGAAATTCATATGCGGCACATTTTGTAGTGTACAAATGTATATTTGAAGAAAAATAATGAATTAACGTTTTTATTAACACTACCGTAATTACGGCAGATTTTAATAAACTAAGACAAATAAAAGTTGCCCACCCGCCCCCATTTTCCCCCAAAATCTGTAGTAAATTAACTTTATATGGCCTTATAAATGTGAATGCCATCAGCAGGGCTCCAGATAAGGAGTTAGTAATTGAGTATTTTCACTCCATCATATCTGAAGCAATTGGGTATTTCAATATTTTAATTGGGTAAAATAAAATCACACTACTGTTTACACATCAACAAACAGAAATTATTGAATAGTTTGCTTCGAAATGAAAACATGTCTTGGCATTTCATTAGAATTGTCTCCTTGGAGACAATTCTAATGAAATACCAAGATTTGTTTTCATGGAAAATAAGAAAAATATCCTATATTTGTGGTCTGTTTATTGTTTTCTGTAGCATGATAAAGGTACCACAAATTTGTTATTGCTTTTTGATACTCGCTACTTCTGATTTCAATTGGGTTTTTGGCAATTTTAATTGGGTATTTACGCAAATACACAGCTTATCTGGAGCTCTGCATCCAAGCTTGCATGCTGCAGCCTACATGTATATGGATACACAAGCAACTTGCAACACAATTCAACTGGGACTGGAGAATGTGAATTATTTATTACACAAGAAATGTGATCAGTCACGACGAAACATGGTTGACTGTATCTATGTCCAGTGTAGCTCCAGATCAAGTCTAATCAGGACCTACACTAGTCATTATTGAGTAGCGAAACCATTCCTGATTGATTTTTCTCCATTTGTCTCAGCCAATGCAAATAAAATGCATCCAAACTGTTCTTTAATTATTGTGAAAAAAGCTACTAAACAACAGCAGTTGACACATTTCGTTTCCTGCTTTCCAAGGCTTAACCCTTCGACTGCTACTCACAACAATTGTCGTCTGCTGTTGCTTTTATATCTTGCCTCATTTCTCAATAAAAACATGGTTTGACAGCATTTCAGAATCATTTCCAATGGAAATGATTCTGAAGTGCTGTCAAAGCATGTTGTAAACAATTCTAACAGCAGACGACTAAAAAATTAAGATAGTTTAAGTGTTAACTAAATATTTAGACCAAAGGTTGTGTGAGCTGTTCAGGATCTAAAGTGCGGTCAAATAATTTTTTTACATGAGAAAAATAAACAGCAGACAACAAAATTTTATTCACATTTGCAAGGGTTGATCCATCAACAGCTGCACGAGAACAATCAACCAATCATGTATAATCGCCACAATCTATTTATAGGAACTCAATATATTGATTGATTATCGGGATATAACTTTGTCCACCACGTGAAACCATGGTCTATGGCTATGATTTAACTGAATGTTCAAGTTTACCTGAATTAAAAGATTGTTTATTTATTTTACCCTTACAATTTTTAATTTATTTTACCCTTACCTTTATTTATTTTACCCTGACAATTTTTACGAAAATTTTTGTTTGCTGTTATTTCATATTTTGTCTGGTTTTATTGTTAAAACATGGTTTGGTAGCACTTTAGAATTATTTCCATTGGAAAGTGCTGGCAAACTTCTAGTTTGATGGGTCTCACTGTAATATAACTATTAACCCTTAGACCGCTACACACAACAATTGTCGTCTGCTGTTGCTTTTGTATTTTTCCTTATTTCTCAATAAAAACATATTTTGACAGCACTTCAGAATCATTTCCAATGGAAATGATTCTGAAGTGCTGTCAAAGCATGTTGTAAATTATTTTATAAAGTGCAGTCAAAGCATGTTTTTGATGATAAAAATGGAAAATAGAAAATAAACAGCAGACGACAAAAAATTAAGATAGCGGTGTAAGGGTTAACTATTTGTCCATGTTTGCAATGCACACACAAACCTTGGTGTGCTTAGATACCTGAAATACAGTGCAAGTTCTCTTAACCCTTTGAACCCGTAAGCCCGCTATAGCGGTTTATGCAAACAGTGCAGATCCAGATGAGCCGGCTCGTAACGAGCCGTCTCACCAGGATCTGCACTTTTTGAAAGTAATTTTCATATTTTTTAGCACAAATAATACCCCCTTTTCATAAATGGACTTGTCTGAAATCATTTTTTTTGATAATTGGATTGGTTGCAAGCAAAATTAACATTTAAAAATCCTGGGTGTCCAGTTTGGAGAGGCTCCACTATATTTAAATGATCTCATGCATTATTTAAATCATTTCAGAGAAATTATTGAAAAAAAATCCTGCTCCAGATAAGGAATTAGTAATTGAGTATTGTTACTCCATCATTTCTTAAGCAATTGGGTATTTCAAAATTTTAATTGGGTAAAATAAAATCATACAACTGTTTACACATCCACAGACAACAATTATTGAATAGTTTGCTTCGAAATGAAAACATGTCTTGGCATTTCATGAGAATTGTCTCCTTGGAGACAATTCTAATGAAATACCAATATGTGTTTTCATGGAAAATAAGAAAAATATGCTATATTTGTGGTCTGTTTATTGTTTTATTGCTTTTTGATACTCGCTACTTCTGATTTCAATTGGGTTTTTGGCAATTTTAATTGGGTATTTAAGCAAATACGCAGCTTATCTGGAGCTCTGCAATTCAACAAAATGTCAAAATCTGCAGATTTTCCACAGATACAATTCATGCAACCTGTGGGTCTAGTATGGGAATTGTAATTACGTGATTCATAGATAAGCAATATGCAAGGAAAGTAACAAAGCGTGCCAGGAAACCCGATCCCGGCCGTTATTGATTGACACTGCACGATAATTACAGGTAGATGAATGAAAGCAACATCAAATTAATTAAGCACCATCAGCTACAATGTGGGGTTAACCAGCTATTAACCCTTTCAACACCACAGGCCTGTATAGTAAGTGGTATTGGCAAAAACTTGTAGATCCAGTTTTTGCAAGTAATTGTCATATTTGTGAGAACAAAAACACCTCCTTTACAATGTTGGAGTAAGCAGCTATTAAAGGCACAGGTTGAAGTAACAGACAGAGGTCTATAAATACATTAAATATGCCTAAAAGCATCAATAAATGAAGAAAAAAAATAAGCTAAAAAAAATTTGTTTACCTTATTTTTTTATCTTCTTTTATTGATGCTTTTAGGCATATTTAATGTATTTATAGACCTTGGTCCGTTACTTCAACCCGTGATTAAAGGTACATGCTCACGTGCCAGGTTATAATATAGGGAGGCATATTTTTTTCATCCATACATTAGGTATAACATTGTTCGGGCAAAATGAACAGTCATGAACCATTTCCGGAAGATATAATTGGCCATTTTTATACTTCGTCAGGCCCGTAGCCAGACCTGTTTGAAGGGGGGGTCGTTTCAAAGGCTCAATGGGTCTGACCCCCCCTGGCTACGGGCCTGTTCGTATATCAAACATGAATTTTCACACTGATATTAGGGGTGATAACCGTGTTTCCTTAAAATGTTAACTGCATTACTATTTCTTCTCTCTAATTATTTTTTGATGTGCAATGATCATACTTATTAATCTGTCGAAAATATAATTTTTTCAGGTGATTAATTTAATTAGTATAAATAGTAAAAAAATACCATGCCTCACTTGCATATGAAAATAGCCTGATACCATCGCGAGTGACTATCAGTAAAATAAATATTACTGAATAATTCCAGCACAAAAATATTTACACAATTCCCTAACATTTGATTGGCCCGTAGCAAGTCTATGCCCAAAATTTATATCCCAGTAAACTCCCACGCCGAACTACTTTCCATAACCGTGAGGCGCAGCTAAAATAATTGTTAAGAAAACGGAAAATAAACACATTTTCTTGATGCATTTATTTCAAATGTTGGAATTATAAGGAATGAATGGCCTTTTTGTTAAATTTATCGGGGATATAAACTTGGAAAAGTCGCGGGAATACTGGACGAGGCCTTCCAGCCTTCGTCCAGTATTCCCGCGACTTTTCCAAGTTTATACCCCGATAAATTCAACAAAAAGGCCATTCATTCCTATAATAAGTATACAATGTATCTGTATAGCGGGCACTCGTAATTTTTAGAACTGTTGGAATAGTGACACAATTATACACTTATTTAATTCCTATAAAGAACATTTTGTGTCTACTGTGTGGACATGTACCTTTAACTCTTTGCATGCTGGGAAACCTGTCAGCTATAAATAGTTCAAAAATAGCAGATAAAAAATCATTATATTGTCTTTTATTTCTCCCTGTAAATATCATGAATAGGTCTTGGGATTTCATTAAAAGTATCATTACATATTCATTAGAAGCATGTGAAGATCGGATTATGGTAGTAAAAGTATTGAACAGGAACAAAGCCCCCCCCCACCCCCAACCACCGACAACTATCATTGCTGTGACATAAATATTAATATTATGATTGGCGTGGGCGGGAATATAGATGATTCACCAATACTGGCGGAGTATAATACCTGACGATGGATTAACGTTGGCCCACGTAATGAGGCCGCGAGCAAGCGACAGTGTAACATCAAATCCCTCGGTCTTCATGTGGAATATATCCTTATTGTCATCCTCCTGCGCCCATCTCGTCTCATCCTCCGTGTCGCTCGTAGTCGGCCGCTGTAGGATCGGGTTGCCATCGTCATCATAGATGTAGTCTTCCATGTCGTCCATTGGGGAACGGTGTCTGATCTGGGATGATAAAAAGGGGTTGTTTGTGACCAGTGTAGCCCCAGATCAGACTGCGCGGATGCGTAGTCTGATCTGGGGTTGCACTGGTCACAAACTTAATAAGCCAACAAATTTGTAGATGTAATCTGTCGTCCATTGGGGAACGGTGTGTGATCTGGGATGATAAAAGGGGGTCGTTTGTGTTTTTTGTTTGTTTGTTGAACGGCCTATCAACAGCTAAGGTCATTTAAGGCCGGGCCAATGGGTTTAGTACTAAATCCCATATATTACCTGTACAAGTACATGTACATGCTCAAGTACATGTACAAATGGGGGGAAAATCCCAAAATCAGAACTGAATATTTACAATAACAAAACTATATATTCAGCCCTGAAATCAGAATAATACTGATCTGATACCAGGTCCTCGCCACACCAGAATCACTTGGCCCCTCCCAAAAGCAGTAGGATCAGTAATAATCTTACTACTTTTATAATGGGCAATAACCCAATTCAACTCCCAGGTAACTAAAGAGCCAAAGATAAAAACGTACCGGAGGGCTAAACCAGGCAAATCGTGATTCCTATAAGGAGGAACCCATACCATTAATTTACTTGTGACCAGTGTAGCCCCAGATCAGACTGCGCAGATGCGTAGTCTGATCTGGGGCTGCACTGGTCACAAACTTAATATGCCAACAAATTTGTAGATGTAATCTGTCATCAATTGGGGAACTGTGTGTGATCTGGGATGATAAAAGGGGGTTGCTTGTGACCGGTGTAGGCCCTGATCAGACTGCATGGATCAGGGGTATTTAACACAAAGGTTAAGGTCACCATGGTGAAGGTCAATGTCACCCAAATGACACTGGATGGACAGCCATTGATTTGAGGAAGCTATTGATGAAATTTGGTTAGGATCCGACTAACGGACCAGGAGGTATTCATCATTTGGATGTAAGTCCAAAATTATTTACACAAAGCTTAAGGTCACCAAGGTCATGATCACCTGAATGACACTGGATAGATGGCCATTGATGTGAGGAAGCTATTGATTAAGTTTGGTAAGGATCCGACTAACGTCAGGGGTTATTCAACATTTTGACGTATGTCCAAAATTAAAGGTTAAGGTCACCAAGGTGATGGTTCAGGTCACTCGAATGACACTGGATGGATAGCTGTCAATGTGAGGAAGCTAATGATGAAGTTTGGTAATGATCCAACTAACAAATCAAGAGATATGCAAAATTTACATACAAAAGTAACGAATGGCCTTTTTGTGGAATTTATCGGGGTATAAACTTGGAAAAGTCGCGGGAATACTGGACGAAGGCCGGAAAGCCTCGTCCAGTATTCCCGCGACTTTTCCAAGTTTATATCCCCGATAAATTCCACAAAAAGGCCATTCATTCCTTATAATTCCAGCATTTGAAATAAATTCATCAAGAAAATGTGTTTATTTTCTGTTTTCTTAAGAATTATTTTAACTGCGCCTCTCGGTTATGGAAAGTAGTTCAGCGTGGGAGTTTATTGGTAAATAAATCTTGGACAGAGACTTGCTACGGGCCAATCAAATGTTAGGGAATTGTGTAAATATTTTTGTGCTGGAATTATACTGATATGTCTCACTTTAATTACCACTATAATGGGCGAGTCAAAAATCCTGCTGGCTCCAAAAAATGGGGGTAACGTACAAACCCAATGAACCGCCTCTGACGACACCCCTGATACACCCATTACAATGTAAGTTAGAGCAAGGTATTCCGCTGCTTTAGTCCGCTTACCCACGGGTGTTTTTAGCGCGTCTTGGATGGACAATTATTGTTTCTAAACAATTCACATGCGACCGGGTCTGGTGATGATATATAACTTAGTGTACAAAACAATTTAAATGTGCCCCGGAAACAATTCCAATGCGCCCGAGGCCCATTTCACTAAACTTCGTACCATTAAGATGTTCGTAAGTTCTGCAAAGTTCAATTGATGGATTTACATTTATTGAGCATATATAGGCTGTATATGCTCAATAATTGTAAATCCAATAATTGTTTACACAAAAACATTGCTAATGTGAAATTTACAGACGCAATATGCAGCCTATGCTCAATAAATGTAAATCCAATAATTGGTTACAAGAAAAAATTGTTTATGTGAAATTTAGAGACTATCATAATTTTGCACGTACAAACATTTTAGTCGTAGGAAGTTTAGTGAAACCTGGGCTCATTTTAATTATTTCGTACACTGTTTAGAAAGGTGTTTCATGTATATACAAACAAAAATTGACAATCCAAGACAGGCTAAAAACATCGATCTGTTCGCTTACCGGATTGTTCCTTCAGGCTTCACTATTACAGCGAAGTCAACAAATTGTAGCAGTACGAGTCATATTTATTTTACTAAATTTAAGTAAGTTACAAAAATGATGATTGCGAAATTCTATGTCTGACAATGAGATTAATCTATTTAAAGAGTTCCATGATTTGGATAAACAGCAAGAGGACATGTTTTGGCAAAATTTTCGGATCCATAAAAATGTGGTCATAAACATAAATAGAAATTGGTCCGAAACATCCAGGTCCGAACTGGGCCGTCCGAACTTCCAATGGTGCGAAATGACCGGGAACGATTTGCGGCTACACTGTTCACAAAAGCAATAATACCCGCTTTGGAGATCCAGATAGTTATGTTATTCCAATTAAACAAGAGTAAAATCCTTACGTTTTGGCGAGTATTTCCCCGTTCTCCAACATGCATCAACGTACACAACGGCAGGTGCTTTCTGAGGTTAACGCTCTAGCGATCAGTCGATTGGTCATAAACCGATAATCACGTGACATAAACAATGTGCTGTCAAATTCCCATAGCAATAATGTAAACAAATCGGGGGTCATCACTGTGTTTAAAACACGTTGGTCCAGATTAGCCGTCTACATTATCCCGTTTTGTATGACGGATACAGTAGCATAGCCATAAACAATTGAAGATTTGTTTTTCGCTATTTTCTGTTCATGTGGTTGCGACCGTGACTGGAGAAATAGGGCTTATGGGTTAAGTGACCAGTGTAGCCCCTGATCAAATAGAACACCCATGTAGCTAGATGAACGTTTTCCGCTTTATAGGCAATGCATAGCTTTAGCATAGCAGTTACGACCTTATGTTACTAGACCATCGATCGATATTTTGCAACTAGTATACTATATCGCTAAACCACCGTCCACGGTATAAATTTGCGTAATAGCATTTACATCACGTGCACTAAAATATAAAAATATATAGAAAAAAAACTATATATAATAGGGCGTTCACGTTCATACTTCGCTATATTGTTATTGAGAGACAATTCTACTCATGATATGAGACAAAAATATGATCATAAACTTACCTAATAACGTGTGTATTAGCAAAATTCTTAGGTCGCTCTTCACGACGTAGAAAGTATAAAACAAAGTGATGCACATACAGGCTCATCTGGATCTGCACTGGTTGCAAAACATATAAGCCCAAATTCTCCAATCACAGCCAAATTATATGTTGGAAAGTAAATGATGTTATGAATTGTCTCAACAATACAGTTCAAATGAGTGGTAACAATAACTTGTATGGAGGAATATACAAAATAATCATTTTTTTTAAAGTATATATGAACGCATAGGCGGCGGAAGCCGAACATTATTGGGGGGGGGGGGGGGGGGGTGGGGCAATGCTGAGGGCCCGAAGGGCCCGATAGCGCTAGGGGGGGGGGGGGGTGGGGGGGGGGATTTTTGAAATCCAAGTGGTGTGAAACGCCATTTCCTGCATTCTCAGCAAAGTTCTCAGCAAAGTTCCCAGTACTCATGATTACACAAATATATTAGAATAAAAAATGCAAAATTTACAGAATTATTGGGGGGGGGGGGGGGGGGCTATGCCCCCGCCCCCCGCTTCCGCCGCCCCCGATTAACGGTTCGAGTAATAGAATTCAAGAAACCTTATCCCGTCAACACAGTGCGTAGGTGCCGTGAAACATTTTTGATATCCTGTCAATACGACCTAATCACTGCATATGAATATGTACGGTGGCTGGGGTTATATTTTGCATCTTACAGCCATTTGTAGGTGTTGACGGGATAAATAGAATAGTAGGTTAGTGCCATGAATGGCACTGAAACGGGTGCTCGGCAAAGTCTCACCCATCCCGTTTCCTGAGCCATGCCAGATATTGTTCCCATTCACGGCACTAATCTACTATTCTCTATATACAATAGTCTATTCAGTATGTTGTTCTCTGTCCAGTAACAACTAGATTGGTCAGTAAGCGAGGCTTACGGAATACCCCACGCGTGGGCCCAGGTAGCCCTAAATATGTAAAAAAACAAACAATCCAAGTCTTGGCTTAGCGGGGGCGGCACGAACGTGAATTTGTCACATGGTGGTAGAGGTCCATTGGAGCAATGCGTGTGTGAAATGTGAAGCAGATCCGAGCAAGGAAATGCCACAGCATGATAGTAGAGCCTTAGAGGAACGCATGCATGAAATATTAAGAATTTTCGATCAAAGAAATAGAAGTCTGGACAATCGTGGATTTGTCACAGCATGATAGTACAACTTTAGTGGAATGTAGGAGTGAAATATTAAGAATTGTCAATGAGTGAAATAGAAGTTATAACTTATTTCCCTGATAAGTCTTGTAAAGAGACCAAGTATTTGACCTTGATATTGGGATCAGCGGGGTTGGACGGTCCTGGATTTGGCGCAGCATAGTAGTAGAGCCTTACAGGAACGCATGTGTGAAATATTAAGCATTTTAGATGAAGGAAATAGAAGTTATAACATATTTCTCTGATGTTAAGTTTTGTAAAGAGATTAAGTATTTGACCTTGACCTTGGGATCAGCGGGGGTTGGACGGTTGTGGATTTAGCACAGCATGATAGTAGAGCCTTACCGGAATGCATGTGTGAAATATTAAGCAATAACATATTTCTCTGATGTTAAGTTTAGTGACGGACGGACGCACGGAAGTACCAACATTTTGGGTTTATGGGGCATTTCCATTGTTTGCAGAACAAATAAAAAGTCTCTAAACATCAATAGAATTTAGGAGCTTACAGGAATAAATCAAAGGAATAATTTGGGTTAGGCCACGCCACTAACCTCTTAACCCTTAGAATGCGGGAACCGAAAATAGTCGTCTGCTGTTAATTCATATTTTGTCTTTTCTCTCAGTAAAAACACGGTTTGGCAGCATTTTAGATTCAGCAGACGACACAATTTAATTCAGCATTGTAAGGGTTAAACCGCCGGACGTTGGCCGGGATACACGGACAACCTGGCTACATTACCCCCCACCCCCCCACCCCCCCCCCCGAGTTGTGGGGGGTGGGGGGGGGGGGTGTGGGGGGGGGGGGTTTGGTATAAATACATGCACATGACCTATATATAGAGCAACTCCTGTCAACAGTATTTATACCTTATAATGTATATTTTGAAATGAACTGTCTAGACATTATTCTCCGGCAGTGAGTCATTTTTATAATCATGAAATCAATCACAAATGTTTACTTTTGGATTGTGGGTGTCATATGGATTGTAGTGTTAGGAATTGTGACTATGTTAGATATATAGCTCACTATGTACACCCCCACCCCCACCTCACAATCATCTCTAGCCTGAGGAAGTGCGTGGCTTTCCTAATGTACACATAGTGTTTTAATCCTTAGACCGCTACACACAACAATTGTCGTCTGCTGTTGCTTTTATATCTTGCCTTATTTCTCAATAAAGCATGGTTTGCCAGCACGTCGGTATCATTTCCAATGGACATGATACTGAAGTGCTGTCAAAGCATGTTGTAAATTATTCTAAAGTGCTGTCAAAGCATGTTTTTGATTCAAAATAGAAAATAAACAGTAGACGACAAAACATTAAGATAGCAGTGTAAGGTTTAAAAGGTAGAACAAAAATTGTTGTCTGCTGTTGTTTCATATTTTGTATTTTCTCTCAATAAAAACATGGTTTGGCAGCATTTTAGTTCCATTGGAAATGAGTATAAAGTGCTGCCAAACCATGTTTTTGACAAGAAAAATGATGAATTAAATTTTGCAGTCTGCTGTTTATTTTCTTTTTCTCTCAGTAAAAAACCCCAGGAAAATTCCAAAATCAGAACTGTTTGTTTGTTTGTTGGGGTTTAACGGCCTATCAACAGCGAAGGTAATTTAATGCCGGGTCAATGGGTTTAGTACTAAATCCCATATATTACCCGGACAAGTACATGTACAAATTTATATTTACAACTAGAAATGGACGCTTGTCGACAAGCGCATGTGTATCCCCCTCCCCAGATACACAAGTAGTTGAAAAAAGGGTGTTCGAGTGATGCTCCGGAGACAAAATCAGTGACGGAAAAAACAAAGGGAGATAACTAAAAAATTAGTGATGCAAGAGTTGTCATTCTTGCGTGACACACCTTTAGTGTTGTGGTCTATGCATGTGTGAAGTTTCATGAAAATATTCCAAAGGGTGTTCGAGTTATGCTCCAGACACGAAATCAGTGCACGAAACAACAAAGGGGGGAGATAACTAAGAAATTAACGACGCAAGAGTTGTCATTCGTTACGTGCGAACACTTTGGGTCGTCTTCTATGCATGTGTGAAGTTTAATAAACTAGAAAATGTGTTCATAGAACACGGATGTCCCACATATCGCTTTGATAATAAATGAGGCCAAATTGCAAGTCAAAATTTTCTTTTACCTGAGCGTTAAAGTTTTTGAAGCACCAAGTATATGACCTTGACCCTGAGCTTGGCGGGGGCAGGACAAACGTGGATTTGGCACAGGGCGGTAGAGGACCAATAGAGCAATGCATATATGAAATATGAAGCTGATCCGTGAAAGAAAACAGAAATTATAAGATATTTACCTGAGCGTTAAATTTTTTGAAGCACTAAGTATGTGATGTTAACCCTGGGCTTGGCGGGGGCGGGACGAACGTGGATTTGGCACAGGGCGGTAGAGGACCATTAGAGCAAAGCATATATGAAATATGAAGATGATCCGTGAATGGAAAGAAAAATTATAAGATATTTACCTGAGCATTAAAGTTTTTGAAGCACCAAGTATGTGACCTTGACCCTGGGATTGGCGGGGCACAGGGCGGTAGAGGACCATTAGAGCAATGCGTATATGAAATATGAAGATGATCCATGAAAGAAAACAGAAATTATAAGATATTTACCCGAGCGTTAAAGCTTTTGAAGCACTAAGTATGTGACCTTGACCCTGTGCTTGGTGGGGGCAGGATGAACGTGGATTTGGCACAGGGCGGTAGAGGACCATTAGAGCAACGCGTATATGAAATATGAAGTTGATCCGTGAATGGAAATAAAAATTATAAGATATTTACCCGAGCGTTAAAGTTTTTGAAGCACCAAGTATGTGACCTTGACCCTGGGATTGGCGGGGCAGGACGAACGTGGATTTCGCACAGGGCGGTAGAGGACCATTAGAGCAATGCGTATATGAAATATGAAGATGATCCATGAAAGAAAACAGAAAGTATAAGATATTTACCCGAGCGTTAAAGTTTTTGAAGCACTAAGTATGTGACCTTGACACTGGGCTTGGCGGGGGCAGGACGAACGTGGATTTGGCACAGGACAGTAGAGGACCATTAGAGCAATGCGTATATGAAGTATGAAGCTGATCCGTGGAAGGAAACAGAAATTATAAGATATTTACCCGAGCGTTAAAGTTTTTGAAGCACCAAGTATGTGACCTTGACCCTGGGCTTGGCGGGGGCAGGACGAACGTGGATTTGGTACATTAGAGGCATTGTGTATAGAAGACATGTAAGATTGGGCAATGTTGTATATGAAATATGAAGCAGATCGGTCAAAGGATGAAGAAATTATGAGACATTTACCCGAGCGTTAAAGTTTCGTGACGGACGGACGGACGGGACGGACGGGACGGACGGACGGACAAGGGTAACACTAAATGCCCCCTCCACTATCGTGGTGGGGCATAAAAATGGAAAACACAAAATAAACAGCAGACGACAAAAAAATAAGATAGCTGTGTAAGGGTTACTACTAACAGCTGTAGTCGTCTCCCAGTTATTTCAAGAAAAGACAAGTGTTCTCAAAATAACTGGGGGCCATTTCACTAAACTTCCTACGACTGAAATGTTCGTAAGTGCAAAATTATGATAGTCTGTAAATTTCACACTAACAATGTTTTCTTGTAAACAATTGTTGAATTTACATTTATTGAGCATAGGCTGCATATGCAGCCTATGCTCAATAAATGTAAATCCATCAATTGAAATTTGCAGACGATTCTAAATTTGCGCTTACGAACATTTTAGTCGTAAGAAGTTTAGTGAAACGGCCCCCAGGAAATTATGACCACGAGCATAGAATCCTCAGCAGACAACACCATATTAGTTTCTGGGGCGTCTGTGCTTTGTAGCATTAACCCTTAGACCGCTATCTTAATTTTGTTGTTGTCTGCTGTTTATTTTCTATTTTCCATTTTTATCATCAAAAACATGCTTTGACAGCACTTTAGAATAATTTACAACATGCTTTGACAGCACTTCAGAATCATTTCCATTGGAAATGATTCTGAAGGACTGTAAAATCAGGTTTTCATTGAGAAATAAGGCAAGATGTAAAAGCAACAGCAGACGACAATTGTTGTGAGTAGCGGGCTAACGGTTAAAATTACTCAAGTAGTTGCAGATATTTAACCCTTAGACTGATGAGCACAAAAATTGTCGTCTGCTGTTGCTTTATATTTTGCCTTCTTTCTCAATAAAAACATGGTTTGACAGCACTCGAGAATCATTTCCATTGTAAATGATTCTAAAATGCCGTCAAAGCATGTTTTTGATGAAAAATAAAAAAAATTTAATTCAGCAGTACAAGGATTAATAATAAAATGTAGATTGAAACGGGGCTAAAAAGCCGGTGGGAGTGTTTTGTTTGTTTATTGGTGTTTAACGGCCTATTAACAGCTAAGGTCTTGTAAGGCCAGGCAAACGGGTTCGATCCCGTTTTAACCTACTGCATTGGGGGGGGGGGGGGGGGGGGGGGGGGGAATAAATACCAAAATCGGAACAGAATATTTACATTGATAAAAAATATATTCAGCCCTGAAATTAGAATAACCGGACCTGGTGCCAGGTCCATACCACACCTAAATCACTTTTTCCCTAAAATAGGATTACGAAAAATCATACTCACATAAGGGGTGTAAGCAGATTCAACTGGCACATACAAAATGACAAAGACGTATGTGAGGGCCAAACCAGGTCTCCAGTCGGAATTCGGACTTATAAATACCCTCCATGAATCAATGGGACAGAAATAAGCACAAACGCAAACACAGTTTGCATATTTATATAAACATGATGTGAAAATACATGTACAAAATAAATAACCATCTAATTTATCTGACAGGACCATAGGCGTCGCCAGGAATTTTCCAGCGGGGATCGTCTACCAACGGTAGACGCCGACAGCCGAAGGCTGGAGACGGGGAGTGCACGAGAGGGGTGTCCCCTCTGATTAGACGGGTGGGGGTACGGGGTTTCTCCCCCGGAATTTTTTTGATTTCTATGTGCAATTTCCGACGTTCTAATGCATTTTAGAGCTATAATTTCAAAGTTAAAACTGAAAAAGGGGTTCGTTCGCACCCCCCCCCACTCCCCCCTGGGGACAGAGCTTAATTGTCTTTGTGAGCAGTGTAGATCCAAAACAGATGTTTCCCAGTAGATAAACCCTTAGGCCGCCGCTATCTTAATTTTTTTCTCGTCTGCTGTTTATTTTCTATTTTCCATTTTTATCATCAAAAACATGTTTTGACAGCACTTTAGAATAATTTACAACATGCTTTGACAGCACTTTAGAATCATTTCCATTGGAAATGATTCTGAAGAGCTGTCAAACCATGTTTTTTATTGAGAAATAAGGCAAGATATAAAAGCAACAGCAGACGCCAATTGTTGTGAGTAGCGGTCTAAGAGTTAAACTTCACTGGGAATATAGCAATTGTGTCCCATCTAGGTCATGATCAGTAACTGGGAAATGGCACAGGAGGTCGGCATGTCTATAGGATAGTATATTGTACTTTTTTAGACATGTAGAAAAAAAAGAGTAGTCATTGTATGTATAGTCGATGTATTTATTTCGAAATAAATACATTGATTATACAATAACTACATTTTTTTTCTACATGTCTAAACAAGTATAATACACAGGTGGAAGACTCGGACCTATGGCACAAAAAAAAAAAAACATATTAAAAAAATCCCATTACCCCACCCACTTGGTCTCGTAAAGTACCATCTTCTATATAGAAGATGGTACTGTACGAGACCAAGTGGGTGGGGTAATGGGAAGTTTTTAATAGGCACTGTTTTGGTGTCATAGGTCCGAGTCTTCCACCTGTGGTATAATACACTATCCTATAAACATGCCAACCACCTGTGGGAAATGGGGATAATGCATTTGTGGCCAGTCGAGCTCCTGGGGCCGTTTAACTAAGTTTCACTAAACTTTGTACAACAAAAATGTTCGTAAGTGCAAAATTATGATAGTCTGTAAATTTCACATTAACAGTGTTTTCTTTAAAACAATTATTGGATTTACATTTATTGAGCATAGGCTGCATATGCAGCCTATGCTCAATAAATGTAAATCCATCTTTTGAAATCTCCAGACGATCCTAAATTTGGACTTAAGAACATTTTAGTCGCAAGAAGTTTAGTGAAACGGGCCCCTGGTGAGAAATTGGGCTTATGAAATTTGTGGCCAGTGTAGCTCCTTTGTGGCCAGTGTAGCTCCTGATTGGTCAGTGTAGCTCCTGATTGGTCAGTGTAGCTCCTGTAGCCTGATGTGGATTATCTACTGTTTCTTAGAAGCAGGAATGTTTGTTTGTTGGGGTTTAACGGCCTATCAACAGCTAAGGTCATTCAAGGCCGGGTCAATGGGTATAGTACTAAATCCCATATATTACCTGTACAAGTACATGTACATGTTCAAGTACATGTACAAATTGGGGGAAAATCCAAAATCAGAACTGAACATTTACAATAAAAAAATATATGTTCAGCCCTGAAATCAGAATAATCCTGATCTGATGCCAGGTCCTCGCCACACCAGAATCACTTGGCCGCCTCCCAAAAGCAGTAGGATCAGTAATAATCTTATTACTTTTATAATGCGAAATAACCCAATTAAACTACCAGGCAACGAAAGAGCCAAGATAAAAACGTACCCGAGGGCCAAACCAAGCAAATCGTGATTCCTACATAAAGGAGGAACCCCTACCGTTAATTTACACTGTCACGTTCGCCCGACCAACCACCCACAGAAGCACGACAGATCAGACTGCAGTCATATGTTGTCTCATATTTCGTGTTCATTTTGCTGTGAAGAAGAGCATCAGAAATTGGAATGAGATATTGATTGCGTGTTTATGTCCATTCAGCGACAATGTCATATAAAGTCAGGAATGCCCCTGTATATGGAGTATGGACCACTGTACAAGCAGCACCAATCTCACAATAGAATTGATTGCTTGGGTCTTTACATCCTTTCAACAGCAAGGTCATAATATACAGACAGGAATGAACCTGGCGCCGTTTTACTAAACTTTGTACGACTAAAATGTTCGTAAGTGCAAACTTACGATAGTCTATAAATTTCATTTTAACAATGTTTTCTTGTAAACAACTATTGGATTTACATTTATTGAGCATAGGCTGCATATGGTTTGTTAAGTAGTGTTTAACGGCCTATCAACAGCTAAGGTCATGTAAGGCCAGGCAAACGGGTTCGATCCCATTTTAACCTGCTGCATTTGGGGGAAAATCCCAAAATCAGATCGGAATATTTACATTGAGAACAAATATATTCAGCCCTGAAATTAGAATAACCTGACCTGGTGGCAGGTCCATACCACACCAGTCACTTGGCCCCTTCCTTTAAAATAGGCTTACGAATATCGTAATACTCGCATAAGGGGTATAACCAGATTCATCTGTCACATACAAAATGCCCAAGACGTATGTGAGGGCCAAACCAGGTCTCCAGTCGGGATTCCGGTAAGGATGAACCCCGATTGTTAAATTACCCATCGCGTGCTCCCACATGCCACCCACTTAGCTGTAGGTGTAAATTCAGTCCTTATTTATTTAATGGTGTTTAATGGCCTATCAAAAGGTAACATCATTTTAGGCCGGGTTAACAGGGTCAAATCTTATATTTCCCCGGTTATGATTGGGGGAAAATGACAAGATGGCAAGAACACACATGAAATAGCAATATTTGATTGACATCCCACATATTATTGCCAAACATAAAAATTCATAAATATATTTTTCATATGCATGTAAGCCAAGGCTATGACCAGAGCTCCAGTTAAGGTGCGTAATTTGGAGGTAAATTTCTTATTTCTCCATCAAAAATGGCAAGTTGGGAGTGCTTTAGAATCGTCTCAACGAGACGATTCTAAAGGACTACCAACTTGCCATTTTTGATGAAGAAATAACAAAATTTCACTCAAAGTTGATCAAATTACGCACCTTAACTGGAGCTCTGCATGACGTTTCCCAATCAACACAAGTATCTGACATGGACTTTGTCATGTTATGTTTGTTTGTTGGGGTTTAACGGCCTATCAACAGCTAAGGTAATTTAAGGCCGGGTCAATGGGTTTAGTACTAAATCCCATATATTACCTGTACAAGTACATGACTTGAACATGTACAAATGGGGGGGGGGGGGGGGGGGGTGGGAATCCCAAAATCAGAACTGAATATTTACAATATATATATTCAGCCCTGAAATCCGAATAATCCTGATCTGATGCCAGGTCCTCGCCACACCAGAATCACTTGGCCCCTCCCAAAAGCAGTAATAACCTTACTACTTTTATAATGGGCAATAACCCAATTCAACTCCCAGGTAACTAAATAGCCAAAGATAAAAACGTACATGAGGGCCAAACCAGGCAAATTGTGATTCCTATAAGGAGGAGTGAGTGAGTGAATAGGGTTTAACGTCCGCTTTTCTGACATAGAGGTACAAGCCTCAGGGAGTCTACACGCAGACGGGTCAACAGGGTCGAGTCCCATATCCACCTGTCCAAGGGGGGTAAATCCCAACTTCAGAACTCAATATTTACAATCAAAATATATATTCAGTCCTGAAATTAGAACAACCTGATCTGGTGCCAGGCCCTCGCCACACCAGCATCATTTATCCCATCCCCTAAAAGTAATAGGATTAGCGCTAATCTTACTTTTATATATGGGGCATAGCCCGACTCAACTCTCACATACAAGAAAGCCAAAAATGTACATGAGGGCCAAATCCGGTATAGTGGGTTCCGGAAAGTATGAACCCAATCGTTAAGCCAGTTTAATCGCCTTTTACGACAAGCAATGGCTACTGCAGCACTATTCTCAGGATCAGTTGATCCCGCCCCGTGCCCTATAAGGAGGAACCCATACCGTTAATTTATGCCGTCTCATTCGCCCGACCACCACCCACTGCCCACTAAGTAGGCACAATGGCCAGGTTATAATATAGGGAGACAGATAGTTTTGTATATTCTGTAGATATGTCATTTTCTGGCAAACAAAACATTCATTCACCATTACCCCATGTATTGATTGGCATTATTATACATTTTATATCCGATGAAAATTTCCACACCGATATCAGGGGCGATAACCGTGTTTCCTTAAAATGTTAAGGGACATTACTATTTATTCTCTGTATTTATTGTTTGATGTGCAATGATCATACTTTATAATCTGTCGAAAATATTATTGTTTCAGGTGACACATTTAATTAGTATAAATAATTAAAAAAATATCATGCCTCATTTGTGTATGAAAATAGCCCGATACAAACGCGAGTCACTATCAGTAAAATAAATATTACATAGAGGATATTACATCATACATTTTTAATAGTGGGAAATAATACACGAGTGTGCGTCGGCTTCAACGTAAGCAATGAGTGAGCGTAGCGAACAAGTTGCTTGCACGGACGCTGACGGACACAAGTGTATTATTTCTGCTATTCAAACATGTACGATGGAATATCCTATTTATTACACTTCCACGGCAGATATATATATGCACATTTAGTCTATTTTTGAGATTATAATTAATGAATTGTGATGTGCGCATGAAGTTATACAATGACGTGTTTTCCCGCATTTTGACGTTACGGTGTGTGACATCACAGCTGTTTCTATGAGCCAGATATATTTGAGTGCATGTGTGGAATGTGTTCACTCACATTGACATTCTATATTCAGCCCTGAAATCAGAATAATCCTGATCTGATGCCAGGTCCTCGCCACACCAGAATCACTTGCCCACACCCCCAAAGCAGTAGGATCAGTAATAATCTTACTACTTTTATAATAGGCAATAACCCAATTCAACTCCCAGGTAACAAAAGAGCCAAAGATAAAAAAAAGTACCCGAGGGCCAAGCCATAAATCTTCTCTAAACCGGACACCCTGGGAGGTCCCCAGGGTGTTCGGCTTAGAGAGGTTTCACTGTAAATCAGGCATTTGATCATTCTGAGCCAAAGCCGTGTGCTGTACGATCACGAACATACATTATCAGCTGAGATAAATGACCAAGAAACTCATCAAAAATAAGATAAGGTGTTTTCTTGGTGTCCGGTTTATAGAAGTTCCACTGTACAGTAAGGTACGTTTTCTCAGCTGGTGGTCAATATGCAAACATTGGCTGTACACGGAGTTGAAAAGGTCAACATAAAGCTATGAACATCTGCCACAATAAATTGGCCAGAAAAGTTATAAATTGGCTCAATCCATTTCGGACACTTTTATGCTGGCAACCTGTTTGTTTGTTTGTTTGTTGGGGTTCAACAGCTAAGGTCATTTAAGGCCGGGTCAATGGGTTTAGTACTAAATCCCATATATTACCTGTACAAGTACATGTATAAATGGATATATTCAGCCCTGAAATCAGAATAATCCTGATCCAATGCCAGGTCCATGCCACATCAAATTAGATGGCCGAGGCCTGCATGTCGCGCCTTGTGGCGAGGCATGGACACTAAAAAAAAAGATATAGTATAACGAAAAACTTAACCAAAAAACTTAACCAAAAACTTTAACCAAAAAACTTAACCAAAAAACTTAACCAAAAAACTTCAAATTAATTTGACCTTGACATTGGGCACAGGGGCCGCACAGGAGTGGGGTAGAATGAAAATACAGATGATGATAAACAACCATGTGAAGTTTGAAGGTAATGGGCAAAGCAGTTGCAGAGATATAGTATAACGAAAAACTTTAACCAAAAAACTTAATCAAAAACTTTAACCAAAAAACTTTACCAAAAACTTTAACCAAAAAACTTAACCAAAAACTTTAACCAAAAACTTCGAAGTAATTTGACCTTGACATTGGGCACAGGGGCCGCACGGGAGGGGGGTAGAATGAAAATATAGATGATGATAAACACCCATGTGAAGTTTCTTCAAGGTAATGGGCAAAGCAGTTGCAGAGATATAGTATAACAAAAAACTTTAACAAAAAACTTAACCAAAAACTTTAACCAAAAAACTTTAACCAAAAAACTTAACCAAAAACTTTAACCAAAGAACTTAACCAAAAACTTCAAAGTAATTTGACCTTGACATTGGGCACAGGGGCCGCACAGGAGGGGGTAGAATGAAAATATAGATGATGATAAACACCCATATGAAGTTTCAAGGTAATGGGCAAAGCAGTTGCAGAGATGTAGTATAACGAAAAACTTTAACCAAAAAACATAACCAAAAAAACATAAACAAAAACATTTAACCAAAAAACTTAACCAAAACTTCAAAGTAATTTGACCTTGACATTGGGCACAGGCCGCACGAGGGGGTAGTGAATGAAAATATAGATGATGATAAACACCCATGTGAAGTTTCAAGGTAATGGGCAAAGCAGTTGCAGAGATATAGTATAACGAAAAACTTTAACGAAAAACTTTAACAAAAAAACTTAACGAAAAAACTTAACCAAAAACACTTTAACCAAAGAACTTAACCAAAAACTTTAACCAAACAACTTAACAACTTTAACCGGACACACGTAATTGAAGTTGGGAACAGTTCCAAATGCCGAATCCTGATAATGAATAAATAAATCTGCACCCACAAATGCGTAGAAGTGTGCTTCCCATGTTGAAACATCAGTATTTTTCTGACACCAAGGGGCCGTTTCACTAAACTTTGTACGACTAAAATGTTTGTAAGTGCAAAAGTATGACAGTCCGTAAATTTCACAATAACAACATTTTCTTGTAAACAATTATTGGATTTACATTTATTGAGCATATGCAGCCTATACTATGCTCAATAAATGTAAATCCATCAATTGAAATTTCCGGACGATCATAAATTTGCACTTACGAACATTTTAGTCGTACAAAGCTTGGTGAAACGGGCCCCAGAGTCACTTAGCCATTCTCCCCAAACATAATAGCCTTAGTACTGTTTACTACTTTTATAATTGGTATAACCGGGTTCAACTCTCAAGTAACAAGAAAGCCAAAAATAAAATGTACATGATGGCCAAACCAGAGATATCGGGATTCCGGTAAGGATGAAATCCATAATTGAGTTTGTTTGTTTGTTGGGGTTTAATGGTCGATCAACAGCTAAGGTCATTTAAGGCCGGGTCAATGGGTTTAGCACTAAATGTACATGTACAAATGGGGGGAAAATCCCAAAATCAGAACTGAATATTTACAATACAAAAACTATATATTCAGCCTTGAAATCAGAATAATCCTGATCTGATGCCAGGCCCTTGCTACACTAGAATCACTTGGCCCCCTCCCAAAAGCAGTAGGATCGGTAATAATCTTACTACTTTTATAATGGGCAATAACCCAATTCAACTCCCATCATTGAGATTACCTTCTCATGCTACCAACATACCACCTTGCACATGATCGACTGTGAATGAACGGGCTGGACTGGGTCCACACTGGTCACAAAGACTATAAGCCTCATTTCTCCAGTCACCCATATATAATCAGGGATTCCGCTGGCGATCGCCACTTTCGCAATTGGCGATAAAAAATTACAATTTTCGAAAAAAACAACAACAAAAAAACAACAAAAAAAACAAACAATTATCCAAAAAATAATCCCCAGCGGAATCCTTAATATATAATCAATGTTTACACAGATTTTACAGAATAACAATTCATTTAATACTGGATCATTGCTGGTCAGAAATCAAATGACACAACAAGGCGATCAGTGATCGCCTTGTTGTGTCATTTGATTTCTGATCATCACCAGGGAGCGTCTCACCCACTAAACAAGGCGATCGCCACAAAGGTCAAGGTCACAAGATAAGGAAGTCCAAAATCACTGATATGAAGGTCACAATCACCAAGACAAGGTCACGCAAATGACATTGGGTGGATAGCCATCAAAGTGGAAGCTATTGGTGACGTTTGGTAATGATCCGAATAACGATCAGGAGATATTCAACATTTGGCCGTACATTCAAAATTATTGACACTGGTGAAGTTTACTGATGATCCGACTAATGGATCAGGAGATATTCAACATTTAGACGTCACCAGAATGACACTGTATGGATAGCTGTCAATGTGAGGAAGCTATTTATTAAGCTTGGTAATGATCCAACTAAGATATGGGAAATTTCGCTACGTACGACATCTACGTCCCAAATTGTTGACGACGCCACAGGAATTGTGACCACTATGTCTCACTATCCACTATCGTGTGTGAGACAAAAAGTAGCATATTTACAGAAACTATATTTTCTGTCAATGTTGTCGATGGTAAATATCGTAAATGTTGTACATGGGTACAATATCAAATGGCTGGTTTCATTTGGGATCAATGGGCAACAGAATCTCAATAAAACACGTCCTTATAAGGAAGTCCTTGTTTTACCCAATTTCGTCTCATTTTTTTTTGTAATTCCAACGTTTCAGGAACATCAAACTGGCCCGCCACTGTATGGGGACATAATTATAAGTGGCAATTAACAAATTTCATACGATACATCACCAATAGTTTTATACACCAGTGTAATGACTATGTAAATGTTATAGAAATAGAGAATAGTAGGTTAGTGCCGTGAATGGGAAAAATATCTGGCGCGGCACGGAAACGGGATGGGCTTGGCAGAGAGCCAAGCCCATCCCGTTTCCGTGCCGCGCCAGATATTTTCCCCATTCACGGCACTAACATACAATTCTATTTATCCCGTCAACATTACAAATAGCTTTAAAAGGCAAAAAATAACCCCAGCCGCATCCTCAAAATCGGAGAATCGACTAGTATGACAACCGCACATATTCATACACAGTGATTAGGTCGTATAGACATGATATCAAAAATGTTTCACGGCACATACGCGCTGTGGTGACGGGATAAAACATATCCCGTCAACACAGTGCGTATGTGCTGTGAAACACGGTGCCCTGAAACATTTTTGATATCCAGTCAATACTATTTTTGCATTTTACAGCCATTTGTAGGTGTTGACGGGATAAATAGAATAGTAGGTTTATAGTGCCGAGAATGGGAAAAAATATCTGGCGCGGCACGGAAACGGGATGTGCTCGGCAGAGCCTCGCCCATCCCGTTTCCTGAGCCTTGCCAGATATTTTTCTCTATTTATGTTATCAGCACAGCTGCAATGTATGATGATGTGCTTATGTACTAAATAGAATCTAACATTTATGTTGATTTACTATTGTATTTATTCCCTGGCATAGCCTCGTTTCTGATGGAATTAGTAAACTCGTTTAAAGGTACATGCCCACTCAGTAGGCACAATGGCCAGGTTATAATATAGGGAGACAGATAGTTTTGTATCTTCTGTAGATATGTCATTTTCTGGCAAACAAAACATTCATTCACCATTACCCCACGTATTGATTGGCATTATTATATCGGATGTAAATTTCCACACTTATATCAGGGGCTATAACCGTGTTTCCTTAAAATGTTAACAGACATTACTATTTATTCTCTGTATTTATTGTTTGATGTGCAATGATCATACTTTATAATCTGTCGAAAATATTATTGTTTCAGGCGACACATTTAATTAGTATAAATAATTAAAAAATATCATGCCTCATTTGCATATGAAAATAGCCTGATAGCACCGCGCGTCATTATCAGTAAAATAAAATATTACTAAATGATTATATCTGTATAGCGTGCACTCGTAATTTTTAGAACTGGTGGAATAATGACACAATTATACACTTACTTAATTTCTGAAGAAAAACAATTTATGCCGACTGAGTGGGCATGTACCGTTAATAAATATCTTTATAAATCATCACTATTGCAAGATCCTATATACAGGGCTCCAGATAAGGAATTAGTAATTGAGTATTGTCATTCCATCATATCTGAAGCAATTGGGTATTTCAAAATTTTAATTGGGTAAAATAAAATCACATTACTGTTTACACATAAACAGACAGCAATTATTGAAGTTTTCTTTGAAATAAAAATATGTATAGGGATTTCTTAGAATTGTCTCCTTGGAGACAATTCTAATGAAATACCAAGATGAGTTTTCATGGAAAATAAGAAAAATATGCTATATTTGTGGTACATTTATTGTTTTCTGCAGCATGATAAAGGTACCATAAATATTTTATTGCTTTTTGATACTCGCTTCTTCCGATTTCAATTGGGTTTTTGGCAATTTGAATTGGGTATTTAAGCAAATACGCAGATTATCTGGAGCTCTGTATATATTAATGAATGACTGACTAATATCGAATGACACAATGATGTTTTAGCACTTTATAAAAATCATGTATTACAAAACCCGTAGCTATGGTTCACCAGCAATGCTTAAGACAAAATGACTGTAGCCGATTTCACCAACATTGCAAAGTATGCTTTTCAGGCAAAGTATACTTTGAGGGAGCAATCATTTATTTTTCCTGAAATGCGTTATTTCATATAAAACTAACAACTGCATATATTTGATGATTAAAAGTATGCAGAATTATTATACTGAATTTATTACATTATCACAGCCATTTTGGCTGTGATAATGTAATAAATTCAGTATAATAAAAATTAATAAATTTATCAAAAAATTGAAAATTTCTCCCTCAAAGTATACTTTGTTAGAAAAGTATACTTTGCAATGTTGGTGAAATAGGCTACAGGAGTCTCGAGCAATGCTCAAGTCAGAATGAATGACTCGTTAGTAATGATTAAATCATGCTGAAATCTCGTTAGCAATCAGTATTAAAGACAGAATGACTGACTTGTTAGCAATTCTTAACCCATTAACTGCATTAAATTAGACGTCTGCTGTTTATTTTTTAGTTCACATTTTTCTCATCAAAAACATGATTTGACGACAATTTAGAATCATTTCCATTGTTAGCAATCCTTAAGACGGAATGACCGACTTGCTGGCAATGTTTACATCCCCGAACGACCGACTCGTTAGCAATGCACAACACAGAATTACTACGCCGTAACAACACAATGATTGACACCGGGTACTGTGTATGAACGGTCTTACACTGCATCACTGCACGAGAGATTGGTACTTTGGACACTGTGTAATGAACAGATATGAATGCCGTAACTGTACAGTGGGAAACGTGCGCTTCAGCTCTGTATAGGAACAGATCACAAGAGCCAGCAACAGCCCAGCTAATGGTCGCCAAAGTCTTTTATCTCGTTAGCCTTGATTACAAAGTATCTCCCCGTCATTGTAGCAACTTAGCGTTGACTATTTCGTAGACCATTCGCCGTCGAAAGTAAGGCATGTGTTCCTGAAATAGATACAGAGCTGATTAATACATGTAACTGACAGATGATCTCGTCCTAGTCTCAATGTATGTTCACTTTGTTGGAATAAATTTATGTTTAACCAATTTCAAAATTCAACATTTTTCTGACGACAAGTTATGCTTTCGGTCAAATGCCATGAATTGTTGACATGTAATTGTATTTGACTATAACATTATTACTTAATAATTCCAGCACAAAAATATTTACACAATTCCCTAACATTTGATTGGTCCGTAGCAAGACAAATTACGCCACATTACTGAAAAAAGTATTGGTTCCCAAAGTAAGGTAACGCACAACATTCCTCAACATTACAGAAAACAGTATTCGTCCCTAAAGAAAATTACTCCACAAGGCAACAGAAAACAGTATTTGTTCCAAAGGCAAATTACTCCACATTACAGAAAACAGTATTCGTTCCTAACGTACATGTAGGAGCAGAATGTGTTTCTGTATAATATTACGTCGCACTCATTTCGGATCATGTACATATTGTATTATAATTCCAGCACAAAAATATTTACACAATTCCCTAACATTTGATTAGCTCGTAGCAAGTCTCTGTCCAAAATGTATATCCCAGTAAACTCCCACGCCAAACTACTTTCCGTATCCGTGAGGCGCAGTTAAAATAATTCTTAAGAAAACGGAAAATAAACACATTTTCTTGATGCATTTATTTCAAATGCTGGAATTATAAGGAATGAATGATCTTTTTGTGGAATTTATCGGGGATATAAACTTGGAAAAGTCGCGGGAATACTGGATGAGGCCTTAAAAAAATTACAATTTTCGAAAAAAAAATTTAAAAAAATAAAATAAAAAAATATTTTTTTCTGATTTTTTTTCTCTCGAAAATTGTAATTTTTTATCGCTTCGTCCAGTATTCCCGCGACTTTTCCAAGTTTATACCCCGATAAATTCCACAAAAAGGCCATTCATTCCTATAATAAATATTGTTTAAAGTAAAGTGACAAGAGCAAGTGAGAAGAGGCTCACAGATACCCCCGACTGCCGCCTGGACCGGCAAACAATGTTGGAAAAACTCTTACATACATTTCGACACAACAAAATGGCTATGTGTTTCAGCGTCATTTCGAAGGTGACCAAGGTCAAGGTCGTGTTAATGGTGGCGCGAGTGCCTGACAAATGTTCAGATGATTCAACTGTCCAAGTATCAAAGCAATCCTTTGATTGGCATTGAAGATATTACATGTTGGAGAAACTTACATTTTGACGTAAATGTACACGGACGGACGGACGGACGTACGGCACCTCAAGAGCAACACAATATGCCCCCCTTGTTATTGCACAGGAGGCATAATACGAAAACAATATACCCCTCGACTAGTCTAAAACAATACACCCCTCGACTAGTCTAAAACAATACACCCCTCGACTAGTCTAAAACAATACACCCCTCGACTAGTCTAAAACAATACACCCCTCGACTAGTCTAAAACAATATAACACGACTAGTCTAAAACAATACACCCCTCGACTAGTCTAAAACAATACACCCCTCGACTAGTCTAAAACAATACACCCCTCGACTAGTCTAAAACAATACACCCCTCGACTAGTCTAAAACAATACACCCCTCGACAAGTCTAAAACAATACACCCCTCGACTAAAACAATACACCCCTCGACTAGTCTAAAACAATACACACCTCGACTAGTCTAAAACAATACACCCCTCGACTAGTCTAAAACAATACACCCCTCGACTAGTCTAAAACAATACACCCCTCGACTAGTCTAAAACAATATACCCCTCGACTCTCGACTAGTCTAAAACAATATACCCCTCGACTAGTCTAAAACAATACACCCCTCGACTAGTCTAAAACAATACACCCCTCGACAAGTCTAAAACAATACACCCCTCGACAAGTCTAAAACAATACACCCCTCGACTAGTCTAAAACAATACACCCCTCGACTAGTCTAAAACAATACACCCCTCGACTAGTCTAAAACAATACACACCTCGACTAGTCTAAAACAATACACCCTCGATAGTCTACAATACACCCCTCGACTAGTCTAAAACAATACACCCCTCGACAGTCTAAAACAATATACCCCTCGACTCTCGACTAGTCTAAAACAATATACCCCTCGACTAGTCTAAAACAATATACCCCTCGACTAGTCTAAAACAATATACCCCTCGACTAGTCTAAAACAATATACCCCTCGACTACCCCTCTAAAACAATACACCCCTGACTAGTCTAAAAACAATATACCCCTCGACTAGTCTAAAACAATACACCCCTCGACTAGTCTAAAACAATATACCCCTCGACTAGTCTAAAACAATATACCCCTCGACTAGTCTAAAACAATACACCCCTCGACTAGTCTAAAACAATATACCCCTCGACTAGTCTAAAACAATACACCCCTCGACTAGTCTAAAACAATATAACACGACTAGTCTAAAACAATATACCCCTCGACTAGTCTAAAACAATATACCCCTGACTAGTCTAAAACAATATACCCCTGACTAGTCTAAAACAATATACCCTCTGATAGTCTAAAAGCAATACACCCTCGACTGTCAAAACAAAATACCCCTCGACTAGTCTAAAACAATATACCCCTCGTCTGTCTAAAACAATACACCCCTCGACTAGTCTAAAACAATACACCCCTCGACTAGTCTAAAACAATACACCCTCGACTAGTCTAAAACAATACACCCCTCGATAGTAAAACATACACCCCTCGACTAGTCTAAAACAATATAACACGACTAGTCTAAAACAATACACCCCTCGACTAGTCTAAAACAATACACCCCTCGACTAGTCTAAAACAATACACCCCTCGACTAGTCTAAAACAATACACCCCTCGACTAGTCTAAAACAATACACCCCTCGACTAGTCTAAAACAATATACCCCTCGACTAGTCTAAAACAATATACCCCTCGACTAGTCTAAAATAATATACCCCTCGACTAGTCTAAAAATAATTTTGTGACGATTGAATTGGTTGCAAAATTAACTTATCCATTCCAGTTACTTTTAAAGGGGTGAAAAGGTTAAAGGAGCAACAATCGGTTTAGTAGGAGGGGCATATCCAATTACTGGTAGCGTCCCTAGCCTGTCAGTTATCCACTGGCGTTATGACTAGAATACAACACACAGCTCCAGATAAGCTGCGTATTTGCTTAAATACCCAATTAAAATTGCCAAAAAATCCAATTGAAATCAGAAGTAGCGGGTATCAAATAGCAATAAAAAAATTGTGGTAGTTATCATGCTAAATAAACAGACCACATATATAGCATATTTTATATGCCAGTATATATGTAGGTGTTTCTGTACTGACCATTATCTAGATATATGGTATGTATTGTGTATTATAAAGCTTGTGGACCCATAAAACACACACATGAGAGACAGTGCATACCACAATCTGTAACAGTATTTGTATGAAAATGATTGAGCATTTACTAAAAGTGTTAAACATTATAAGGTATTTTGCTACTAAAGATTTCAAAACAATCAGTATTTTGATGCTATCATAGAAATAGAAAGAAGTAAAATTTCAAGAAACAGCTTTCCATGTGACACACGATGATAACATTAGACTTATCAAGTTTTTGGCAGTTTACATTTACTGAGTGTGTCACATACACATATAGTGAAACCCTTATTGTACTTCTGAACCTGAGAAAGGTTCCTACAATGCTCCAGATAAGGAATTAATAATTGAGTATTGTCACTCTATCATTTCTGAAGCAATTGGATATTTCAAAACTTTAATTGGGTAAAATAAAATCACACTACTGTTTACACATCAACAGACAGCAATTATTGAATAGTTTGCTTCGAAATGAAAACATGTCTTGGCATTTCATTAGAATTGTCTCCTTGGACAATTCTAATGAAATACCAAGATGTGTTTTCATGGAAAATAAGAAAAATATGCTATATTTGTGGTCTGTTTATTGTTTTCTGCAGCATGATAAAGGTACCATAAAATATTTATTGCTTTTTGATACTCGCTACTCTGATTTCAATTGGGTTTTTGACAATTTTAATTGGGTATTTATGCAAATACGCACCTTATCTGGAGCTCTGTTCCTATCCCCGATGTATTGTCTATTAAAGTACATGTAGTAACAAATATTTCAGAATATGTGTTGGTAACAAGTCGGTATTTGATAAAAATGTGTAACCGTGTCGGGTCATACCACAGATAACCCCGTCACAGTTAAACTGCATTGCTGCAGATACAATGTTACGTATAATATATGCCGATAGCTAATTAGAGACCAGTGTTGAAATAGCCATACTCATATGTGTTACGATACTGGAAATAATACTAACCCGGGTTTATGCTGTTTATAATTATAGTCTGTTTCACGAAACCTGCCCAAATTTTACGGCTATATAAACAATTCAAAAACAATATTTTTTTCGATAATATTAAATTAGAGGAAAATTTAAGAATGAGCCTTCTTTTTATTTCGTGAAATTCGGTCAAATATTGGTTTTATTACGAAAAATTGATTTCTCTATGGGAATTTAACATGGGGGAAAAAGAGGTAAAGGAGTGTGGGAGGAGTCAAAAAACGAAATAGTTTGGAAATTGACTCCGAAACCTGACTAGATAGCTTGGAAATGAATCTGGAAATGATCTAACTAAGAAAACAAAAGGTAAATTTTAAAAATCGGTCCAGTATTTCTGAAATTCAAAAAAATTTCCCCATGTTAAATCCCCATAGACATCTTCACTCCGTGAAGATGTCTATGGGGATTTATATGGGGATTTAACATGGGGAAATTGTTTTTTCGCAATAAAATCAATATTTGACAAAATTTCACGAAATAAAAAGAAGGCTCATTCTTAATTTTTCCTTTAATTTAATATTATCAAAAGAAATCTTGTTTTTGAATTGTTTATATAGCCATAAAATTTGGGCAGCTTTCGTGAAACCGACAGTAGTACACTGCATTTTCACAGCCACTGTATCAAGTTTATAAGAGACCTATTTCTGTTGCTGGTCTATTAAACCATGGTTTTGTTTCATTCACTTTGTTATGTGCATACCAGACACATATTTAATTTAATATTATTGTCCAAAGTCGAAGTTGTGTGACTGGCACATTGTAGAATCTAAACACCATTCATACGGTCATGGGTTGTTTACAATGTCGGGTCATGAACTCAGCTCTATGAATGAATTACATACGTAACAGCTACGCTCCGCCCGGCAAGTTTGAACCAGTTGTCAGTGGAGTATATTTTATTACTTCAAAAGCACAATTACATTTGTCTTCATAAATCCAAATTTTGCAAAAACATTTCATAGTTGTATTATTTATGTCTGTGTGCAATATTGTAATTATTTGTTCAGTGATATTTCTAAAATATATGAAAATGTGTCCCTGAAGTGAAACATGCATAAAATTATCAAAAAAGCCTGCCCAGCACCATCTGTAGCCGATTTCACCAACATTGCAAAGTATACTTTGAGGGAGTAATCATTTATTTCTCCCGAAATGCATTATTTCATATAGAACTAACGACTGCATATATTTGATGTCAGATTAAAGGTATGCAGAATTATTATACTGAATTTATTACATTATCACAGCCAAAATGGCTGTGATAAAGTAATAAATTCAGTATAATAAAAATGAATAAATTTATCCTTAAATTGAAAACTTCTCCCTCAAAGTATACTTTGCAATGTTGGTGAAATAGGCTACTGGTGGCTTTTATATCCCAGTTGCCCGTTGAATAACAAACAGCATGCATACCTGTGTGAATGTGATGGCGGCACGTCGGGTGATGTACTCAGAGTACTTGCAGGCAAACATGCCACAATCACTGCCATTCATCTGCTGTGGGATGTCCTACAATGGAACACGAGCATGTGGATATGATGTGCCTCACTGAAGATTTGCGTGGCTTACAGGGCTCCAGATAAGGAATTAGTAATTGAGTATTGTCACTCCATCATTTCTGAAGCAATTGGGTATTTCAAAATTTTAATTGGGTAAAATAAAATCACACTACTGTTTACACATTAACAGACAGCTGTTATTGAACAGTTTGCTTCGAAATGAAAACATATCTTGGCATTTCATTAGAATTGTCTCCTTGGAGACAATTCTAATGAAATACCAAGATGTGTTTTCATGGAACTAGAACAATTTCTGAAAATAGAAAAATTTCCCCATGTTAAATCCCCATAGACATCTTCAAATCTGTCTATGGGGATTTAACATGGGGAAATTGTATTTTCGTAATAAAATAAATATTTGACTAAATTTCACGAAATAAAAAGTAGGCTCATTCTTAAATTTTCCTTTAATTTAATATTATCAAAAAAAATATCGTTTTTGCATTGTTTATATGGCTGTAAAATTTGGGCAGATGTCGTGAAACAGACAGTAACTAGATTGGTCAGTAAGCGAGGCTTATGGGATACCCCCCGCGTGGGCCCAGGTACAACTAAAATATGTAAAAATTTCCAAGTGTGTGGGCTTGGACCTCGACTCTGGGCTTAGCGGGAGCGGCATGAATGTGAATTTGTCACAGGGTGGTAGAGGTTAATTGGAAATGTGTGTGAAATGTGAAGCAGATCCGAGCAAGGAAACAGAAGTTATAACCGATTTCTCTGATGTTAAGTTTTGTAAAGAGACTAGGTATGTGACCTCGACCTCGAGATCAGCGGGAATTTGTCGCAGCATGATAGTAGAGCCTTAGAGGAATGCATGCATGAAATATTAAGAATTTTCGATGAAAGAAATAGAAGTTATAACATATTTCTCTGATGTTAAGTTTTGTAAAGAGACTAAGTATTTGACCTTGACCTTGGGATCAGCAGGGGTTGGACGGTCGTGGATTTGGCACAGCATGGTTGTAGAGCCTTACAGGAAAGCATGTGTGAAATATTAAGCATTTTAGATGAAGGAAATAAGAAGTTATAACATATTTCTCTGATGTTAAGTTTTGTAAAGAGACTAAGTATTTGACCTTGACCTTGGGATCAGCGGGGGTTGGACGGTCGTGGATTTGGCACAGCATGGTTGTAGAGCCTTACAGGAATGCATGTGTGAAATATTAAGCATTTTAGATGAAGGAAATAGAAGTTATAACAATATTTCTCTGATGTTAAGTTTACGGACGGACGGACGGACCGGACGGACGGACAACCGGACTCCAGTATACCCACCACAACTCGTTGCGGGGGGTATACATATACAGGCACATCGTCTCATATTATGCCTGATATTCAATATGTGGTTTTTTGCTTTTAGGTCCTATATCAACCAAATAACTTTATTCGGTCAAATTGCAATTAGTTTGTGTTTTTTATGCTGTAATATATTATTGTATACTACGATAAACAGGGGAGATAATTTGGTTATTGTTTCCATTGTACACACTATTTAAATTAATCACAATCGATTAAAGGTACATGCCCACTCAGTAAGCACAACATGTTCTTTATTGGAATTAAATAAGTGTATAATTGTGTCACTATTCCACCAGTTCGAAAAATTACAAGTGCCCGGAAAACAGATATAATCATTTAGTAATATTTATTTCACTGATAGTGACGCGCGTTGGTATCAGGCTATTTTCATATGCAAATGAGGCACGATATTTTTTACTTATTTATACTAATGAAATGCGTCACCTGAAAAAATAATATTTTCGACAGATTATAAAGTATGATCATTGCACATCAAAAAATAAATACAGAGAATAAATAGTAATGTCCGTTAACATTTTAAGGAAACACGGTTATCGCCCCTGATATCAGTGTGAAATTTTTTGTCTAAAATAAAATGTATAATAATGCCAATCAATACGTGGGGTAATGGTGAATGAATGTTTATTTTGCCAGAAAATGTCATACGTACAGAATATGCAAAAGTAACTGTATGACTATATTATAACCTACTGCGTGGGCATGTACCTTTAAACTAGATGGCCGAGACCCGTATGTCACGCCCACTGAGGCTTTGATAGTATACCGAAATTTTTTAATAAAAAAACAAACTTTAACCTGGACGTACGTACGCCAATGTGCCGACTATCGTGCTTTACTGGTATATGTAACATACATACCTTGACAGTTTCTGTGGTCCAGCCGTTCAAGTTGAATTGTTGTTTCTTCTTGTCCAAACTCTCGTCACATAAATATTGCCTGCAACAGTGCAATAGGCAAATTGATATTGTAGACAGAATAATGCAAGATTACAACAGCATTATATGAGAACTTTACCTCACAAATTAGGAAATAAATAAGTATATATAAATGTGGTAAATGGAAATAATGCCCATATTACTAATAAGTATGTGTGTTCTAAAAAGACTGGGGGTAAAACAATAAAATATTTCAGAGCTCCAGATAAGGAATTTGTTTGTTTGTTTGTTTATTATAGGAATGAATGGCCTTTTTGTGGAATTTATCGGGGTATAAACTTGGAAAAGTCGCGGGAATACTGGACGAAGGCCGGAAGGCCTCGTCCAGTATTTCCGCGACATTTCCAAGTTTATACATGTATCCCCGATAAATTCCACAAAAAGGCCATTCATTCCTTATAATTCCAGCATTTTAAATAAATTCATCAAGAAAATGTGTTTATTTTCCGTTTTCTTAAGAATTATTTTAACTGCGCCCGACGGTTACGGAAAGTAGTTTGGCATGGAGTTTACTGGGATATAAATTCTGGACAGATACTTGCTACGGACCAATCAAATATTAGGGAATTGTGTAAATATTTTCGTGCTGGAATTATTGGTGTTTAACGGCCTATCAACAGCTAAGGTCATATAAGGCCGGGTAAACCTGCTGCATTGGGGGGAAAATCCCAAAATCAGAACGGAATATTTACATCAAGAACAAATATATTCAGCCCTGAAATTAGAATAACCTGACCTGGTGCCAGGTCCATACCACACCAAGTCACTAGGCCCCTTCCCCTAAGTGGGGTCTGCTGATGTGTAAACAGTAGTGCGATTCTATTTTACACAATTAAAATTTTGAAATACCCAATTGCTTCAGAAATGATGGAGTGACAATATTCAATTACTAATTTCTTATCTGGAGCCCTGTAAGCATACTTTGCAATGTTAGTGAAATAGGCTACAGATAATTACTTGATAGCGCCGAGACAGCCCTTGTTTGACCCGCCCATCGAGTCGTAGTACTGCACCTGCTTCTTTTTGAAGTCCACCACCTGTTGGAAGGTAGAAAAAGTGAAAGGGTTTGACGTCCTACCAACAGCTAAGGTCATATAGAGACGGGACCACAGTTTAAAGTCTCATCAGACAGATCAGTGGGATGGAAATACTATGAAAGTATTTTTGATGCCCTAGGCGAGGTTTGAACCCACAACCTCCGGATTGGAAGTCAGGTGTTCTAACCACTCGGCCACAATCCATCCCTATTGGTAGGTGGAGGGAATTATTATATAGCAATTATGATTGGGTCCTACCGCTAAACTGTAAACAAACTCGGTTCGATAACTCACTCATGCATTATTTCACGATAATCAGCTCACCTGGTTAAACAAACGTTTTCTTACATTTCACACATGATTTCTAGTAAAAGCAAATCAGGCGTAAAATATGGCCAAGAGATATGCAAATTAATTTCTGGAGGCGGGCCGTAGTGACGGCAACTGTCTCGCGATTCAGAGGGCGTGTCTGAGAACATGATTTGATTGGTCGAAAGAAACACGTCATTGCGACATCTTTTCTCCATACATGGTGCACGAGAGTGGTGTACACTACTGCTGCCGAGTGATGTAATTCACCGTTATATTTCTATAAACTACTAGCGGAAATCTAAGAAATTATTAAATAGCACTAGTGTCGTATCAATGCTTTCATTGATTATATACCACCGCCTGCGTTAATCTTGCCCAGATATCAGAATTCCTGAACATCTATTGGCAATATCGACTCACTATCAAGCAGTTTGATTGGCTGTGCATGAGCTGTAGCTACAGCTCAGGCACAACCAATCAAGCTGTTTGCTTTCAAGCACAATATTGCCCAGATATCAGTATTCCTGAACTTCTATTGGCAATATCGACTCACAATCAAACAGTTTGATTGGCTGTGCCTGAGCTGTAGCACAGCTCAGGCTCTGCCAATCAAGCTGTTTGCTTTCAAGCACAATATTCAAGTATTTTGTATTAACAGGAATGGGAAGAACAGTTCCAAATGCCAAATCCTGAAAATGGCTACACAAACATATTTTTCCACCCACAAATGCGCAAAAGCTTTCTTCCCATGTTGAAACGTGATCCTGATTTCAGGATTATCCTGAAAATTCCCACCCCCGTAATAAAGAATTTTACAAATATTGGCAAGATTTTAAGATTTTTTTTAATAGCATTCAACTTTAAATATTTATGATGATGTAATTAATTGGTAATTATTGTTACTGGCATTTTAAATTTATGAGTATGTAATTTTCAAGTACAATGCTGAATGTGCCCATTTTAAGATTTTTTTTTTAGAGTTAATGGCGGAACTTACAGCAAGGCACCAGTGCATGCCTAAATGGACCGGAATGAGGATAAAGTCCATGGCCAAAACATCCACACGTCTCGTCCAGCGCTTGACCGCCGACTGACCGCCATTTGTCACTTTCGGGTAGAAGAATGTGTTGAAGGCGTACACCTTTGCATTGCCGGTTTTCTCTCCCCTTTCCATCAGTAAATTCATGTAGAAGTTGATAATCTGAAAAGTGGATTCGTTGACAAAGGTTCATTCATTCAGGTATAGCATCAACGTTCAACTAATAATTGGTTGATTGGGGTTTTACGTCTGGCCAAAAAGGTCATATGTGGCTGTGACTGGAGAAATGGAGCTTATGGGTTTTGCGACCAGTGTAGATCCAGATCAGACTGCATATTCCATCAATGAAAACCCACCATCGGCCTAAGTGACAAGTCGTTCAACAGATTATGTATTGTCTATAAATATCTTTTTTTATCAATGACTCAATCTGGAAATTAATGTATTTAATGCATAAGCACAGAATAAGACACCGAAGTCACATTGTTCTCCTTTACATATTTGTGGCTGTGACTCGAGAAACGAAGCGTAATAACGGGCTTGTGACCACTGTAGCACCTGTTCATATACAGAGCTCCAGGTAAGCTGCGTAATTTGGAGGTAAATTTCTTATTTCTCCATCAAAAATGGCAAGTTGGGAGTGCTTTAGAATCATCTAAATGAGACGATTCTAAAGGACTCCCAACTTGCCATTTTTTATGAAGAAATAGGAAAATTTCACCCCAAGTCGGTCAAATTAAGCACCTTAACTGGAGCCCTGCATATAGCACACTCTGGTCGTCCGTTAACGATCTACATGTATACTGCTTCTTAGAAACATGATGGGCGTTTCAATGATGGTATGGCGAACAGTGCAGATGCTGATCTGACTGTGTGGATGCACAGGCTAATCTGGATCTACACAGGTCGCAGAACGCATAAGCCCCATTTCTCATCCACATTTAATGCACTAGTATAATATGATTTTTAACACACCATGAGAGCTCCAGTTAAGATGCGTAATTCGACCAATTTGGGGTGAAAATTTGTTATTTCTTCAACAAAAATGGCAAGTTGGGAGTCCTTTAGAATCGTCTCATTGAGACGATTCTAAAGCACTCCCAACTTGCCATTTTCGATGGAGAAATAAGATTTACCTCCAAATTACGCACCTTAACTGGAGCTCTGCACACCATGTTACTACACAAAAAAAAACCCATTTTATTCAATACATCGATACAGTATACACTTGTTACGGCAAACTCTCTTAAGGCAAACTACTGATAACTCAAATTCTTGGTCCCCAAGTACAAATTTTCCTTCACCCTTTCACCCCTAAGTAACTGGAATGGATTTTGATATGTTAAATTTGCAACCAATCCAACCGTGACCAAATTATTTTGAGACTAGTCCATTCATGAAAAGGGGGTGCTTTTGTTCTCAAAAAATATGAAAATTACTTGCAAAACGTGCAGATCCTGATGAGACGGCTCGTCACGAGCCGGCTCATCTGGATCTACATGGTTTGCCAATATCACTATACAGGCCTGTGGTATTGAAAGGGTTAACTCAGTATTTTCCTCGGTCCGTTGAGTAAACGAGTGTAGACTGTATGACAAACCTCGTCATTGAGCCAGTTGAGCCCGCCGAGAGTGGCGATGTCCTGGCGAGTGATTTGTAGCCGGAACTTGTCTACAAGAACCTCGTGGCCGGGATGGTGACACGACCAGCCCTTGATACTATTTTCCATCTCCGTGGTCAGCTCTACAACAGGTCAATTTAATGATTGATTGGGGTTTTACAGTCATCCAACAGCAAAGTCAAACACATATCGGAACACACCGCGGAATACACCTGCTCATATACAGAGCTCCAGCTAAGGTGCGTAATTCGGAGGTAAATTTCATATTTCTCCATCAAAAATGTCAAGTTGGGAGTGCTTTAGAATCGTCTCAATGAGACGATTCTAAAGGACTCCCAACTTGTCATTTTTGATGAAGAAATAGCAAAATTTCACCCCAAGTTGGTCAAATTACGCACCTTATCTGGAGCTCTACATATAGCACACTCCGGTCGTCAGAGCTGCAGATAAGTTTTGTGTCTAAAGAGTACTATACCCCCAGATTTCAAATTCAATGCGTATTTTACTTTTACAAATGTATTTTTCATTTTTTTCCTCATTAAATATGATAAAAAAAACAATAATAATAAAAAATTAACTTATTTGAGCTGCAAAAAGAAATTTTGCGAAGTAAATTTTCAACTTATTACAGTATTTTCAATACTCAATTTGAAAATCAATGCGTATTTTCACATTGCTGTGAGTATTTTGAAACTTCCACTTTTGATAAACCAAAAAAAAAATGCGTATTCTACTAAAATAAGTGTGTAAAATACGTCAATACCCACCTTATCTGGAGCTCTGCTATTTGATTTATTTTACTAGGGAAATGGCCTGTCACTTCTCTTGAAATTACTTCAGGGCTCCAGATAAGGAATTAGTAATTGAGTGTTGTTACTCCATCATTTCTGAAGCAATTGGGAATTTCAAAATTTTAATTGGGTAAAATAAAATCACACTACTGTTTACACATCAACAGAACGTAATTACTGAATAGTTTGCTTCAAAATGAAAACATATCTTGGCATACCTCGTCTCCAAAGAGACAATTCTAATGAAATACCAAGATGTGGTTTCATGGAAAATAAGAAAAATATGCTATATTTGTGGTCTGTTTATAGTTTTCTGCAGCATGATAAAGGTACCACAAAATTTGTATTGCTGTGAGTGAGTATTTTGTACTCCCACTTTTGATAATCAATGCGTATTCTGCTAAAATAAGTGTGTAAAATACGACAATATGCACCTTATCTGGAGCTCTGTATTAGCGCCCTGGTGTAAGAACGATTATTAAATTATCTCCCCTACCTGGGAGCTCTTCTTCCTTGTCCTCATCCTCTAGAATGACAATTTGCTCGTCTGGAAGTTCCTCCAGCACAGCCGGTTCCCGAACGTGAATCTGAAGCCGCTGCCGGAGCTGGAACACACATGTGCTGGGTTCAAGCCACACGTAAACACCATCAAGTATTTACATTTCAACCAGTAGCTGATTTCATCAAAATGGCTATTTGCACTCATTAATCTAGCTAAGATTTATTTAATGGTGTACAGCGGCCCCGAGGATGTTGGGGGATCGCAAAATTAGAACTGAATATTTACATATGAGACACGCCATGTGATTTTGTACCTTCGAACATCTGCGTAATTTCATTAAATACATTTACAAAGTTTACAATATTTTTAATAAATAAAGTACATGCGGAATTATAATTTGTCAACTTTTGACGTCATTTAAGGAAAATATTGTAAATTTTGTAAACATATTTCATGAAATTACGCAGATGTCCGAAGGTACAAAATCCCATGGCACGTCTCATATATATTCTATTTAGTACTTTGGGTAATTATTCATTTGCACTGAATTGCATTAGTCTTCGCGAAAGTCGTCGGTCCGTCGGATATGTCCGTTAAAATTGCGGCCGGTCCGACAGTAAACCGGAAGTCGCCGGACCGAATGTCCGACTTTATTTTTTATTCGAACCTTCAATGAAATCACCTTCCTTTGGTATGCGCTTCTGTAGCCTATTTCATCAACATTGCAAAGTATACTTTAGTAGCAAAGTATACTTTGAGGGAGAAATTTTCAATTTTATGATAAATATATTAATTTTTATTATACTGAATTTATTACATTATCACAGCCAATTTGGCTGTGATAATGTAATAAATTCAGTATAATAATTCTGCATACTTTTAATCATGAAATAATTGCATTTGTTAGTTTTATATGAAATAATGCATTTCAGGAAAAATAAATGATTACTCCCTCAAAGTATACTTTGCTAGTAAAGTATACTTTGCAATGTTGATGAAATGGGCTACTGGTTCTAGCTAGTGTTTCTTATATGACTGATATACTTAAACTAAAAAACTCTTAAATATCACACCAAATCAATTTTACTTTTTATAAAACTTTTTCGGTCTGCTAAATTTTTGCCCGGTGTCTGGTAAAGATTTCAAGTTTGCCAGACCGAATGTCATGTGACATTTTCGAGGAGACTGTCATACAAATCCAATGCCTATATATATTTGACTATCAAAATTATTTATCACTCGAGTGTTTGTTTGTTTATTATAGGAATGAATGGCCTTTTTGTGGAATTTATCGGGGTATAAACTTGGAAAAGTCGCGGGAATACTGGACGAAGCGATAAAAAATTACAATTTTCTTAAAAAGATTATTTTTTTTTATTTTTTTTCGAAAATTGTAATTTTTTAAGGCCTCGTCAAGTATTCCCGCGACTTTTCCAAGTTTATATCCCCGATAAATTCCACAAAAAGGCCATTCATTCCTTATAATTCCAGCATTTGAAATAAATTCATCAAGAAAATGTGTTTATTTTCCGTTTTCTTAAGAATTATTTTAACTGCGCCTCACGGTTACGGAAAGTAGTTCGGCGTATAATACTGGCATATAAATTTTGGACAGAGACTTGCTACGGGCCAATCAAACGTTAGGGAATTGTGTAAATATTTTTGTGCTGGAATTATTGGTGCTTAACGGCCTAGCAACAGCTTAGGTCATGTAAGGCTGGGCAAACGGGTTTGATCCCATCTTAACTGCTGCATTGGGGGGGAAATCCTAAAATCAGAACGGAATATTTACATCGAGAAAAGATATATTCAGCACTGAAATTAGAATAACCTGATATGGTGCCAGGTCCATACCACACCAAAGTCACTTGGCCTCTCCCACTAAAATAGGATTACGAATAATCGTAATACTCACATAAGGGGTAGAACCAGATTCAACTGTCACATACAAAATGCCAAAGACGTATGTGAGGGCCAAACCAGGTCTCCAGTCGGAATTCCGGTAAGGATGAACACCGATTGCCACCCACATCACTCGAGTGTAACTCACCTTCTTTTCCAAATCATGTTCATCTGCCTGTCTCTGAAACCGAAATAGGACTCATTGTAATTCAAGCAACAAGAACATGTGACCTGCCGGCGCACAAATACCCGGGGGCAGATTAGAGAAACGCTCGCAAACTACTTAATCAGACCCACAGTCCAAACACCAGGGATTCCGCTGGCGATCGCCACTTTTTTTTGAAGTGGCGATTTTTTTTATTTTCCCCAGCGGAATCCCTGCAAACACTATATGGCTTACAACGACGGTCTGTTTCACTAAAATAAAAAGAAGGCTCACTCTTAAAAATTTAATATCGATAAAAATATTGTTTTTTCATTGCTTATATAGCCGTAAAATTTGGACAGGTTTAGTGAAACAGACAGTAGTGCTAGGTCTCCTTGCCACAATTTCTTTTTTTGCTTGTTGGGGTTTAATGGCCTATCAACAGCTAAGGTCATTTAAGGCCGGGTCAATGGGTTTAGTATTAAATCCCATATATTACCTGTACAAGTACATGGACATGTTCAAGTACATGTATAGATGGGGGGGGGGGGGGTGAAATCCCTAAATCAGAACAGAATATTTACAATATAAAAACTATATATTCAGCCCTGAAATCAGAATAATCCTGATCTGATGGCAGGTCCTCGCCACACCAGAATCACTTGCCCCCCCCCTCCCAAAAGCAGTAGGATCAGTAATAATCTTACTACTTTTATAATGGGCAATAACCCAATTCAACTCCCAGGTAACAAAAGAGCCAAAGATAAAAACGTACCAAAATGGCTGTGATAATGTAATAAATTCAGTATAATAACAAGAAACGAGGCAAAGCCACGAAGGCCAGGTTTTTTCCAAGCATAGACACTTGGATAACATAATTATACCCACTTTTTGTAGACTAGATGGCTGTGGCCTGCATGTCGCGCCTTGGGGCGAGGCATGGACACTAAAAAAATAGATATAGTAGATGGAAAAACTTTAACAAAAACTTTAACCAGACACACGGACGTACGGACGGACGGACATATGCCAAAATGACGACGATATCGCACTTTCCGCAAGCGGGTGCGACAATGATGATAAACACCAATGTGAAGTATGAAGGTAATGGGTGAAGCAGTTGCAGAGATATAGTATAACGAAAAACTTTTAACCAAAAAACTTTAAGCAGACGTACGTTAAAAAGTTAACGTTGAAAATGGCTTTAAAGTCAATTAAGGTAAACAAAATGGTCACATGTTGGATAGTTGTATGTGGTAGGCACCCCTTGGTTATGAAGCTGTGAAAGTTTGGTGGTCCTAGGTGGTACAGTACCAAAGAAATGGACTTAAACACGAAAACTTAACATTGTAAACGCGAAAAGTTAACATTGAAAATGGCTAAGTCGACTGCGCGGAAAAAATGGGTCAAGTTAAAAACAAGAAACGAGGCAAAGCCACGAAGGCCAGGTTTTTTCCAAGCATAGAGACTTCAGTAACATAATTATACCCACATTTTGTAGACTAGATGGCCGTGGCCTGCATGTCGTGCCTTGGGGCGAGGCATGGACACTAAAAAAATAGATATAGTAGATGGAAAAACTTTAACGAAAAAACTTTAACCGGACACACGGACGTACGGACGTATGTCAAAATGCCGACGATATCGCGCTTTCTGCAAGCGGGTGCGACAATGATGATAAACACCCATGTGAAGTATCAAGGTAGTGGGTGAAGCAGTTGCAGAGATATAGTACACAAAAAAACTTTAACAAAAAAATTCAAAGTAATTTGACCTTGACATTGGGCACAGGGGCTGTGAAAGTTTGGTGGTCCTAGGTGTTACAGTACCAAAGAAATGGACTTAAACACGAAAACTTAACATTGTAAACGCGAAAACTTAACATTGAAAATGGCTAAGTCGACTATGCGGAAAAAATGGGTCAAGTTGAAAAAAAAGTAACATGTTGGATAGTAATATGTGGTGGGCACCCCTTGATTATGAAGCTGTGAAAGTTTGGTGGTCCTAAGTGGTACAGTAACAAAGAAATGGACTCAAACACGAAAACTTAACATTGATTGTGGACGCCGCCCGCCCGCCCGCCCGCCCGCCCGCCCGGCCCGCCCGGCTTTCGCCAATCCAATAGCCTGGATTTTTTTCTTCAAAAAACCTGGCTATAAATTAATAAATTTTATCCTTAAATTGAAAATTTCTCCCTCAAAGTATACTTTGCTAGATAAGTATACTTTGCAATGTTGGTGAAATAGGCTACTGGTCTCCGCCACCCACCCAACAAACACGTGTTTATTAGGTTTATGACCAGCATAGTGCATGATCATATTCCAGATTTTCTTGAACATGGACACAGAGTTGAAATTTTCGTTAGAGGTACGGGAGAACCATACAATCAGCTATCTGTTTTTGCTATCTAACTACAGTCGAGCACCGTTATCTCGAATATCAGTATCTCGATGATATCCCCTATCTCGATGATTCACTAAAGTCCCAAATTATATCCTTATTTATTTAATATAAATTTCCTCGGCTATCTCGAACATGCCCCATCTCGTATATGTTCTCTATCTCGACTATTCACGGCCCCCTCTGTATAAAATACGTTAAAAATCTATTCGCTATCTCGATCACATAAACACATGGATAAATACGTATGGATGCCAAGATAGATTTGGTTGACACTCATTTTCAAATTCTATTATCAAAGAAAATAAATTCACACCTACCTCAGGATGTTTGTTTAATTGGTCCACCTGGATATATTCGAGTGTTTGACACGATTCATTAAGCATATCACGCTGGTCATTTAAGCAATTCACTGAGTCGTGATGCCACCTTGTAATGTTGATTAACTTCCTTTGGTCACTAGTTATTTGTTGATTGTTTACTCTTTGTGAAATGGATTATTTCATATTTTTCGTGAAAAAAATTTGACCACGTCACTTCCCTATCTCGAACCTAGTCCTATCTCAACTATGTGGGCGATCTCCCTTCAACTTCGAGATACTGGTGCTCAACTGTATCTATGAATGAGGGTGAGACAAAAATTAGTGTTTTTAAAAATAGATATTTATAAAGGGAACTTACTCTCTCGTCAAATAATTTAGTTTTCAATTCCTGCTCTGCAATCTGCCGATTTCTTTCACGTTCCCGGTGATTGTATGTTTTCGTACTGGAAAACAGGAAACAAGAGCTTGTGCTTATAAACCTTTCCGAGCACATAGATGATTTCTCCATTCTCAAGCTTGAAATCTGGAAGTTTGATTGGTCAATGAACCTACTTTATTTCAAGTAAGATTTGAGACTGTAATCAGAAAGCTTCATAAAGAAGAGCCCCGATATGAGGTGGTCACGACCCACATATCGAGACGGCCAAAGCATTTTGATTTAATGGCAAACAGTGTAGTCCCTGATCAGACTGGCCGATCTGGGGGCCGTTTCACTAAACTTCTTACGACTAAAATGTTCGTAAGTGCAAATTTAGAATCGTCTGGAAATTTCAATTGATGGATTTACATTTATTGAGCATAGGCTGCATATGCAGCCTATGCTCAATAAATGTAAATCCAATAATTGTCTACAAGAAACCATTGTTAATGTGAAATTTACAGACTTTCATAATTTTGCACTTACGAACATTTTAGTCGTAAGAAGTTTAGTGAAACGGGCCCCTGGGTCTGTGCTGCTCTCATACATTTTAAGATCACTTGTATCAGCCAGTGAGACAACTATATCAATACAGTGAAGCCTGAATACAATTATAAAAGTATGAAAATAAAGAGTTTCTCCCAATAATTATCTTAACGAAAGTCTATGTTCCGCCAGCTCATATAATAGTCTCAACAACGAGTTCAAAAACATAATTATGCATCAGGGCCCTGTTTCACTAAACTTTGTACGACTAAGATTGTCGTTAAGTGCAAATTTAGGATCGTCTGAACATTTCAATTGATGGATGTACATTTATTGAGCATAGGCTGCATATGCAGATCTAATAATTGTTTACAAGAAAACATTGTTAATGTGAGATTTACAGACTATCATAATTTTGCACTTGCGAGTTTAGTGAAACGGCCCCCATAAGTGTCTTAAAAACACAGTATTTCAAATACCCAACGATACATTCAGACTAGTAATGGGTAAAATCCTGTGGTCGGTTCGCATCTCGTGACCCATCGTGAGCTGTACAATCAAGTCTGGCCATACTTACAGGTCCTTTATCCAGTTCTCGGTGAGACATTTGGACTCGCGGTAATCTTTGGACGGGGACGCCACACGCAGTGGTCTGAAGGCAAACCAGTCAATGGTGAGGTCGGTTGATAGATTGATTGGTGTTTAACGGCTTATCAACAGCTAATGTCATTTAAGGCCGGGCCAATGGGTTCGATCCCGTATTTAACCTGCTGCACTGGGGGGGGGGGGGGGGGGGGAATGCCAAATTCAGAACAGAAAATATATCGATTGATAGAATGGGGCTTTCTTTACGTATGTTCAACAACAAGGTCATATAAAAGACACGTCATGCGATATTTGTACCCAAGAGCATGTGCGATTTTTCATGAAGTATATTTACAGAAAATGTGATTTCTTCATCTTTCGACGTCATTTACGGAAAATATCGTAAATATTTTGCACGAGATATCGCACATGTTCTTAGGTACAAAATTGCAGGGCGTGTCTCGTATGTCGGCTCATCTACAGTGTTTGTACGTGTTGGACTTGTAACATGTGGGGCTGAAAGGGTTAATTAGTGTCCCAACAACAGCTAAGGTCATATGTGGCTGTGACTGGAGAAATGGGGCTTATAGGTTTTGCACCAGTGTAAATCCAGGTCAGCCATCTGATCTGGATCTGCAATGTTCGCAGCTTCATCAATGAAACACCGGTCATGCTTCCAACAAGCAATATAGATCCAGGGCTCCAGATAAGGAATTAGTAATTGAGTATTTTCACTCCATCATTTCTGCCAGAAGCAATTGGGTATTAAAAAATATTAATTGGGTAAAATAAAATCACACTACTGTTTACACATCAGCAGACAGCAAGTATTGAATTAGTTTGCTTCGAAATGAAAACGTATCTTGGCATTTCATTAGAATTGTCTCCTTGGAGACAATTCTAATGAAATACCAAGATGTGTTTTCATGGAAAATAAGACGATATGCTATATCTGTGGTCTGTTGATTGTCTTCTGCAGCATGATAAAGGTACCACAAAATTGTTATTGCTTTTTAATACTCGTTACTTCTGATTTCAATTGGGTATTTTGGCAATTTTAATTGGGTATTTACGCAAATACGCAGCTTATCTGGAGCCCTGTAGATGGTTATCTGGCTACACGAGTGTGCTATTTGATCAGGAGCTAAACTTGTCACAAATCCAATAGGCCCAATTTCTCCAGTCACAGCCACATACGGGAATGGGGTCCCATTTATTTGAAGCATTAAGTTTCAGTTTGCGCTGCCGATACAAACATATTTATTTCCGCTATGAGCTCCAGATAAGGTGCGTATTGGCGTATTTTACGCACTTAATTTAGCGCAATATACATTGATTATCAAAAGTGGGAGTACATACTCACAGCAATGCGAAAATACGCATTGATTTTCAAATTCAGTAGTGAAAATATTGTAACAAAGTTGAAATTTACTTAGGTGAGCTGCAAAAAGCAAACACTTTGCAGCTCGAATAAGTGAATTTTTAAATTTGTTTTATATTTCTTATCATCTGTTCCCTATTTAATAATGAAGAAAATCTGTAAAACATTTGTAAAGTAAAATATGCATTGAATTTGAAATATGGGGGTATAATACTCTTTAGACACAAAACTTATCTGGAGCCCTGTAGCCGATTTCATCAAAATTCCAAAGTATTCTTATCTAGCAAAGTATACTTTGAGGGAGAAATCATTTATTTTTCCCAAAATGCACTATTTGATATTTGATTTTTCATATAGAACTAACCACTGCATATATTTGATGATTAAAAGTATGCAGAATTATTATACTGAATTTATTACATTATCACAGCCAAAATGGCTGTGATAATGTAATAAATTCAGTATAAAATTAATAAATTTATCATGAAACTGAAAATTTCTCCCTCAAAGTATACTTTGCTGGATAAGTATACTTTGAGATTTTGGTGAAATAGGCTACGGGCATGTATATATGAAACATCGTAATGGTGCGGAGGGAAGACCATAGAGGCCATTGCTACTTTACCTGGGGTCTGTGTTTTCTATGTCCTCAATGACATGTACATCAACGGTATCGTCCGTCAGATCTGCAAGCAATTTGAGAGTGGAGCGAGTTATCCTTCATTGTTTTCATTGGGCCACCTACCTACCACAATATTCTTAGACCTTGGGCTTTCACACACACATTCACACAAACATGCAACATATCCACTTTAAAAAAAAGGTATATGTTTTTGTCACACAAGTCCATACGTCAAGTCGTCCGCACGTCACTTTTCTCGAAATAAGAGAAACTTTTGAACTGTAATATGGTATGCATATGTGCAAAGTGAATTTGTTTTTCTTCGACACACGAGTCATATTGATCTCTCCCTTGAAAAAAAAGGCTGATAACCCCTACACCTTGCAAATATATACCGTAATATTTGAGCAGATCAGACAATTTGCGATTATTGGCTTTATGTTCTTCAGTGTTGATAGGGTTCAAGTTGTGGACGCACATTTTGGATGGGACGCACGTGCAGTTGCACGTTTCTCACCATGACAACCAGCTCGCGAGTAAAACAAAATGGCATCATACCGATTGTCGTTTGTCGCCTATGTGTGGCCGGCGGAAACTGTGTTGCGATGGGCTCAATGGCGGAGATGTCCGTCATATGCACGAGGGAACTGTCCGGCCCGGCTCTGTTCACCGGTCTGTCTGGTGCTGGTCGCGAGGCTCTCGGACTAGGCACGACCTTGATGCGCGGTCGCTCTTCCACGGCAGGTTTCTTTGGTAGGATGTCCGAGCTGACCTTTGACCCCAGGATGCTGTCGTTGGAGTTGAAGTAGAACCTGCGGGCAGCACGATAACAAGTTTATCAGGAATATCAGAAATATTAGAAAATGTAAAAAAAATTAGGCTCACAGATGAATTCTGCAATCACACATTATTGAAATTTCCATTTTTTGCTACTCACTCGGGAAAAACAGTTACTTGAACAGTCATTTCAACAGACAGAGTTCAACACCGAGACGCGAATCCCAGTCGTGCAGCGCAATAATGTCTCGGGCAAGTCCCCGTATTTTTTCACACTTCGACTGTTAACGTTCCAATCTCAGCACACACGCATACAACATACTTAGAACATTACAACCTATTTCACTTGATTTGAGGGTCATTGGCCTGGGATTATGGAACGTTTGTAGCGAAAAAAAACTAGCGACAACGTGTCGATTGCATAAGTGAGGGATATGCTGGTCTTTATTGTTATTGGCAGGCTTCTATAACACATTAACAGGGATTCCGCTGGCGATCGCCACTTTCGCAATTGGCGATAAAAATAAACAATTGGCATTAAAAAAATTACAATTTTCGAAAATAAAATAATAAATTGTGGCGATTTTTTTATTTTCCACAGCGGAATCCCTGCATTAAACAGTGTCCAATCACAAATCAGTGAATAGCTTTCAGCATAGAATGACAGTGTCCTGATCTGGTACCAGGCACCCTAACTACATACGTGCTCACTTAGCCCCAGGTGTCAATCCCCGCAAGCTTCACTACACTGCAGCTCCATTATAACGCGATCTCCATTCTAACGCGGGTCTCTCGTGGATCCCAATTTTTTTTTTTAAAAATCGTCGGACGTCGTAGTCATCGTGTAATTAGTTGATTCGTGATTTCTGTAAGTTTATTCAAACCACGAAGTTCAAAGTCCATGAAAGGATTATTATTAGTATGTTAGCAAATGTAATACCTTGAATCAGGTAATAATGTTAATAGGCATATTTATTAATCAAATCAATTACCTTAATCCCAATTGACATGTATTCGCGAAGTAATGGTCGTATCAAAGGAGCATGCCGACCAATGTAACGCCTGATCAGAAGCTACACTGGTCACAAATCCCATGAGCACCATTTCTCCAGTCACGTAAATGTACCGCTTTTTATCACCAAGTAATGTCAATGTATCTGTGTTAACACATAATTGTCGCTAATAAATGGTTGCGTGTTCGATCGCCTTTCTTTTTCTTTACTCCTAGGTGTAATATTTAGCGTTCTATAAATAGACTGGTGTTTCAGCATTATCTGGGTATGGGATCACGTGGTCTATTGTTTACACTGCAGCCCAAGGCAATCTCGCTTAAATCGTAAATTTCATTCATCAATATGACTGTTGCAGCGTAAACAATAGATCACGGGACCCCACATCCTGAGATTATGCACGTATCAACAGCTAATCGTCCGCAAGAATAGGCAGGACACGTGACCATAGGCAATATTTATTATCAATTAATCCTTTTAAGCGCCTGTTGATCGCGAGTAGTATACATTGTAATAAGCGTCTGTCTATCGCGAGCACCATACAACGTAATAAGCATGATTTTATAAATAACTCATATGTTTAATACATTAATACAAGTTTGTATGTCATAGGCATTATTAATAATTACTTTAACTTCTGTTCAAATGACATGATTTTATATGGGTCCGTTGCTAATGGAATTCCCGCAATAGTTGGTAACCGAAATGCAGATGATACCAGTAACCCGTGCAGTACCAGTACCCGTGCATGTCCCGAAATTTTATAACGCGGTCGGATTCGATCGCGGTTTGAAATCTTGGACCCTGACCACCGCGTTATAATGGAGCTGCAGTGTATTAAAGTATGAATCCTTAAGAATGGAGTCATCGCCAAGATACGCATACCCTCCAAAAGGTTTCTTTTCAATCTAAGATCTACAGTTACCTTGACAGCTGGGGGACACTGGCGCGGCCCCGGGCGGGGTCCACCCCCATAGACGACACGGACGACGCGTCAGACCTGTCCTCCACGGGGACACCCGTGAACTGCTGCAGTAACTGCTGGTAGCGAACCTTCTCATCCAGTCGGATACTCTGTAACGGTCAACACTCCAGTAGCCGATTTCACAAAAATGGCAAAGTATACTTATCTTGCTAAGTACACCTTGAGGGAGAAATTTTCAATTTAAGGATAAATTTATTATTTTTATTATACTGAATTTATTACATTATCACAGCCATTTTGGCTGTGATAATGTAATAAATTCAGTATAATAATTCTGCATACTTTTACTCTGACATCAAATATATGCAGTCGTTAGTTCTATACGAATATTGCATTTTGGGAAAAATAAATGATTACTCCAAAGTATACTTAGCTAGATAAGTATGCTTAGCAATTTTGGTGAAATCGGCTACCGGTAAGGGGTTGATTGATGTATTTTACCCTGTTGATATTCAAGAGTAGGAGTACAAAATGCTGTATAAAATATCTTATTTCGAGTTGATTAATGGAGTTTAACGGCCTCTCAACAGCTAAGGTCATACGTGGAGAAATGGGGCTTATTCAGGTATTCCGCTAGGGAAAATAAAAAAAATTGCCACTTAAAAAAATAATAAAAAATTCTCGAAAATTGTAATTTTTTATCGCCAATTGTTTATTTTTAGCCAATTGCGAAAGTAGCGATCGCCAGCGGAATCCCTGCTTATTGGATTTGTGACCAGTGTGGTTTCTGATCAAATAATACACACCTGTAGCCGGATAACACAGAGCTCCAGTTAAGGTGCGTAATTTGACCAACTTGGGGTGAAATTTTGTGATTTCTTCATCAAAAATGGCAAGTTGGGAGTCCTTTAGAATCGTCTCATTGAGACGATTCTAAAGCACTCCCAACTTGCCCTTTTTGATGGAGAAATAAGAAATTTACCTTCAAATTACGCACCTTAACTGGAGCTCTGTAACGTTCTATATTTCTTGTTAGTAGCATGACGGGTGATTCATTAACAAAATTGGCGAACGGTGCAGATCCTGATCAGACCGTGTGGATGCACAGGCTGATCTGGATATACACAGGTCGCAAAACCCATAAGACCCATTTTCCCAGTCACATTTGAGTTGATTAATGGAGTTTACCGGTAACGGCTTCTCAACAGCTATCTTATTAGTCCAGGCCGAATCCCATATTTTACTTGTAACTAAATATTTACAGAAAAATATATATTCAGCCCTGAAAAAAAGGCAAACAATTTGAAAACTAGAAAATGTGTTCAAAGAACATGGATGCCCCACATATCGCTTTGATAGTAAACGAGGCAAACTTCAAGTCCAAACGGGGGAGATAATCCATGGCTCAGTGGCAAAGCAAAAATAGAAATTCACTGTGTGCATCTACACACCATAAAGAAGCTACATGCCAAGCATCAAGCCTCCCGCTATTATGGTTTAGAAGTTTTACAAGTTACAAGGCAAAATGGTGAAATTCAAGTCGAAAAGGGGGAGATAATCCATGACCCGGGGGTCGAATAAAAAATTGAAATAAACTTTGCATATCTACTCATCATAAGGAAGCTACATACTAAGTTTCAGGTGTGTAGCTATTACGGTTTAAAAGTGTTATGAGTTGCATGGCAAAATTGCCAATTCTAAGTGGAAAAGGGGCAGATAATCCATGACCCGGGGGTCAAATCAAAAAGCTACATACCGAGTTACAAGGTTGGTGCTGGAAGGATGGACGGACGGACAAGGGTAACACTAAATGACCACTCCACTATCGTGGTGGGGCATAAAAATATACACCTCATTGAAATTGTAATGTTGTAGTATAAAAAAAGATATAAACATATTTTATATCAGGAATACATACAAAATTATGAACTGAAGCACATTCTGGGTTTAAAACAGGTTTAGAGAAGTTCGACTATAATTCATGGGAAACTCCTTTCCACCCATAGTCTATTACACAACATATCCCTAGTCTATTACACAACATATTACCAAATAGATTAACCCTTCCTACGCTGTTGACGGAAATTGCCGTCTGCTGTTTTTCATTTTTGCTTTAATTCTTAACAAAAAACTGGTTTTGACAGCACATGAGAATCGTCTCCAGCAGAGACGATTCGCATGTGCTGTCAAAACCAGGTGTTTGTTGAGGAATATTGAAAATAAAACATTTCCAGCAGACGACAGCATTTAATTCAGCGTAGTAAGGGTTAAAATCCCTCCGAGTAAGTCCATTTTTAAAGTTATTATCACTTACCGTATATATATTCCAATAATACATGTAGGCCCTTCTCAAATAGCAGTTCCCCAACTCCGGTTTAAAAAAATAATGTAATTTTCACATAGCAATTTAATTTCAAACATCAACATTTTACATAGTTTGTGAACACGGCCTCAGAAATGTGGATAGCCCCAGGGGTGTTTATTAGAATAATTAGTAATTTATGACTTATGAATTATAAATGACCAAATATACAAGTGTCTATAATTACTAGGCTTTTCAAAGTCAAACTGCCAAATAGTGTATGATAAAATTAAATGCCGGTAAATTTAGTTACATGTCTTTGTGTTTGCGACAGCTTGCATGTTTTCACAATTGTTGAAAATAAACGTGTTATGCCCATACATGTGTAGACGGACCTGCATGACATACCACCAGACCCTTCCACGCACACAATAGGCATAGATCACGGTGTTAAAGGCACTGTTTTTCAGATATGTGACAGAAGTAATGAAATAAATAATAAAATAAAATTTAATTGTGGATTTGCAACACAACATTTCCAAAACCCACATACAGAGATGGTAACCTGAACAAATATTTCTAAATGTTGCACAGAATGATCATTGCACAAACAACAGGAATTATGATTCACAAATTGTGATTATATGTGGTTGTGACTGGAGAAATGAGGCTTATGGGCTTTGTGACGAGTGTAGATCCAGATCAGCCTGTGCATCCGCAGTCTGATCAGGATCTGCACTCTTCACCATTTTATCAATTAAACGCCCGTCATTAATCTGGAAACACACTGGTCACAAATCCCATAAGCCACATTTCTCCAGTCACAGCCGCACCCCAGTGACGATTGGACTGGTTGCAAAATTAACATGTTACTTAACCCTTACTATGCTGAATTAGATTTTGTCGTCTGCCAGAAATGTTTTATTTTCAATATTTCTCGACAAAAAACCGGTTTTGACAGCACATGAAAATCGTCTCCACTGGACGGTTGGATTGGTTTCAAAATTAACATATAAAATTCCATTCCAGTTACTTAGGGGTGAAATAATTAATTATTAACAACCTTCCAACAATACAGGCCTATATAGTGATATTGGCAAACAGTGTAGATCCAGATGAGCCGGCTCATCAGGATCTGCACTTTTTGCAAGTTTTTGCACTTTTTTCTTAGATCATTTCCAAGCTATGTAGTCAGGTTTCGGAGTCAATTTCCAAATTTTTTCGTTTTTTGACTCCTCCCACACTTTCTTACCACTTTTTCCCCCCATGTTAAATTCCCATAGAAAGTGTTAGGTCAGTTGTAATAAATTCTGCACCAACGACACACAGCTACAAACCTCGGACGCGGTGAAGTTTTGTTTCTTTTTGTTCTGAAAGATGCGCTCAAAGCGGCTGAGTTTCGACTTCTGCAGCGACCTATGAATATCTGAAACAATAACGGCACATTCGAAATAGAAACAGTACAGATGTACGTGGGTGTGGCCAGCATTTTTTAAAACGGGGATCGACTTTCAGCATTTGTGTATGTTTGGACGATAACTAGGTCCTGGGCAAAGAGTTTTTGGGTAAATGTAAGAAGCGATATGTTTTGTGTCGTTTGGCTGTGTTTTGTTAGTAGGGCATTTAAATAACATAGTGTCTGCTTATTCATGCACTGAAGATTTCTCTATGGGAATTTAATATGGGGGAAAAAGAGGTAGAGGAGTTGTGGGAGGAGTCAAAAAACAATTTTCTTTAGAAATTGACTCCGAAAGCTAGCTAGATAGCTTGGAAATGATCTAACTAAGAAAACAAGTTAAATTTTAAAAATCGGTCCAGTATTTCTGAAATTCTAAAAAATTTCCCTATGTTAAATCCCCATATACATCTTCACTTTGTGAAGATGTCTATGGGGATTTAACATGGGGAAATTGTTTTTTCACTGAAAATGGTTATCGCGGACCGCATTTGTATCAACATCATGATGGTTCTAAAAAGATGGGGTTTGTACGAACCCATCAAAGCTCCCGTTCTGACGCCCTCAGTATACCAATGTACTGTTTTTCCCAGCTGTTTTTAGCAAGGTGAAAACCATGTCTCTTTTGTAAAAAAAACATATTTAAACAAGAATTCCGCGGAATCAAATGTCTCGCCTTGTTCCGCCTTGATCCCCGAGAATAGTCCTATATTCATCTACATATCATAGTAAAGGTATGCATAAAGTTTGATGACTGTAGCTGATAAGGTGTTGAAGTAATGACAGTAACACGAAAACTTAACATTGAATGATGACGACGCCGCCGCCAACACCGGAAAAGCAAAAGCGTAGTCTCGCTTTCCGCTTTCGCGGGCTAGACAAAAAACAACAAAGAATTCCGTTGAATCAAATGTCTCGCCTTGTTCCGTCGTGACCTTGACCCTGGGGCTCGAGAAAAAGTAATTTAATAGTCATATATTCATTTACATATCATAATAAAAATATGTATAAAGTTTGATGACTGTAGCTGATAAGGTGTTGTAATGTTTGTTTGTTGGGGTTTAAAGGCCTATCAACAGCTAAGGTCATTTAAGGACGGGTCAATGGGTTTACTACTGAATCCCATATATTACTTGTACAAGTACATGTACATGTTCAAGTGCATGTACAAATGGGAGGAAAATCCCCAAATCGTTGAAGTAATGATCCCCAAATCATTGAAGTAATGATCGTAACACGAAAACTTAACATTGAATGATGACGACTCCAGAAAAGCAGAACCCATGTCTCGCTTTCTGCTTCACAGATGAGACAAAAATTGTATTCTGATCATACTCATAGTGTACCTAGCTATGGCTCTATCCTACTTATATGCACATGTGAAATATCATGAAGATCTAGGAAATTTATCACCATGTTAACAGAGCTCCAGGTAAGGTGCGGATTGGCATATTTGACTACTCAAATTGAAAATCAATGCGTATTTTCACATTATTGTGCATATTTTGTACTCCGACTTTTGATAATCAATGCGTATTCAGCTAAAATAATTGCGTAAAATACGCCAATGCGCACATTATCTGGAGTTCAGCAATCCAATGTATGTAATTGGGTAAAATAAAATCACACTACTGTTGACACATTAACAGACAGCAATTATTGAATAGTTCGCTTCGAAATGAAAACATGTCTTGGCATTTCATTAGAATTGTCTCCTTGGAGACAATTCTAATGCAATACCAAGATGTGTTTTCATGGAAAATAACAAAAATATGCATTATTTGTGGTCTGTTTATTGTTTTCTGCATCATGATAAAGGTACCACAAATTTTTTATTGCTTTTTGATACTCGCTACTTCTGATTTCAATTGGGTTTTTGGCAATAAAAAAAAATTGGTATTTAAGCAAATACGCAGCTTTTCTGGAGCTCTGGTATGGTAACAGAGTACACATATGTAGCCAAATCTTATGACTATATGAGACAAGTTTTATGATTTTCTACCCAAGAAGCTGTGCGATATCTCGTGAAAAGATATTTACATTTTCCGTAAATTTGACGAAATGTCCAGAGCAAATGCGGAATTTATATGGAAATTGTGTTCCGTTTCGATGTAATTTACAAAAAATATCACAGTTTGTGTAACTGGACATTATGCTTGTAAAACATGTATATGCCCCCGTGGTAAGATATTACATGTTGAGAGAAACTCTTACTAACTTTTTGACATAAATGTACACAGACGACAGAAGCAAGCTCAAGAGCAACACATATGCCCCCCCACCCCCCCCCCCCCCCTTTGGTATCGCATAGGGGCCATAAATATGTTACAACTACCGGTATTTAACCCTTCCTACGCTGTAGACGGAAATTGCCGTCTGCTTTTTTTCATTTTTGCTTTAATTATTAACAAAAAACTGGTTTTGACAGCACATGAGAATCGTCTCCACTGGAGACGATTCTCATGTGCTGTCAGAACAGGTTTTTGTCGAGAAATATTGAAAATAAAACATTTCCAGCAGACGACAAAATTTAATTCAGGGTAGTAAGGGTTAAGTACAAAATCACATGGCTCGTCTTATATTTGTTTGGCCTTACCAGAATCATCCTTGATCACCACTGGACGGGACTGTGTGTCATTGAAGTGTAGCGGTGAGCGGTTCAGCGACTGCAAATAGAGAATAGTAGGTTAGTGCCGTGAATGGGAAAAAATATCCGGCAAGGCTCAAGAATTTCTTTATTTCTTATCAGAAGTATATGTTGTGCCCACTCATTTGAACCGTCTCGCCGAGACGGTTCAAATGAGTGGTCACAACATATACTTTGGTTCAGAAATAAGGAAAATAGATAGAGAATAGGTTAGTGCCGTGAATGGGATATTTTTCCCATTCACGGCACTAACCTACTATTCGATTTATCCCGTCAACACATACTAATGTCTTTAAAATAGGTCGTATTGACAGGATATCAAAAATGTTTCACGGCACCGTGTTTCACGGCACATACGCACTGTGTTGACGGGATAAAAACACATTCAGATCCAGTAGCCGATTTCATCAAAATTGCAAAGTATACTTTGAGGGAGTAATCATTTATTTTTCCCGAAATGCATTATTTCATATAGAACTAACGACTGCATATATTTGATGAATAAAAGTATGCAGAATTATTATACTGAATTTATTACATTATCACAGCCAAAATGGCTGTGATAATGTAATAAAATGCAGTATAATAAAAATGAATAAATTTATCCTTAAATTGAAAATTTCTCCCTCAAAGTATACTTTGCTAGAAAAGTATACTTTGAAATGTTAGTGAAATAGGCTACAGATAAGGGGCGCATTGGAGTATTGACGCACTTATTTTAGCAGAATACGCATTCATTATCAAAAGTGGAAGTACAAAATACTCACAGCAATGTGAACATACTATTTCCAAATTAAGTAGTGACAAGAGTGCCGTAAGTCACAAAATACGCCCGTCAAAGATGGGCCAGACAGCGAAGTTGCAGAAATGTGAAGCTGTCACCAAGGCAAGGCATATTAATGAGAATTTGAAACTATATAGCATTATTTCTTCCTCTCGCTGTGCTAAACATGTATACTAATTTAGGTAGAGATATGTAAAGTGGAAATTATATAGAATTGGATACAAAAATGTAGAAAAAATGGCTGGTTAAAAAGGTGATATTTTTGTTAAAAAATAGTCTTTCGGCATAAAAACACCAAGGTGCACATCTTCAATATGTGTAGAAGACGTGTGTATGGTTTCAGATAGATTGACAGTTTCAGAGGAGTTGTGTACACAAACTCTGTACCCTATATAGAATTGTATACAAAAATGAAGAAAAAATGGCTATTAAGTTAAAAAGGTGATATTTTTGTTAAACTAGAAAATGTGTTCATAGAACACGGATGCCCCACATATCGCTTTGATAATAAACGAGGCAAAATTCCAAGTCCAAAAGCGGAGATAATCAATGACCCTGGGGTCAAATAAACAAGAGGGCCATGATGGCCCTAATTCGCTCACCTGACTCCATGAACACCAGAGGAGAATGTGACATTGAGTTCATGTGTTCTAAAAAAAATTGTGCTATTTTTAAATGGCGGTCATCTTGGATTAAGCGATGATTCATTGTACCGAATCTGAAAATGCTTCACCCAAGGATCTTAACTTCCTATGAAGTTTGGCCAGCATCGGCCATGTGGTTCCTGAGAAAAAGACGTCCAAAATCTCGAATAAATGGACCTTTTGGCGGCCATCATGGATGTTATAATCATCCGATTCCGACAAAAATAAAATTTGACCCTACGGGCCACGCCCATTTTTGACCCCGGGGTCACCATTTTCACAAATTTGAAAGAGCATTGTAAATCGATCATTTCTACCAAGTTTAGTCGAAATCCGGCCAGCGGTTCATGAGAAGAAGATTTTTTAAGAATTTATGCTATTTTTAGACGGCAGCCACCTTGGATTAGCGATGACCTCCATTTTAACAAATCTGAAAAGGCTTCACCCATGGACCATAACTTTTAAGTTTGGCTACCATGGGCCAAGCGGTTCATGTGAAGAAGAATTTTGAAATCTCTAATAAAAGAAAGACCTTTTGACATTTCGGCAAAAAAATGACATTTCGACAAAAAATGTACCAGAGTGATCGCCTCATTGATACCTTCGATTTGATATATAACATGACTATATTCGATCAAAAATAAAATTTGACCCCACGAGCCACACCCATTTTTGACCCCGGGGTCACCATTTTAACAACTTTGAAAGACCATTGTACATCGATCATTCCTACAAAGTTTCGTCGAAATCCGGCTAGCGGTTCATGAGAAGAAGATTTTTTAAAGAATTTATGCGATTTCTAGACAGCGGCCATCTTGGATTAGCGATGACCTCCATTTTAACAAATCTGAAAAGGTTTCTCACATGGACCATAAATTTTAAGTTCGGTTACCATGGGCCAAACGGTTCATGTGGAGAAGAATTTAATAAAAGAACGACGTTATGACATTTCGGCGGCCATCTTGGATGACATAACAATCCGATTTCGACAAAAAATGTACCAGAGTGATCGCCTCTTTGATACCTTCGATTTGATATATAACATGACCATATTCAGTCAAAAATAAAATTTGACCCCAATTTGACCCAACGGGCCACGCCCATTTTTGACCCCGGGGTCATCATTTTAACAACTTTGAAAGAGCATTGTATATCGATCATTGCTACCAAGTTTCATCGAAATCCGGCTAGCGGTTCATGAGAAGAAGATTTTTTGAATTTATGCTATTTTTAGACAGCGGCCATCTTGGATTAGCGATGACCTCCATTTTAACAAATCTGAAAAGGCTTCACCCATGGACCATAACTTTTAAGTTTGGCTACCATGGGCCAAGCGGTTCATGTGAGCCAAGCGGTTCATTTTGAAATCTCTAATAAAAGAATGACGTTATGCCATTTCGGCGGCCATCTTGGATGACATAACAATCCGATTTCGACAAAAAATGTACCAGAGTGATCGCCTCTTTGATACCTTCGATTTGATATATAACATGACCATATTCGGTCAAAAATAAAATTTGACCCAAATTTGACCCCACGGGCCACGCCCATTTTTGACCTTGGGGTCACCATTTTAACAACTTTGAAAGAGCATTGTACATTGATCATTCCAATCAAGTTGCATCGAAATCCCGATAGCGGTTCATGAGAAGAAGATTTTTTTAAGAATTTATGCTATTTTTAGATGGCGGCCATCTTGGATTAGCGATGACCTCCATTTTAACAAATCTGAAAAGGCTTCACCCATGGACCATAACTGTTAAGTTTGGCTACCATGGGCCAAGCGGTTCATGTGAAGAAGAATTTTGAAATCTCTAATAAAAGAACGACCTTTTGACATTTCGGCGGCCATCTTGGATGACATAACAATCCGATTACGACAAAAAATGTACCAGAGTGATCACCTCATTGATACCTTTGATTTGATATATGATATGGCCATATTCGGTCAAAAATAAAATTTGACCCAAATTTGACCCCACGGGCCATGCCCATTTTTGACCCCGGGGTCACCATTTTAACAACTTTGAAAGAGCATTGTACATTGATCATTCCTACCAAGTTTTGTCGAAATCCGGTTAGCGGTTCTTGAGAAGAAGATTTTTGAAGAATTTGTGCTATTTTTAGACGGCGGCCATCTTGGATTACGTAATGATGTCATTTTAACAATTTTGTAATCCCCCTACCTAAGGACCATGACCATGAAGTTTGGCAACTATAGGCCGAATGGTTACCGAGGAGAAGACGTTTGAAAATGTTCACGGACGACGACGGACGACGGACACATTGCGGTAACAATAGCTCACATGAGCTTCGCTCAGGTGAGCTAAAAATAAACTACTCATAAGGAAGCTACATACCAAGTCCCAAGTGTGTAGCTAGTATGGTTTAAAGTTTTACGACTTACAAGACAAAATTGCCAAATTCTAAGTCCAAAAGGGGAAGATAATCCATGACCCTGGGATCGAACCAAAAATCAAACTTTGATGACCAGGAACTCATCATAAGGAAGCTACATACCAAGTTTCAGGTATGTAACTAGTACGGTTTAAAAGTTTTATAACTTACAAGGTTGGTGACAGACGGACAGAAGGACGGACAAGGTTAACACTAAATGCCCCCTCCACTATCGTGGTGGGGCATAATACTATTTTCAGAGTAGTAAAAGTTGTATAGCTGCGGATGGATCAGTGGGACAGCAAAAGTTTTTATGTTACACACTCCTGCACTTGATGATTGGGATGTATGCCCAGTATGAAGAGAATCAGCCAAAAACTGTAGAAGTAGTTTGCCGGACAAGGGACAAAATATTGACAGTGAAAATGTTTACGTTACGCACTCCTGCACTTGATGGATGGGATGTATACCGAGCAGAACTCCAGATAAGCTGCGTATTTGCGTAAATACCCAATTAAAATTGCCAAAAACCCAATTGAAATCTTGATGGATGGGCTGTATACCGAGCAGAACTCCAGATAAGCTGCGTATTTGCGTAAATACCCAATTAAAATTGCCAAAAACCGAATTGAAATCAGAAGTAGCTAGTATGAAAAAGCAATGAAAAATTTGTGGTACCTTTATCATGCTGCAGAAAACAACAAACAGACCACAAAAATAGCATATTTTTCTTATTTTCAATGAAAACACATCTTGGTATGACATGTTTTCATTTCAAAGCTAACTATTCAATAATTGCTGTCTGTTGATGTGTAAACAGTAGTGTGATTTTATTTTACCCAAATAAAATTTTGAAATACCCAATTGCTTCAGAAATGATGGAGTGACAATACTCAATTACAAATTCCTTATCTGGGGCACTGTGTCAATATAATTTTCCCCATCTGATGATTGAACTTTACCTGCCTATCGCCCGGCTTTCCGTTCGGACGCTTGTGCAAATCTGGCGGCAGCTTTCCCTTGTTTGCATATGCTGCTGCCAGCCCGACCCTAGCCTGTGGGAAGTGATGATGGGAAGATGGTTGCATGTTCTCCCCGTTGGCATCGTACGAATACACAACCCTCTCTGTGATCCTGCGTCCAGCACCGTCCCCGCCCATTCCATTCCCAGTAGATGCCGCAGTTTTCCAGTGAAGTTTCGATGTTTTCTTTCGCACCCAGTCGGACATACTCTGAACACCGTTGTTGGCCAGAAAACTGTTGAAAACTGTAAGAAAACAATTCTGACCATGTACTCGATGCTCACGCTCGATATCAGAAAGTTACACTCATCGAGGCTCAGCCAATCAAACGGAGTGATTATAGATATCAGTGCTCCAGATAAGATGCGTATTGGCGTATTTTAAGCACTTATTTTAGCAGAATACGCATTGATTATCAAAATGGGAGTACAAAATACTCACAGCAATGTGAAAATACGCATCGATTTCAAATTGAGTGTTTGCTTTTTTCAGCTTAACTAAAAAAGAGTTCAACTAGATTTGTCAGTAAGCGAGGCTTACGGAATACCCCCCCGTGTGGGCCCATGCAGAGCTCCAGTTAAGTAAGGTGCGTAATTTGACCAACTTGGGGTGAAATTTTGTTATTTCTTCATTAAAAATGGCAAGTTGGGAGTGCTTTAGAATAGTCACATTGAGACGATTCTAAAGCACTCCCAACTTGCCATTTTTGATGGAGAAATAAGAAATTTACCTCCAAATTACGCACCTTAACTGGAGCTCTGGGCCCATGTGCCCCTAAATACATGTAAGGAAATATAATTTATAACATATTTCTCTGATGTTAAGTTTTTGTAAAGAGACTACAGTATTTGACCTTGATCTTGGGATTAGCGGGGGTTGGACGGTCGTGGATTTGGCGCAGCATGGTAGTAGAGCCTTACAGGAGTGCATGTGTGAAATATTAAGCATTTTAGATGAAGGAAATAGAAGTTATAACATATTTCTCTGATGTTAAGTTTCGTAAAGAGACTACAGTATTTGACCTTGATCTTAGGATCAGTGGGGGTTGGACAGTCGTGGATTTGGCACATCATGGTAGTAGAGCCTTACAGGAGTGCATGTGTGAAATATTAAGCATTTTAGATGAAGGAAATAGAAGTTATAACATATTTCTCTGATGTTAAGTTTTGTAAAGAGACGTATTTGACCTTGACCGTGGGATCAGTGGGGGTTGGACGGTCGTGGATTTGGCACAGCATGGTAGTAGAGCCTTACAGGAATGCATGTATGAACTATTAAGCATTTTAGATGAAGGAAATAGAAGTTATAACATATTTCTCTGATGTTAAGTTTTGTAAAGAGACTAAGTAATTGACCTTGGGATCAGTGGGGGTTGGACGGTCGTGGATCTGGCAGAGCATGGCAGTAGAGCCTTACAGGAATGCATGTGTGAAATATTAAGCATTTTAGATGAAGCAAATAGAAGTTATAACATATTTCTCTGATGTTAAGTTTTGTAAAGAGACAAACAGTATTTGACCTTGACCTTGGGATCAGTGGGGGTTGGACGGTCGTGGATTTTGCACATCATGGTAGTAGAGCCTTACAGGAATGCATGTATGAACTATTAAGCATTTTAGATGAAGGAAATAGAAGTTATAACATATTTCTCTGATGTTAAGTTTTGTAAAGAGACTAAGTATTTGACCTTGACCTTGGGATCAGTGGGGGTTGGACGGTCGTGGATTTGGCACAGCATGGTAGTAGAGCCTTACAGGAGTGCATGTGTGAAATATTAAGCATTTTAGATGAAGGAAATAGAAGTTATAACATATTTCTCTGATGTTAAGTTTTGTAAAGAGACTAACAGTATTTGACCTTGACCGTGGGATCAGTGGGGGTTGGACGGTCGTGGATTTGGCACAGCATGGTAGTAGAGCCTTACAGGAATGCATGTATGAACTATTAAGCATTTTAGATGAAGGAAATAGAAGTTTATATTTCTCTGATGTTAAGTTTTGTAAAGAGACTAAGTAATTGACCTTGGGATCAGTGGGGGTTGGACGGTCGTGGATCTGGCAGAGCATGGCAGTAGAGCCTTACAGGAATGCATGTGTGAAATATTAAGCATTTTAGATGAAGCAAATAGAAGTTATAACATATTTCTCCGATGTTAAGTTCAGTGATGGACGGACACACGGACAACCTGACTCCAGTATACGCCCCCCCCCCCCCACAACAACTCGTTGCGGGGGTATAATAAAATCAAACTACTGTTTACACATCAACAGACAGTAATTATTGAATAGTTTGCTTCAAAATGAAAACTTGTCTTGGCATTTCCTTGGAGACAATTCTAATGTAATACCAAGATGTGGTTTCATGGAAAATAGGAAAAATATGCTATATTTGTGGTCTGTTTATTGTTTTCTGCAGCATGATAAACGTACCACAAGTGTTTTATTGCTGTTTGATACTCGCTACTTCCGATTTCAATTGCGATTTTGACAATTTTAATTTGGTATTTAAGCAAACACACAGTTTATCTGCAGCTCTGAGGCTATATATACATGTAGACGTTTTTTTATACCAGTAAATTTGGTTTCCATCATAGAAAGTATTATAATAGAAATGAATTTGTGAAGAAATGCAAACAAGAAATCAGTAACCAGCGCTCCAGATAAGGAATTAGTAAGTGAGTATTGTCACTCCATGAAGCAATTGAGTATTTCAACATTTTAATTGAGTAAAATAAAATCACACTACCGTTTGCACAGACAGACAAACAGCAATACTGAATAGTTTGCTTCTACATGAAAACGTCTCTTGGCATTTCATTAGAATTGTCTCCTTGGAGTGAGTGAGTGAGTGAATAGGGTTTAACGTCCGCTTTTCTGACATAGAGGTACAAGCCTCAGGGAGTCTACACGCAGACGGGTCAACGGGGTCGAGTCCCGTATCCACCTGTCCAAGGGGGGTAAATCCCAACTTCAGAACTCAATATTTACAATCAAAATATATATTCAGTCCTGAAATTAGAACAACCTGATCTGGTGCCAGGCCCTCGCCACACCAGCATCATTTATCCCATCCCCTAAAAGTAATAGGATTAGCGCTAATCTTACTTTTATATATGGGGCATAGCCCGACTCAACTCTCACATACAAGAAAGCCAAAAATGCACATGAGGGCCAAATCCGGTATAGTGGGTTCCGGAAAGTATGAACCCAATCGTTAAGCCAGTTTAGTCGCCTTTTACGACAAGCAATGGCTACTGCAGGTGTCTCCTTGGAGAAATACCAAGATGTGTTTCATCGAAAATAAGAAAAATATGCTATATTTGTGGTCTGTTTATTGCTTAAATACCCAATTAAAATTGCCAAAAACCCAATTGAAATCAGAAGTAGCGAGTATCAAAAAGCAATACAAATTTTGTGGTACGTTTATCATGCTGCAGAAAACAATAAACATACCACAAATATAGCATATTTTTCTTATTTTTCTTATTTTTCTTATTTTTCTTATTTCATTAGAATTGTCTCCAAGGAGACAATTCTAATGAAATGCCAAGACATGTTTTCATTTCGAAGCAAACTATTCAATAATTGCTAGCTGTTGATGTGTAAACAGTAGTGTGATTTTATTTTACCCAATTAACATTTTGAAATACCCAATTGCTTCAGAAATGATGGAGCGACAATACTCAATTACTAATTCCTTATCTAGAGCCCTGTTTAAGGCATTATCTATAGATCTTGGCATGTTACTTTAAACAGTGCAAATTGTCTGTTTGCTGCATATAAAACAATACGGCAGCATCTCATGATGTGACACATTCATCTCTTCAAAAACACCATTCGCATGGTCACATTACTTACATCCGGGACTGGTGTCGTGACGGCTCAACTTCGGTTTCTTCACGGAGATAATCTGTACATCCGGGTCGCCATTAATGTCACCACTGGCAACAAGAGACAATACATTGATACTGTGGACAATGTTAACTTTAAATGTTGGTTGCACGGTTGGACAACCACAAGTAAATGTTACTGAATCAGTTATTCACTTGCCTGGCAACTAAAAACATCAGAAAATCGGCAATAATTCAGATATACACGGACATGTATATATAATGTAGGCATAAAATGATAATGTGAGAAATTAAACGGAATTATCATGCATTCTAGGTTTTAGGAGATATGGAAATTTGAAAGATGTTTTTGTTGTTTCAACCACCCTATATATCATTTACATTGCCAGGTCTAATTTGAATCGGCTATCAGAGCTCCAGTTAAGGTGCGTAATTTTACCAACTTGGGGTGAGATTTTGTTATTTCTTCATCAAAAATGGCAAGTTGGGAGTCCTTTAGAATCGTCTCATTGAGACGATTCTAAAGCACTCCCAACTTGCCATTTTTGACGGAGAAATAAGAAATTTACCTCCCAAGTTACGCACCTTAACTGGAGCTCTGTCTGTATTACATCTGTGTTATAGGCAAATAATTCCAGCACAAAAATATTTACACAATTCCCTAACATTTGATTGGCCCATAGCAAGTCTGTCCAAAATTTATATCCCAGTAAACTCTCACACCAAACTACTTTCCGTAACCGAGATGCGCAGTTATAATAATTCTTAAGAAAACGGAAAATAAACACATTTTCTTGATTAATTTATTTCAAATGCTGGAATTATAAGGAATGAATGGCCTTTTTGTGGAATTTATCGGGGATATAAACTTGGAAAAGTCGCGGGAATACTGGACGAGGCCTTCCGGCCTTTGTCCAGTATTCCTGCGACTTTTCCAAGTTTATACCCCGATAAATTCCACAAAAAGGCCATTCATTCCTATAATAGCAACAAGTATGAATGTCAAAACCCTGCAGATTTTTTCGATATTTTAGTGCGAAAAATGTAAATGCTATTACGCAAAAATATACCGTTGACTCTTGTGTAGCGATATAGTGCAACCTGTTGCCTAGTTGCGAGCAGTGTAACGTTATATTGATGATTCTGCTGGTACATGTAATCTGACACGGTAGTTAGTCGAGAACATCACAGACCCAATCAAGTTATATTCTATATATATATATTACATGTATATGTATATCAAGACAGTCATGAAGTCACGACACGGTAGTAATTCAGAGTTACACTTTTGCAACTGATACTACCCGTTGCCTATAAAACGGAAAATGTGTAGCCACCCTCACGGGTATTACGAGCAGAAAAACAGTGAACGTCAGATCAATTGATAGTTGCGGAGCGTAACTCTGATTTACTTCCGTCTTACTACTGTATCAGTCGTCAATATAACGTACACTGCTCGCAACTAATTGAGTGAATAGTAAGACTTAGTGTATCATCATGAAGCCTAGCTAGATAGTTTGGAAATGCTCTAACTAAGAAAACAAAAGTTAAATTCTGAAAATCGGTCCAGGATTACTGAAATTCTAAAAAAAATCCCCGTGTTAAATCCCCATAGACATCTTCACTCTGTGAAGATGTCTATGGGGATTTAACATGGGGAAATTGTTTTTTCACAATAAAATCAATATTTGACCAAATTTCACGAAATAAAAAGAAGGCCCATTCTTAAAGTTTCCTTTAATTTAATATCATCGAAAAAAATATTGTTTTTGAATTGTTTATATGGCCGTAAAATTTGGGCAGCTTTCGCGAAACAGACAGTAGTGTATTGTCAGGAAAGCACCTAAGCAGTCGTAAAATAACAGATCTTGTGGTTATGCGAACTCGGAAAATAAGATATGATGGTAGGTCTAGTTTTCGGGGTATTAACACGTTCATCAACTAGCGGTTTTTATAAAACATAACATACATGTATGAGCTAACTTGTCAGTTCAATCCATTGGTAAACATTTCCTTCAATGTTTCTTGCCTTCAAAATAAGATTGTTAGATTAAAATTCCTGTTAGCGCGGTTAGCAAGACAGGAGTCAGCCATCTTGAATCTTGACTTATGGTTGGTGTTTTCGGGGTATGTTCCAGAATTGTTCTGAGTACATAACTCTAATTACATTGCACTACTACTATTTACATGCATACAATATTGAAATAACCATACGACCCTCTAACTTCGAGAGCCGCAAACATTCGAGATCATTTTTATTTTCTTGGTCTAACGCGAGATTTACAGGTTACGTCACTTCCATTACACTTGTGCGTTCAACCAAAGCCAGATCTATGAAAGGTCACAAATGCCAAGTTAGAAAAATGCGATTTAAACAGGACTAATACATTACCAAACAACACAACACACCTAAATGTTGTGTTTTGCACTAATCCCATTAACCCCCTCCATTAAAATCCGGATTTCGATAGGAAAATTTACACATAAATGAGCCCGCTTGAACCTGTATGTTGTTTACATGTTTATCAATGGAGATCACGTAATATTTGTAGGTAGAAGAAAGGCACTAATAATGTAGGAATATGGATTTTCATGCAGTCACCACCTTATTAAATTGTCACTTTTAAGTTCATCCACATCAGTCAAATGCTTCCATTTATCAGCAGATAAATGCAATCTGGTCTCTTTTTTTGTTATTCCCATTGTGGACGAGTACCACATGCAGAAGGGATTGAAATGTCTTACTCCAAAAATAGACATTACCACTTTAAAAAAGTATTAAAACCAACAAGTTTAAACTTCATATTGCTTAATTTGTTTAATCTAACAAATTATATTTTCCAAGTTAGCAATCGTTTGTCTACTCATTTAAATTGGAAACAATATGTATCGTGACCCCTGAAAGCAACGGTACAGAATGCAGACACAATTTGTGGTGTTTTCAAATCGAGCATCTGCACTGGAAGTGCCTGTGATGTCACAGGGTCAGAGGTCTCGACCTTTGTCGGCTGTCAGTGATGGCAGCCACTTGCAGACACGTGTGTTTACATGTAAACATTGGCATTTTTCCTTTGCTTTTGAAGCCAGTAAACGACTTATACAAACAGAACATTGGTTTTTATTTGCAGGTAAATAGTTTTTCTATGTTTCAACTCCATTATTTAATACGCACGTTGTTTAAGATCGTTAGAATCTCGAATTATGGGCAGTCCAGGATAAATTTGAGGGTGGCACGATTTACCCAAATCTATCCAAATCGTAATGCAATAACTATATTTGTTAATAAATAAAGCTATGCACATCATAATAACGATGTTTGGACCATACTTACATAATATATCGATGGTCTAGTAACATAAGAAGGTGTTACTAGACCATCGATATGTCATTAATTTGCTCACACCAGGGCCCATTTTAATGTTTTGATGCAAAATGGAAATATTTGTAAATGAAATAACAAGAAACGAGGCAAAGCCACGAAGGCCAGGTTTTTTCCAAGCATAGACACTTGGATAACATAATTATACCCACTTTTTGAAGACTAGATGGCCGTGGCCTGCATGTCGCGCCTTGGGGCGAGGCATGGACACTAGAAAAAAATAGATATAGTAGATGGAAAAACTTTAACCAAAAAACTTTAACCGGATACACGGATGAACGGACGGACGTATGTCAAAATGCCGACGATATCACGCTTTCCGCAAGCAGGTGTGACAATGATGATAAACACCCATGTGAAGTATCAAGGTATTGGGTGAAGCAGTTGCAGAGATATAGTACACGAAAAAACTTTAACACAAAAATTCAAAAGTCAATTTGGAACTTGAACATAGGGCACAGGATAGCGCTTTCCAAGCAAGCAGGTGCGACAATGATGATAAACACCCATGTGAAAGTATCAAGGTATTGGGTGAAGCAGTTGCAGAGATATAGTACACGAAAATACTTTAACAAAAAAATTCAAAGTAATTTGACCTTGACATTGGGCACAGGATCGCGCTTTCCGCAAGCAGGTGCGACAATGATGATAAACACCCATGTGAGTATCAAGGTAGGTAAGGTGAAGCAGTGCAGAGATATTAGTACCAACGGATATACTTCTTAACAAAAAAATTCAAAGTATGACATTGACTTGGGCAACAAAGAAGATTCGCGCTTTCCGCAAGCAGGTGCGACAATGATGATAAACACCCATGTGAAGTATCAAGGTATTGGGTGAAGCAGTTGCAGAGATATAGTACACGAAAAAACTTTAACAAAAAAATTCAAAGTAATTTGACCTTGATATTGGGCACAGGATCGCGCTTTCCGCAAGCAGGTGCGACAATGATGATAAACACCCATATGAAGTATCAAGGTATTGGGTGAAGCAGTTGCAGAGATATAGTACATGAAAAAACTTTAACAAAAAAATTCAAAGTAATTTGACCTTGACATTGGGCACAGGATCGCGCTTTCCGCAAGCAGGTGTGACAATGATGATAAACACCCATGTGAAGTATCAAGGTATTGGGTGAAGCAGTTGCAGAGATATAGTACACGAAAAAACTTTAACAAAAAAAAACCAAAATTAAGTTAAATTTGATGACTTGACAATGCAACCAGGGCCGCACGGGAATGGGGGTTAGAATTGGAAAATAATTGGAATAGAAAATTTCAACCCATGGTGAGGTTTCAAAGTTGAACATGGGGAACCAGGGGAACGCAACCGGTTGGGGTTAGGAAATGAAAATAAGGAATTTGATGTTAAACACCCATTGGTGAAGTTTCCAAGGGGTAATAGGCGAAGCAGTTGCAGAGATATAGTATAACAAAAAAGTTTTAACCAAAAAACTTTAACCAGACGTACGTTAAAAAGTTAACGTTGAAAATGGCTAAGTCAATTACGTAGAAATAATAGATGAAGGTAAAAAAAATGGTCACATGTTGGATAGTTGTATGTGGTAGGCACCCCTTGGTTATGAAGCTGTGAAAGTTTGGTGGTCCTAGGTGGTACAGTACCAAAGAAATGGACTTAAACACGAAAACTTAACATTGTAAACGCGAAAACTTAACATTGAAAATGGCTAAGTTGACTACGCGGAAAAAATGGGTGAAATTAAAAAAAAAGTAACATGTTGGATAGTGATATGTGGTGGGCACCCCTTGATTATGAAGCTGTGAAAGTTTGGTGGTCCTAGGTGGTACAGTAACAAAGAAATGGACTCGAAAACTTAACATTGATTGTGGACGCCGCCCGCCGACCGCCCGCCCGGCTTTCGCCAATCCAATAGCCTGGATTTTTTTTCAAAAAACCTGGCTAAAAAGGGAGAGTACCGCAATTAACTTGTACTAGGAAGCCAAGGCAGATAATCCACTTTATAATGGCTAAACATGCTAATGGGAATGATGATTTTTAATGGTGACTAGTGTAGGTTTTGATTAAATAACACTCTTCTGTAGCCCGGTAACAACCTATATTGCTGATTAGAAGCATGACTGTGGTTTCATTTATGGAATAACGAATGTTGCAGATGCTGATCAGACTGTGCGGATGCGCAGGCTGATCTGTATCTACACTGGTCGCAAAACCCATAAACCCCATTTCTCCAGTCACATACATGTATTATACGATCCTCTAACTTCGATAGCCGCACAGATTCGAGATTTATTTTCTTGTTCTATCGCAAGATTTACGGGTTACGTCACTTCCATTACACTTGTGCGTTCAACCAAAGCCAGATGAAAGGTCACACATGCCAAGTTAGAAAAATGCGATTTAAACAGGACTAATACATTGCCAAACAACACAACACACCTAAATGTTGTGTTATCCTCTCATCCCATTAACCCCCTCCATTAAAATCCGGATTTCGATAGGAAAACTTACACATAAATGAGTTCGCTTGAACCCGTATGTTGTTTACATGTTTATCAATGGAGGTCACGTAATATTTGTAGGTAGAAAGGCACTAATAATGTAGGAATATGGATTTTCATTCAGTCACCACCTTATCCTATTTTTTTTTAAAATTGTCACTTTTAAGTTCATCCACATCAGTTCAATACCTCCATTTATCAGCAGATATATGCAATCTGGTCTCTGTTTTTGTTATTCCCATTGTGGACGAGTACCACATGCAGAAGGGATTGAAATGTCTTACTCCAAAAATAGACATAACCACTTTAAAAAAGTATTAAAACCAACAAGTTGAAATTTCATATTGTTTAATTTGTTTAATCTAGCAAATTATATTTTCCAAGTTAGCAATCGTTTGTCTAATCATTTAAGTTCGAAACAATATGTATAGTGACCCCTGAACGCAATGGTACATTATGCAGACACAATTTGTGGTGTTTTCCAACCGGACACCTGCACCGGAAGAGCATATGACATCATAGGGTCAGAGGTTGCGACATTTCACGGTAAGCTGGAGGCGGCCATTTGTAGACGAGCGTGTTTTGAAAGTAAACAATTGCATTTCTCCATGCTTTTGAAGCCAGTAAATGCAATATATATACAGATAATTGGATTATATTTGCATGTAACTAATAAAAAAAGGTTTATACTATATTATTTATTACGCATGTTGTTTAATATCGTTAGAGTCTCGAATTATGAGCAGTCCAGGATATGTGCGATATGCAATCATGATCGATGATAACTTAAAGTTAGACAACCGAGATATAATTAATGAGTCTCGATCACAGTAGTCTCCCTTTATATTAATGCTATATTAATCGCTTTACTGCGGAAATATGTACTTTATTCTTCTTTTTTTCGGTCAAAATGTGCTTATTATATGATGTTCTAACGATATATTGTAGAAAAGCATATAATATAATCATAAATGTTATTTTTAATGAAGATTTGGGTAGATTGGTGTAAGATTTGGGTAAATCGTGCTGCCGTAAATTTGATACTTTGAAAATTCCACAGGAAAATGCCACTTTACAAGAGTAAGCCATCATGACTGTACATTGTATATCAAGACAGTCATGAAGTCATGACTACATCAAGTCATGCTTATTTTAATCACCCCACGTAAAGCACATCGCGGCTGCACACATGTCTATATATTACAAAATATGTGAATACCCCGAAATCTCCGACTACCCCGAAAACTCTCGACCATACAGGGATCCTCCAGATTATCAGACAAAAATGACATGTTTTTACAATATTTTTCTTTAAATAGCAGCTATGAATATGGGCATACAATTTTCACAAAACAATCCTCGGTTCTTGCTTTCTCAACGCATGTAAACTATTTAGCAAAACGTGCCATCTTTCTCACTTAAAATTGGGTCAGATCATCAGTCGTAAGATTACCCCAAAATTAACATCTACAATCAGTTATCCGGACAGAAGTATAACAGTCTTATAACTTCTATTCTCACATTGAAATAATAAGTTTATCGCCTGTAAACAAGTGTAATGCACCAGTCAATGGAAATCCCCCCCCCCCCCCCCCCCCCCCCCCCCCCCCCCCCCCCCCCCCCCCCCCCCCCCCCCCCCCCCCCCCCCCCCCCCCCCCCTCCCCCCCCCCCCCCCCCCTGGCCCGGCCCGGGGAATAGCCGGGCATACCCCGGGGTTTTAACCTAACACGATGCCCCGCACTGCGGGGACAACCCTGGGGCTTTAACTTCGCCAAAATATGCGGGGACGTAACCCCGGGGCTTTAGCATACTTTTTAACTAGTTTTTTTCTGGATCTCAGCAGTCTTTATTTATTGAACTATAACCATGATATCACTGCATGTTGTCCCCGGGCACACCTACACCAAATCACTTGGCTTTCGACCTCTTTTACTAGACTTTTACGAGAAGCAGGGGATAATGTGGCTTATTCTATCATAGGACCCCCTGTGGTGTGGGGGGGGGGGGGGGATCAGCTGCAGTGGTGCTGCTGATTCCTACGATGGAATAAATCACAGTATCCCCTGCTTCTCATAAAAGCCGGGTGAAAGGGGCGGGGAGCCAAGTGATTTGGTGTGGTAAGGGAACCTGGCACCAAATTGAGATTTCGTAAATTCAGATCTGAATTACTATTTCTCTCCCTGATACAGGTGTATTCCCGGCTATAAATGACTACTATGCGATGTAATTATGAAAATTGGATTTTTCAGAAGAAAAAGTGTTACAATCCATCCATAATTGGTGAAGATATCACATTTACAACTTGAGATCTGCCTGTTTTTCATGTTGTAAGTGCGATATCTTCATCAATTACGGATGGATTGTAAAACTTGTTTCTTCTGAAAGTTTCATATTCAAAATTACATCGCATCGCATTCCGATATTTTTGATAAAATTGATAAAATGTCGTTGTCAAATAATCGAAAAATATTAAACACGAAAGTTGACACCGGTCTTTTACGAAAGTTGCCACCGGACAGGTTTATGCCGATTAAAATATTGGGAAGGTCTGGTGGTTCTAGGGCCATGATGAGACACATATTTTTTGGAGGTCATGTTCTAGCTGAAACCCAGCATTTATGTCAAGTCTTCTACATTGTATACATGTGACAATATTGAGTTCTTTCACTGTCTTGATTGATATCTAAACATGCAGTACATGTCAGAATATAAAGCTATAGTCCTTTTCTGATTTCAAACTTGGTGTTGCATTCTCCATTGCTTTTTGTACCACCGGCTGGTGGATAAGAAGGGGATTAAGTTACTTTACTGGTGTGACTGAAGAGCCATCTGACAGCAGACAGACACCAAATCATGGTAGCGTAAATCTAAAGCTGCTGTTAATAACCTGCAGTACTCGTACCCATGTGTGGCTCCTCAGACCAATGGAGTCGGCCGGACCAGTTTGTTGCTTCTCACTGCTAAAATAAATCAACCGTATTTCCTGATTCTTGTATATTAAAAGCTGAGTAAATGGAGACTGGCGCCTAGTGATTTTGGTGAGGTTAGAAGTAGTCTGCAGTAGGCACTGCTTGTGGGGAAGAGTCCACTAAAATGGAAATTGTGCAAACAGTCGTAAAATCGCCCCAGAACAAGATAACGTATAAAGGTCAGTGATGAATTCTTTGTCCTCTTTGAGCAGGGATTCGAAACTGCCGACCTGTCTGTAATGACCTTTGCTGTTGAACGGACGTTAAACAATATTCAATCAATCAATCAATCAATCTTTGTCCTCTAGACTGGGTTGTACCCAGTGATTGAATTGTTATTTTTAAATGTGTTGTACATCATCTATACACACTGATTGAACAAGCCTTCTCTTCTCAATTTTTTTAATATCAGCTTTGAAATATGCCCTGCACTGCGGGGCCTTTACCGGGGATTTAACCTTACTGATGTCCCCGGTGTGCGGGGCCATTTACCCGGGGTTTAACCAAGCAGATTGCCCCGCACTGCGGGGACATAGCGGGGACATAGCGGGGCTTTAACCGAGTCAAAATTATAATGCATCAGTCAATGTAAGTCCCCGCACCCCCCCTCCGGGGGAATAGCGGGGCTTATATTTTCGCTGCTGTGAAAGCCCCGGTAAAAGCCCCGCACTGCGGGGCATCATGAAATATTAAGCCCCGGGGTATGCCCAGATAAAGCCCGGTTAAAACCCCGGTAAAGCCCCCGGGGTGTGTCCCGGCCCATTTGTAAAAGCCCCGGTAAAGTCCCCGCACTGCGGGGCATCATGAAAGGTAAAAGCCCCGGTGACTGATGCATAAGCCCCGCTATTCCCCGGGCCAGGGGGGGGGGGGGGGGGGGGCGGGGATTTCCATTGACTGGTGCATAAACAGCATTGTGTAGTTCTGCAGAAAAATCAGTCACATTTCGCTTCTTAGAAAACACCATATTTATACAATTTATTGTATTTATAGAACAACTCAGCAATGACGTAATGGGGGCACTAGATTGTGTGTCCCCGCGCGACTTTGACGTTGTAAACAATTTGTGGACAGAGTCAGAGTTGGGGAATGTTTTCAGCAAATTTTACTAAAATGTTTACCTTGTTGATATATTCTTCACACTGATATGGAAACAGCAAGCAGCTGTGTGACTTATTCATTGCAATATATATATATTCGTTGCAATATTTGATCAAAAGAATGCGCTTAATTAACAGGTATTTTCATTTGTCCGATAAACTGATTGTCCGGATAACTGGTATGAACCCTGTACTTTTTAAATGTTAGGCTTTTGTAAAAGAAAAGAAAAAAATACCTCTCTTCAAATGGTCGTTTGCGCTTCCTCTCTATCTTTACCACATCGTGTTCAGTGTTATTGTTGAATATGAAAGACTTAACTTTACTTGTGAATGAGCTAATCATTTCAGAAATTTAGCTTCATCAAAATACATGGATATTTTTTACTTTTCAGCATGCGCGAAAATTGCTAACATGAAGCTCTTCAGCGTTAGCATTAGCGAGAATTTTCGGACCCATTAGCAATAGTGTAATACGGACCAAGCGTGTATTACATGGAGCAAGATCACACAACGGACTATATGAATACAGCTGTTTGCATATATAGATAATAGTAATACTATTAAAAAGATAATAGAATGTGACACTTCGAAAACAGAACTTGAAACATATTAAAATACAAAAATAACACGAACATGGGCAACTGGTGACCCCAGGACGTACCTCCATTGTGACCGCATGAACCCCTGTCTATATGTAGTCTAGTATATATGTCTGAATAACAACAACACACTGAACATTAAGTGGGACATTTCTCCCAAAGCACTTGTAAAGAAATATGTTTTATGCCAGTATGACAAAAATAACACGAACATTGGGCAACTGGTGATCCTGCTGACCCCATTACGACCCCTTAAGGTGAATGTGACGGCATGAACACCTATGTTGTCTAGTATATATATGTCTGAATAATAGGAATTACGATTGAGAGGGGCACTTTTCCCGAAGCACTTGTAAAAAATATGTTCTATTATCCGGGTATGACAAAAATAACTCGAAAATTGGCAACTGGTGACCCCAGAAACCCCTATTGCGACCCCTTAAGGGAAAAGTGACGACATGAACCCCAATCTATATGTTGTCTAGTACATATGTCTGAACAAATAGGAATACAGTATTGAGTAGGGCACTTCTCCCCAATCATTTTTAAAAAATATGTTTTATCGGCGTATTACAAAAATAACACGAACATTGGGCAACTCCATGGTGATTCCAGAACCCCCATTGCGACCCCTTAAGGGGAATTTAACGGCATGAACCCCCCATCTATGTTGTCTAGTATGTATGTCTGAATACTAGGAACTTACGAATGAGTGGGGCACTTTTCCCGAAGCACTTGTAAAAAACATGTTTTATGCGGGTATGACAAACATAACTCGAACATTGGGCAACTGGTGATCTGGTGACCCCATTACGACCCCTTAAGGTGAATGTGACGGCATGAACCCCTATGTTGGCTAGTATATATGTCTGAATAATATGAATTACGATTGAGAGGGGCACTTTTCCCGAAGCACTTGTAAAAAATATGTTTTATGCGGGTATGACAAACATAACTCGAAAATGGGCAACTGGTGACCTCAGAAACCCTTATTGCGACCCCTTAAGGGGAATGTGACGGCATGAACCCCGTCTATGTTGTCTAGTACATATGTCTGACTAATAGAAGCACAGGATTGAGTGGGGGCACTTCTCCTGAAGCATTTGTAAAAATAATTGTTTTATCTGGGTATGACAAAAAATAACACGAAAAGTGGGCAACTGGTGACACCAGGACCCCCATTGCGACCACTTAAAGGAGATATAACAAGCTTCTGTTTTCGCGATACGCTTATGTATTCATTGTCTATATATCAAATAAAACAAGTTTCACAGTAATCCGACCAGTCTGTGCCGTTCTTTTACGGATTTCATATTCCGGATAGCCAGTTTTTCCAGCCGTCACTGCATGACTAACTTAATTCCCCTTATTTTGCTTACCACAGTTATTTCCCGTTGCGGTCACGTGGGTATATGACGTATCAGTATACATAATACGAGTATTACACGTAATAGTTCAACAGACTACTTAGGCCTCACGGGACGGTTGAAAATAGCCAAAATTGACTGCTTTAAATTTCAAAGGGCGGCGCATGACTTATAAAAATCACCGCCTCTCACAATCAGTTAAGGAGGCTCGTGCGACAAATATTGAAAAATACTCGCAAATAAATTACAAATCGATCGCCACAATAAAAATGCAGTAACCGCATCAGATGTGTTCAATTATTTTTTTTACAAAGTTACCCCACCCACCTATTTTTGGCCAGAGATTTCAACACGACTGAATTTGTCGGAATTATTTTCATGAAAACATGAAGCACAGAGACTTTATTTTTTTGTTGATATGTCGTGTTCTATCACTTGTAACACTACACCATTGCCTGAAAATGATTCCAAAACGGGGTCATAACCACCTAAAATTTTCGCTACAAATGCCCGAAAAATACATTAAGTTCTGACGCGAAACCGTACCGGCTAGACAGCATAGCATGCACCATTTTACAAGATGTAAAAATCAACCGGAGCTAACATTCAGTTTCGTAGAATTATGAAACACTCTAAAAAATACACCTAGTCAAGCCTCCCAAAGTCAAGAAATATTCATAAACCTATTTTTCTAGACACACTTGTGTAACTTGAAGGGTCGGTAGTGAAGTATATAGAAAATCGACCACCCCCTTTTTAAAGCCAGCCGCCCACTGTCCCGTGATACCTTAGAACTCCAGTTTATTAGAGCGCTGATATAAATGTATGGGACCCTATTTACACCTGTACCAAGATCCACTTCCCTATTTGCCTGCGGTCAAAACATTGGCTAAGTTGTTTGCTATGCCGAACTATTAATGACCTCCGGTGGCATCCGTTTGAACATAGCTACACACGCGTGTCACTGATTATTTCAGCTCAAAATAAAGAATTCATTTCAACTCGAAGTTGTCAAGCATTGCAGAATCAATTTACGAAATGTCGGGGATTATGTCAGCATTTTGTAAAAATAAATATTAAAAATTTCTGATTCTGGCTCGGCTGTCTGTTTGACCGTGAATTACAACCTTTTTCTGCACAGATAGTCATCGCAGACGATTGCAACCTTGCAACGTCTGAATAATCCAAGTATAACTAGGCAATGAAAAAATAACGATTAACGTATAATTATATTAAACGACAAAAACGAAGAAATTATGCAACAAATAAATGATGTCCGTATTCTATTCTATTCGGCTTATATTTAAGGGTGGGAATTGGCTCGAACACCTTCCAGACCCGGTGTCCGTAAATCCAAACGATATTATATAAGAAACCTTGATCCACCAAGCATGTAAGCTGTACTACTGCTACGTCACAGCAGTTATGTTTACAGCGCCCCTCGCGCCAGTAGGTCGCAGTAACAGGAGAGATAAGCGATGACCAATTCATTGCATGTCTCTGTATATGTGTCGGATAAGGTGCGATATGAGAAATATCAATATCACGAAAAATACAAACTAACCGGAAATCGGTTATTAGGGTAGCCTTTGTTGTTTTTAGAGCAGTTTGAAGAACATAAGTGATACATAGTTTGTAATGTGACATTTAAGGGGACAGTTTTTGGCCGCTTCAGTTTTTTGGTCAAGGTTTCTTTCATAGAGTTGCTGCACAACAAATATCATATGGATTGTGCAGGTATATTATCAGTGTACAACATAGACATGAGTGAGTGGTGTCAAAATCCCTATGGAATGTGCTGTTAGGGTCGTTCAACAAGAAAATGATGATTTTCTGTCTGTTTCTCCGTAAAATGACAAAGGGGTTGGTCAAAGTTTCTTTCATAGAGTTGCTACATGATAATTATCCTATGGATTATGTAGGTATATTGTCAGTGTACAACATAGACAGGAGTGAGTGGTGTCACAATCCCTGTGGAATGTGCTGTGAGAGTCGTTCAACAATAAAATGATGATTCTTTTGTCTTTTTCTCCGTCAAATGACAAATATTTTGGTCACGGTTTCTTTCATGGAGTCGCTGCACAATACATATCCTATGGATTCAGCAGGTATATGCTCAGTGTACAACATAGACATGAGTGAGTGGTGTCACAATCCCTATCGACTGTTCTGTGAGGGTCATTCTCCTTCAAATGACAAAGTGTTTGGTCAATGTTTCTTTCACAGAGTTGCTGCACAATAATATATCCTAATGATTATGCCGGTATTTTGTCAGTGTACAGCATAGACATGAGTGAGTGGTGTCACAATTCCTATGCAATGTGATATGAGGGTCGTTCAACAATAAAGTGATGATTTGTTTTGTCTATTTCTCCCTCCGTCAAATGACAAATATTTTGGTCAAGGTTTCTTTCATAGAGTATCTGAACAATACATATCCTATGGATTCAGCAGGTATATGGAACCAGCAACCAGCAACCCCGGAACCCTCCTCCAGATCCGCCCCTGCTTGACAAAATCAAGTTTACTAAGGACCCATGGGACCCCTGATCACCACATGATTTAAATATACTTGTTTCCTAATGGTGATTGGTTATACACGTATGTATACCACAATATGTGAATATTCTCTTGTTACTGTATCATATACGGCCCATGGAATGGCCAGCTCAGCCATCTTGGTGTGCTTAAGCCATCGGCCTGCTTCACATCCTGTTTATATCACACCAAGGAGTACTGCAAGTCAGATATATGTGTGTGCTATAATTGCTAACATTTCAAAAATATACATCAGCCATGTATTAATAGCATACTGCACTGTGCTAGATGTCAATATATATGGGTCATATTAACTCTCCACATACGAATCTTAAACTGCAGTACAGGTATACTGCAATAGTATATAATCATATAATACAGTATTGAATATATACGGCATGTTATATAGCTAGACAGGTAAAAGTGTCACACTATATGCCCTTATCTGTAAATGAGGTTATTTACAATGGCGGTTCGTGTTGTTAAAAGAAACAAGCACAACACTTCCAGAAAGCTGACATAGTTTACAGTTTGGTGTAATATAATTGTATCATACATTGTAGATCTATCATAATGTTCTACTTTGCTTTTTCAGTTCTTTGTAAAATGCCTCAATAAACGAAGCAGATCGATGGTTTAAACACTATAATCTGGGACGAGTTGGCCACTCCATGTCTCGTACAGCATGCAGTAATTAGGAAATGTTCACATATATGTTATGCATATATCCCTTCACATTTAGGAATGCTTGAATTGTATGATGATCGTGTGTACCATAGGTCCCTAACTGTTGGCTGGATAGTATTTTACCTTTATCAAGGCCATGTACAACGTAGGTCATGGTCTTCTCATTTTGTAAATTCGCAATGGAAATAAGAACTTAAAAACACAAACATAGTTGTGCAGCATTTATAACTTTCATTTCTTTTGTGATTTATGGCATTAATGGCGATATCTTATAGCTTAGTCCATGTCCATCTGAACATGCATCATTTGCAATAAGAAGCAGCTGGTATCACTACTATAGGTTAAATGCACTATTTTTTGGAAAATAAAATGTTGGATTCGCCCAAACGACGCCGCATCTCACTCAACTCATGGACACTACCGAGATGTTAGACCGCATAGAGCACCCGACGCATATAACTCCTGGCGAAGCACTGTGCGTTGTGGCCTGACGCATAGAGCTCTTTGGGAGCGATTGGCGTTTAGCCACAACGCATAGAGCTGGGTCGAAGGTAAACATCAACTTTAAAATGGATCTTTCACATTGACGCATTATAGAGCTCCCCCCCCCCCCGCCCTCATATTTCCGATAATGACTAACTATAATCAGTATAACCCTTAACACATCATATGCGGTGTATAAATAATCATCATTCTTGATGAATAGCTTCTTCCAGACACCTCTTGATCACTGACACGTGGGACCAACTACGTAAAACGAATTCGAAATGGCGTTTCGCTATGAAGTCCAGTCCAGTATACTAGTATGTGGCGATACGACCAATTGTACACTGCATGATCAATATCTTACAGTACGTAACATTTACAATTCGTTGAGCACTGTCACACTGTCACGATCGCTACGACTTGAAAACTATTTTGGTAAGTCCTGAAGGAGCGTACTGCTGTCGGCTTTAGTCTTGGTGTCATCCTAAGTTATGGTGAGTCGGGAAGGTATGGAAGCCCTGGAGGGACTTCTGAGTTCAATACTTCACAGTTCATAACTTCTAACTTCCTTATTTGTAACTTCCTACTTCCTTACTTCTAACCTCCAACTTCGATCATTACTTCTACCTTTAACGTCATTATTTCTAACTTCCAACTTCATCACTTCTTACTTCTAATTTCCTTTCTTCTTACTTCATTACTTCTAACTGCATAACTGTTGGAAGTAAAGAAGTTAGAAGCAAGAAGTAATGAAGTTAGAAGTAGGAAGGAATGAAGTAGGAGGTCAGAAGTAAGGATCGAAGTAGGAAGTAAGAATTAAAGCTAGAAGTATTGAAGTCATAAGTCCCTCTAAGGCTTCTATAGGAAGGCACGCACACGATTGTGAACTTGTTAAATCGTCCTGAGTCGGCTTGAGTCTTGGTGTTAAATCATTCTGAGTCGGCGTGAGTCTTGGTGTTAAAACGCACACGATTGTGAACGTGTTAAATCGTCCTGAGTCGGCTTGAGTCTTGGTGTTAAATCGTCCTGAGTCGGCGTGAGTCTTGGTGTTAAATCGTCCTGAGTCGGCGTGAGTCTTGGTGTTAAATCATCCCGAGTCGGTGTGAGTCTTGGTGAGTCATAACGAGTCGCCATGCTATTCCTGGTGATTCGTCCTGAATCGGCATCAATGTTTAATCACAAATCACTAAGATCTGCAGCAGGTACGGCAGGGCTCCAGATAAGGATTTAGTAATTGAGAATTGTCACTCCATCATTTCTGAAGCAATTGGGTATTTCAAAATTTTAATTGGGTAAAATAAAATCACACTACTGTTTACACATCAACAGACAGCAATTATTGAATAGTTGGCTTCGAAATGAAAACATGGCATTTCATTAGAATTGTCTACCAAGATGTGTTTTCATGGAAAATAAGAAAAAACATGCTATATTTGTGGTCTGTTTATTGTTTTCTGCAGCATGGTAAACGTACCACAAATTTGTTATTGCTTTTTGATACTCGCTACTTCTGATTTCAATTGGGTTTTTGGTAATTTTAATTGGGTATTTCAGCAAATACGCAGCTTCTCTGGAGCTCTGGGTACGACACCAGTACCATGCACGACGACAAAGGTCAATACTCACGCCGATTCAGGACGATGTAAGACGAGCCGCGACGACACAAGTACGAATAAGGACAATGCACCCCGAATCACGTCGACAATAGTAATGTGTGGCTAATTCTTACTAAGTCGTCGCAAGTCATGCAACGTATTAAACACATCCAAATGCTGGGGATTAATTGATTGTGTGGTATATGGCCATAAAAGGCGAATCCGTGATATTTTTTAACAATATTTCTCTTGTTCTTGATAACGACACAAACTGTGACCATTCATGAGGCTGGACTCCTTTGTAGACAGTAATTATAAGTGTAAATGCAACACTTACCTGAGAATGAGGGATCGTAGCTAGTTATCTCCCGTTGAATTTATTTATTGAAATCCGGTCCAAATTGTGTAGTTTAGGGCCACAGGTCTCAAGGTGTATGATCACGTGATACTAACAACAACAACAAGTACCGATTCAAAGTACGTATTCTTTTAAAGTTTCCTTATTACGTAACGGATTTTGATGAAATATGGCGCATCAAACGCGTCTTGTTAAGCTGCATTTGGTGGTCTCTGTATTTTCTCACAAACTTCTGTCGTTGTTGCGAAGAATCGATTTCCGTGTCCCACGGAAATCGATTCTTCGCAAAAACGACATAAGTCTGTGCCAAACTCCCTAGACCACGAAATGCAGCTCATGAAAACGCGTTTGCTGCGCCATATTTCATCAAAATCCGTTGCATATTAAGGAAAATATCAAATAATACTTACTTTGGAGTGGGAGACATTGTTGTTGTTGTAACCACGTGATCATGCTCATTGTGTCTTATTGCTTGTAACAAGGTCCAATGTTGATCCAGATCATCCTACTTATCTACTCAATATGATCAGGGACTGCGTTATTGGCCACATTCATATTTTCACACTGATTTTTATTATTGCAATCAGTGTAGACACATATCAGACTGCACACATGATCTGGGTCTACTCTGTTCGCAAAACTCAAGTCCGTGATGTTCAGTATGAAACAAACGCTGAAACACAGCTTAGGACCGGATATCTATAAATATATTTGCAATAGGAAAAAACTAGCTACTATCCATAATTGTTGTCATTTTCCGCTATTTTTTTTCCTGAAATCTGCATACTGCAATACGGAAAGCTGTCATGTTCAACTGAAATCATAGCGCTATGCCGAGCCAGTGTGTAAAGAGAGGATCTTGCATGAGTGATGATTTAATATGACAGTTATTAAACGAGTTTACTAATTTCATAAGAAACGAGGTTGTGCCTCGTTTCTTATGAAATCAATCAACGAGTTAATAAATCGCATATTAAGTCAACACAATTGTTAGATTCTATTACGTCTCGCGAACGTCTAGGAGGAAATATTTCCTTCAAGGAAATAAATCCCTCAAGAATTACGTTGGTAAATCACCTGCAATATATTATGTTTATTGCATAAGCATAGAACAATGAGTTGAAGCTGTAATGACGGCCTAGCGTGTTTTCTGTAGTGGCCTCTTTGCATATGTATTGCACTAGTGTATTATTACACCGTTTTATTACACTGTGATAGTCTATTTTATGCAATAAAGAATAATAATTTAAATAGTCTTTCGCATGTTGACGAGGACATATTTGCTGTGAATGTTTTTATACGACCGTTTTTAAAAAACGGTACGTACATGTATTATGTTTTAAAGTGCATAGTTCGTGTACACAACTCCTCCGAAACCGTTCCGTCGATCGATCTGAAACTATACACACGTCTTCTACACATATTGAAGATGTGCACCTTGGTGTTTTTATGCAGAAAACATATTTTTTAACAAAAATATCACCGTTTTAACTTTATTTTTTTCTACATTTTTCTATACAATTCTACATCATTTCTACTTTACACATCTCTGCCTAAATTAGTTTTCATGTTTAGCACAACGAGATGAAGAAATAATGCTATAGAGTTTCAAATTCTCATTAATGTTTCTTGCCTTAGTGGTGACAGCTTCACATTTCTGCATCTTCGCTGTGTGGCCCATATTCGACGGGCGTATTTTGTGACTTACGGCACTCTTGTTTAATTCTGGAAATGCATGCGTACATGTAGAAAACAGACATAGGGGAATCTGATAGCCAATTTTATTTCATCTATGTTACATGTACATACAACATGCGCCGTGCAATAAAACTATAAGGACAAGTGTATCGTTATAACTTAGCTAATCCCCTCGCTGGCAGCCTTGATAGTATATTTTTTAACATTTTTGCCTTACACAAAAGGTGAACATAAGTCGTCAGTGACCTTTACCTTGGACGGTTGGACGTATGCAAAGCAAAGTACCATCCGTAGACACACATTGTGACCAAATATTATCGAAATCGGTGAAGAAGTTCATATGTTAGTGAAAAATGAAATGTGTTACTAACGTACGCACGTATGCACGTACGCATGTACATGGACTAACGCTATATCCCATCTTGCCTATCATCGAGGGGATAACGATTGAAACAGGCACCGTACACTTCCGGCTGCTTTAAACTTGCACATAAGTAAACGTTTCTGAACATTTATTGGCAATCTCAACTCACATTCAAGCAGTTTGATTGGCTGAGCCTGGGCTATAGCACAGCTCAGGCTCAGCAAATAGAGCTGCTCTATTTCCAGTGCAACATTCAAACATTTTTGAAAGAAAACAATTTACTACTATTGGTATTATTAACGCAGGCGGTAGTGTATTCCTTAAATACAGTCACCCTACATGTATACTCAAGGTGCATAATCACGTGGTTACAACAACAACAACGCCGCCCACTCCAAAGTAAGTATTATTTGATATTTTCCTTAATACGCAACGGAATTTGATGAAATGTGGCGCAGCAAACGCGTCTTCATGAGCTGCATTTGGTGGTCAAATGAGTTTGGCACAAACTTATGTCGTTTTTGCGAAGAATCGATTTCCGTGTCGGAGACACAGACATCGATTCTTCGCAAAAACGACAGAAGTTTGGGCGAAAATACAGAGACCACCAAATGCATCTTAACAAGACGCGTTTAATGAGCCATATTTCATCAACATCCGTTACGTAATAAGGACACTATACAAGAATACGTACTTTGAATCGGTACTTGTTGTTGTTGTTAGTACCACGTGATCATACACCTTGATAGTCACCCTACATGTATACTGGTAGAAAACTACTGTCTGTTTCACGAAAGCTGTCCAAATCTTACAATATATAAACAATGTAAAACCAATATTTATTTTCGAAAATATTAAATGTTATCAAAATTTAAGAATGCGCCTTCTTTTTATTTCGTGAAATTAAGTCAAATATTGAGTTTATCGTGAACAAATTGATTTGTCTATGGGAATACAAATTGGGGAAAATAGATGGTGCAGGAAGAGTCGAAAAACGATTTTTTTTCTATGGGGATTTAACATGTGGACATTTTTCTTTCGCAATAAAATCAAGATTGGACCAACTTTCAGGAAATATAAAGAAGGCTCATTCTTAAATTTCGATAAAATCTAATATTATCGAAAACATACAGTTTTTGCATTGTTTATATGGCCGTAAAGTTTGTGCAGGTTTCGTGAAACATCAGTAATAGTCAGTACGGTTTCAGCGAAACACGAGTTCTGCACAGGTATGACAACATTCCTAAAACATCGAAACAACATTGTTTCCAATCGAACATTTGATCAAACCTACATTTATACCAGTCCAATGTGGCACGGCAGACAATTCAATCGCACACCAACATTTCTATCATTTCTCGGGAAGCCATATTGTCTAATTGTTGATGCGTTTTCCCGATGACGTCATCGCTAAGCTTATGCTTGTTTGACCAATTTTGAATTTTGACCAATTATCACCAATTAAGTCCATTGTTAAACCTAACAATAGTGTCTCACTTTCCCAACATACCAAAACCCCAACTTTCTACCTGAAAAAAACAGAATGTTGGGAAAGTGAGAACACCCCGTTTGAGATTCGTGGAGTGTCACGCGTAAGCGTCATGTATGAGTGGCGATTCATGTCATAGTGCCGTTTCTAACGCGTTATTACAGAAGTAACGCGTTACTTGTGAGAACTAACGCGTTACTAATGTATGTACTATATAGTGAAACACATATTTGTAACGCGTTACTGCTCAACAGAGTCATGTTACATTGACCGGTTACCAGCCAGTCACCTGTTTACCTTGTAAGCAAAGCCAATGTATGGAACGGTACCAGCTGACGCGTCACTTGGAAAGTCAAAGAAATAAATGTGCCCGATGTTTTCTTACTAGAGACAATGAGGAACTTTGTAGGAACACACTAATATATAGCTTGAAAACGCGTTGACATAGCGCATCGGAGAATACATCATCGCGGAGAGCTAACATTTGCCTAACTTCTGCAATAGGCGAACATGATATAAATCGGTTAATTGTTTCATGAGAGTCCGTTGTCTCGAGGCCGTCCGAGTACGGCCCATAAACATAGGAACCTTGGTAATGTGTTATAACAAGGAGTAAAAAAAAAGTTTAACTTACTTTTTTTTCACTTATTGATACTTTTAGGTATATTTAACCCTTTGAACCCGAAAGCCCGCTATAGCGGTTTATGCAAACAGTGCAGATCCAGATGAGTCGGTTCGTAACGAGCCGTCTCATCAGGGTCTGCACTTTTTGCAAGTAATTTTCACATTTTTGAGGACAAAAACACCCCTTTTTCATAAATGGACAAGTCTGAAAATCATTTTGTGATGATTGGATTGGCTGCAAAATTAAAATATCAGAATCCATTCCAGTTACTTAGGGGTGAAAGGGTTAATGCATTTATAGGCCTTGGTATGTTACTTCAACCTGTGCCTCATACATGTACAAAGCTTATCACAAAGACCGGGTTCGTTTATAGACATACATGTAGTTATTATAGGTTAATATTTGTTTTCTATATGTGGATATATGCACTAGCTACGTAGCATGCGATGTTGCGCGACTTTAGTCGGAACAAGCGGCATATATCCACATACAAATATCAAATAACATGTGTATGATATACGTAAATCACTCACAACTAACATGTGCCTAAAATATACAAACTATACATCAAGTAAACAACATATTACTGATAATTTAGAAGGAACTATTTTACAAGGTGAAAAGTAATTCTGGCACTGATCAATATGGTAAAATATTGACAATTTACTTTCCATCGTGTTTCAATGGCAAACGAATGCACGCATATGTCTGAGGCCCGTACGCAGAGGGGGTGCGACGGGTGCGTATGCAACCCCTTAACCCATTAAACACCACAAGCCTGTATAGTGGTATTGGAAAAACGTGTAGATCCAGATGAGCCGGCTCGTGACGAGCCGTCTCATCAGGATCTGCACTTTTTGAAAGTAATTTTGAGAAAAAAAACACCCCATGTTCATAAATGGACTGGTCTGAAAATAATTTTGTGATGATTGGATTGGCTGCAAAATTAACATATCAAAATCCATTCCAGTTACTTAGAGGTGAGAGGGTTAATCTGCAGAGGTCTGTCCGTGGATGTGCAAAAAACATTGTTGGCCCTTCGCACCGTCGATAACGCACCCCCCTAAATTAATTCCTGCGTACGGGCCTGCGAGTGTCATGTGTGCATATTGTTGTAACACCTTCACGGCATGAATGCATTTAACCATAAGACATTCAGATTTATCAGAATACCAATAGCACCAAGATCAATCAGCATTCTGGCACGGCTTAGGAAACGGGATGGGCAGGCCATCCCGTTTCCTAAGCCTTGCCATATATTTTTCCCCATTCACGGCACTAACCTACTATTCTCTATATAGCTAAACACTAACTAGCGTTGCAATCTGAAATCGAGGCTTACTAATTTACTTGTATGTATATTATTTTGTTTAAATGTGGTATTAAAGGTACATGCCCACTAAGTAGGCACAAACTGTTCTTATTAGGAATTAAATAAGTGTATAATTGTGTCACTATTCCACCAGTTCTAAAAATTACGAGTGCCCGCTATACAGATATAATCATTTAGTAATATTTATTTTACGCGCGGTGGTATCAGGCTATATTCATATGCAAATGAGGAACGACATTTTTTAATTATTTATACTAATTAAATGAGTCACCTGAAAAAATAATATTTTCGACAGATTGTAAAGTATGATCATTGCACATCAAGACATAAATACAGAGAATAAATAGTAATGTCCGTTAACATTTTAAGGAAACACGGTTATCGCCCCCGATGTCAGTGTGTAATACGTGGGGTATTGGTGAATGAATGTTTATTTTGCCAGAAAATGTCTCAGATGATGTCATTGATATAAAGAACATGTTGTGCCTACTGAGTGGGCATGTACCTTTAGCATACACAAGTGATCATACCATACAATACTATTTATTAAATGTGTGTTACAATGTGTATGATGACGTGGTACTAACAACAACAACAAGTACTGAAAGTTCCAGAATCCATCTGATTCAAAGTACGTATTATTTTATATTGTCCTTATTACGTAACGGATTTTGATTTAATATGCCGCATCAAACGCGTCTTGTCAAGCTGCATTTGGTGGTCTTTGTATGTTCGCCCAAACTTCTGTCGTTTTTGCGAAGAATCGATTTCCGTGTCTTCGACACGGACATCGATTCTTCGCAAACACGACATAAGTCTGTGCCGAACTCCCTTGACCACCAAATGAAGCTCACGAAGACGCGTTTGCTGCGCCATATTTCATCAAAATCCGTTGCGTATTAAGGAAAATATCAAATCATACTTACTTTGGAATGGGCGACGTTGATGTTGTTGTAACCACGTGATCATGCACCTTGTGTTACTGGTATATATAATGCGAAACTGAATAACACAATGATCTTACCTGTTTATCACAAATCTCCGAGAGTTTATACTTGAAAATAACGAAATCTTTTTAATTAGATTAAGTGAAATGGTGAGATTTGTTGGATAATAATAATAATCGTTTATTCACTCAGGTCACATGACATGACAACATGAGGTATACAACATACTAGTAGGATGACACAATGGCGATACATGTAACAATCAAAATGCATTATCTACCTTACATGTACATGCACAATTTCTTAATATAATTATAGAATATTTTAGACAAGATAATGCATTACAATTGTGCATTAATGAATACTGGAAGAGAATTAGAAACCACAGAGCGCTTACTATAGGGAGGGCACTGTTCATTCGTACATTTCAAGAGTAATGGTTGCAAAAAAAGAGAGACAAAAAGTGTAATAAGAAAGAAATGTGTTAAAGAGACATTCTTTTATCCCGTCAACACAGTGCGTATGTGCCGTGAAACAGGGTGCCATGAAACATTTTTGATACCCAGTCAATACCATTTTTGCATTTTACAGTCATTTGTAGGTGTTGACGGGATAAATAGAATAGTAGGTTAGTGCCGTGAATGGGAAAAAATATCTGGCGCGGCACGGAAACGGGATGTGCTCGGCAGAGCCTCGCCCATCCCGTTTCCTGAGCCTTGCTAGATATGTTTTCCCATTCACGGCACTAACCTACTATTTTCTATCTATTTTCCTTATTTCTGAACCAAAGTATATGTTGTGACCACTCATTTGAACCGTCTCGGCGAGACGGTTCAAATGGTGGTCACAACATATACTTCTGATGAGAAATAAAGAAATTCATGAGCCTTACCCGATGTTAAAGAGACATTCTTATATGGCTTAGTCCCAGATCGGTCTGCGCACAGTTGGAACGGGAGAATTAGATTGAAAATGATATCAAATAGTATTATGCAATAAGGCACACCAACTGTTCCATTAATAGTCCATGTATGGTAGTGATGCAAAGAACGTAATGTTTATGTATGTGACATATTCAAGGTGCATGATCACGTGGTTACAACAACAACACCGTTGCCCACTTCAAAGTAAGTATTATTTGATATTTTCCTTAATATGCAACGGATTTTGATGAAATATGGCGCAGCAAACGCGTCTTCATGAGCTGCATTTGGTGGTCCAGGTAGTTTGGCACAGACTTATGTCATGATACACGGAAATCTATTCTTCGCAATCGATTTCCGTGTCTCCTCCGACACGGAAATCGATTCATCGCAAAAACGACAGAAGATTGGGCGAAAATACAGAGACCATTCTGGAAATTTAAGCACTTGTTATTGTTGTTAGTACCACGTGATCATACACCTTGATATTGTTATACATGTAATTTCGCAACAAACAATGTGATTAAAATGCTAAATACTAAAATATATACATGTACATGTATGTAAATTACATTTCGGTAACTTGTGACAACGCTGATTCGGTTGTACGGATGCCTTCTAATAGTAACCCTTACTAGTTACTACGCTGAAATAAATTTTGTCGTCTGCTGGAAATGTTTTATTTTCGATATTTTCTCGATAAAAACCTGTTTTGGTAGCGCATGAGAATCGTCTGCACTGGAGACGATTCTCATGTGCTGTCAAAACAGGTTTATTGTTAAGAATTAAGGCAAACATGAAAAACAGCAGAAGACAATTTTCGTCTACAGCGTAGTGCGGGTTATACGGAAACCCATTAGGGCCACTTCACTTTTATTTTTATCTTTTCTTGAATTTTCAAGATGTTTTCTTGAATTTTCAAGTTCTTTTCTTGAATTTTCAAGATCTTTTCTTGAAAATTCAAAATTAAAAGAAAAGATCTTGAAAATTCAAGAAAGAATTTTCAAGTCCTTTTCTTGAATTTTCAAGATCTTTTCTTGAAAATTCAAAATTAAAAGAAAAGATCTTGAAAATTCAAGAAAAGAACTTGAAAATTCAAGAAAACATCTTGTTTTCCAGATGTTTTCTTGAATTTTCAAGTTATTTTCTTGAAAATTCAAGTTCTTTTCTTGAATTTTCAAGTTCTTTTCTTGAATTTTCAAGATCTTTTCTTGAAAATTCAAGAAAATATCTTGAAAATTCAAGAAAAGAACTTGAAAACTTGAATAAATGGAAATTAAAAAAAAGTGAAGTGGCCCTAATGGGCTTCCGTAGGGTTAACATAGACATAATAATGCAAAACAAAATGGCAACTTCCATTTGATACATGAACACGAGTCTATTCCCGATTTACGAAATGTGTCTAGGGTTCCCGAGCGAGCGTGACCGTGTCCATAGTACATGGTCTACTCTAAACGGCGGGTTCGAGTGTATCGCCCTTGTTGTTAGGTGGCGTGACCGTGTCAATAGTACATGGTCTACTCTAAACGGTGGGTTCGAGTGTATTGCCCGTGTTATTAGGTGGCGCGGCCGTGTCCATGTTGTATGGTCTACTCTAAACGGTTGGTTCGAGTGATTGCCCGTGTTGTTAGGTGGCGCGGCGGTGTCCACAGTACATGGTATGTGGCCGTGTCTATGGTGTATGCACACCCGTTATCCGGAGATACGCAACTAGGGGAGGAGAACATGGAAAGGGGAACGCACAAACTATTGGGAATTTGGAGGGTTTGTAAAATTAGCTAAAACAATATATTTTATGCATGATCAGAACAATGTGAGCTTGCAACGTTGAGGAAGAATGATTGAAGCACATGTAGCAAAAATATTGAGCTCGAACGCCGTCGTAAAAGTTGAAAATTTATAAATTCAATATAGGATTTTATTTTTTTTTGTCATTTTTGTTTAAAAAATCGTCTTTCCTGCACCAATCGTATGCTTTTCAGCACTATCAGGCATACAGTTATGTTTGCTGATCATTTACACTGATACCTTGAAAGCGACAGCGACCAGGATCTTCTGAGAAAAAAATGGCGGCCGTTTTATGCACCGTGGTATAGCGCAAAATGGTGCACAAAAACTATGGGACTGGAGGACACAAATTGGGGGACGAGTGCACACAAACTGTGGAACGCGCTGCACAGAAAATGCCAATATACGTGGGTTTTAAGTTGCAAATTCACGTATGTATTTACAAAAATATTATATTTGCAGACGAGGATCCACGAATATTTACGCAGGGGCCGGTCCAAATGTGTCTGTAAGGAATTTATGCAAGTTTTTAATCAATATTCACCACAATTATGCATTGTTTTAGTAAGTTCGCTGTTCAATGCAGGCTTCTTTAGCAGCGCTCGTTTATTAATGGGCGAGCAGAGCCTCATTTCGTATTTCAATCAGTAAACCCGTTTAATACATATCACACATTAAACCATAGGTCACCACCTAAACTCGGAGGAAACCCGGAGTACCCGGAGAAAGACCACAGCAAGCTTGCACGGCATACGACAAGTCGACATGATTTCATCCGCAGAATTTCGGGGGGTCGCCATAAAGTTTTGTCCGCGATAACCAATCCATCGATTCACAAGTGCATTCGTTCGTCCTACGACCATTCCGTCCGTCATAGAATGTTTGTGACGCAATCGTTGTTGTTTCTGTAGCACCCACTGTTTGTCGGAGAGCACCGTGATGTGTATATACAACATATAAACACCATACTTATACTAAGTAACACTGCAATTGTATTGTATGTATATATATTCCTCCGGTGTCCTCGGAGCACCCTCGTCCTAGCGAGATATCTCTTTATTTCCCATCACCAAGGGTAACTGCGGTACGTCTTATCTGTGTACATTGTACCATCTAGACAGTCACCATGCATGTATTACATGTGTGTAAAATATTTACACGATCACCACCACAAAGTGTCTTGCTCAAGGACACAACACGCCGGGTCCGACCGCGTCTCGAACCTGCGCAGTTCGGGGACCTCCGATCCACAGTCCATCTCGCTACACCCTAGGCCACTCGCGCTCCAGCATCACTGTCTTTACCGGTGGAAAGTTCTTAAACTTGTGGCGGTGGGTGCTCTATGTGTGTTTTGCAGCCCGCTGACGGACTGTGCAGTATCTCAATTGCAATGAGAGTCGGTCCTTATTCCGGGATAATTCCGACTGGAATGTGTCGCTATCTGCCTCGAGAATACACAGGACACTCTCATTATGGTTATCATTGCCAAACGTCTTGCTAACGTCAATGATAATAAGATTGAGTTGCACCTTCAGGCCCGGATCCAGGGGGGTGGGGGCGTGAGAGGCGTACGCCCCCCCCCCTATTTTTGACGAAGCAATGATTTTTTTTATTCAGATAAGAAAAGGCTATCAGTATTCTGGTCTCAAATGCCAGGAAAATGCATCAGAGACACTCAAATTTTCTAAATTTTCTGGGGGAGGACCCCCATACCCCCCTCACCCACGCCCCCCCCCCTTTCTCCAAATCCAGGATCCGGCCCTGACCTTGGCTGCACTACTTCGCCTGGTCATCGATTAGCATGGTTAACTCAGTTCCGCATGGTTGATTCTCCCAAACCCCGTGCTTCAAGTTATAAACGAAGTGTGGTGCGAGTTTAGGTGGTGACCTATGGTTTAATGTGTGATATGTATTAAACGGGTTTACTGATTGAAATACGAAATGAGGCTCTGCTCGCCCATTAATAAACGAGCGCTGCTAAAGAAGCCTGCATTGAACAGCGAACTTACTAAAACAATGCATAATTGTGGTGAATATTGATTAAAAACTTGCATAAATTCCTTACAGACACATTTGGACCGGCCCCTGCGTAAATATTCGTGGATCCTCGTCTGCAAATATAATATTTTTGTAAATACATACGTGAATTTGCAACTTAAAACCCACGTATATTTGCATTTTCTGTGCAGCGCGTTCCACAGTTTGTGTGCACTCGTCCCCCAATTTGTGTCCTCCAGTCCCATAGTTTTTGTGCACCATTTTGCGCTATACCACGGTGCATAAAACGGCCGCCATTTTTTTCTCAGAAGATCCTGGTCGCTGTCGCTTTCAAGGTATCAGTGTAAATGATCAGCAAACATAACTGTATGCTGATAGTGCTGAAAAGCATACGATTGGTGCAGGAAAGACGATTTTTTAAACAAAAATGACAAAAAAAATAAAATCCTATATTGAATTTATAAATTTTCAACTTTTACGACGGCGTTCGAGCTCAATATTTTTGCTACATGTGCTTCAATCATTCTTCCTCAACGTTGCAAGCTCACATTGTTCTGATCATGCATAAAATATATTGTTTTAGCTAATTTTACAAACCCTCCAAATCCCACTAGTTTGTGCGTTCCCCTTTCCATGTTCTCCTCCCCTAGTTGCGTATCTCCGGATAACGGGTGTGGTATGGTCTGCTCTAAACGGTGGGTTCGAGTGTACTACCCGTGCTGTTAGGTGGCACGGCCGTGTCTATGGTATATGGTCTACTCTAAACGGTGGGTTCGCGTGTATTGTCCGTGTTGTTAGGTGGCGCTGCCGTGTCTATGGTGTATTGTATATTCTAAACGATGGGTTCGAGTGTATTGCCCGAGTTGTTAGGTGGCGCGGCCGTGTCTATGGATACGATGGGTGTATTGTCAGTGTTGGTAGATGACCCGGCCATGTTGCTTGGATTACTGGCGGACAGTGTCGAAGAGTTCTTCACGTCGGGTTTGGTGATCGGCGTTCTCACTGCCACTCTCCCACCATGTGGCACGTCAATTGTGGAGTTCTGCTCAACTCGATGTGGGTAGTACACAGCCATGATCTACAATTGAAAAACACTGTGAACGGATCTGTGGAAGAACTGTAGCTTAATTTCACCAACATTGCAAAGTATTCTTTTCTAGCAAAGTATACGTTGAGGGAGCAATCATTTATTTCCCCCGAAATGCAATATTTCATATAGAACTAACGACTGCATATATTTGATGATTAAAAGTATGCAGAATTATTATACTGAATTTATTACATTATCACAGCCAAAATATCTGTGATAATGTAATACATTCAGTATAATAACAAATAATAAATTTATCCTAAAATTGAAAATTTCTCCCTCAAAGTATACTTTGCTAGATAAATATATATGTTGGTGAAATAGGCTAATGGGCTACACCACTGCCTGCGCTAATCTTGCCAATCTGTGTCAATTGTCTTATTTCAAAATGCTTAGATATTGTGCGTGAGATAACGCAACTTGATTGGCTATGCCTGAGCTAAACAATAAGCAATTCAATTTATTTTTTTAGATAATATTTAATTAAAGGAAAATTTAAGAATGAGCCTTCTTTTTATTTCGTGAAATTTGGTCAAATATTGGTTTTAGTACGAAAAATTGATTTCTCTATGGGAATTTAACATGGGGGGAAAAGAGGTAGAGGAGTTGTGGGAGGAGTAAAAAAACGAAAACAATTGGAAATTGACTCCGAAACATAGCTAGATAGCTTGGAAAAGATCTAACTAAGAAAACAAAAGTTAAATTTTAAAAATCGGTCCAGTATTTCTGAAATTCTAAAAAGATTTCCCCATGTTAAATCCCCATAGACATCTTCACTCTCTGTGAAGATGTCTATGGGGATTTAACATGGGGAAATTGTTTTTCCGCAATAAAATCAATATTTGACCAAATTCCACGAAATAAAAAGAAGGCTCATTCTTACATTTTCCTTTAATTTAATATTATCGAAACAAATATTGTTTTTTAATTGTTTATATGGCCGTAAAATTTGGGCAGCTTAAGTGAAACAGACATTATGCACCAAGGTAAGCTAGTGAATAACAATACATGTAAATTAGAAACAATTGTATTGTTATTTGCTATATTAATACTTTTTTTTCATAAAATATATTACAATACAATATGTACATGAACCGAAATGAGTGCGACGTAATATTATAGGAATGAATGGCCTTTTTTGTGGAAAGGCCATTCATTCCTTATAATTCCAGCATTTGAAATAAATTCATCAAGAAAATGTGTTTATTTTCCGTTTTCTTAAGAATTATTTTAACTGCGCCTCACGGTTACGGAAAGTAGTTCGGCGTGGGAGTTTACTGGGATATAAATTTTGGACAGACTTGCTACGAGCTAATCAAATGTTAGGGAATTGTGTAAATATGTTTGTGCTGGAATTATAATACAATATGTACATGATCCGAAATGAGTGCGACGTAATATTATACAGAAACACATTCTGCTCCTACATGTACGTTAGGAACGAATACAATTTTCTGTAATGTGGAGTAATTTGCCTTAGGAACAAATACTGTTTTCTGTTGCCTTGTGGAGTAATTTTATGTAGGGACGAATACTGTTTTCTGTAATGTTGAGGAATGTTGTGCGTTACCTTACTTTGGGAACCAATACTTTTTTCAGTAAAGTGGCGTAATTTGTCTTTGGGAATGAATACTGTTTTAAGTAATGTTGAGTAATACTGACAGTTAGCTTGCCTTAGAATCGAATACTGTTTTCATTAATGTGGAGTAATTTGCCTTGGGAACAAATACTTTTTTCGGTAATGTTGAGTAATGCTGTGCGTTAACTTGTATTGGGAACAATGACTGTTTTCAGTAATGTTGAGTAATACTGTGCGTTAACTTTCCTTGGGAACAACTACTTTTTTTCAGTAATGTTGAGTAATGCTATGCGCTAACTTGCATTGGGAACAACTACTTTTTTCAGTAATGTTGAGTAATGCTGTGCGTTAACTTGCCTTGGGAACAACTAGTTTTTTCAGTGATGTTGAGTAATGTTGTGCGTTAACTTGTCTTGTGAACAACTACTTTTTTCAGTAATGTTGAGTAATGCTGTGCGTTAACTTATCTTGCAAATACTTTTTTCAGTAATGTTGAGTAATGCTGTGCGTTAACTTGCCTTGGGAACAACTAATTTGTTCAGTAATGTTGAGTAATGCTGTGCGTTAACGTGCCTTGGGAACAACTATTTGTTTCAGTAATATTGGGTAATGTTGTGCGTTAACTTGCCTTGGGAACAACTACTGTTTTCAGAAATGTTGAGTAATGCTGTGTGTTAACTTACTGTGAACAACTACTGTTTTCAGTAATGTTGAGTAATGCTGTGTGTTAACTTACCTTGGGAACAACTACTGTTTTCAGAAATGTTGAGTAATGTTGTGTGTTAACTTACCTTGTGAACGAATACTGTTTTCAGTAATGTTGAGTAATGCTGTGCGTTAACTTACCTTGTGAACGAATACTGTTTTCAGTAATGTTGAGTAATGTTGTGTGTTAACTTACCTTGTGAACGAATACTGTTTTCAGAAATGTTGAGTAATGTTGTGCGTTAACTTACCTTGTGAACGAATACTGTTTTCAGTAATGTTGAGTAATGCTGTGCGTTAACTTACCTTGTGAACGAATACTGTTTTCAGTAATGTTGAGTAAGTGTCTGTCAGTAATGTTGGTTAATGTGTGTTAACTTACCTTGTGAACGAATACTGTTTTCATGTTGATAATGGTAACTTACCTTGTGAACGAATCTGTTTTCAGTGTTGATAATGTCGTTAACTTACCTTGAACGAATATGTTTTCAGAATGGTAATGCTTGAAGAATCGTTTTCGAAAGTTTAATGTTGTGCGTTATTACTTATTGTGAAATCGATACGTCAGTTTTCAGTAATGTTGAGTTAATGCTGTGGGTTAATTACCTTGTGAACGAAATCTGTTTTTCAGTTAATGTTGAGTAATGCTTGTGTGTTAACTTACCTTGTGATCGATACTGTTTTCAGAAATGTTGAGTCTGGATGCGTTTATCCTTACCTTGAAGAAATATAAAAACTAAATGTTTTCAGTGTGAGTAATGGCTTGTGTGTTAACTTCCTTGTGAACGAAATACTGTTTTCATTAAATTGTTCCGTTTTGAATGCTTTGTGGGTTAAACTTACCCTTTGTGAACGAAATCTGTTTTCAGTTATGTTAGTAAATGCTGTGTGTTTAAACTTACCTTGTGCAACGAATATGTTTTCAGAAATTGGGATAATGCCTTGTTCTTTAACCTAACCTTGAACGAACTGTTGTTTTCAGGAAAAGTTGAGTAATGTTTGGTGTTAACTTACCTTGTTAACGAATACTGTTTTCGTAATGTTGTGTAATGTTGTTGTGCTTAACCTACCTTGTTTTGGAACGTTTACCTTGTAACAAGAAATGTTGAGTAATGTTGTGGCGTTAAACTTAACCTTGTGACGAACTTACTTGTGAAGTAATGGTTGGTAATTCTGTTGCGTTTACTTACCTTGTGAACGAATTACTGTTTTTCAGTAAGTTGAGTAATGCTGTGCGTTAAACTTAAACTTGTGAACGAATACTGTTTTTGTAATGTTGAGTAATGCTGTGCGTTAACTTACCTTGTGAAGAAATATATTGTTTTCAGTAAATGTTGAGTAATGTTGTGCGTTTTAATTATTAAACCTTGTGAATCGTATATCTTGTCAAGAAATTGTTGAGTAATGTTGTGCGTTAACTTAACAATTGTTGAACCCGTTAATTACTGTTTTCAGTAATTGTTGAGTAATGTTGGTGGTTGTTAAAACTTACCTTGTTTTGAAAATACGAATTACTGTTCAGAATTTTTGAGTAATTGGTTGTTTGTGTTGCTTAACCTTGTGAACGAATTACTGTTTTCAGAAAATTTTGTTGGAGTAATGCTTTGTGCGTAAACTTAACCTTGGAACGGGAAATTACCTTGGTTTTGAAGTTAATGTTTTGAAGTAATTGTTGTTTGTTGTTCTTTACCTTGTGAACGAATACTGTTTTCAGAAATGTTGAGTAATGTTGTGCGTTAACTCACCTTGTGAACGAGTTCTGTTTTCAAAACTGTTGAGTAATGCTGTGCGTTAACTTGCCTTGGCAACGAATACATTTTTTTCTGTAATATTGAATAATGCTGTGCGTTAACTTGCCTTGGGAACGAATACTGTTTTCAGTAATGTTTAGTAAAGTTGTGTGTTAACTTGCATTGGGGACGAATACTATTTTCAGTAATGTTGAGTAATGTTGTGTGTTAACTTACCTTGTGAACGAATAATGTTTTCAGTAATGTTGAGTAATGATGTGTGTTAACTTACCTTGGGAACAACTACTGTTTTCAGAAATGTTGAATAATGCTGTGTGTTAACTTACCTTGTGAACGAATACTGTTTTCAGTAATGTTGAGTTAATGCTGTGTGTTTTAACTTACCTTGTGAACGAATGTTTTCATAATGTTGAGTAATGTGCTGTGCGTACTACGTGTTTGAAGAATATGTTTTCATATTGTTGAGTAATGCTGTGTGGTTAACTTACCTTGTGAACGAATACTGTTTTTCAGTAATGTTGAGAGTAATGCTGTGTGTTAATCTTACGTGTGAACACCGAATACTGTTTTCAGTAATGTTCTGAGTAATGCCTGTGCGTTAACTTACCTAAAAGTTGTAACGAATACTGTTTTCAGAAAGTTGATAATGCTAAACCGTGTTTTGACTACTTGTGAACGAATAGTTTTCAGAAATGTTCAGTAATGCTGTTAACTTACCTTGTGAACGAATACTGTTTTCAGTAATGTTGAGTAATGCTGTGTGATTACTTACCTTGTGAACGAATAACTTACAGAATAGTAATGCTAGTGCGTTTAACTACTTGGAAGAACTAATGTTCAGAAATGTTGAGTAATGTTGTGTGTTAACTTACCTTGTGAAACGAATCTGTTTTCAGTAATGTTGAGTAATGCTGTGTGTTTACCTTACCTTGTGAACGAATACTGTTTTCAGTAATGTTGAGTAATGCAATGTGCGTAACGTACTTGTGAACGCATACTGTTTTCAGTTATGGTGTAATGCTGTGTGTTGAACAATTACCTTGTCAAGAATGTTGAGTAATGCTGTGTTAACTTACCTGTGAACAATACTTTTGATGTTGAGTAATGCGAATACCTTTGTAGAATGTTTTGAAGTTGCTGTGGGTTTTACCTTGTAAGAATACTACTGTGAACGAATACTGTTTTCAGAAATGTTGATAATGCTGCTTAACCTATTGGGAAGAATAATGTTTTCTGTTGAGTAATGCTGTGTAACTTACCGTGAACGAATACTGTTTTCAGAAATGTTCAGTAATGTGTTTAACTTACCTTGTGAACGAATATGTTTTCAGTAATGTTATAATGCTGTGTAACTTCCTTGTGAACGAATACTGTTTTCGAAATGTTATAAGCTGTGCGTTAACCTACCTGGGAAGAACTAATGTTTTCAGAAATGTTATAAGGTGTAACTTATTGTGAACAATACGTTTTCAGTAATGTTGTAATGCTGTGTAATTACCTTGTGAACGAATCTGTTTTCAGTAAGTTGAGTAATGCTGCGTTAATTACCTTGTAACAATGTTTTCAGTAAGTTGTAATGCTGTGGTTAATTACCTTGAACGAACTGTTTTCAGTAATGTTGATAATGATGCGTTAACTTCCTAGTAAGAATACTGTTTTCAGAAATGTTGAGTAATGCTGTGTGTTAACTTACCTTGTGAACGAATACTGTTTTCAGAAATGTTCAGTAATGCTGTGGGTTAACTTACCTTGTGAACGAATACTGTTTTCAGTAATGTTGAGTAATGCTGTGTGTTAACTTACCTTGTGAACGAATACTGTTTTCAGAAATGTTGAGTAATGCTGTGCGTTAACCTACCTTGGGAAGAACTAATGTTTTCAGAAATGTTGAGTAATGTTGTGTGTTAGCTTACCTTGTGAACGAATACTGTTTTCAGTAATGTTGAGTAATGCTGTGCGCATGTGTTAACTTACCTTGTGAACGAATACTGTTTTCAGTAATGTTGAGTGATGCTGTGCGTTAACTTACCTTGTGAACGAATACTGTTTTCAGCAATGTTGAGTAATGCTGTGCGTTAACTTACCTTGTGAACGAATACTGTTTTCAGAAATGTTGAGTAATGCTGTGCGTTAACTTACCTTGTGAACGAATACTGTTTTCAGTAATGTTGAGTAATGCTGTAAGTTAACTTACCTTGTGAACGAATACTGTTTTCAGTAATGTTGAGTAATGCTGTGCTTTAACTTACCTTGTGAACGAATACTGTTTTCAGTAATGTTGAGTAATGTTGTGTGTTAACTTACCTTGTGAACGAATACTGTTTTCAGAAATGTTGAGTAATGTTGTGCGTTAACTTACCTTGTGAACGAGTATTGTTTTCAGAAATGTTGAGTAATGCTGTGCGTTAACTTACCTTGGGAACGAATACATTTTTTTCTGTAATATTGAATAATGCTGTGCGTTAACTTGCCTTGGGAACGAATACTGTTTTCAGTAATGTTTAGTAAAGTTGTGTGTTAACTTGCATTGGGAACGAATACTGTTTTCAGTAATGTTGAGTAATGTTGTGTGTTAACTTACCTTGTGAACGAATACTGTTTTCAGTAATGTTGAGTAATGCTGTGTGTTAACTTACCTTGTGAACGAACACCTGTTTTCAGTAATGTTGAGTAATGCTGTGCGTTAACTTACATTGTGAACGAATACAGTTTTCAGTAATGCTGTGTGTTAACTTACCTTGTGAACGAATACTGTTTTCAGTAATGTTGAGTAATGCTGTGCGTTAACTTACCTTGTGAACGAATACTGTTTTCAGTAATGTTGAGTAATGCTGTGTGTTAACTTACCTTGTGAACGAATACTGTTTTCAGTAATGTTGAGTAATGATGTGCGTTAACTTACCTAGTGAACGAATACTGTTTTCAGAAGATAATGCTGTGGTTATATTGACGAATAACTGTTTTCAGATGAGTAATGCGTGTTAACTTACCTTGTGAACGAATACTGTTTTCAGAAATGTTGAGTAATTGCTGTGCGTTAACTTACCTTGTGAAGAATACGTTTTCAAGATGAGTAATCTGTGCGTTAACTTACCTTGAAACTAATGTTCGAAATGTGAATGTAATGCTGTGTTAACTTACCTTGTGAACGAATACTGTTTTATTTTCAGAAATGTTGGAAGTAATGCTGTGCGTTAACCTTACCTTGTGAACTAATCTGTTTTCAGAAATGTTGAAGTAATGCTGTGGTTAATACCTTGTTAACTTACCTGTCAGAAAGAACGAATATGCTGTGCGGTTAACTTAAACCTTGTGAGAATACTGCTAAATGTTGAGTAAGCTGTAAGTTAACTTACCTTGTGAACGAATACTGTTTTCAGTAATGTTGAGTAATGCTGTGCGTTAACTTACCTTGGGAACAACTACTGTTTTCAGAAATGTTGAGTAATGTTGTGTGTTAACTTACCTTGTGAACGAATACTGTTTCCAGTAATGTTGAGTAATGCTGTGCGCATGTGTTAACTTACCTTGTGAACGAATACTGTTTTCAGTAATGTTGAGTAATGCTGTGCGTTAACTTACCTTGTGAACGAATACTGTTTTCAGAAATGTTGAGTAATGCTGTGCGCTAACTTACCTTGTGAACGAATACTGTTTTCAGTAATGTTGAGTAATGCTGTAAGTTAACTTACCTTGTGAACGAATACTGTTTTCAGTAATATTGAGTAATGCTGTGCGTTAACTTACCTTGTGAACGAATACTGTTTTCTGTAATGTTGAGTAATGTTGTGAGTTAACTTACCTTGTGAACGAATACTGTTTTCAGTAATGTTGAGTAATGCTGTGTGTTAACTTACCTTGTGAACGAATACTGTTTTCAGAAATGTTGAGTAATGCTGTGCGTTAACATACCTTGTGAACGAATACTGTTTTCAGTAATGTTGAGTAATGCTGTGTGTTAACTTACCTTGTGAACGAATACTGTTTTCAGTAATGTTGAGTAATGCTGTGCGTTAACTTGCCTTGGGAACAACTAGTTTTTTCAGTGATGTTGAGTAATGTTGTGCGTTAACTTGTCTTGTGAACAACTACTTTTTTCAGTAATGTTGAGTAATGCTGTGCGTTAACTTACCTTGCAAATACTTTTTTCAGTAATGTTGACAAATGCTGTGCGTTAACTTGCCTTGGGAACAACTAATTTGTTCAGTAATGTTGAGTAATGCTGTGCGTTAACGTGCCTTGGGAACAAGTATTTGTTTCAGTAATGTTGAGTAATGTTGTGCGTTAACTTGCCTTGGGAACGACTATTGTTTTCAGAAATGTTGAGTAATGCTGTGTGTTAACTTACCTTGTGAACAACTACTGTTTTCAGAAATGTTGAGTAATGCTGTGTGTTAACTTACCTTGTGAACGAATACTGTTTTCAGTAATGTTGAGTAATGCTGTGCGTTAACTTACCTTGTGAACGAATACTGTTTTCAGTAATGTTGAGTAATGTTGTGTGTTAACTTACCTTGTGAACGAATACTGTTTTCAGTAATGTTGAGTAATGCTGTGCGTTAACTTACCTTGTGAACGAATACTGTTTTCAGTAATGTTGAGTAATGTTGTGTGTTAACTTACCTTGTGAACGAATACTGTTTTCAGAAATGTTGAGTAATGTTGTGCGTTAACTTACCTTGTGATCGAATACTGTTTTCAGAAATGTTGAGTAATGCTGTGCGTTAACTTACCTTGTGAACGAATACATTTTGTTCTGTAATATTGAATAATGCTGTGCGTTAACTTGCCTTGGGAACGAATACTGTTTTCAGTAATGTTTAGTAAAGTTGTGTGTTAACTTGCATTGGGAACGAATACTGTTTTCAGTAATGTTGAGTAATGTTGTGTGTTAACTTACCTTGTGAACGAATACTGTTTTCAGTAATGTTGAGTAATGCTGTGTGTTAACTTACCTTGTGAACGAATACTGTTTTCAGTAATGTTGAGTAATGCTGTGCGTTAACTTACATTGTGAACGAATACTGTTTTCAGTAATGTTGAGTAATGCTGTATGTTAACTTACCTTGGGAACAACTACTGTTTTCAGAAATGTTGAGTAATGCTGTGTGTTAACTTACCTTGTGAACGAATACTGTTTTCAGTAATGTTGAGTAATGCTGTGTGTTAACTTACCTTGTGAACGAATACTGTTTTCAGTAATGTTGAGTAATGCTGTGTGTTAACTTACCTTGGGAACAACTACTGTTTTCAGAAATGTTGAGTAATGCTGTGCGTTAACTTACCTTGTGAACGAATACTGTTTTCATAAATGTTGAGTAATGCTGTGCGTTAACTTACCTTGTGAACGAATACTGTTTTCAGTAATGTTGAGTAATGCTGTGCGTTAACTTACCTTGGGAACAACTATTGTTTTCAGAAATGTTGAGTAATGCTGTGTGTTAACTTACCTTGTGAACAACTACTGTTTTCAGTAATGTTGAGTAATGCTGTGCGTTAACTTACCTTGTGAACGAATACTGTTTTTCAGTAATGTTAAGTAATGTTTGTGTTAATCCTTAATACCTTGAACGAATAGTGTGTGAACTTACCTTGTGAACGAATACTGTTTTCATAAGTTGAGTAATGCTGGCGTTAAACTTACCTTGTGAACGAATACTGTTTTTCAGTAATGTTGAGTAATGTGTGTGTTAACTTACCTTGTGAACGAATACTGTTTTCAGAAATGTTGATAATGTTGTGCGTTAACTTACCTTGTTTAACGAATACTGTTTTCAGAAATGTTGAGTTAATGGCTGTCGTTAACTTACCTTGTGAACGAATACATTTTGTTCTGTATAATGTGATAATGCTGTGCGTTAACTTGCCTTGGGAACGAATACTGTTTCAGTAATGTTTAGTAAAGTTGTGGTTGTTAACTTGCATTGGGAACGAATACTGTTTTCAGTAATGTTGAGTAATGTTGTGTGTTACAATTACCTTGTTGAACGAATATTGTTTTCAGTAATGTTGAGTAATGCTGTGTGTTAACTTACCTTGTGAACGAATACTGTTTTCAGAAATGTTGAGTAATGCTGTGCGTTAACTTACATTGTGAACGAATACTGTTTTCAGTAATGTTGATAATGCTTGTGTGTTAACTTACCTTGAACAACTACTGTTTTCAGAAATGGTTTGAGTAATGCTGTGTGTTAACTTACCTTGTGAACGAATACTGTTTTCAGTAATGTTGAGTAATGCTGTGTGTTAACTTACCTTGTGAACGAATACTGTTTTCAGTAATGTTGAGTAATGCTGTGTGTTAACTTACCTTGGGAACAACTACTGTTTTCAGTAATGTTGAGTAATGCTGTGCGTTAACTTGCCTTGGGAACAACTAGTTTTTTCAGTGTTGTGTGCTAACTTACCTTGTGAACGAATACTGTTTTCAGAAATGTTGAGTAATGTTGTGCGTTAACTTACCTTGTGAACGAATACTGTTTTCAGTAATGTTGAGTAATGTTGTGCGTTAACTTACCTTGTGAACGAATACTGTTTTCAGTAATGTTGAGTAATGTGTGTTAACTTACCTTGTGAACGAATACTGTTTTCAGAATGTTGAGGAATGAATTGTGCGTTAACTAACCTGTTGTGTTTGTTAACTTACCTTGTGAACGAATACTGTTTTCAGTAATGTTGAGTAATGTGTGTTAACTTACCTTGTGAACGAATACTGTTTTCAGAAATGTTGAGGAATGCTGTGCGTTAACTTACCTTGGGAACGAATACATTTATTTCTGTAATATTGAATAATGCTGTGCGTTAACTTGCCTTGGGAACGAATACTGTTTTCAGTAATGTTTAGTAAAGTTGTGTGTTAACTTGCATTGGGAACGAATACTGTTTTCAGTAATGTTGAATAATGCTGTGCGTTAACTTGCCTTGGGAACGAATACTGTTTTCAGTAATGTTTAGTAAAGTTGTGTGTTAACTTGCATTGGGAACGAATATTGTTTTCAGTAATGTTGAATAATGCTGTGCGTTAACTTGCCTTGGGAACGAATAAAGTTTTCAATAATGTTTAGTAAAGTTGTGCGTTAACTTGCATTGGGAATGAATACTGTTTTCAGTAATGTTGAATAATGCTGTGCTTTACCTTGCCTTGGGAACGAATGCTCTTTTCAGTAATATTGAGTAATGCTGTGCGTTAACTTGCCTTGGGAATGAATTCTGTTTTCAGTAATGTTGAGTAATCAGGCGCGGATCCAGCATTTGGTGAACGGAGGGTTGTCTAGTTGCGAAGGTAACTCTTGCAATCTACTCCAGTACCGTCCGTAGCTAGCTAGCCGAGTCTCCGTTCACATCTAGGGGATTGTCCTATTTTCGCGGTCTGCGAAATGCACTTTCCTGTGTTTTACGGCATTTAAATTCAAACTTCAACTGTTGGTAAACTGTGATCTATGTAAACTCCGTGGCTGAACGGGGGGGGGGTGTTTTGCCACACTGGGCGCCCCCTCTCCAGATCCGCCCCTGGTAATGTTGTGCGTGAACTTACCTTGGGGACGAATACTATTAGCTGCGTTGCAGTTGTTCCAAGAACGATGAACGCGGAAATGAGTCCGTACACGAGCGTCACGTGCGTATCCAATGCCAACGACAGCGTCAGACCAACCGTTGACAAGGCAACGACGTTATAGAGGCACATGCCGATCTGGTGGCTGTCGTTCAGTGCTGTTATCCGCACCTGCAATACATACAGTGTATTCAACTACCATTTTCAAGGTGGGGGATCACGTGGTTTCCGAACGGCATGACGTCATGTTTGTTTAGATGTGTTTACAGTAGATTTCCTTTAATATCTTGCTAATGGAATGACATATTTTTATGAAATATACCGCAGCAAATGCGGTACACGTTGCCCTTTATTGTATAGGCGGCTTTAATATCATAATTATGTCGTTTTGACGAAGAATCGGTTACCGTAAATGTAAATAAAAACTAGAGCACATAATAGGCTTCAGTACATGTCGCGTGATTCAGCCGCATCAATTACAAAATTTCAGAGCAACCGTTGTGAATCTGTCTGGTGACGAAATGGCGCGTTCCAGTAACATCATGAGACACATGCATTACGTAAGTGTTGGCTTTGCCCCGGAATGAGCATTGTCTACAGCCATGGTCAAAATGCACGCGCTGAACACGGCTGTGAGCTGTGTCGAACAATGGCAGTCATGTAACAATACCATTTTGAAATATCGGATTTATTTTCCGAGACTTCTGGAAATCCGATAAAGAAACGAGTGCTGAAGTTTGTGAAGAGCGGAAGTTCAAGATGGCCGCCATATATACAGTAGGGTCAGCGCGTATGTGCACACACGAACGAACACGACACCGTCTCCACACGATATGCAATAATTTGGACGCACGATTGCCTTGACCAATCAAATACGACGGTGTGATGTTAAATCTCACGAGTGTAGTGTTACACGGCATTGTTGTAGTTTTACACGATATTAATGTGGTGTTACACGACACTAATATGGTGCCACATCACAACAGCACCATTAAACCGGTGTTAATAATAAAACAACGTCAACAATGTATCCGTGTTCAAATCCAAATGTTTCATAATGCATTATATTATATCCCATATTATGACGGACAGTTGTATTGCTGTAAGTAGATTATATGGAAGCCGTGGAGGGACTTCTGACGTCATTATTTCTAATTTCATTACTTCTGACTTCGTTATTTGTAACTTCATACTTCCTTACTTCCAACTTCATTACTTCTACTTTTAACTCCATTGCTTCTAACTTCCAACTTCATTACTTCCAACTTCCTTACTTCTAACTTCTAGCAAGGACGTCAGCAGTAAGGAAGTTAGACGTTAGACGTGATGAAGTTGGAAGTTCGAAGTAAAAAGCACAGATGTTAGAAGCAAGAAGTAATGAAGTTAGAAATAGGAAGTAATGAAGTTGGAAGTTAGAAGTAAGGAAGTAGGAAGTAAGAAGCTAGAAGTATTCAAGTCAGAAGTCCTTCCAGGGCTTCCATAATATTATCCAATGATAAACGGTAAAGGTAACCAACAGTCCAGTGTGTTGGTGACTGGTGAAATGGAGCGTATGGCAGTTATGGATATTCAAACGTCTGATCTTCTAGGGCACTCCTGAAGCCTGATACGATCAGAAGTATAAGTTAAAAAGAAGCATTAAAAGCATTACGAGTGTTTCATTGACGGAATGACGAACACTGCATGCCCTCATCAGATTGCGCGGATGCTCATGTGATCTGGGCTACACTGTTTGCACAGCCCATACACCCCATATTTTCAGAATGAGCCTTTTTTTGTTTTGTAAAATTTGGTCTAATATTGATTGTATTGCTAGTCAATTTCCAAAATCTTTCGTTTTTAGAATCCTCATCTAGGTTTTCTAGCTCTTTTCCCCCATGTTAAATTCCCATAGAGATCTTTTTGTCGTAATCAAATTTAATATTACCGGGTATCGAAAATAAAAAGTGTTTGCATTGTTTACTATAGGAATGAATGGCCTTTTTGTGGAATTTATCTGGATATAAACTTGGAAAAGTCGCGGGAATACTGGACGAAGGCCGGAAGGCCTTGTCCAGTATTCACGCGACTTTTCCAAGTTTATATCCCCGATAAATTCCACAAAAAGGCCATTCATTCCTTATAATTCCAGCATTTGAAATAAATTCATCAAGAAAATGTGTTTATTTTCCGTTTTCTTAAGAATTATTTTAACTGCGCCTCACGGTTACGGAAAGTAGTTCGGCGTGGGAGTTTACTGGGATATAAATTTTGGACAGAGACTTGCTACGGGCCAATCAAATGTTAGGGAATTGTGTAAATATTTTTGTGCTGGAATTATATAGTGGTAAACAATTGGGCAGGTTTCGTGAAACAGACAGTAGTTCTATAACCTTTCTCGTTTCAAACGACAGGAAGGCGCCGAAGACGAGTAAAACGCCCTCTATGATGTAAATCGTCCAGGAGAAGTAACTCTGGTACCGCGAGACGCACTTCCGGATGTACGGGTGGATTTCCGCGTCATTTCCGTTTGTGTACACCTGTAAACGGTACATATTCTGTTAGTACACAACCGCCATATAAATATATATATATATATATAGTTATACCGATGAAAGACGAAACACGCCAACGAAAACATCGTTTTCTAATTCAAAAATGGATAACGATGTGTGAACGGAACGACATGCGTTGAGGAAATCGACACAACGTGCGTGTCTAGAGCCCATATGAGAAACGCCATGTGATTTTGTAACTGAGACCATATGCGATTTTTCATGAAATACTTTTACAGAAACTGTCATTTTTTCTGTATATGAATTGCTATGAACATTTCATCAAATTTCGTCAAATTTCCACGTCATTTACGGAAAATATCGCAAATTTTGCAAATATTGCACATATTTTAGGTACAAAATCGCATGGCGTCATATGTGAATGCCGGTACGGTTCACTGTTAACCCTTTCACCCCGAAGTAACTAGAATGGATTTGACATGTTAATTTTGCAACCAATCCAATTGTCACAAAATAATTTTCAGACAAGTCCATTTATGAAAAGGGGGTGTTTTTTGTTTTCAAAATTATGAACATTACTTTCAAAAAGTGCAGATCCTGATGAGACGGCTCGTTGCGAGCCGGCTCATCTGGATCTGCACTGTTTGCATAAATCGATATAGCGGGCTTTCGGGTTCAAAGGGTTAAGGTACAAATCCATAAGGATGGATGCATATATCCCTCTCAACTTAATACACATGCACATACACATGCAACGTTTGAATTTGACTCACATCAGCTTTCAGGAATTGAGTTTCAGTCACGAGCGGGTCTATGATCTCGTGAAGGACGAGAACTGCCGTGAGAACTGTAAGCAGCGCCCCCACGATTCCAACGAGCTGACTGTCCTTGATTTTCTGCAATGCAATCGTTAACTGTGGCTGTGACCGGAGACCAGGGGCGGATCTAGAGGGAAGGAGGGGGGGGGGTGTTCCGGGGTTACAACCCCCCCCCCCCCCCCCCCCCGTTCAGCCACGGAGTTTACATAGATCACAGTCTACCACCAGTTGGAGTCTGAATTTAAATGTCGTAAAACATAGGAAAGTGCATTTCAAAGAGCTAACAAATAGGACAACCCCCTAGTTGCGAACGGTAACTCTTGCAATTACTCCCGTACCGTCCGTAGCTAGCTACGGACGGTACGGGAGTAATTGCAAGAGTTACCTTCGCAACTAGACACCCCCGTTCCCCAAATGCTGGATCCGCCCCTGGAGACATTGGGCTGATGGGATTTCTGACAAGTGTAGCTCTTGATAAAATATCACATTCATGTAGCCAGATATAAACAGATATGCCGATGTACATAGATGCAACCCAAGAGCCGAAAGACATTCATTCACTACGAATAGTCCGATGGGTTTAATCCTAGGTACCAGAAAAAAATCACATGCTCACGGTAGTTCTAATATAAAGTATTACATTTACAATATACTAACATGCGATTTGTTTCAGTCCCCTGTGGGTTTAAATGTGATTGACGATACTGATGTAAACTGTTCTCTGCAGTCGATAATCTATTTTCATGTTTGTAATGTTATGATGTATGTGGTGTAGGACTTCATAGAATGACAAATGGTATTCTAACTATACACTAGTTTAATACATGTAACATCTATGACTGCTTAGGTTGAGTGTTATACTAATAGTGGTTGCTATACCAAATGGGGCTGTATTTATATGACAGTAGCAGGGGAACTAACTCTGTATAGCATGTAACAGTGCTGGCTAATTTGAACACAGACTGATGTAATACTATATGGTACATAATACAACAATATTTTTGAGAACAAATTGAAATACCCCGTTTTCGAAAATGGACTAATCTGAATATCAGTTTTGGATTGGTTGCAAAATTAACATATGGAAATCCATTCCAGTTTCTTATGGTTGAAAGGGTTAAAGGTACATGCCCACTCAGTAGGCACAACATGTCTTGTATACCAGAGACATCATCTGAGACATTTTCTGGCAAAATAAACATTCATTCACCATTATCCCACGTATTAATTGGCATTATTATACATTTTATATCAGATATAAATTTCCACACTGATATCAGGGGCGATAGCCGTGATTCCTTAAAATGTTAACGGACATTACTATTTATTCTCTGTATTTATTGTTTGATGTGCAATAATCATACTTTATGATCTGTCGAACATTATATAAGTTCATGTGACACATTTAATTAGTATAAATAAATAAAAAATATCATGCCTCAATTGCATATGAAAATAGCCTGATACCACCGCGCGTCACTATCAGTAAAAAAAATAAATATTACTAACTGATTATATCTGTATTGCGGGCACTCGCAATTTTACACAATTATACACTTATTTAATTCCTGTAAATACAATGTAACAGTTTGTGCCTACTGAGTGGGCATGTACATTTAACTAAAATCCAACTTAACTTACTCGTACAGGGCCAGGAACATACATTGGGGTGTAAACTATGAGCATACTGAATGCAACTGTAAAACATGTATGATATAAGTCGAAAAATGTATGAAAAATTAGACTTCGTACGACTAAAATGTCCGTAAGTGCAAAATTATTATAGCCTGTACATTTCATTCTAACAATGTTTTCTTGTAAACAATTATTGGATTTACATTTATTGAGCATAGGCTGCATATGCAGCCTATGCTCAATAAATGTAAATCCATCAATTAAAATTTTCAGACGATCCTAAATTTGCACTTACGAACATTTTAGTCGTACGAAGTTTAGTGAAACGGGCCCTAGGTCTCTAAATCGTAACACTATCAACATTAGTGTATCAATACGTACTATATACGTACTATGTCTCAATACGTACTATATACGTACTATGTCTCAATACGTACTATGTACGTACTATGTCTCAATACGTACTATATACGTACTATGTCTCAATAATGTCTCAATAGTACTATATACGTACTATGTCTCAATACGTACTAAATACGTACTATGTCTCAATACGTACTATATACGTACTATGTCTCAATAATGTCTCACTACGTACTATATACGTACTATGTCTCAATACGTACTATATACGTACTATGTCTCAATACGTACTATATACGTACTATGTCTCAATAATGTCTCAATACGTACTATATACGTACTATGTCTCAATACGTACTATATACGTACTATGTCTCAATACGTGCTATATACGTACTATGTCTCAATACGTACTATATACGTACTATGTCTCAATACGTACTATATACGTACTATGTCTCAATACGTACTATAGTATACGTACTATGTCTCAATACTTACTATATACGTACTATGTCTCAATACGTACTATATACGTACTATGTCTCAATACGTACCAGCCTGAGTAGCTTTTTATTGGAGAATATCTTATACACTCTCCAAGTCTTTGAAAACATAGCGCCAAATGCCGTAGAGAACCCCAGTGTCAAAGTGAATGCCCGGATCTGGAAAGAAGAAGGAATATATTTTGATATGTTAATTTTGCAACCAATTAAATCGTCACAAATTGATGTTCAGACTAGTCCATTGATGAAACGGAGGTGTTTTTAGTTAAACAAAATGAAAATTAGTAATTTTCAATAACTTCCGAAGGGAAGCACATTTAATACACATTATTTTAAAAGAGTGACTGTACTATAATGTGTATGGACAATAGGCCATACAAAAGTACTTTGATTCTCAGATATCGCCGCATCAGAAAAATTCCTGCGCGCTCGCAACTATTTAAACAATACATTAGTGTCGTTCTCTTCAAAGCATATCGTGTCGTTTGCACATTATTCTCAAGGTGTATGATCACGTGGTACTAACAACAACAACAAGTACCGATTCAAAGTACGTATTCTTTTATAGTGTCCTTATTACGTAACGGAATTTGATGAAATATGGCGCATCAATCGCGTCTTGTTAAGCTGCATTTGGTGGTCCCTGTATTTTCGCCCAAACATAAGTCTGTGCCAAACTCCATAGGCCACAAACTGCAACTCATGAAGACGCGTTTGCTGCGCCATATTTCATCAAAATCCGTTGCATATTAAGGAAAATATCAAATAATACTTACTTTGGAGTGGGCGACGTTGTTGTTGTTGTAACCACGTGTTCATGCACCTTGATTCTCACACCGTTTTCGTTTGTGTAATAAAGACACGTTTAAACCAACGAAAACATCGTTTTCTAATTAAAAAAAAGAAACACGATGTATAAATGACTCGACATGCGCTGAAAACGATGTGACACTGCATGCGTTGTTCAAACGACATGCGTTTAAATAGGGCGTCGTTTCACTAAACTTCGTACGACTAAAATGTTCGTAAGTGCAAACTTTCACATGAACAATGTTTTCTTGCAAACAATTATTGGATTTACATATGCAGCCTATGCTCAATAAATGTTAATCCATCAATTGAAATTTCTAGACGATCCTAAATTTGCACTTACGAACATTTTAGTCGTACTAAAGTTTAGTGAAACGGCCCCTAGGTATTTAAATGAAAATATCATTTTTGTGTACAAAAAGATCGAAACATGATTAGTTTATATGCATATCGTTGTAAAAGCCGATCGTTTTCACTTCGTTTCTCATTTGTTTTCGTTTGTTTCGTTTGGGAACATTAACTCTGCATGCCAGCAGTGAAATTATCCGCCAAACGAATTAGGAGTATATGTTGTATTTCTCTCTGTAAATATGTCTTGAAATTTCATTAGAATTGTGTCCTCCGGACACAATTCTAATGAAATTCCATAACATATTCATGACATTTATAAGGAGAAATAAAAGAAAATATAATGAACTGTCATCTGCTATTTTTGAACTATTTATAGCCGACAAATTTCCCAGCATGCAAACAGTTAACAAATGTTGCTGTACTACATTTTAGATCACCCTGCGACTTACATGTACCTTACACTGTGCGACTTTTGTACACTGCCGCCAGTCATAACTTGCCAAGATGTAAACGTTTCTCAACATATGTTAGCAATCTCAACTCGCAATCAAGCAATTGGATTGTAGCACACTGTGCGACTTTTGTACACTTGCCGCCAGTCATAACTTGCCAATATGTAAACGTTTCTCAACATATGTTAGCAATCGCAACTCGCAATCAAGCAATTGGATTGTAGCACAGATCATGCTCAGTAAATTAAAACTGTTTGACTTCAAGCAGATTGTTCAAGCATTTTGATAGAATGCAATTGCCAACAAGGGCATCGTTATTACTAAGCTACTCCCTCGCTGGCAGCCTTCATAACATGTTTGCCTTACACACAAGGTGAACATAATTCCTCATAATGACCTTGACCTTGGACGGTCGGACGTGGATCGTATGCAAAACAAAGCACGATCCGTAAACAGACAATGTGGCCAAATATTATCGAAATAGGTGAAGCGGTTCATGAATTATTGAAAACGTAAATATGTTACTAACGTACGCACGTACACACGTACGTACGCACGTACGTACGTACATGGACCAACGCTATATCCCATCATGCCAATCGACGAGGGGATACCTATTGGCAAGATTAGCGCAGCCGACAGTGTACGTCTTGGATGACCGTGGTGATCACGTGCGATTTTGGTACGCCGCCACCTGCGTTAAGCTTGTTAAGACGAAACGTTTCTAAACATATATTAGCAAGTTTCGCAACTCGAAATCAAGCAGTTTGGTTGTCTGAGCATGAGCTGTAACACAGCTCATGCTCAGCCAATCAAGCTGCTTAACTTCAAGCACATTATTCAAGCATTTTGAGAGAAAACAATTGATAGCTAATGGCAAGATTAGCGCAGGCGGCAGAGTACGTCTTGGATTAGTTGCAAACAGTAACTCTAACTTGTAATCTACCACTGTTCCGTCCGTCTGGCTACGGACGGCACGGGAGTAGATTGCGAGAGTTACTAGATTGCAACTAGTATTGGATGGCCGTGGCGCTCACCTTACAAAGTGCGACATTCTCTCTCGTATACGAGTGCATAAACACCGTGCTGTATGTACAGATGCAGCCCAGCAGTAGGACGCTGTTGATGTTCGGGGACGACAGTTTCACAAACCTGGACAGATATATAATTATATCATGTACATGTACATACATGTACACGCTATAATCACAGGTTGAAGTAACGGACCGAGGTCTATAAATACATTAAATATGCCTTAAAGCATCAATAAATGAAGAAAAAAAAAGCTAAAAAATAATGTTTTTTTGTTTTTTTTACCTTTTTTTTTTCTTCATTTATTGATGCTTTTAGGCATATTTAATGTATTTATAGACCTCGGCCCGTTACTTAAACCTTTCGCTATAATGCGACTTAAAGAGGACAGTAGGCAGACAATACAACTGTGTACTTGACAGATTCCGCTTAACAGTTAATATATCGCATGGATAGTCTACAGCATGCAATTATGGATGATGATAGAGAATAGTAGGTTAGTGCCGTGAATGGGAAAAAGTATCTGGCGCGGCACGGAAACGGGATGGGCGAGGCCCTGCCGAGCACATCCCGTTTCCGTACAGCGCCAGATATTTTTCCCATTCACGGCACTAACCTACTATCTATTTATCCCGTCAACACCTACAAATGGTTTTAAAACGCAAACAAAATAACCCCAGTCACCGCACATATTCATACGCAGTGATTAGGTCGTATTGACAGGATATCAGAAATGTTTCACGGCTCTGTCTTTCACGGCACATACGCACTGTGTTGACGGGATAAAAGAGAGGTACATGTATGTGCAGTTTCAAGTCAACTGAACTTACGGTTGTGGAAAAATTGGGTACTTAAATTCGTTAACGCAGATTTTACAAAATAAACGTTTACTTAACGCAAATTTCAAAGTAATTTTACCTTGATAATGGATGGGCTATAGAGTGAAACTATGGATGAATATAAAGATGTATGTGAAGTTTCAAGTAAATTGGAATAGGGTTGTGGAGATATTGAGTACTTAAAACTGTAGGTCAGATTTTTCACACACACACAAATTAATGCAAAATTAAAAGTATTTTGACCTTGACTTTGGGCGTGGGAGCCGCATGGGTTGGCTATAGAATTATAGGGTTGTGGAGATATTGGGTAAACACTTTAACGCAGAGTTGACAAAAACAAATTAACGCGATTGTCAAAGTAATTTGAACTTAACCTTGGGCCGCAATGAAAATATGGATGACGATAAAGAGGTATGTGAAGTTTCAAGTCAATCAGACTGAGGGTTGTGGAGATATTTGGTACTTAAAAACATTAACGCAGATTTTACTAAAAGATCTTTAACGTAAATTGTATAGTAATTTGACCTTAACATTGGACATGGAAGCTGCATTGGTGTGCTATAGAATAAAACGTTTGATGATGATAAAGAGGTAAGTGAAGTTTCAAGTCAATCTGACTTAAGGTTGTGGAAATAATTGGCATTATAAAACACGCAAATGCCGGACACACATGTCGGCCTCACGTACGGACAGACGCACGGACGCACGGACGCACACCAACAGCGGCGACTAAATCACGTCAACCGCAAGCGGGCGTGATAAAAAGAATTGTTGCCGTGCATCGGAAAGGAACTACATTTTTCGCAAAAAAGAATGGGTAATGCCAAAAATGAATATGCTATTTTATATGTGCTCCAATATTTATTTATTAAAACATTGTACTTTTTCAAATAATTTCTTGCTTTTCGTGGCCAAAATGTATATTTTGACTATAGACAATGGCTACGGCTGTTACAAGAAGCACCAACATAACCTATTGTTTTAAACATGGCATAAATATAAATATATATTTTAATATACATTGTTTTAAAGTCACTCTTGTTATTAAATTTTCAATGGTGCTTGTTATTGGACTATTTTAATATAATTTTCATATAATTTAGAAAATATCAAATTTAAATCATTTATTTGTGTATATTTCCGTACTAGAAAACTCTGGATGTTTCGTTTTATAACGTGAAAAACGTATACATAACCCATTGTTGCTAAATTGATATTTTTACGCATTACGCATTTATTCTATATAATTATACCGTGGAATCTCTCTAAACCGGACACCCTGGGGAGGGTGTCCGGCTTAGAGAGGTTCAACTATAAAACTGACAGATGACTACTTGAAGACGCGCGTGGGTGCTTTGCGATCACGAACAGTCATTATCATCGGAGATATGTGGCAATTAACTCGATCACTATTAAGCAGAAATAATTATAACACGTCTCCGTGTCCGGTTTAGACAGGTTGGATTGTATACGTACACGTGATTTCTGTGCTGCAGGTTAAACAAAAACAACGTCAGGGACGTGAGTATTCCAAACGAGGCAAACGCCGACATCACCAGGTACAGGTACGGTGGAACCGTGATTTCTACGACAGTAACTTGGGTGGAATCCCGGGGCGCATAGCCACCTGTAATATATAAACAAATTAAAGGTACATGCCCACTCTACGGACGCCCATTAGGGCCACTTCACTTTTTTTTAGTTTCCATTTATTCAAGTTCTCTTGAATTTTCAAGATCTTTTCTTGAATTTTCAAGTTCTTGTCTTGAAAATTCAAGAAAAGATCTTGAACATTCAAGAAAAAAACTTGAAAATTCAAGAAAACATCTTGTGTTCAAGATCTTGAAAATTCAAGAAAAGAACTTGAAAATTCAAGAAAACAACTTGAAAACAAGATGTTTTCTTGAATTTTCTCAAGAAAAGATCTTGAAAATTCAAGAAAATAACTTGAAAATTCAAGAAAACATCTCGAAAATTCAAGAAAACATCTTGAAAATTCAAGAAAACATCTCGAAAATTCAAGAAAAGATAAAAAAAGTGAAGTGGCCCTAATGGGCTTCCGTACCACTCAGTAGGCACAGTGTTATTTATAGGAATTAAATAAGTGTATAATTGTGTCACTATTCCACCAGTTCTACAAAGTACGAATGCCCGCTACACAGATATAATCATTTAGTAATATTTATCCCGTCAACACAGTGCGTATGTGCCGTGAAACACGGTGCCGTGAAACATTTTTGATATCCCGTCAAAACTATTTTTGCATTTTACAGCCATGTGTTGTTGACGGGATAAATAGAATAGTAGGTGAGTGCCGTGAATGGGAAAAAATATCTGGCGCGGCACGGAAACGGGATGTGCTCGGTAGAGCCTCGCCAATCCCGTTTCCTGAGCCTTGCCATATATTTTTTTCCCATTAAAGGCACTAACCTACTATTCTCTATTTATTCTACAAGTAGTGACTCATAGAGAATAGTAGGTTAGTGCCGTGAATGGGAAAAAATATCTGGCAAGGCTTAGGAAACGGGATGGGCGAGGCTTTGCCGAGCCCATCCCGTTTCCGTGCCGCGCCAGATATGTTTTCCCATTCACGGCACTTACCTACTATTCTATTTATCCCGTCAACACCTACAAATAGCTTTAAAATGCAAAAGATAACTCCAGCCACATCCTCAAAATCGGAGAATCGACTAGAGTGATAACCGCATCACAACTTTTATTGTTGCTACGCACACACAAAATAAGTCTGTGCCTTTTGGAAGCAAACATCGCTTAATGTCACGGTAGTTTGGCATATTTCACACAAAACATTTTTACACGTATTTCTACTTTTAATAATGTCGAGAATCATGAATATTAAAGTACATTTAATAATTACACAGCTGTGTAAACACGTGTGTTCATGAGATTTTGGAGCGGCAACTTACTCGTTGCGTTTCAAACACACTGTCACTGGGCAGATATTTTACAATTAACAGCATGTACAGTTACTGTTTGTACACATGGAAGTTGTTGATGGATGTTCAGTGTGGCTCCGGCAAATAGTGACTGGACATATTGCTGATTCGTATTACTGGATATTGTCGGCGATTGAAGTGCGACACCACTCTGCCTCTGGCCAGTCTGGGTATGTAAAGTTTCATTTGCACACGTGTTTACACTTGTCATAGCCATAGTAGAATTCCCATTGCAGCACACACGTCAGCACTGATCTCTACTACTTCAACACCAACATTTTCAGCACTGCCACTACCACTAATGTCCCAGAAAATGTCAAATGTTCCTGGATCTAAATAATATTTTTTTTTGCAATACTTTTCCAAACTCGAGACGTCGGAGTATAATTTATAATTTATCAATGTTTTTGCTTTTTCCAATTGTATTCTTGCTTGCAGAAGACAGCAAAATGCAATGGAGTGTGGGACTTGGAAGGCTGCCAGTTAATGCAGCAACAATGTAAACAAATACTCTTAATTAGATGCATTTTAATTTGTTTTTGTTTTCTTTCTTTCTGGTACTTTTTTATTATCATTTTACATTATTTCATAAGTAAGTGCCAAATCTCAAATGTCAGCGCTTTTCTCAAGCGTATCATTTTGTTTTAAACAAGACTTCACCTAAATGTCAAAGGTTACTGTGTCAAAGTAGTTCTAAAGCATTATTGAAACACATATTCATACGCAGTGATTGGGTCGTATTGACTGGATATCAAAAATGTTTCACGGCACCGTGTTTCACGGCACATAGGCACTGTGTTGACGGGATAAATAAGGTGGTATCCGGCTATTTTCATATGTAAATGAGGCATGATATTTGTTAATTATTTATACTGATTAAATGCGTCACCTGAAAAAATAATATTTTCTACAGATTATTAAGTACAATGTATATGATCATTGCACATCAAAACATAAATACAGAGAATAAATAGTAATATCCGTTAACATTTCAAGGACATATGATTATCGCCCCTGATATCAGTCTGGAAATTTACGTCTGATATAAAATGTATAATAATGCCAATCAATACGTAGGGTAATGTTGAATGAATGTTTATTTTGCCAGAAACTATCTCAGATGATGTCTCTGATATGCAGAATATATTGTGCCTGCTAAGTGGGCATGTACCTTTAATATGTGATAACACAACAAGAAAACATTAGTCGACAGCAATCTGTATGCATAATGTGTATATTTAATATGTATTTGCGTCTCACCAATTGTACAAAACAAAACAGCCTACAGTATATGTATGGAAGGTCATATCCGCCATAATTATATTTGGCTTGATGCTTGCTGGTTTATGACATTTTAAGTTATATCCGTCTTATTACAATTGTATGTGCTAAGTGCTTTGTTCTTACTTTCTATTGCAAATGCTTAGTGCAATAAAACAGGGGCACGAATAAGGACGTATCAATAATTGTAATGTAAATAAGACGAATGAACAAAGCAATCAGCAGAATGGACATGTAAGAAAGACAAATACAATTACAACAAGCAGATTTCAAATGTAATACATACAAATGACGAATAAAATAACATGAATATAAGTTGTAATGTCATCAGCACGCAAGCATCAAGTCACATAGAATTATGGCGGATATTACCTTACCAAATTACTGTTGCAATTGTTGTTGTCAAGGGGCGTGGCTTATCGAGGTAACTTTTGTTGGGTCACCCTAAACACCCCAAAGGCTGGAAAAGGCCACAAAGGTTACAAATGCTGTTCGATGTTGCTTGTACGTCCGTTAGCGGATATTTATGACATGCATTTTCATTAAATTGACTGAATTATTATGTGTTATGATCATTTTATGAATTTTAATCATTTTAATACAATAATCCACCACAAATATACGTGTTTTGGTAAATTATCTAAACGCGCACCTGCGCCGATCGGGCCGCGCGGAATTGGAGTGATTAACACCTATTAACATATCGTTTAACAGGTGCAGCTAAACACCGAATATACTTATTGCATTATTGCATTATTATTAATATAAGTCAATTATCAATAAACGACATTCATTTAAACATGCTTTATGTATCAACACATTACGTGAACATAGGACGAATGCCGAATGTTGAGACATCAGCTAGTTATCTACCTTGAAAATGGGTATCCACGTATACATTATAAGAAAAACGGGTGGAATAGTTACACAATTACGTGTATATATTTCGAAGTGACATTGTAACACCATACATTTCATTTTTCATTTAACACAATGTGCGTACATCACGTGCGGATACTGAAACGTTTGCAAACTGATATTTACAGATGCACACATACGAGGGTAATCCAATATATATAGTGAAAATGGCTCAGTATTATCATCACCGTGTTCATGACCCTTGACGTATGTGATTATAACGTCACATGACTATGATGTCATACAACGCAGTGACGTAATATAACGCGACATCATTGACGAAGTGTCAATATAGCGGTAGGCTAGCGTAAATGTCTTTTACAACTAGTTACACGTTTATTCGGCCGTGTAAATAAAAGATTTTGCTTCCGCAATCTGAGGAAATATTCGTTGCAGAGCCGTACGTAGCTCTCATAAACATATTTTTATCACCGTGACGGTGTGGATACCAATTTTCAAGGTAGATATCTGATTTCTCAAAATTCGGCATTCGTCCTGTTCACGTAATGTGTTGGTACATAAAGCATGTTTAAATGAATGTCGTTGACCGATCATTGACTTATATTAATAATAATGCAATAAGTATAATCGGTGTTTGCACCTGCCAAACGATATGTTAATAGGTGTTAATCATTCTTTGTCGAATTCCGCGCGGCCCGATCGACGCAGGTGCGCGTTTAGATAATTTACCAAAAACACGTATATTTGTGGTAGATTATTGCATTCAAATGATTACAATGATTAACATGATCATAACACATACTAATTCAGTCAATTCAATGACAATGTATGGTATAAATATCCGCTAACTGACGTACAAGCAACTTCGAACAGCCTTTGTAGCCTTTGTAGCCTTTTCCAGCCTTTGGGGTGTTTAGGGTGACCGAAACGGCCGAAACGCATGGCAAAACAGCGATGCAATAATCAATTATGGAACTCCGGATGTCACTTAGAATGTAATCAACACAAACGCATTGAAACAGTGAGAATGAATAAAGCATCAATCCAAATGCACATGCAATTTAGACTACAACCATGAAGATTTCAAATGTCACAAACACGAATGACGAATACAATAACATGAAAGTAAGTTGTAATGGCACCAGTCAGCAAGCATCAAGCCACATAGAATTGTAATAAGACGGATAGAACTTAGAATGTCAGCAGCAAGCAAGCATCAAGCCTAATAGAATTATGGCGGATATTACCTTCCATATATATGTACATACAACTATTGCACAATTGCCATTCTATGAAGAATTACGAGAGACAATAGTATGCATATATGTACAATTAAAAACACACACACTGCGTTCCAATACAGTATGAATTTGTAAAGCAACTCAGGGGCGGATCTGGAGGCGGGGGGGGGGGGTGGTGGTGATTTCCGGTGTTGCACCCCCCTCCCCCCCCCCGCCGTTCAGCCACGGAGTTTACATAGATCACAGTTTACCACCAGTTGGAGTCTGAATTTAAATGCCGTCAAGCACAGGAAAGTGCATTTCGAAGAGATCGAAAATAGGACAACCCCCTAATTGCGAACGGTAACTCTTGCAATTACTTTACGGTACGGGAGTAGATTGCAAGAGTTACCTTTGCAACTAGACAACCACCCCCCCCCCCTTCCCCAAATGCTGTACAACAAGTACATGGGAGATAACTGATTAAAAGTTTTAAATGACAACGGCGGAAGTGGTATGTACGGAGACCCGCAGAGGACGTGGATTGTTTTTATTCATTCTTTCCCACGAAATAACAATTCGTTCCCACGATATAACTATTCGTTCCCACGAAATAACAATTCGTTCCCTCGAATTGACATTTCTTTCTCACGAATTAATAATTCTCACGAAGTGTTATGTCGTGGAAACTAATTATTGTTATTTCGTGGGAAAGAATTGTTATTTCGTGCGAACGAATTAATAAAAAAGAATTCTACGTCCCCCTGCGGGGCTCTGTTAGTATGGGACATACAAATGTACGACCATAAAAAGCACAAACTTACACCAGTTCAACGTGTATGATCACGTGGTACTAACAACAACAAGTAGTGAAACCTCCAGAATCCATCGGATTCAAAGTACGTATTCTTTTATATTGTCCTTATTACGTAACGGATTTTGATGAAATATGGCGCATCAAACGCGTCTCGTTAAGCTACCGACACGGAAATCGATTCTTCGCAAAAACGACATAAGTCTGTGCCGAACTCCATGGAGCACCAAATGCAGCTCTTGAAGACGCGTTTGCTGCGCTGTATTTTATCAAAATACGTTGCATATTAAGGAAAATATCAAATAATATTTACTTTGGAGTGGGCGACGTTGTTGTTGTTGTAACCACGTGATCGTGCACCATGTAGTTGCCCGGTTATAAACAGTTACCTGACACGATCCATGTACATAATGAAAATAAAAGTTGAGATGCCCGTGCTGATCGTGACAATGTGTCTAAAACTAAATTAGTATTTCTGCAAAAAACAGGAACCTGCTTTTTGAAACTTCCTGGTTTTTGCAGAATTCAGTGTTGAACTTTTTAATTGTATTATTGTGGAAAGATTACTAAATTAATATTGAAATAATAATACAATGTGAGAATGAAAATAACTGCTAAAGCGACAGATAATTCCAATGTACAAAATGTCTTTAACAAAGTGTGTTTCCTTTTTTAAAACAAATAAAGTATGCAGGAAATGCCTTCATATATTTATGCGTACAGCTAAAATTAATATTTTCAGAAACCTTTTGTAAACAATTATTTCTGAACTGATTTTGAATTGTAAATACAAAAATGTCTAAAAATTATCTTTAAAGAAATATTAAATACTTTGTTTTGATTTATTGAGTTGTATATACAAAAGATAGTAACGCAAGTCGGTTTACGCATTTGTTGCAAGAAGTAAGAATGCTTTTTCATTGATGAATTGGCGAACAGTGCAGATCCCTATCAGACTGTGCGGTTGCACAGGCTGATTTGGATCTACGCTGTTCGCAAAACCCGTAAGTCCCAATTCTCCAGTGACATCCATAAATACGGAAAGGAAAAATAGCAGAAAAAAGGTTCAAAAATGAAAATAAAAGAGTATCCGATATTATACTGAATGTACATAATAAGTCGTGGCCACGAGATAAACAAAAACAACACACAACTGAATTATGTCGTGGCCACGAGATCTTTAGGTGCGTTTTTTGTATTTATCTCGTGGCCACGACATAATAAGTCGTGGCCACGAGATAAATAAAAAAAACATACATGTCCCCTCCATGCTTCCGTATGAAAGAAACAATAATAGGAAAAAAAGTACAAAACAAAGAGAAATAAGTATCAGGTTAGAAAAACAAGTGAAAACAATAAAATAAACGAGTTTCCGATGCAAAAATAGGGAAAGAACAAAAGAGACAAAAACAACTGATTTAATATTGTGTTTTTAAAGAAAAAAAGAAAAGGAATGAGTATCAAGTCGGTATGGCAGCTCCACGACGGGCCAACGGGGTCGTCCCGCCGCGGAATCAATTGCTGTTGGCTCAATTGAATAAGTTTTTTGGTTTTCCACCACGCCACGGCTCACTCCGATATTGCACAACGCAAACTGGGTATATATAGTTTACATTATCCGTATGAATTGTCACGTGACATTGCTGTGAATTATATGTTCACGTGAGTGCACTTGTTGTTGTCTCTGCGCTTAGACTGATTCAAATTATAAACGACAGCGGCGGAAGTGGTATGTGCGGAGCCCCGCAGGGGACGTGGATTGTTTTTATTCATGCTTTCCCACGAAATAACAATTCGTTCCCACGAAATAACAATTCGTTCCTTCATTGACAATTCGTTCTCACGAATTAACAATTCTCACGAATTGTTATTTCGTGGGAATGAATTATTATTTCGTGGGACCGAATTAATAAAAAAGAATTATACGCCCCCTGTGGGGCTCCGTAGGTATGGGACATACAAATGTACGACCATAAAAAGCACCCACTTACACTAGTTGCTCGGTGTTAAAACAGTTACTTGACACGATACATGAGCATAATGAAAATAAAAGTTGAGATGCCGGTGATGATCATGACAACGTGTCTAAAACTAAATTAGTATTTCTGCAAAAGCCAGGAACCCACTATTTGAAAAGTGGGTTCCTGGTTTTTGCAGAATTGTCGAACTTTTTAATTGTATTATTGTGGAAAGATTACTAAATTAATATTGAAATAATAATACAATGTGAGAATAAAAATAACTGCTAAAGCGACAGATAATTCCAATGTACAAATGTCTTTAACAATGTGTGTTTCCTTTTTTAAAACAAATAAAGTATGCAGGAAATGCCTTCATATATTTATGCGTACAGCTAAAATTAATATTTTCAGAAACCTTTTGTAAACAATTATTTCTGAACTGATTTTGAATTGTAAATACAAAAGATAGTAACGCAAGTCAGTTTACGCATTTGTTGCAATAAGTTAGAAGGCTTTTTCATTGATGAATTGGCCAACAGTGTAGATCCCTATCAGACTGCCCGGTTGCACAGGCTGATTTGGATCTGCGCTGTTCGCAAAACTCGTAAGTCCCGATTCTCCAGTGACATCCACAAATACGGAAAGGAAAATAGAACAAAAAAGGTTCAAAAATGAAAATAAAAGAGTATCCGATATTATACTGAAAGAAACAATAATAGGAAAAAAAGTACAAAAAAAGAGGATTGAGTATCGGGTTAGAAAAACAAGTGAAACAAATACAATAAACGGGTATCCGATGAAAATATATGGAAAGAACAAAAGACACAAAAACAACTGATTTAATATTATGTTTTTAAAGAAAAAGGAAAAGGAATGAGTATCAAGTTGGTATGGCAGTTCCACAGACGGGGCAACGAGGTCGTCCCGCCGCGGAATCAATTGCTGTTGGCTCAACTGAATAATGTTATTGGTTTTCCACCACGCCACGGCTCACTCCGTCATTGCACAACGCAAACTGGGTATATATAGTTTACATTATCCGTATGAATTGTCACGTGACATTGCTTTGGTATTTATAGTTTGCTGACCGAATTATATGGTCACGTGATTGGGTATGTATGCTTTATCAACCGATGCTTTGGTCACATGATTTTGTCATGTAATATATAGTTTACTCGATCTATCAGGTCACGCGACTTTGTATATATATATATATATAGTTTACCGATAAGTTAGATAATGTATTCGAGTCGAATGGTGCATTTACAAGGTGCATGATCACGTGGTTATAACAACAACAACGTCGCCCACTCCACAGTAAGTATTATTTGATATTTCCTTAATATGCAACGGATTTTGATGAAATAAGACGCAACAAACGCGTCTTCATGAGCTGCATTTGGTTGCCGAGGGAGTTCGGTACAGACTTATGTCGTTTTTGCGAAGAATCGATTTCCGTGTCGGTACACGGAAATCGATTCTTCGCAAAAACGACAGAAGTTTGGGCGAAAACACAGAGACCACCAAATGTAGCTTAACAAGACGCGTTTGATGCGCCATATGCCATCAAAATGCGTTACGTAATAAGGATAATATAAAAGGATCAGATGAATTTGAATCAGATGGATTCTGGAAGTTTCCGTACTTGTTGTTGTTGTTAGTACCACGTGATCATACACCTTGATTTAGAGGGCCGGAAATCGTAGAGCCGTAGGCGTGACGTATTTCTGCCGCCTTAAAGGTACATGCCCACTCCATAGGCACACACTGCTCTTTTATATCAGAGACATCATCCGAGACATGTTCTGGCAAACTAAACATCCATTCACCATTACCCCACGTATTAATTGGCATTATTATATATTTTATATCAGACATAAATTTCCACACTGAAATTCAGGGGCGATAACCGTGTTTCCTTAAAAAATGTTAAAGGACATTAATATTTATTATCTGCATGTATCTTTTGATGTGCAATGATCATACTGTTTAATTTGTCGAAAATATCATTTTTTTCAGGTGACATTTTAATTAGTATAAATAATTAAAAAATATCATGCCTCATTTGTATATGAAAATAGCCTGATACCACCGCGTCACTATCAGTAAAATAAATATTACTAAATTTTTATATCTGTATAGAGGTCACTCGTAATTTTTAGAACTGGTGGAATAGTGACACAATTATACACTTATTTAATGCATATAAAGTACAGTGTGTGCCTACTGAGTGGGCATATACCTTAACATTCCCACCAAGCTCTGTTAACTAACTACATGTATATTCAGCGAGAAAACATTATCTAACTAATTTATTGAACGTATACGCAGAAAACATGAGATATAGAGAATAGTAGGTTAGTGCCGTGAATGGGAAAACAATCTGTCAAGGCTTAGGAAACGGGATGGGCGAGGCTCTGCCGAGCACATCCCGTTTCCGTGCCGCGCCAGATATTTTTTCCCATTCACGGCACTAACCTACTATTCTATTTATCCCGTCGACTCTACAAATAGCTTTTAAATACAAAAAAAATAACCCCAGGCGCATCGTCAAAATCGGAGAATCCACGAGTATGACAGCCGCATATATTCATACGCCGTGATTAGGTCGTATTGACAGGATATAACATGTTTCACGGCACCGTGTTTCACGGCACATACGCACTGTGCTGATGGGATAAAAAATTATGTATTTTGTAGATTTTATTTATTTTACAAATAATTGCATAATTTAATTCCAGCCACCCACCTTGGGAAACCCCGCTTTTATTTACATTTCCGCAGACATGCCCTCAATACGGTCACGTGACCATTTAAAACTGTCCATTCAAACTGTCAACATTATACCAGGGGTCTGTTATATGGTTCACAATATTACCTTATATAATACAATAATTTATTTCAATGTATTTATAGGCTGTATAAGCTAAATATAACCTGTCTGTCATGTTACTATATTGAGAACGCGCGCCACCGACGACTAAACTATAAATATCGATATATATGATCACGTGACCTTATATCGATACGTAAATCATATATACCCAGTTTATGTTACGCAATACTGGAGTGAGCCGTGGAGTGGTGGGAAACCACTTGTTCAGTTGAGCCTACAGCAATTGATACTGCGGCGGTCACCTTCCTTTCCCTGGCAGGTGACCGCCGTGGAACCTCCGCTCCGAATTGATACTCATTCTTTTGTAGTCCGTTTTCTTTTATTTCATGTCTTTGTAGTATTACGTCAGGGATTCCGCTGGCAATTGGCGATAAAAAAAATAATTGGCGATAAAAAATTACAATTTTCGGAAAATAAAAAAAATCTTTTTTTTTCGAAAATTGTAATTTTGTGGTGGGACAACTTCTTTTTTTGCATTGATACTGCGACGGTCACCTGTTGGTAATCCGCCAGGTGTCCGCCGTGGAACCGCCATTCCGTATTGATACTCATTTAGTTTGTAGTCAGTTTTCTTTTATTTCATGTCTATGTAATGAGTACGGAGCCACGCAGGGGACATGGCTTTTTATTTTATTAATTCGTTCCCACGAAATAACAATTCGTTCTCTCAATTTAACAATTCTTTCTCTCGAATTAACACTGAATTCGTTCCCTCAATTTAACAATTCGTTCCCTCGAATTAACAATTCGTTCCCACGATATTACAATTCGTTCCCACGAATTAACAATTCGTTCCCGTGGGAACGAATTGTTATTTCGTGGGAACGAATTGTTAAATTGAGGGAAGGAATTGTTAAATCGTGGAACGAATAGTTTTTTCGTGGGAACGAATTGTTATTTCGTGGGAACGAATTAATAAAAAAAAGAATTATACGTCCCCTGCGGGGCTCCGTAATACATGTACATGATGTATGTGGTGGGAAAACGTATTGTTCCATTGAGACGGCGACAAGTGATACTGCGACGGTCACCTGCTGGTAATCTGCCAGGTGTCCGCCGCGGAACCGCCATTCCATATTGATACTCATTTCCTTTTGTAGTAAATTTTCCTTTATTTCATGTAGTACGTAGCCAGGAAGGGGGACATGGCTTTTTTTTTTTTATTAATTCGTTCCGACAAAATAACAAATGGTTCTCTCGAATTAACAATTCGTTCCCACGATATAACAATTCGTTCCCTCGAATTAACAATTCGTTCCCACGAAATGACAATTCGTTCCCTCAATGAATTGTTAAATTGAGGGAAGGAATTGTTAATTCGTGGGAACGAATTGTTTTTTCGTGGGAACGAATTGTTAAACTGAGGGAACGAATTGTTATTTCGTGGGAACGAATTGTTATTTCGTTGGAACGAATTAATAAAAAAAAGAATTCTACGTCCCCTGTGGGGCTCCATAATACATGTAGTATGTGGTTGGAAAACGTATTGTTCCATTGAGACGGCGACAAGTGATACTACGAGTCACTTGCTGGTAATCCGCCTTGTGTCCGGCGTGGAACCGCCATTCCGAATTGTTACTCATTCCCTTTGTCTAGTCAGTTTTCGTTGCGCCTGCGTGGAACGAATTGTTTTTTCGTGGGAACGAATTGTTATTTCGTGGGAACGAATTTATAAAAAAAAAAATTCTGCGTCCCCTGCGGGGCTCCTCAATGTAGTATGTGGTGGGCAAACTTATTGTTCCATTGAGACGGCGACAAGTGATACTACGACGGTAATCCGCCTGGTGTCCGCCGTGGAACCGCCATTCCGTATTGATACTAATTTCCTTTGTAGTCAGTTTTTTGTCGCGCCTCCTTTTACCCATTTGTTGCAAGTAAAACTATCTGTCAATAATTTACATCCCCTGGCATTTGCTGACATGTCATTGAAGATCACCTCCGGTTGTTTGGCCATTTACGGGGTTGTACCGTGGAACCTGTCTAAATCGGACACACTTGGGACCCACAGAGTGTCCGGTTTAGAAAGGTTCCACTGTAATGCTATGCATACAGTAATAATAATATATATTTGCGACATATTTAAAAGGTACATGTATGTGCATATTATAAGCTACATGTTTGGACACATCGCATAAATAATTTCCCACCTTGCAACATGTACGGAGCAGGTGACGTGTATTTTTTTAATTAATTCGTTCCACGAAATATCAATTCGTTCCCACGAATTATCAATTCGTTCCCACGAAATAACTATTCGTTCCCTCGAATTGACAATTCGTTACCAAGAAATAACAATTATTTCCCACGAAATGACAATTCGTTCCCACGAAATGACAATTCGTTCCCACGAAATGACAAATCGTTCCATCAATTTAACATTTTCGTGGGAACGAATTGTTATTATGTGGGAACGAATTAATAAAAAAGAATAAAACGTCATGCAGAGCATGATGTTATTAGCCGATCAAATCGGGGTTCAATATATGTCCACATTTTAGTAGTTACGGAATCTCAGGGAAAAGTGAGAGAAGTGTTGATTTCCTCCCCAACCAAATTCTCCCAGTTATATTTAGCTATCATTAATATCTGATCACAGCAATACTTATGGTAGTCAACTGTAAACAACATTATTCCAGTTGAAAGAATTAACCTTTGAATATAGGTGAAGGCGCTTAGCATTACACATATATGTAGCAAGTCAACCGAAATCTCATAAATTATTGGCGGCCATCTTGAAAATATGATAATTATATATTGAATATTAGTGTAGTTTACGTAAATTCTTTAATATATCCATCAGAAATGTTTTTAACAACTTACACCAATTTCCAAGTTAAGGACCATGACCTACTCATATATTAGCAATTTTCGACTTCCGGCAAGCATAAAGTTCAATGACCTTGAAATGACCTTGAACTTGGTTTAAAAAATGGCACCCGGATTTTTTGGAAACCTTATACATTCAAGTTTATAAAAACTCCGGGTGCCATAAATTAACACGAGGTGCCGGAATCTTATATATATACCTACAATTGCCCATGGACTAGAAGACAAACCGCCTGACTTTAGTTTACCGAACTTTTGTAGATAAAACGTTTATTTATAGCCAAATTGCAAACCGCCTAACTTTAGTTTACCGAACTCTTGTAGTGAAAACGTTTATTGATAGCCAAATTGTGTTATTTCGCTATATTTAAAGTTTTCAACAGAGATAATGGCCAAAAATGAAAAATTATCCGGTTGATGTAATTTGGAAGTGATACAATAAATGTCGCGTTTGTAGATTACAGAATATAGGAGAAAAGGGTTGTTACAAACTTTTTCACAAACCAATGGATAACCAATATATAGCCGATCTATAAATAGATCGGCTAATAATTATATGTCCCCTGCGGGGCTCCGTACACATGAGTATGCAAATGCACACCGAATGCCACCAAGTTACCAGCATACTACATTTACGCAGCCATGTAAATAATCGTAAATTCTTCTCACAGGATATGAATGTATATTTATAAACAATAATAAAACCTATAATTTAATTAGTGAACGTGCAGTGCAGAATGGGTTAAGTTTATAGGAAAATATGTCCCACAACATCCATACGAAAAATGAAAGTACAATGGAGCCTCTTTAATCCTTTCAACCCTAAGTAACTGGAATGGACTGTGATATGCTAATGTTCCGACGAATCCAATGGTCACAAAATTATTTTCAGATTCGTCCATTTATGAAAAGGGGGTGTTTTTGTTCTAAGAAATATTAAAATTACTTTCAAAAAGTGCAGATCCTGATGAGACGGCTCGTTACGAGCCGGCTTATCTGGATCTGCACTTTTTGCATAAACCGCTATAGCTGGATTTCGGGTTCAAAGGGTTAAACCGACATATAGAGAATAATAGGTTAGTGTCGTGAATGGGAAAAAAATATCTGGCAAGGCTTAGGAAACGGGATGGGCGAGGCTCTGCCGCGCCAGATATGTTTCCCATTCACGGCACTAACCTACTATTCTATTTATCCCGTCAACATTACAAATAGCTTTAAAATGCAAACAAAATAATCCCAGCCCCATCCTCAAAATCGGAGAACCGACTATGACAACCGCACATATTCATAAGCAGTGATTAGGTCGTATTGACAGGATATCAAAGATGTTTCACGGCACCGTGTTTCATGGCACATACGCACTGTGTTGGCGGGATACATGACTATACCAAGGCACACGGATTTGCTTTGCGAACTTGACCAGGCCTTATTATCAGCAATAGGTGACAATGAAAATCTTAACATTAATGATACAGAGACTGCATGTGTGTCCTGTTTAGGGAGGTTCTACTGTAGGAGAGATTAGTAAAATGTGTAGTAAACGGTTAGTTTATATGGGGAAAATCAATGGTGGTGGCCCACGCTAAGAAATGATTTGTCTACCTCGCCATTTGATGCCACCATCCTTCCACACGATGTGCCATCCGTCTGTCTGACTCTGATTTCCGTGGTCATACATGCCCACCTGCCGCCTCTGGAGGTCTGTATTGGAACGCATGTACAGGTCAGCAACGTTAGTGGACACAAATCACATTATGACATACATGTAATCATTTATAGTGTAACTTATAGGTATACACATACGAGACAGACCATCAGAGGAAAATTTCAATTGGTGGATTTACATTTATTGAGCATAGGCTGCATATGCATGGAAATCAACTAATTCTTCACAAGAACACATTGCTAATGTGAATTGAAATATCCAGACGATCATAATTTTGCACTTACGAATATTTTAGTCGTACGAAGTTTAGCGACACTGTCCACAGCTACAGTGCTTGGTTGGTATGCAAACGTACGCGATATGCAATCCTGGGGACCATTTCACTAAACTTCTTACGACTAAAATGTTCGTAAGTGCAAATTTGGAATCGTCTGGAAATTTCAATTGATGAATTTACATTTATTGAGCATAGACTGCAGCCTATGCTCAATAAATGTAAATCCAATAATTGTTTACAAGAAAACATTGTTAGTGTGAAATTTACAGACTATCATAAGTTTGCACTTACGAACATTTTAGTCGTAAGAAGTTTAGTGAAACGGCCCCCTGATTTGGTACGTACAATCCTGATCTCAGGATTCATTCTGATAATTCCCACCCCCGCATTAATTATTTAACTTAACTAAACCCGTCACCTGAATAAATACTTTTATCCCGTCAACACAGTGCGTATGTGCCGTGAAACACGGTGCCGTGAAACCTTTTTGATATCCTGTCAATACGACCTAATCACTGCGTATGAATATGTGCGGTGGCTGGGGGAATTGTTTTGAATTTTAAAGCCATTTGTAGGTGTTGACGGGATAAATAGAATAGTAGGTTAGTGCTGTGAATGGGAAAAATATCATGCGCGGTAAGGAAACGGGATGTGCTCGACAGAGCCTCGCCCATCCCGTTTCCTGAGCCTTGCCAGATATTTTTTCCAATTCTCGGCACTAACCTACTATTCTCTATTTATCGACAGTTTTTAAGGTATGATAATTGCACATAAGCAAACATAAATAGAGATAATACATAGTTGTTTGCGTTAACATTTTAAGGAATCACCCTATCATCAAAGTTGCCATTCAAGTTTCATATAAAAAGAATAACAAGGTCGTCGTTGCCACTATGCAACACAACGCACCATTCCTAGACACACATTGTGGCCAAATATTATCAAAATCGGTGAAGAGTTTCATAAGTTATTACACAATAAAGGTGTTACTAACGTACGTACGCGTGTATGTTTTCACGTACATGGACTAATGCTATATCCCCCTTGCCTATCGGCGAGGTGATGATAATGCCAATTAATACGTCCGGTAATGGTGAATTAATGTTTACTTTGCCAGACATATGCCATATTTAAATAATGGCCGAAACACATATGTAGCCCTATATTACAACCTGGGATGTTGGATCCAGGTTTTAGCTTACTGTATATCTGTTCAAGCTTCACGGGCTTGATGTTGTCTCCCTTGGTCAGGTCGAGATGACCGGACAGCCCCAGGAACGTGAGGTTACGTGTACATTCGGTGATGATGTCACCGATGTCGCCATCAGAGTATTCGAAGTCAGCCAGCGTCTTACTGTGCCCTGTTCAATGATAAAATGGACATTTGCGACGATTGAAGGTTATCGTACATGCACTGCACACAACCGCATGCGTTAAACTCACCCAGATGTCAATGTTTCTGAACTTCCATTGGCAATCTAAACTCTCAAATCAAGCGAATTGATTGTCTGAGCCTGAGTTAAACTTGCACAGTAGCCTATTTCACCAACATTGCAAAGTATACTTTTCTAGCAAAGTATACTTTGAGGTAGAAATTTTCAATTTTAGGATAAATTTATTAATTTTTATCATACTGAATGTATTACATTATCACAGCCATTTTGGCTGTGATGATGTAATACATTCAGTATAATAAGTATGCATACTTTTAATCATCAAATATATGCAGTAGTTAGTTCTATATGAAATAATGCATTTCAGGAAAAGTAAATGATTGCTCCCTCAAAGTATACTTGGCTAGAAAAGTATACTTTGCAATATTGGTGAAATAGGCTACAGGGGCCCGTTTCACTAAACTTCTTACGACTAAAATGTTCGTAAGTGCAAATTTAGAATCGTCGGGAAATTTCAACTGATGTATTTGCATATATTGAGCATAGGCTGCATATGCAGCCTATGCACAATAAATGTAAATCCAATAATTGTTTACAAGAAAACGTTGTTAATGTGAAATTTTTTGATTGTCTGAGCCTGAATCGTAACTCCCAACCACAATCGCCTGCGTTAATCTTGCCGAGATGCCAACGTCTCTGAACATCTATTGGCAATCTCAACTCGCAAACAAGCAGGCGGTGATGTACATGTATGCCGAGTTCCATATTGTCAATTGGATGTTAAGCATTTAGTCTGCGGCTAAATAGCAAAGAGCGTATGCAAAGCCAAACATGTGGCCTGTTCAATGAGACAACTATAGTCAGGCAAAATTCTAAAGCACCGGACCATCGCTGTGGCCCGTCAATGTTTATACAGCTTGTTCGAATAAGGTGAGTGTCTCATTGACTGAATGACAAGTAGCACAAACCCTGATCAGACTGCGATGTTGCGCACACTCATCCGGGCCTGCGCTGTTCTCATGTGGCAAACGCCTCGTGTCTCCCAACAGCGTAGCAAGCCGGTTGTACATGCACGTACGTACATGGACTAACTCCATATATTCTCTTGCCTATCGGCGTTGGGATAATAATAATGCCATTTAACTTAATATACACATTTCGTACTCGAACATTAAATAGTTTGATTGGCCGAGACTGAGCAAGTTCTGCGATACATCTGACAATAACACACACCTATTTGTTTTAAATACGCCTCGGTACAATTCAGCGCCAAAGCGGCCCCAATGGTACTATCGAAGGCGTTCCCAGAGAGCTTCTGGAAGAGAACAAGATCCGGCCGGTAGAGGGGATGGCTTGTAAACTGGTCCCAGAACTCGCGGACGTTGATCCCCGCGATACCCCTCTGATCCTCGTCTTGGTTGTAGTAAGGGAAGGCTGTCATTAAGTGGCCCTCGGCAGCTTCGTCCATCTCCTCGCTGAAATATGGCTGATTGATTGATTGTTGATGTGTTGATTTGATTATTTGACTTGATTTGATTGATTGGTTGGTTGGTTAACTGACTGACCATCTGACACTGATTGCTCGACTGACTAACTGATTTATTGATTGCATCGGTTATCTTATTGTTCGTCAGGTTGGTTTGATGACCGACCGACCGAATGACCGACTGTAGCACAGCTCAGGCTCAACCAATGAAGCAGCTTCATTTCAAGCACATTATTCAACCATTTTGAAATAAAGAAATTGACAATTATTGGCAAGATTTGCGCAGGCAGTGTATCTGAGTTAAACATGTCCCATTATACATGTACCTGTCCCACTATGCATGTACATGTGCGCGTTGACTACTCGGACTAATTCCGAATCCCCTCGCTAGCAGCCTTTAAGTTGATAATACATAGAGAATAGTAGGTTAGTGCCGTGAATGGGAAAAAATATCTGGCAAGGCTCAGGAAACGGGATGGGCGAGGCTCTGCCGAGCACATCCCGTTTCCGTGCCGCGCCAGATATGTTTTCCCATTCACGGCACTAACCTACTATTCTATTTATCCCGTCAACACCTACAAATGGCTGTAAAATGCAAAAATAGTATTGACAGGATATCAAAAATGTTTCACGGCACCGTCTTTCACGGCACATACGCGCTGTGTTGACGGGATAAAACCAGTTATTGGCCAAATATTATCGCTTCACAATCAGTGAAGCGGTTCATAGATTATTGAATGATCAAAATGAAATACTTTAACTTTTGCCTTATAAACAAGCTTAAGGTGAACTTACATCCTCAGCGACCTTCACTGACGTGACGGTCGGACGTGGAACGCACCATTCCTAGACACACACATAATATCAAAATTGTCGAAGTGGTTCATAAGCTATTGAAACGTACGCACGCACACATGCACGTACGCACGCACGCACGAGCACGCACGCACGCACGCACGCACGCACGCATGCACGCGCGCGCATGCACGCACGCACGCACGCGCGTACGCACGTACGTACGTACGTATGCATATATACACACGTACATGGAATATCGCTATATCCCCGCTTGCCTATCGGCGAGGGGATGATAAAGAGTAAAGGTTTAACGTCCCAAGTTTTCCGGTTAGCACAATCGGTAACGAACGTACTTTTCACTATTGCGGCCCTGGGGCCCGTTTCACTAAACTTCGACTAAAATGTTCGTAAGTGCAAATTTAAGATCGTCTGGAAAATTCAATTGATGGATTTACATTTATTGAGCATAGGCTGCATATGCAGACTAATGTATTTTCCCCGGGTACTCCGGTTTCCTCCCACATTTATGACCACCCTTAGGCCTTCATCTGTGCCAACGAAAGCATTTGTATAAGTGCTCTCGTGCTTGTTTGTGACCGTTGTATAATGAATACAGTTTAAACTTAAACGTCCCAGCAATACAAGGTGCATGATCACGTGGTTATAACAACAACAACAGTGGCTGAAAGTGTTAAAATCTTGAAAGTATTATTTGATATTCATCAAAATCCGCATATATTTACTTCCGACCGCGAGATCGCGAGATCGCGAGAATGCGAGATCGCGAGATCTCGAGATCGCGAGAATGCGATATCGCGAGATCGCGAGAATGCGAGAATGTGCGATTGCGAGATCGCGAGATCGCGAGAATGCGAGATCGCGAGATCGCGAGAATGCGAGATCGCGAGATTGCGAGATTAAATCTCGCGTTTTCGCCTCGCGATCTCGCGTTCTCGCGTTCTCGCATTATCGCGATCTCGCCTCGCGTTCTCGCGATCTCGCCATCTCGTGATCTCGTGATCTCGCCTCGCGTTCTCGCCTCGCGTTCTTGCAATCTCGCGATCTCGTGCATAAGTCGATTGAACAAGAACGCGAGAATGTAATATGGCCTTAACAGGACACCGTAGTTACGTAATAAGGACACTATAAAAGAATACACACTTTAAGTCAGATGGATTCTGGAAATTTCAGTACTTGTTGTTGTTAGTACCGCGTGATCATACACCTTGCAATAGGTACATTTACGGTAGGTCATATTTTAGTTTAAACATAGTTTATTGCATATAAATACAATAGGCTCGGGCTACAAGTTCTCTCAACATTAGTTACAGCCCTCACCTAAGTGTTACAAAGTACAATAATTCAACAGCAATGGCGATACATAAATACATGTATACAGGCATATAAACACGGATACAAACCAATTATCAAGCGATAAATATATGTTTACATAATGTATGGAATGAAAACGGACAGAAAGGTAGAGAAGAGGTGGATAGTGAGATATGAGATTTGGAGAAAGAATAAAAGTTGTTTTTGTCGCCAAGTACATATACTACATGAGCAAATCCATCAATGTATTAGTGCTAGTTGCAATAAATTTCAGTGATCATTAATAACCGGTGGTTGTGGATGATATTGGCAAATCGAATGGAATACATCCGATATGGATTACGTTACATACATCTATCAACGAAGTTACTCAAATCGTTTTGTAGTTTTAATATAATTTTGTACAGAATTGAAGATAACAATATTGTTTTCATTGTTTTGTTCAGGTATGCCGTTCAAAAGCATGTGCGCGTTCAGGTTATGAAATCGTTGCAGTGACTGGCGTAGAATGAGACGATGTGCATGATATTTGTTGCATTCAAAGAAGTAATGTTCAGCGTCTTCTACAATTTCGCTACACTCGCAGTAGGGAGTTTCTCTGATATGGTTATTCATCTGATATGGTTGGTCATATGAGACACGCCATGCGAATTTGTACATGTGCTATTTTCATGAAATATATTTACATAAACTGTGATATGTTCGGTAAATGACGTCGAAAGTTGACGAAATTTACACTGCAAATGCGGAATTATTTTCCGCATTTGCTGTTTCAAGTCTCACCCGAAAAACAAGTGTGACTTAAAGATAATTAACGTATTCTTTCAGACTTAAAGGTACATGCCCACAAACTGTTCTTTATATCAGAGACATCATCTGAGACATTTTCTGGCAACATAAACATTCATTCACCATTACCCCACGTAGAAATTGGCATTATTATACATTTCCACACTGATATCAGGGGCGATAACCGTGTTTCCTTAAACATGTTAAAGGAAATTACTATTTATACTCTGTATTTATTTTTTTATGTGCAATTATCATACTTTATAAACTGTCGAAAATATAATGTTTTCAGGTGACGCATTTAATTAGTATAAATAATTAAAAAATGTCATGCTTCATTTGCATATGAAAATAGCCTGATACCAACGCGCGTCACCAACAGTGAACTAATATTACTAAATGATTATATATGTATATCGGGTACACGTAATATTTAGAACTGATGGAATAGTGACACAATTATACACTTATTTAATTCCTATAAAGAGCAGTTTGTGCCTACAGAGTGGGCATGTATATTTAAGAACATGTGCTATTTTCATTAAATATTTTTACATAAACTGTGATATGTTCGGTAAATGACGTCGAAAGTTTACGAAATTTACATAGCAAATGCGGAATTGATTTCTGCATTTGCTGTGAAAATTTCGTCAACTTCCGACGTCATTTACGGAAGATGTCGTAATTTTTGTAAAAAAATTTCATGAAATATCGCACATTTTCTTAGGTACAAACGGTCATCGGTTTCGAAAAACAAGTGTGACGGAAAGATAATGAACGTATTCTTTCACACTTAAGGCGGATATTGAACCTATGGCCTTCGGTTTTACCATCAGATGAAGCCATTTACACGTGCAAAAATAGAGAATAGTAGGTTAGTGCCGTGAATGGGAAAAAATATCTGGCAAGGCTCAGGAAACGGGATGGGCGAGGCTCTGCCGAGCACATCCCGTTTCCGTGCCGCGCCAGATATTTTTTCCCATTCACGGCACTAACCTACTATTCTATTTATCCCGTCAACACCTACAAATGGCTGTAAAATACTAAAATAGTATTGACTGGATATCAAAAATGTTTCACGGCACCGTGTTTCACGGCACATATGCACTGTGTTGACGGGATAAAGATACCATATCCTCCCGCATCTACCTTGTACACTGAAGACCCTCTATAGAAGTTCGCCACCAGAAATCACCGTACCATCCCGGGAATACCCACACCACCTTGGGCCCATATAATCCAATTCGAAACGCCTGAAACATACATGTATATGGTTGGGCAATATAATGAAATACGGATGATGACAAATGAGAATATTCAGTTTCCAGTAAATATGACTTACAATAACACACCATGTAGATAGCGTGTAGAAAACCTTTCGGACGGACGGACAGTGTATAATTGTTTTTATAATAATTGCTAGATGTGTCACCTGATCCTTGCGATACTAGAATGTAATTAGTGAAAAATGTTGTGGTATATGGAAAGTATCAAACGAAAACATGACAATATCGATTGGTCCATGTCACGTGTTATCAAGCTTATACAGGACATATTGTCACCAATAGTTTTGAATAGGTGGTCCGACGTTCAACTGTAAGGCAACCCAAATCTAAAATGTTCGTAAGTGCAAAACTATGATAGTCTGTAAATGTCACATTAACAATGCTTTCTTGTAAACAATTATTGAATTTACATTTATTGAGCATAGGCTGCATATGCAGCCTATGCTCAATACATGTAAATCCATAAATTGAAATTTCCAGACAATCCTAAATTTGTACTTACGAACATTTTAGTCGTACGAAGTTTATTGAAACGGGCCCAGGGGTTACCGTCAGGATATGGACGGTTGGTGAGAGCATGCGAAGGGTAAATTTAACGATGGGTTTCATCCTAACCGAATATCGGTATCCATGGTTTGGCCCTTAGGCACATTTTTGGCTCCCTTGTTACTTGAGAGTTGAATCCGGTTTTACCCATCAAAAAGGTAGTAAGGTTAGTGCTAATCTTAATACTTATAGGGGGTGGGGCTAAGTGACTCTGATGTGGCAAGGACCTGGCACCAGGTGAGGTTATTCTAATTTCAGGGCTGAATATATATATATATATTGTAAATATTCAGTACAGATTTTGGGATTTACGCCCCATTACAACAGGCAATATATGGGATTCGACCCCATTAACGCGGCCTAGAATGACCAATACTGTTGACAGACCGTTAAAGACAATTAAATCAAATCAACATCCGGGCACCGGACACTTACGGCACAAAGGATTTCCCGTGCATGGTTTTCATAACCGCCTCCAAAGATGATCCTAGCGTCTCGTTCCTGAAAAAGAAATACACCCATTATTACACGACCGCCTGCGCCAATAGTTGTCAATTGTTTAATTTCAAATTGCTTAAATATTGTCCCTGCAATCAATCAGATTGATTGGCCAAGCCATAGATGTGCTACAGCTCAGGCTCAGCCAATCAAGCTGCTTAATTGCGAGTTGAGATTGCCGATAGCTGTTCGGAAACGTTGACATCTGAGCCAGTTTAACCCAGGCGGTTGTGTATTTATAGCCAGCCCGACACGTGTTCTCAGAAGATAAGGAAGATCGCCAAGATGCTACAGTTTGTACTTATGTCAGTGACTGAATATAATGAGGAAAAACGTAGTCATTGATCAGAGTTGGAGGATGATATATATGTGGACTATGCTGGTCGCGTATGTGACAATGCCCATTTTACAACCATCGGCGCATGTATACCAAACGTAGTCCGCAGCAATAGATTTTAGGCCACAGTTTGCTTGCATAGCGCAAACTTGGCATATTGAAATACGTTTGTCGTCGTGTGACTGTGTTTCGTTAGTAGGGCATTTGAATAGTAAATTTCCGCTCATTCATGCACTTAAAATGGCTATCATGGGCCTCATGGATATACAATCAAATCATGCTGGCTCCAAAAAAGGGGTGTTCAAACCTCCCCTGACGACGCCCTTGGTGTGTGCCAACCTTTAAATACTGGATACGTTGCATCGGATCTCTGTTGAAAATCTCCTGTGAGATTATCTGAACATCCGGGGCTGTTGTTTTTACCAGTTGCAGGAAATGGTCGGTGACCTGTAACGAAAATTGGGAAATGGTTAAATAAAAACACCGTCACTCATATGAAGGGATCAGTGAAAAAGGAAGCTATTGGCGAAGTTTGGTAATGATAAGACTAACGGATCGGGATATACTCAACATTGGACGTACACCAACATTATTAACACGAAAGTCAAGGTCACCAATGTGACTGTCAATGTCACCGGAATGACACTGGATGGATGTGAGGAAGCTATTGGCGAAGTCTTGTAAGGATCTGACCAACTGATCAGGAGGTATTCAACATTTGGATGTACGTCCAACATTATTGACATACGGTTAAGGTCACCAAGTTAGGTGTCAATGTCACCCGAATGACACTTGCTTTATAAATTATAATATAGCTATAATTGCTATATAGACTGTTGTTTACAAAGTAAAAGCAAAGAACGCCGAAAAAAAACGGATCCCTGTAATTGGCACTGGCTGCAAATGTCATTAACTTCATACACAATCGCCTGCGTTAAATCAAACAATCAGTTTGATTGGCCGAGCCTGAGCTGTAGCACAGCTCAGGCTCAGTCACTCAATATGTTTGATTCCAAGCACACTATTAACCTAAAACCCTTTTGAAAGCAAACAATTGTGTCTGTGACTGGAGAAAGTGTGGCTATTGTAGGTCTTGATCAAATAGCACACACATGTGGCCTGACAACATTATATAGTGCTTTTTAGAGAAGCTGGGCGGCAACACAGGCCGATCTGGATCTAGACAGGTAGCAAAACCAATAAGCCACATTTCTCCAGTCACAGCCACAATTGACAACTATTGGCAAGATTAGCCTAGACTATTTAATCCAACATTACTTCTTTATACATGTTTTTCAAACATATACATATACAAACAGGTAATAACATGTGTAAGATATAGAGGATATTCATATGTTTGCAACGAATATGACATATGTTCATCGAGTGGTGTGGAATGTCCATATTTCACTATTTATTATACACCGCTCCATGGAACTTAGCAGTTTTTGAGACGGTATACGGTAATTAATGTGTGTTTGCAGCCTATTTGCAGTCCGGCACTGCAGGTGCGCGTTATGAATATAGATAGCGGAAGTAGTCGTATTTTCATCGGAAGATGTTTATTTCATCGATGAGAACATATGACTTTTATTTACATCGTATAACTATGTATGTCATGGGTAGGTATATAATAAATATTTACAATGTACTTAGTAAAGTAGAAATATTGAATGGAATGTAATTATGCACATGTATGTTACTAGTAATATGTCTTGGTTGTACATGTTTGTGTGTGAAAATAAAATAAAACTATAATGAAAAAAAGAAAAAAAGATTAGCCAAGGCGATGATGTAGTTCTCATTGGGTCGTCCAATTTTCTATGCCCATTAATACCGTAAAGAAGTAATCCATAGCGACGTTGATTAGGGCAATTTTTTTCCAGTTAAAGTGCCTCAGCAGGGCGAGTCTGGCAACGTTAAAGCGAGTGTCCGGTGCTCCCACGCGGAAGAATTTGGGAAATAATTTCCTGTTCGAGAGTAACGGCGAGGCACCACCCCACGATAACTGGAATGGATAAGGAAAATGGTGATGTAGTCATGCACAATCGCCTGCGTTAGTCTTGCCAAGAAGTCAACGTTTCTAAGCAACTATTTGTTGAGTATTGTGCTTGTAATCAAGCAGCTTGATTGGCTGAGCCTGAGCTGTGCTACAGCTCAGGCTCAGACAATCAAATTGCTTGATTGCGATTTAGCATTGCCAATATATGTTTCAGATATAATATGGACAGGATTTACGCAGGCAGCTGTGTACGTGTTTTTCACGGTCACGGATCCAACTACTGTTTGCTCCACAATTGTTCAAGGTTATTGATCAAATGGTTACAACAACAACAACAACAACAACGTCGCCCATTCCAAAGTAAGTATTATTTGATAGTTTCCTTAATATGCAACGGATTTTGATGAAATATGGCGCAGCAAACGCGTCTTCATGAGCTAAATTTGGTGGTCTATGGAGTTTGGCACAGACTTATGTCGGAGACACGGAAATCGATTCTTCGCAAAAACGACAGAAGTTTGGGCGAAAATACAGAGATCACCAAATGCAGCTTAACAAGACGCGTTTGATGCGCCATATTTCATCAAAATCCGTTACGTAATAAGGACACTATAAAAGAATACGTACTTTGAATCGGTACTTGTTGTTGTTGTTAGTACCACGTGATCATACACCTTGTTGTTTCTGCCGACAGGTTACTGTTGGTTATTAAAGGTACATGCTCACTCAGTAGACACAAAATGTTCTTTATATCAGAGACATCATCTCAACATTTGAGACATATTACTGTTTCAGGTAACGCATTTAATTAGTATAAATAAGTAAAAAATAGCATGCCTCATTTGCATACGAAAATAACCTGATACCACCGCGCGTCACTACCAGTAAAATATTTATTACTAAATGATTATATCTGTATAGCGGGCACTTGTAATTTTTAGAACTGGTGGAATGGTGACAATTATACACTTATTTAATTCCTATACACTTATTTAATTCCAGAACGTTTTGTGCCTACTGAGTGGGCATGTACCTACATTAAATCTAAAAGAAATATTTAAATGTAAGTATTCTTTCAACAGTAACAAAAAGTCACCCTTCCGCAAAAAGAGTATTGATGAAATTCCATATGGGAATTTAACAAGAGATCGAAAAAGGAAAACAAAATGAAACCTGACTGGATAGTTTTGATATGTAGCAACTAAAAAAGGAAAGGTTAGATTCGGAAATTCGATTCACAAATTCCAAAAATATCCCATAGAAAAAAAAGTATTCTCCCGATAAAAATCAATATTTCGCGGGCGGGGGGGGGGGGGGGGGTGACTTTTATTATATATCAAAAATTACAAAGTATCTAAGTGTAGATGTTTTTCGGGGATTTAATGTCCAAAAGTCTGCAGGAAAACGTGGAACAAACGGTGGCTAGTGCTCGACAAGGCTGCTCTATTTGAAGACGGAGCCACACTACAACAACAACGACAGCAACAACAACTTAATAACAGCACTCCCCACTGCTCCCTATAATTATAACACTTTACCGCTCCTTTTATAATATAATAGCGGCGTGTAACGTTACTATCGCTATTTACGTTCGTACACGGCCGCCTGCGCTAATCTAGCCAATAGCTGTCGATGTCTTTATTTCAAAATCCTTGAATATTGTCAAGCAGCTTGATTGTCTGAGCCTGAGCTGTGTTACAGCTCAGGCTCAGACAATCAAACTGCTTGATTACGAGTTGACATTGCCAATATATGGTCAGAAACTTCGCGGAGAGTGAAGTAAAATGTTGCTGATACACACTTTATTAGGTGAGTTTATGATACTAGTTTTGTCTCATATTGTAGAATTGTGTTAATGCCCTGCAGATTATTGCATATGTTAGTGCGCGAAATGGAAACAATCAATTTGCTTGATGGCGAGTTGGCATTGCCAATAGATGTTCAGAAACGTTGACATCAAGATAAGTTTGACTCTTAATTACATATTTAGTAATATAGTAGTACATGTATTTCCAAATTTGCGTTTGATGCTCCTTTGTTTACTTTCTACTTCGTGGAGAGTGACCGAAAATGTTGCTAATACACACTTTATTAGGTGAGTTTATGATAATATTTTTGTTTCATATTGCAGAATTGTGTCTCAATAACAATATAGCGAAGTATGAACGTCAACACCCTGCATATTATTGCTATATTTTAGTGCGCGGAATGGAAACGTTACTACGCAGATTTCTACCGTTGGCTGTAGTGTAGCGATATACTGCAACCTATTGTAGCAGAAAATGTACAGATATAAATGTGGTTATAGGTATTCGACAGAAGTGGACATCCCGGACATCTATTCAAATTATCTATTAAATGTGGCTGTCCGAGCTTAAGATAAGGTGCGTTTTGGCGTATTTTGCGCACTCAGTTTAACAGAATGCGCATTGATTATCAAAAATGGGAGTACAAAATACTCACAGCGGCAATGTAAAAATACATACATGCATAGATTTTCAAATTGAGTCGTGAAAATACTGTAATAAAGTTGAACATTTACTTAGTTCAGCTGCAGAAAGCAAACAGTGTTTGCTTTTTGCAGCTGAAATAAGTTAATTTATAATCAATAATACATTTGTCGAAGAGTATAATACTCTTTAGATACAAGACTTATCTGGAGCTCTGGGCTTAAGTTATTTTGACCGGTGTAGATTCAGATCAGCCACCACACATTCTGATAAGAATATGCACTGTTCGCCATTCCATCCAAGAAACACCCGTCTTGCTTCTAACAAACAATATACATGTAGATCGTTATCAGGCTAAATGTGTGTGTGTTTTATCAGGAGTTATACTGGTCACAGATCCCATAAGCCCAATTTCTCCAGTCACAGTCACACATCAGTCACCAGGGCTCCAGATAAGGAATTACTAATTGAGTATTATCACTCCATCATTTCTGAAGCAATTGGGTATTTCAAAATTTTAATTGTGTAAAATAAAATCACTAATGTTTACACATCAACAGACAGCAATTATTGAATAGTTTGCTTCGAAATGAAAACATGTCTTGGCATTTCATTAGAATTGTCTCCTTGGAGACAATTCTAATGAAATACCAAGTTGTGTTTTCATGGAAAATAAGAAAAAATATGCTATATGTTCGGTCTGTTTCTGGTTTTCTGAAGCATGATAAAAGTAACACAATTTATTTTAATGATTTTTGATACTCGCTACTTCTGATTTCAATTGTTTTTTTTTTCAATTTTAATTGGGTGTTTAAGCAAATACGCAGCTTATCTGGAGCTCTGAGTCGCACATCAGAATGGTGTACACGATCCCCTTTACATTTGGTTTATAAAGTATGTATCAAATGGATCACATACATGTTTTATCCTTTTTATCCCGTCAACACAGTGCGTATGTGCCGTGAAACACGGTGCCGTGAAACATTTTTGATATCCAGTCAATACTATTTTTGCATTTTACAGCCATTTGTAGGTGTTGACGGGATAAATAGAATATTAGGTTAGTGCCGTGAATGGGAAGAAATATCTGGCGCGGCACAGAAACGGGATGTGCTCGGCAGAGCCTCGCCCATCCCGTTTCCTGAGCCTTGCCAGATATTTTTTCCCATTCACGGCATTAACCTACTATTCTCTATCTATTTTCCTTATTTCTGAACCAAAGTATATGTTGTGACCACTCATTTGAACCGTCTCGGCGAGACGGTTCAAATGAGTGGTCACAACATATACTTCTGATGAGAAATAAAGAAATTTTTGAGCCTTGCCGGATATGTTTTCCCATTCACGGCACTAACCTACTATTCTCTATTTATCTTTTTTTATGCGAATAGAGAAATAATCAGTGTTGCCGTTTCGGAAAGGATGTACGTTGAGCCTCTTAATTTGCGTATTTGTGGCTGTGACTGAACAAAAATGGGACCTATGGGATTTGTGACCAGTGTAACTCCTGATCCAATAGCACACCCCTATAGCTTGATAACGATCTACAGCCCTTGTTAGAAGCATGACGGGCGTTTTATTCACGGAATGGCAAACAGTACAGGTCCCGATCAGACTGTGCGGATGCACATGCTGATCTGGATCTACACTGCTCGCACAACTCATAAGTCCCACTTTTCCAGTCACAGTCACATACATTATATATAAGTATACAAAATAGTACATCACACACATTTCGACTGCATTGCAACTAATGCGGTTTATTATTTTCGACTAAACCAATTTATTTTAGGGATTTGATTATTGAACCGGCCTGTAACTAACTCCTGTCGGAACTGGGCTATAACTCAATGGTGAATCAAGCGTTACATTCCCGCACTAGTATATCAAGGTGTATGATCACGTGGTACGAACAACAACAACAAGTACCGATTCAAAGTACGTATTCTTTTATAGTGTCCGTATTACGCTACGGATTTTGATGAAATATGGCGCATCAAATGCGTCTTGTTAAGCTGCATTTAGTGGTCTCTGTATTTTCGCCCAAACTTCCGTCGTTTTTGCGAAGAATCGATTTCCGTGTCTCCGACACGAAAATCGATTCTTCGCAAAAACGACATAAGTTTGTACCAAACTCACTATACCACCAAATGCAGCTCACGAAGACGCGTTTGCTGTGCCATATTTCATCACAATCAGTTGCATATTAAGGAAAATATCAAAGAATACTTACTTTGGAGTGGTCGACGTTGTTGTTGTTGTAACCACGTGATCATGCACCTTGTATATGAGGGCTCACAGAACGTGCTTTCGTTCTTTGTATTTCCTGCTCTACTAGTCCTTTTGGATGGGGACTTTAAACGGCGGTCCCGTGTATCAGATTTGGAGGAGAGTCTGGGCACGTTAAAGAACCAGAGGGCACTATTCTAATAAGAGCTAGGCCCCATGCGGCCGGTTTCCTCTGTATCCAGCTCCTTCCTATCTCCCCTTCTCGGGAGACGACATGCAAGGTCATCGAGCCAGTGCCGTCGTTAAATTCAAGCATTTACAATATTTACAATTTGCTTTCGTTCTTTTCATTGGATCAACTGGCCGATGAACAACTCATTCAAGTAACTGTATCCAATGTGTTCACCTGGAAATTAGTTTGGTTATATCGGCAGTGCATATTTACGGCAGCCCATTAGGGCCACTTCACTTTTTTTTTAATTTCCATTTATTCAATATGTTTTCTTGAATTTTCAAGTTCTTTTCTTGCTAGGGGAGACATGGGGTATACCCCCTGGATAATGGTGGTAAACTGTGATCTATGTAAACTCCGTGCCGTGGCTGAAAATTAGCAACTCGGTATTAACCTCGCACGATCACGCATCACAAACACCGATGCTAGCTGTGGTGGATCAAATGCGATCAGAAGGGTGTCTTGGAAATCGTAAACATAAACAAGTACAAATGAGTAACATTAGTTCTATGTGCCCCTTACTTTACAAGTGGTAATATAGAGAATAGTAGGTTAGTGCCGTGAATGGGAAAACAATTCTGGCAAGGCTTAGGAAACGGGATGGCGAGGCTCTGCCGAGCACATCCCGTTTCCGTGCCGCGCCAGATATTTTTTTCCCATTCACGACACTAACCTACTATTCTATTTATCCAGTCAACACCTACAAATGGCTTTAAAATGCAAAAATATAGCCCCAGCCACCGCACATATTCATACGCAGTGATTAGGATAAACAATACATGTGCGACTCAGCATTTCAAACTAGCTATTAAATGTAGCGGCAACACATTGACCCGCTTTCAATTTACCGCCATACTATCGAAATGCTTGCGGTGTTTCGTTCCTTTGGAAGGTACATTCATGTCATTCATTTAGAACTGATGGCTCGTATTCAGAAACAATGTAGATGGAACGGTGATGCCTTCAGTCCATATTTGCATCAATCATCCGTCGGGGTTGTCGGCAGTACTTCATTCTGCATAGACGCTTACTGCAGACACTTTCTTCTGGGCCCGGTTGCTCAAAACCTGTTAGCTTAACGGACTGTTAAATCCTTAACAATGTTAAGGATGTAACAGTCCGTTAATATAACAGAGGTTTGGAACAACTGGGTCCTGGTTGCCACACTTGTACTTATTTTGCGCACCGTACTTCGAAACGTTAACGTATTAATACGTGTGGTTTTCAGTTTCCACACTTATATATAGCTACACCCCTCCACACCCTAGCTGATCGTACAAAGCAAGATTATGATTTATCCCGTCAACACAGTGCGTATGTGCCGTGAAACACGGTGCCGTGAAACATTTTTGATATCCAGTCAATACTATTTTTGCATTTTACAGCTATTTGTAGGTGTTGACGGGATAAATAGAATAGTAGGTTAGTGCCGTGAATGGGAAAAAATATCTGGCGCGGCACGGGAACGGGATGTGCTCGGCAGAGCCTCGCCCATCCCATTTCCTGAGCCTTGCCAGATATTTTTTCCCATTCACGGCACTAACCTACTATTCTCTATCTATTTTCCTTATTTCTGAACCAAAGTATATGTTGTGACCACTCATTTAAAACGTCTCGGCGAGACGGTTCAAATGAGTGGTAACAACATATACTTCTGATGAGAAATAAAGAAATTCTTGAGCCTTGCCGGATATTTTTTCCCATTCACGTCACTAACCTACTATTCTCTATATACTATACAGTCTCTTCACGCTAGCGCAGTTTCATGCTTATATATACATGTGCTGTAAGTGATATTCTCACGTTGCACTGGTCTAAATTCTCGCGTCTATCAAATGTTCATTTTGCAGTCCCAGTCTCGACGTATTAATGTTACTTGTATTGTCAATATTGAAATTTCTCCCAGGATATACTCCAATTTATTGAACATTGATACAATTACTATTTACTTCCAGTAATTGTTTGAACAAGTAGTAACTATTTTTGCAACCAACTTGGATTCTTAAACTACTGATAATGTATTATTATTGCCAAACACCAACAAATACTATTTATTGAACCTGTAATTAACAACCCCCCTCATATACGTGTATGCCGTCCGTCATGTTGTTGTTGAAAATACAATTTATTATATGTATACATGTATGCACTAATATACCACTGCGTGGTCTGAGACTGATGCCGAAATAAAGGATTTTTCTGTTCTGTTCTGTACAATATACACATCCATGTATATATAAACAGCCTAGTATGCGCCAATAGTCGTATTACATACACACTAATTTTTTTGATAAGTCATTGAACTTAGCCGCTGTGTTATATGATACTGTATTCAGACACACGCCACAATGTGCACAATACATAAACTCGCTGCAAACAGCAATATGTTCAGTTTGTCATAATAATGTACAGACGTTTCGGTATGTTGCATTAACCATGGGTGTGTAATACTGTGTATACGGTATTTAGAATGTATTTACATATACTTTACTCTGACTTGTTTGGGAAAAGTGACTGTATGTTCGCTAGTTCCGTTAGCTACGGGACGGCTGTGCTTGCCAGAACATAATAAACCAACACGGATTCACTGGCAGGGTGTGATAGGCCTAACCTGGGACTGTCTTGTTACATTTCGTACAGGCGGAACCCCAGCGTCGCTCATAACCCGACATACTAGTGATCGTCCGTGGCAGAACTTATGTAGGCAATGCGCACAGCACTATCGTATTATCATGATTATACCAGCATCAGGTGTAGCTACCTGACGTGAGTGTGTGGTTAGACGTGTTGCCACGTCTGCCCTGGGGCTTTCGTAGTATACCCTCGTGCGGGACTCGCCTCCGCACTGGTCACTGAGCTGCATGTAGTGAAGAGGGCTGTGTCATATCAAACAAAAATATTGATAGTGACACTCTGTATCGTGCTAATGGTAATCACCTCTCTAATATTTGTAATGATAGTTTCATTAATAATAATAATAATAATAATCGTTTATTCACTCAGGTCACATGACATGACAACATGAGGTATACAACATACTAATAGGATGACACAATGGCGATACATGTAACAATCAAAATGCATTATCTACCTTACATGTACATGTACAATTTCTGAATATAATTATAGATTATTTTTGACAAGATAATGCATTACAATTGTGTATTAATGAATACTGTAAGAGAATTAGAAACCACATAGCGCTTACTATAGGGAGGACACTATTCATTCGTACATTTCAAGAGTAATGATTGCAAAAAAAGAAGAAAAAAAGTGTAATAAGAAAGAAATGTGTTAAAGAGACATTCTTATATGGCTTAGTCCCATATCGGTCTGCGCATCACGCGTTACAGTCGTGTGTAAACGGTGTTTGCAACTGGGATTTCATAAGTTGCGTATTTTACGATAAATGAATTAGCAACACCATGACATTTCCACCTCCGATAATAATACACTCGTGTAATACATACACATGTTATATTGTAATGCTACGGTATGACATGTGAAACAGGTCGAAAGGCTGCATAAACTATGATGACCGTCAGTGGTTACGGAGATCATTCATTCATAGACTTAACGCAGCAAACTAGACATGCTGTTACTATGTCAGACCAGCGAATGACGGTTAGTCGATCTCAACCGATGCATGCAATCACACTCGTCCAATAACATAGCCGAAATATCGCGACGAATACAGATAAACATTCAGCATAACAACTCGTAATTGGCGAAATGTGTTTCAGCTCGACAAATTTTGTGGCGGAATGCTGCGGGTGGTGCATATCGCACTATTCGAAATAGTCCCGACAGTACACCCCAAAATTCGAATCTGGGAACGATCACGTGCCTAGGGTAGGGATGATGAGCGGTTACGACCTAACATATAAGCGAAGTACATTCCCCGACGGGGAGCCACATCCATCCCTACCACACATACATATCGTACCAAATCGGAGTAGAGAGACATACCGTTAACTTGATACTTTTACCATCAAATCAGGTATTATAAAATATGAATTATAACCGTTTATAAAAGTTCCGTTTTTTACCAAATAGTATGTGCACGAGTTCCGGCGAATAAACCTGTCCCACGATGTTTATACAAAATGGCTTCCCGAGAATTGATAGAAATGTCGGTGCGATTGAATTGTCCGTCGTGACACACTGGACGCGTATACATGTAGGTTTGATGAACTGTTGGATTGGAAAATGTTTTTTTCGATACAAAATGTTTCTTTACGGGCCGGTGCGACGTAAAAGTGGATGTTGAACCCGATGTTTACGCTGTTATATAGCAGCATTGGCCACGGAAATGTGCCCGATCTTTTACGACCTGTCAATAATGCTATTTTTGTTAAAAACAAAATAATCGATAGCTCGAGAACGCGTTGAAATCGGGGAATATATCGTTGCGGAGGGCGAACATTTTCCTAACTTCTACAATAGGCGACAATGATATAAATCGGCTGGGCCCGGTTGCTCAAAACATCCGTTAGCTTAACGGACTGTTACATCCTTAACTGAATGGTTAAAATCTCTGTTTTAACAGAGATTTTAACCATTCTGTTTTAACAGAGATTTTAACCATTCAGTTAAGGATTTAACAGTCCGTTAAGGATTTAACAGTCCGTTAAGCTAACTGGTGTTTTGAACAACCGGGCCCTGACTGTTTCGTGAGAGTCCGTTGTCTCGCGGTCGTCCGAGTACGGCCTATTAAAACAATGGGACCTTTCTTCTGTTTATATAAGGAAGTAAAGTCTTATTTTTTTTTTAAACTTTTCCCCCACTTATTAATGCTTTTAAATATATGTAATGTATTTATAGACATCGGTCCGTTACTTCCACCTGTGGGACAATACAGTGCAATTGCCAATCATCATCCATATATTCATTCTGTGTCCCACTCATGCGGCCCCTGTGCCCCTATGTCAAGCTCAAATGACTTAGAAGTTTGCGTTAAAGTTTGTCAAAATTTGCGTTAATGTTTTAACATGCCTACTATCTCTGTAACCGTAAGTCAGATTTGCTTGAAACTTTGTATGCTTATTGGGCATCAAACTTCAAATAAATACACTCTGAGACCATCAAATGCCTCGGCGGGCTCGACATGCGGGCCGCGGCCGTCCTCGTTATAAACAATGCACAGCATGAAATTATGCATGTTGTGTAATAAGTCCGCCAAACAATCGACGTCATTAACTTAAAGGTACATGTCCACTCAGTAGGCACAAAATGTTCTTTATCCCGTCAACACAGTGCGTATGTGCTGTGAAACATTTTTGATATCCCGTCAATACTATTTTTGCATTTTACAGCCATTTGTAGGTGTTGACGGGATAAATAGAATAGTATGTTAGTGCCGTGAATGGGAAAACATATCTGGCGCGGCACGGAAACGGGATGTGCTCGGCAGAGCCTCGCCCATCCAGTTTCCTGAGCCTTGCCATATATTTTTTCCCATTCACGGCACTAACCTACTATTCTCTATCTATTTTCCTTATTTCTGAACCAAAGTATATGTTTTGACCACTCATTTAAACCGTCTCGGCGAGACGGTTCAAATGGTGGTCACTACATATACTCCTGATGAGAAATAAAGAAATTTTAGAACCTTGCCATATATTTTTTTCAATTCACGGCACTAACCTACTATTCTCTATTTATACGAATTAAATTAATCTCAAATTAAATCACTATTCCAACAGATCTAAAAATGATCCCACGTATTGATTGGCATTAGTATACATTTTTATATCATACGTGAATTTCCACAGTGATATAAGGGGCGATAACCGTGTGTTCTTAAAATGTTAACGGACATTACTGTTTAGTCTCTGTATTAATTTTTGATCTACAATGATCGTAATTTTTTCAGGTGACACATTTATTTAGTATATATAATTTAAAAATATCATGCCTCATTTGCATATGAAAATAGCCTGATACCACTGCGAGTCGCTATCAGTAAAATAAAGATTACTAAATGATTATACATGTATATGTATAGCGGGCACTTGCAATTGTTAGAACTGGTGGAACTTAGTAACACAATTACACACTTCTTTAATTCCTATAAAAAAAAGTGTGTGGAATGGCGAACAGTGCAGATTCTGATCAGACTGTGCGGATGCACAGTCTGATCTGAATCTACACTGATCGCAAAGCCAATAGCACCATTTTGACAGCCACATATAATGTGTTAAAGGTAGAGTCCGACATACCAGGTTAAAATATAGGAAGCATATTGTTTCGTTTATCCTTTAGATATGACATTGTTCGGGCAAAATAAACATTCATTGGCAATTATCAGACGTATTAACGGGCACAATAAACATTCATTCATCATTATCCGACGTATTAACGGGAAAATAAACATTCATTCACCATTATCCGACGTATTAACGGGCAAAATAAACATTCATTCACCATTATCCGACGTATTAATTGGCATTATTATACTATTTACATATATCGTGAATTTCCACACTGATATCAGGGGCTGTACCCGTGTTTTCTTAAAATGTTAATTGAAATTACTCTTAATTATGTGCATTTATTGTTTGATGTTCAATGATCATACTTTATAATCTGGCGATAAAACTATTTTGTAGGTGACGCATTTAATTTGAATAAATACTTTAAAAATCCCATGCCTCGTTTGCATATTAAAATAGCCTGATACCACTGCGAGTCGCTATCAGTAAAATAAATATTACTAAATGATTATTTCTGATAACGGGCACTCGTAATTTTTAAAACTGGTGGAATAGTTGCACAATTATGCACTTATTTAATTGCTATAAAGAACATTCTATGCCTACTATATGATACCCCACCTTTAATAGAACAGAATATAATTTATTGACTTAAACTCATACATGGTTCTCGTCTTATAAACAAATACATGTATATACAAAATAGTAGATAGTATTCCAAGAGTGAACACATTTACATTAGAGAATGGCTGATTTTCTATACTCGAATGCTTCTTTTAAATATTTACACAAATTCACGACCGTCCGTTTATGATATGTAGCTAATAGCGACGTAAACTTGAATACGCTTGGTCTCAACCTGTAGAATGAACCAATATACAGCGATCTGATGTGTGTGTGAGAGGGACATATGATAATAAAATTAGGCATCTTCGATGTCTCCTGAATCGCACATAGTACATACTCTTTGATTGCGCTCTATGCGTTTCCTACCATATCTCCGTCTCTATCCGCAGCCCATGTGAGCCCAAACGTATTCTAGTTAGGTACTTCCTTAGCTCATGATTGTACACAATACTGAAATAGTTCTCAAATTCAAAATTCACATTTATATGTTTGTAGAACGTCATTACATTACGTTATTGGCCTCAACATCTTCTCTCCACTTTTGTATGAAACAATCTAGTATACGTTGTTTGAATGCGCATACAAACGCACTATGGTCAATTGTTCGCTGATTTAACCAAGCATCTCCAAAACCGAGTCTTTTAACCTTGAGACCCAATTTGTTTTACCATCATCAGCTTCCCTCATAGTAGCAATATACAAGTTATGTAAGATACAATTGTATGTACTGATCAGCTTGCCCCAATATGTTACACTTCGTATTTATCTATCTCTGTATATACAATGGGTAACGTGCAAGTTCCCCATAAATGCCTGCGTTGCTAGTTGACGCCTTGACACCCAGGACTGAATTTGAGCTGAATTCGTTCAAGCTCTTTTGATTTACTAAAACCCCAAACTTCACAAGCATAATTTAGCGTTGATGAGACAAAGGCGTCAAATAGCTGGCCCAGGCATTTCGGAGGAATCTTGTGTTTTCGAACATTCATCAGTAACATATTCATAGCCTTCAGACCTTTTCCACTCAGTGCCTGGTTGTTCAATACAAATGATCCAGTATAATTAAATACCACTCCTAAGTAACTGAAATCATTCACAACTTCAATGCCCCGATCATTATATGTCCATACTTCATTAACCCTAGTAGGGCCTCTTTTTCTAAATACCATTATCTTTGTTTTGTCACAATTTACTTCTATGCCCCACTTGTCACAATAGTCATTTAACAAATATAAGCTCTGCTGTAAATCATCAGGCGATTTACCAAGTATGACCATGTCATCTGCGAACAGTAGTAATATCAAAGACAATTTTTACCCCTACCCTCCCATTGCAATCACCTGCAACAAACACTGACCCTAATTGGCTATAAGTGTATCCCCCGGACGAAAGTCGGGGGATACTATGGATTTGACACCGAACATCGTCCTCGTCCGCGTCCGCGTCCGCGTCCGCGTCCGCGTCCGCGTCCGCGTCCGCCGCAGACACTTCTTGCCCGGAGCATAACTCGAACACCCTTTGGTGTGTCACGCACAAGAATGACAACTCTTGCATAGCTAATTTTTGAGTTATCTACCTTTTTGTTTCACGCACTGATTTCGTGTCCGGAGCATAACTCGACCACCCTTTGGAATATTTTCATGAAACTTCACACATGCATAGACCACGACCCGAAGGTGTGTCGCGCACAATAATGACAACTTTTGCAAAGTTAATTTTGAGTTATCTCCCTTTTTTGTTTCGCGCACTGATTGAGCATATCTCGACCACCCTTTGGAATATTTTCATGAAACTTCACACATGCATAGACCACGACCCTTTGGTGTGTCGCGCACAAGAATGACAACTGTTGCATAGCTAATTTTTTAGTTATCTCCCTTTTTTGTTTCGCGCACTGATTTCGTGTCCGGAGCATAAATCGAACACCCTTTTGAATATTTTCATGAAACTTCACACATGCATAGACCACGACCCGAAGGTGTGTCGCGCACAATAATGACAACTCTTGCATAGTTAATTTTTTAGTTATCTCCCTTTTTTGTTTCGCGCACTGATTGAACATAACTCGACCACCCTTTGGAATATTTTTATGAAACTTCACACATGCATAGACCACGACCCGAAGGTGTGTCGCGCACAAGAATGACAACTCTTGCATAGCTAATTTTTTAGTTATCTCCCTTTTTTGTTTCGCGCACTGATTGAGCATAACTCGACCACCCTTTGGAATATTTTCATGAAACTTCACACATACATAGACCACGACCCGAAGGTGTGTCGCGCACAAGAATGACAACTCTTGCGTAGCTAATTTTTTAGTTATCTCCCTTTTTTGTTTCGCGCACTACAAACTGGACAATAATGCATGAAGACCCGTTTTCTCGTGCAGGCTACCTTACCTGTAGCGAGAACATAGCCTTTTCCGGTTGAACAATAGTGACTGGGAGAACCATTCACCTGTGCATGTGCTAGCATGTGCAAATTTCCAGACTGACCACTAACTGACCACTAACTTATTACAGGTAATTTATACAGGTAAATTATTATATTACATTTCCGTAAACTGTGTTGACAATATTGTGGCAATATGTGGACCTGTGCAGATATGATATGTAGATAAATATAGGACTACTTAACAAAAATCTGGGCTCCAGTAGCGAGCATTATTATTTTATTTTTCAATTTTTTTTTCCAATTCTTTTTCAATTTTTGTCTAGTAGCCTAAGGTCGTAATTGATACATACATACTATTATCATATAATAAAACAATTATTGACTAGTGAGCCATAGAATATAATATTCTATGGCTCACTAGTCAATAATTGTATAATATGTTCGGGCCAGTGAAAATTGCTTTCGGGCCAAGGCTCCAGGTCAAGGCGAGGCATTTGATTCCGCGGAATTCTTGTTTACTTATCTCCCTTTGTTGTTTCATGCACTGATTTCGTCTCCGGAGCATAACTCAAACACCCTTTGGAATATTTTCATTAAACCTCACACATGCATAGACCACGACCCAAAGGTGTGTCTCGCGCAAGAATGACAACTCTTGCATCGTTATTTTTTTTTTACTTATCTCCCTTTGTTGTTTCATGTACTGATTTCGTGTCCGGAGCATAACTCGAACACCCTTTGGAATATTTTTTATTAAACTTCACACATGCATAGACCACGACCAAAGGTGTGTCGCGCGCAAGAATGACAACTCTTGCGTCGTTAATTTCTTAGTTATCTCCCTTTGTTGTTTCGTGCACTGATTTCGTGTCCGGAGCATAACTCGAACACCCTTTGGAATATTTTCATGAAATTTCACACATGCATAGACCACGACCCTAAAGGTGTGTCACGCAAAAATGACAACTCTTGCATCACTAATTTTGTAGCTTTCTCCCTTTATTTTTGCGCGCACTGATTTTGTCTCCGGAGCATAACTCGAACACCCTTTTTTCAAACTACTTGTGTATTTGGGGAGGGGGATACACATGCGCTTGTCGACAAGCGTCCATTTCTAGTTGGCTATAATACACTCCTATCAATTATTCCTACTGTCTGTTTCACGAGACCTGTCCAAATTTTACGGCTATATAAACAAAGCAAAAACAATATTTTTTTTTATTATATTCAATTAAAGCAACATTTAAGAATGAGCCTTCTTTTTATTTAGTGAAATTTGGTCTTATATTGATTTTTTGGCGAAAAAACAATTTCCCCATGTTAAATCCCCATAGACATATTCACTCTGTTCCATTGGAAATGATTCTGAAGTGCTGTCAAACCATTTTTTTATTGAGAAATAAAGAAAGATATATACAAGCAACATCAGACGACAATTGTTGTGTCTAGCGGTCTAAGGGTTAAATCCGATTCCACGGGTTTTTTTGTTTTTAATAATAAGTTGTTCTATATATGTAGAATGCAATGAAACCGGTCGGGAAATATTAAAAACACAGAAAACCGCGAAATCTGATTTAATCATTTAATTTTATCGCATTCCTAGTACATGTACTTGTATGAGCCAAAGACAATATTGAAATTTATTGTGACTGTGACTGGATAATTTGGCTTATGGGACATGTGACCAATTTCCCCATGTTAAATCCTCATAGACATCGTCACTCTGTGAAGATGTCTATGGGGATTTAACATGGGGAAATTTTCAGTGTAGCTCTTGATCAAATAACACACTCCTGTAGCTTGACAACGATCGATATTTGAATTTGTTGGCCACATATCGGGTGTTTCAGTGATGTAATGGCAATCAGTGCAGATCCTGATCAGACTGTGCGGATGCACAGGCTGATCTGGATCTACACTGGTCGCAAGACCCATAAGCCCCATTTCTCCAATCGCAGCCGCATGTAGGAAGAAAATGTGCCACCGGCGGCGAAAAGGCAAACAATTGGCAGCTGTTGGCAATTGTTTGCTTTCAAAATTCCTTGATCATCATGTTGTAACGTAAGGTACATTTTCTCAACCACACATAGCGTCATACTTATCTTTCTTATTGTCATTGCTTACCCTCTGGCAGACTCCTCATAAAAAAAGAATTATTAACACATGTACATTAGGCCATAAAAAGTACTTCGGTGCTCAGACACGGGGTTTGCGGAATGTACACGTATTTTCGTCGCAGATTTCTATGTCTCTTATTTCTTTAACAAGGTGTATGATCACGTGGTACTAACAACAACAACACGTACCGATTCAAAGTACGTACTCTTTTATAGTGTTCTTATTACGTAACGAATTTTGATGTAATATGGCGCATCAAACACGTCTTGTTCCGACACGGAAATCGTTTCTTCGCAAAAACGACAGAAGTCTGTGGTAAACCACCTAGACCACCAAATGCAGCTCATGCAGACGCGTTTTCTGCGCCATATTTCATCAAAATCCGTTGCATATTAAGGAAAATATAAAATAATACTTACTTTGGAGTGGGCGACGTTGTTTTTGTTGTAACCACGTGATCATGCACCTTGTTTAAGGCGCCACATGCATTTTGCATGTCAATTAAGCATGTGGTCCACACATATGCTTAATGAACAGGGCCCGGTTGCTCAAAACATCCGTTAGCTTAACGAACTGTTAAATCCTTAACTGATGGTTAACATCTCTGTTTTAACAGAGATTTTAACCATTCAGTTAAGGATTTAACAGTCCGTTAAGGATTTAACAGTCCGTTAAGCTAACTGGTGTTTTGAACAACCGGGCCCTGAACACTACAGAACCTTTATTGAGAAGCAAATAATATCGGGCCACACGCATGTGGCATAGAAGACAGCATATGCATGCCGAATACTAAATTTCGCAACTCGAGTGTTAAAAGTACATGCCCACTCAGGCATAAACTGTTCTTTATAGGCCGGAATTAAATAAGTGTACAATTGTGTTATTATTCCATCAGGTCTAAAATCTACGAGTGCCCGGAATACAGATATAATCATTTAGTAATAGTTATTTTACTGATAGTGACGCGCGGTGGTATCAGGCTATTTTCATATGCAAATGAGGCATGCTATTTTTTAATTATTTATACTAATTAAATGCGTCACCTGATAATGAAATATTTTAGACAGATTATAAAGTATGATCATTGCACATCAACAAATAAATACAGAGAATAAATAGTAATGTCCGTTAACATTTTAAGGAAACACGGTTATCGCCCTTGATAACAGTGTGGAATTTTCGTTTGATAATGCCAATCAATACGTGGGGTAATGGTGAATGAATGTTTATTTTGCCAGAAAATGTCTCGGATGATGTCTCTGATATAAAGAACAGTTTGTGCCCAATGAGTGGGCAAGTACCTTTAATATACTATTTTATTATATACCTACCCATGAAATACATAGTTATACGATGTAAATAAAAGTCATATGTTCTCATCGATGAAATAAACATCTTCCGGTGAAAATACGACTACTTCCGCTATCTATATTCATAACGCGCATCTGCAGTGCCGGACTGCAAATAGGCTGCACATACACATTCATTACCGTATACAGTCTAAAAAACTGCTAATTTCCATGGGGCGGTATATAATAAATAGAATATTCATATTTTTGCAACGAATATGACATAATTATATGTTCATCTCGTGGTGTGAAATGTCCATATTTCACACCACTCGATGAACATATATGTCATATTCGTTATCCTCCATGTAGGCTCTATAATATACTCGAATGTTTAAGTAGGAAACCAGACTCATGTACCACTTGACGTTATACAATAGCTATAGTCTGTTTCACGAAAGCTGCCCAAATTTTACGGCCATATAAACAATTCAAAAACCATATTATTTTCGGTAATATTAAATTAAAGGAAAATTTAAGAATGAGCCTTCTTTTTATTTCGTGAAATTTGGTCAAATATTGATTTTATTGCGAAAACAAAATTTCCCCATGTTAAATCCCCATAGACATCTTCACGGAGTGAAGATGTCTATGGGGATTTAACATGGGGAAATCTTTTTGAATTTCAGAAATACTGGACTGATTTTTAAAATTTAACTTTTGTTTTCTTAGTTAGATCATATCCAAGCTATCTAGTCAGGTTTCGGAGTCAATTTGCAATTTGTTTTCGTTTTTTGACTCCTCCCACACTTCCTTACCACTTTTTCCCCCATGTTAAATTCCCATTAACAAATCAATTTTTCGTAATAAAATCAATATTTGACCGAATTTCACGAAATAAAAAGAAGGCTCATTCTTAAATTTTCCTTTAATTTAATATTATCGAAAATATATTGTTTTTGAATTGTCTATATAGCCGTAAAATTTGGGCAGCTTTCGTGAAACAGACTATAGTTTAGTTGTGGAAGTAGGCATTCGATGCAACCTATGAAAGCGTCCTGGGGGCCGTTTCACTAAACTTCGTACTACTCAAATTTTCATAAGTGCACAATAATGATAGTCTGTAAATTTCACATTACCAATGTTTTCATGCAAACAATTATTGCATTTACATTTATTAAGCATATGCTGCATATGCAGCCTATACTCAATGCATTTAAATCCATCAAATTTTCAGACGATCCTAATTTTGCACTTACGAACATTTATTCGTACGAAGTTTAGTGAAACGGGCCCCAGGTGCAAATGCTAAACTATTTTTATCTCCTAATTAGGACTTAGTATCTCTTAATTAGGACTTATTATCTCCTAATTAGGACTGCTTATCTCCTAATTAGGAGTTAGTATCTCTTAATTATGACTTACTATCTGTGTCTATGCTACAAAATGTTATATCTCCTAATCAGGAGATACTAACTCCTAATTATGACTTAATAACTACCAATTAGGAGATACAATCTCCTAATTAGGAGTTACTATCTCCTAATTAGGAGTTACTATCTCCTAATTAATAACTCTTAATTAGGAGATACTAAGTCCTAATTAGGACTTAGGAGATAACTATATCTTAACATAGGCACCAGTACGCTTCCATAGCAACCAGATATCTTAAAAAAATATTATATTTCTAAAGCTACTATAAAATTTTTATACGTGTAAATCACCAGATCCGCGTCAGACATGATTGGATTTTAAAAGATAATGATCAAGGAAAGTGTTTTTGATCGATCATGCGGCGAATTTATATTACAATATGCTTTTATTTGTCATTGACGATAAATTGTTCTGACGCGCATGTTTTTTTCTGACGCCGCGATGTCTCAGAACCAAAGTAAATTATATGACATGATGCTTGTTATAGAGAATAGTAGGTTAGTGCCGTGAATGGGAAAATATATCTGACAAGGCTTAGGAAACGGAATGGGCGCGGCTCTACCGAGCACATCCCGTTTCCGTGCCGCGCAAGATATTTTTCCCATTCACGGCACTAACCTACTATTCTATTTATCCCGTCAACACCTACAAATGGCTTTAAAATGCAAAACAAATAACGCCAGCCACCGCACATATTCATACGCAGTGATTATGTCGTATTGACAGGATATCGAAAGTGTTTCACGGCGCCGTGTTTCACGGAACATACGCACTGTGTTGACAGGATAAAATTAATTAGCCAGAGGACAGGATGAAAAGAAAACCTAAATGTTATAATAATCTGATGGAACAAACGGATACAACTTCATGTTGTATTCTCATATTCATGTTCTAAATATGTACTAAATAAGGGAAGGACTTGCTCCTGGTTTTACAGCTGTATAATGACACGAGCTTTTCCTTGACCTGATACATCGATAATAACAGGCTAGTGTCCAAGGTGCATGATCACGTGGTTACCACAACAACAACAATGTCAGAAAGTTTTGAAAGCGCGTCCACTCGAACGTAAATATTATTTGATATTTTCCTTAATATGCAACGGATTTTGATTAAATATGGCGCAGCAAACGCGTCTTCGTGACCTGCATTTGGTTTAGTTTAAACATAGTTTATTGCATATAAGTACAATGGGCTTGGGCTACAAGTTCTCACAACATTAGTTACAGCCCTTACTCAATTATTTCAACAATACATCAATTTAACAGCGATGGCGATAAGTATACAGGTATATAATTCCAGCACAAAAATATTTACACAATTCCCTAACATTTGATTGGTCCGTTGCAAGTCTCTGTCCAAAATTTATATCCCAGTAAACTCCCACGCCGAACTACTTTCCGTAACTGTGAGGTGCAGTTAAAATAATTTTTAAGAAAACGGAAAATAAACACATTTTCTTGATGAATTGATTTCAAATGCTGGAATTATAAGGAATGAATGGCCTTTTTTTTTTAATTTATCGGGGATATAAACTTGGAAAAGTCGCGGGAATACTGGACGAGGCCCTAAAAATTTTACAATTTTCGAAAAAAAAAAATAATTTTTTTTATTTTTTTTTTATTTCTTTTCGAAAATTGTAATTTTTTATCGCTTCGTCCAGTATTCCCGCGACTTTTCCAAGTTTATACCCCGATAAATTCCACAAAAAGGCCATTCATTCCTATAATAATCATGCGGTATATATATATATTTATACCGCAACCAGCGTCTGTAGTCACCTAATAAAGGGGTCCGAATAAACATCATCTATATTCGCTACTAACCGTATATACATCAAAGTAGCATAATAAACTTGCACTTTTGTTTTGGTGTTCAGTTTGCATATAATTACAATGCAACCGGGTACCAGCCGTACTAGCTTTATTTTCTCAACTTTGACCTCTCGTTATGTGACCAGTGGGTTGAAAATAGCAACGGAAAAATTGTCTCACTTCAACTCAATAGTGTTGGAATGATTTTAGAATTACTGGACCGATTTTCACAAACTAACTCTTGTTTTCTTAGCTATCTAGCCGGGTTTCGGAGTGTATTTCTAAAGCAAGTTGTTTTTCGACCATCTTCTCGAGCTCCTCCACCTTGTCAAAACTGTCCCACTTCAAATCGATTTTTTGCAATAATTTCAGAATTACCGGACCGATTTGAACAAATTAGCTCTTGTTTTTCTTATTTGGGTCATTTCCAAGGTAGCTAGCATGGTTTTGGGGCGAATTTATAAAATAAAATGTTTTCCGTACTGCTCCTTGTCCTCCTCATCCAAGACGGCCGTAATGACGTCAGTCAGACAACTTGACGTTACGTCATAAATCAACGTGATGTAAACGTAAAATGGGTTGCGGTATAAAGTAAATACATGGTTAGTGCCTTAGAATATAAAATATATTCGGTTTCGCCCCGACAACTTTATTGGGGCTCGCTAAAGCTCGCCCCAATAAAGCTGTCTAAGGCTCAACCGAATATATTTTATATTCTAAGGCACTAACCATGTATTTACTATATATTTGCACAATGTACGAAAAGAAAAATCGGATAAAAAGAGAGAGCAATGAAAGTGAGAGAGGAGATTGGGAGAAAGAATGAAAGAGTTATGTGTCACAATGTACATATAATATATAACCTAATGCATAGATATATGTGTACTGCAGTTGATTTCAGTGTTCGTTGTTATCAGGTGGTACTGGATGATGTTGGCAAATGGAAAGCATCCGATAGAGCTTGCGTCTCAGGCATCCACCAAGTGTGTTACTCAAATCTTTTCGTAGTTTTAATATAATCTTGCACAGCTTTAAAAATAACAGTATTGCATTAATTACTTTCTTCAGGTATGCCATGCAAAAGTATATGTGCGTTTAGAGGATAACATTGTCGCAGTGACTGGTATAAAATTAGACGTTGCGCATGATATTTAATACATTCAAAGAAGTAATGTTCAACATCCTCTATAACTTCACTACATTCGCAGTAGCGAGTTTCTCTGATATGGTTATTGCAAAGATCACAATTAAGACTGCTACATTTATTTCGAATTCTTGCATGCATAACTGAAAACGATCGACCTCCCTCTAAATAGTATGGTGGTATATTAAATTGAGTATATAGTTGTTGGGCGCATGGTGTTTGGAAGTGTCTAAGACTATCTACATTTCTCAGCAACTGGTCAGTTTCATTCCAGAGTTGTACCGAAGATGGTATACACGATTGTTTGTATACTTCCAGTCGTGTAGTGGGGACATTTAAATCAAATTGATTTCTAAGATTGTAACGAGATATATTATTAACAGTGGGTGGAATCAGGTTAGAAATATAACTAGGTACTTATTATTGTTGGCTTTGTACATGATCGAAAGCTTTTGAATACTACGTCGAACTGATAGAAGTTGCCATCCAACGTCTTGCCTTAAGTTGTCGAGTGATAGTGACCGTGTTAATCCTGTTACTATTCTCGCGGCTTCATTCTGAATTGTTTCCAACGAATCCTTTTCATATTATGTACACCCATCCCAGACTGATGAAGCATATTCTAGTATAGGTCTCATATAAGATATATATATATTTGGTTTAAAGACTGTCTGCTTATCTTAAGTTTAGGTTACGCATTATTCCCAATACTCTCGTAGTCGAATTAATCATATGTTGTATGTGTGTATGCCATTTTCCGTTATTTCTCAGTGTTAAACCAAGATGCTTATGATCGTCAACAAAGGTTATGGACGTGTTCTGAAAGATTAAGTTTAAGGGTCGATCAAGTTGTCTTAATGTTAGAAGCATCGCTTCAGTCTTGTTCGGATTGAAACTAACCAACCATTGTTTAGCCCAATCAGAAATCATTAGCAGGTCATGATTTATTATGCCTTCTAGATCATCAGCATTTGTTGAAGAAAAGGTCAGAGAGCTGTCGTCAGCAAATAATCGAACAATTCTTAATATATGATCAGTTATGTCGTTGACATATATTAGAAATAGTAATGGGCCGAGTACCGAACCTTGTGATACGCCAGCGATAACTAATTTGGTATCTAAGGTTGTGGACCGTATTGATAAGGACTGTTTCCTGTTCGACAATTAGTTTTCGATCCAGTGTAAAATACAACCATTTAATCCATTTTGCCTTAGCTTAAATATTAACCCCTTATGCCATACTCTATCAAAGGCTTTAGAAATATCACAAAACACTATACATGTATATTGTCGTTCATCAAATGACATATTTGATGGTGAATGTCTATAAGTTGATATACCGTTGAGTGGCCTGGTAAAAAAACAGATTGCCTGTTATAAATCAATTGTTGCGAGTGTAAGTGATTATAAATATGTTTAAACATTATTCTCTCCATTACCTTACCTAGACTGCTTAATAACGATAACGGGCGATAATTTGAAGGCGTCTGTGGACACACCTTTTTAAACAGAGGAATTACACTTGCTAATTTCCACGCCATCGGAAATTGCCATTCATTAACAGATCTATTAAAGAGGATCGCCAGAGGTTTTGAGAGAGATGTAATAGTTCCTTTTAACATTCTATGACTAATCAGATCGTATCCACAAGCTTTATTAGTTTGCAAAATTCGTATTATATCTCTAACCTCAGATTCATTTATATTAATCGTATCAAGAACTTGGGTAGTTTTTAATTCAAACGGTGGTAAAATAGAGTTAGTATCATCAACAGTTGATATTGACACGAAGAAGTTGTTAAGACAGTTTGCTTTTTCGGCATCAGACAAATATAAATGTTCGCTGTTACCGTCATTGGTTTTTAAAGGAGGAATAGTACCACTTGACTTGCTGTCTTTCACAAAGTGTCCAGAAATATATTTTGTTATTCGAAAATGATTCTGTTAGATTAAACTCTATGTCGTTCATAAAATGCTTCTCTTGCATGTTTTTTCATATTATTAACTTATTCCGAGTTGTTTTGTATCTATTCAAATCGTCCACCCGTCCAAATTGTATTGCTTTCTTTCGTAACTTGTCCCTTAGCTTGCTTGTTTGGCGAATTTCGGAATCATACCATGGTTTATCGTTAGGCCGCACTGTGACTTGACTGCATGGAATGCATTGCTTAGCTAGCTCAATGAACTTACATGTAAATATAGTAGATGCATCATCTACACTACCATTATTTAAAATTGTCCAATCAGTATTAAGCATGAGCTCGTTAAATTTAGCAAAGTCTGCTCTTTTATAGTTCCATACAGTTCGTTTATATGAATTATTATATGAACTTTCAGCTGGTATGATGACACATGTAGCCTTATGATCACCTATGTTTGGCGAAACAGATAATACATCGCTTTTGAGAATGATCTGATCTTGGTTAACACTAATTGGATCCAGTAAGTTTGAAGTAGTAGCTGTTTCCCGAGTTGCGGATGAAATTATGTTTCTCAATGAATTCGTAATCATTACGTCTTTTAACTTGTGGTTTTGTACATTTAATTGATCTTCATTTACATCGCCAACAATAATGATATTATTTGTTATATCGGATACCAGTTCTAGATTGCGATTAAATAATTCCCAAAATTCGATATTTGACGACGGGGGTCGGTAAATCATGCCAATTAAGAACGTTTTACGGTTTGTCTTAACTTGAATCCAGATGGTTGCTAATACGTGGTCTGCGACATATACTAATATACCCCCAGAATGTGGCGATTTGTCCTTTCGGAATGGTAAGCCATATCCATTCAGTTGTAAACTGCTCGTTTCTATAGCACATGATAAGTACGTTTCTGTAAAACATAGAATATCGAAGTCTGTAAAAAGTTGGACAAATATTGAGGTTAAATAGTAATCCGGATCCTCTACATTTAAATATATTGGTCAAACAATTACCTATATCCGCTAACACATTCAGTATTATATATAAAATGTTAGTAGATATTGTAAACGCAAGCAATATCGGCTGTGTGCTACAATTAAAATTACCGATAGCAGCCCTCCAGGAAGTTAAATCATTACCCATTCGGCTTATTAATTAAATCAGCGAGGAGAAGAGCTGCCATAGGTATCAACTATGACAACCTCACCCAACAACGCCAGATAACATGTATGTTCACAAATCTTCTCAACATAGTGCATGTACCTATAATAGTGATATGCAAACAACAAGGACGTTTGACTGAGATAAAGAAGATAGAGCGAGTAAAAAACAAAAGGAATAGTAGAAAAACAACAATATGATATTGAAGCTGGTAGGAACACGTACATGCAACATACAAATACATCTTCCTAACATGTGATGCAGAACGGTGATCAGTTTTTTGTGGCAGGCTGGATAGTTCAGTGAACTATTCTCATATCAAATATCTACTGCAAAGTATCGTGTCTTAGTTACAAATCATTTAACGAACACTGTAGATCCCGATCAGATCGCATGTCTAGCCAAACGACTCATGCATTTAATCCAGTGACATAATGCTTTCTTTATTGTTATAATAATACATACCTAAACAAGAGTGCCGCAAGTCACAAAATACGCCCGTCGAATATGGGCCAGACAGCGAAGATGCAGAAATGTGAAGCTGTCACCAAGGCAAGAAACATTAATGAGAATTTGAAAGTCCACAGCATTATTTCTTCATCTCGTTGTGGTAAATATGTATACTAATTTAGGCAGAGATAGAAAAGTAGAGTGTAAAGTAGAAATGATAGGGAATTGGATACAATAATGTAGAACAAATGGCTAAGTTAAAAAGGTGATATATTTGTTAAAAATATGTTTTCGGCATAAAAACACCAATGTGCACATCTTCAATATGTGTAGAAGACGTGTGTATAGTTTCAGAACGATCGACTGAAATGTTTCGGAGGAGTTGTGTACACAAACTCTGTACCGTATATAGAATTGTATAGAAAAATGTAGACAAAATGGCTAAGTTAAAAAGGTGATATTTTTGTTAAAAAATATTTTTTTAGACATAAAAACACCAAGATGCACATCTTCAATATGTGTAGAAGACGTGTGTATAGTTTCAGAACGATCGACTGAACGGTTTCGGATGAGTTATGTACACAAACTCTGTACCGTATATAGAATTGTATAGATAAATGTAGAAAAAATATTTCTTAACAAAAATATCACCTTTTTAACTTAGCCATTTGTTCTACATTTGTCTATACAATTCTATATACGGTACAGCATTGTATAGACAAATGTAGAACAAATGGCTAAGTTAAAAAGGTGATATTTTTGTTAAAAAATATTTTTTCGGCATAAAAACACGAAGGTGCACATCTTCAATGTGTGTAGAAGACGTGTGTATAGTTTCAGAACGATCGACTGAACGGTGTTGGAGGAGTTGTGTACACAAACTATGTACCGTATATAGAACTGTATAGAAAAATGTAGACAAAATGGCTAAGTTAAAAAGGTGATATTTTTGTTAAAAAATATTTTTTAGACATAAAAACACCAAGATGCACATCTTCAATATGTGTAGAAGACGTGTGTATAGTTTCAGAACGATCGACAGAACGGTTTCGGATGAGTTATGTACACAAACTCTGTACCGTATATAGAATTGTATAGATAAATGTAGAAAAAATATTTCTTAACAAAAATATCACCTTTTTAACTTAGCCATTTGTTCTACATTTGTCTATACAATTATATATACGGTACAGCATTGTATAGACAAATGTAGAACAAATGGCACAATGTACACAAACTAGGTACCGTATATAGAATTGTATAGAAAAATGTAGACAAAATGGCTAAGTTAAAAAGGTGATATTTTTGTTAAAAAATGTTTTTTTCGGCATAACAATACCAAGGTGCACATCTGCAATATGTGTAGAAGACGTATGTATAGTTTCAGAACGATCGACTGAACGGTTTCGGAGGAGTTGTGTACACAAACTCTGTACCGTATATAGAATTGCATAGAAAAATGTAGAAAAAATAGCTAAGTTAAAAAGGTGATATTTTTGTTAAAAAATATTTTTTCGGCATAAAAACACCAAGGTGCACATCTACAATATGTGTAGAAGACGTGTGTATAGTTTCAGAACGATCTAATGAACGGTTTCGGAGGAGTTGTGTACACAAACTATGTACCGTATATAGAATTGTATAGACAAATGTAGCAAAAATGGCTAAGTTAAAAAGGTGATATTTTTGTTAAAATATATTTTTTCGGCATAAAAACACCAAGGTGCACATCTACAATATGTGTAGAAGACGTCTGTGTAGTTTCAGAACGATCTAATGAACGGTTTCGGAGGAGTTGTGTACACAAATTATGTACCGTATATAGAATTTTATAGACAAATGTAGCAAAAATGGCTAAGTTAAAAGGTGATATTTTTGTTAAAATATATTTTTTCGGCATAAAAACACCAAGGTGCACATCTTCAATATGTGTAGAAGACGTGTGTATATACTGAGCAAAACTAGAAACGTCCCTCCATGTTTAAGGAAAGATTCATCAAAAACCAAAAGGGTTACTTTTAAAAATCAAAATGGAAAAACAAGTTCATTCATTTCTGTATCAAAGCCAATAAATTGCATTTGGATATCTTGTTAAATATTCGAGAAATAACCGGCCAAGGGCGGTAGGGGTAAAAATCAAAAATCACAAAAACTCAGAAATGTGTTACTTAATGTTTAGAGATGGAATTTCAATAAGTAATGTGGCAAATTCAGTAAATCTCGTTAGTACCGAGTGTGGCCACCATTTGCATGAATGCATGCAATGATCCTACGCCGCATCGACGTGACGTAACGCAATACCAGTGCGTTGGGCAAATTCCTTCATTCCCGTTGTAAGGCTCGTGTAAGATCGCGAACATTGTCAATCTGATGGTTAGCTCGTGCTTTGCGGCCCAGCTCATCCCATATGTGCTCAAAGGGATTTGAGATCCGGGGAGACCGCGGGCCATGGCATGACGTCGACGTTGTTTTGCTGTAAGTATTGAGTGGTGACCCTGGCTACGTGAGGGCGGGCATTGTCGTGCATCAATGTCACACCAGGACCATGCTGACGGATAAATGGTAAGGCATGTGCATTTAGCACATCTGCAACATAACGTTGTGCATTGATGTTGCCCTGTACAACAACCAAATCTGTCTTCCGGTTTCCCATGATCCCACCCCAGACCATTACGCTCCCTCCCCCAAACCTGTTCTTCTCAACAATGCAACAATCGGTGAATCTTTCATTTTAACGCCTGTATACCCGTAATCTTCCGTCAGCATGACTAACTGTGAACCGAGATTCATCGGTGAACAAAACTCGGTTCCAGTCAGCCCTTCTCCAGTTCAGATGACGTCGCGCCCATAACAGTCTGACAGCACGGTGACGTTGGGTCATTATCTGACCAGTGTACGGGCGGCGTGCCCGGATTGGTTGGGCGTTACGACGTAACCGGTTGCGAATGGTCTGCCCTGAGACACCGTATCGCCTAGCAGTGACTGTGGCTGCCAATCGACGTTGACGTAAGTGCGTCAACTTAATGTAACGATCGGCTCTAGCCGTCGTTACACGAGGCCTACCAGGTCGCTGCCGGTCGTGAACAGCCCCAGTCTGCTGGTACCGGGCTGCAAGACGATCAATCGTCTTCCGACAGCAACCAAACCGAGGCGCGACCGCCCTGGCGGCCATCCCACCCGCAAGCATCCCAATTGCCTGATTTCGCTCGTTTTCGGAAAGCCGTGGCATATCGAAAACAGTGAAAAATTAAAAAAGTTTTTTAATTTTCCGAATAGCCCCTATCGCATGAATGGTACGACATGAACTGAATCACCTTATCGATGACAAGTATAGCGTGCACGTGCAAAAAGTGGAAATCAACGTTCCGGTCACTGGCCGCTATGTAAACCGTGTGTATCGGCTAAACTCTACACGATCGTATTCTGAACATCGCCACGGTTTAAAATACATGTACTTTGAACATGTGGTAAATACATAGACAGAGCTACACCGGCTATAAAACAGGACGTTTCTAGTTTTGTTGAGTATAGTTTCAGATCGATCGACTGAACGGTTTCGGAGGAGTTGTGTACACGAACTATGCGCTTTTTCTTCAGCCGCCCGCTCGTCCGCCCGTCGTGCGGTAAAACATAATACGTACCGTTTTTTAAAAACGATCGTATAAAAACACACACACGTGTCACTGGGAAAAGCGATCTACTTTCATTTATTGACCACAATTATGTCACAGTATTATGAATATAATCTTACATGCAACTCGAGAGTTCGAAGTGACACGGCAGGATATCGATTACATGAGTGACCATTACATAATGTACAACCCGTGCAGATCCGGACCAGCCTAGGCACAACTATACAGTCTGATCAGGGTATGCATGTACTCTGTTTTCCACTACGCAAACATGTAGAATCCTCCTATTATAAATAAGTTTACCCTGCCAAGGTAGAATGTATCAACTGGGTGGATGAACAGCACAGTTCTACAACCAATGTATATCCAGACCAGCCTGCACACGAACTATATTCTGATCAGTGTATACTGCATTAGTTACTATGTGATAATGTTGGATCAGGTTCTTGTACGTTACGATGACGTGATGTGCGAACACATACCGACTGATTTCAATAACCGCTCAGAATATAACCAACGTAGGCACAGACCAGCCTACATCGAAGTATCTGCTGAGCAGGATATGCTCGGTTTATCAAACGTAATAGACTTGAATCACCTGAGTACAGCTTGAAATTGTAAAACGTATGACTGTATGATTGAATCGTACATCACCAACAGGCACAGACAAGTCTACACACAAACGTATGGTCTAATCAGTGTATACTCCGTGCTATATGCGGTACTGCAGAAAAGACCGAGACCAGTTTAGGACACGAATGTATAATCAGGGGCCTATTTCATCAACATTGCAAAGTATACTTTCCTAGCAAAGTATACTTTGAGGGAGAAATTTTCAATTTTAGAATAAATTTATTAATTTTTATTATACTGAATTTATTACATTATCACAGCCAATTTTGGCTGTGATAATGTAATAAATTCAGTATAATAATTCTGCATAGTTTTAATCATCAAATATATGCAATCGATAGTTCTGCATGAAATAATGCATTTCGGAAAAATCAATGATTGCTCCCTCAAAGTATACTTTGCTAGGAAAGTATAGTTTGCAATTTTGATGAAATCGGCTACTGATCTGGGTATACTCTGCTTGTTACTCCGTAAAAAGGAACACCAGCCAAGTTTTATCTTAGTATGACGTGACATGACAGAACAAGTAGTGGATGAATTAACCATACATGATTTACAACAAGTGTAGACCGAGACCAGCGTAGACACAAATGTATAATCTGATATGAGTATACTCTGCTTGTTACTCCTTAAAAAGAAACAGCATGCATGTTTATTAGAGTATGGTGTGACATGACAGAACAAGTAGTGGATGAATCAACCATACATGATTTACAATTTGCATTGCATTTGGTGGTCTCGGGACTTCGGCACATACTTATACCGTTTTTGCGAAGAATCGCTTTCCTTGTCAGTATTGACACCAAATGCAGCTTAACCCTTTCAACCCTAAGGAACTGGAATGGACTGTGATATGCTAATGTTCCGACCAATCCAATGGTCACAAAATGATTTTCAGATTCGTCCATTTATGAAAAGGGGGTGTTTTTGTTCTAAGAAATATTAAAATTACTTTGAAAAAGTGCAAATCCTGATGAGACGGCTCGTTACGAGCCGGCTCATCTGGATCTGCACTTTTTTGCATAAACCGCTATAGCGGGATTTCGGGTTCAAAGGGTTAACAAGACGCGTTTGATGCGCCATATTTCATTAAAATCCGTTACATAATAAGGACAATGTAACAGAATACGTACCTTGAATCGGAGGCGCTGCTGGAACTTTCAGTAATTGTTGTTGTTGTTGTAACCACGTGATCATGCACCTTGGTGTCTTTTGATATCAAGTTTATCAGGCAAGGCTAGGAAACGCGTAGGTATTCCGAGGATTGCCGAGGAATACCGACCGTTTCCGAGCTGAGCCTGATGAACTTGATATCAAAATTATACCGTAGCTTGGTATTCTATTTATCAGGTAGTTTTTTATGCTCGAAAATGACCATAGGTGATTTCGTTACCTATGGACAGAACGCGGACTTGTTTACGTTGCATCATTACACTGACGTCATTCGGTCACGTCACGTGACGTCATGCGACCAACGGAACGTCAGTTTCCACTTCGTTGTAACCCGAATGTTTGTATCAGGTCAATGCCTGATAAAACGCTATATTATCAGTCAGTACGTATTCGGTCAATATATATTTATTGTATACCGGTCACTTACTGAGTGGGCATGTACTTCGTTAGTTCCTACACGCACACCGCGCGGATACGAAGTTTTAGTACCTTTATTTTCGTTCATTCGTTTCCACCGCGCGCAGAGACGAAACTTAAGGCTCTCAATGTTCGTCTCTATGCCGCGTAGGATCGAAGTACAGTTGACCCTCTCTAAATCGGACATATAAACATGTTAGTTCTGCTTAATTTAATAGGTTTTATTGCCATTTATCTCCGATGATAATGTATGTTCATGATCGCAAAGCACCCACGTGTGTCTTTAGGTAGTCGTATGCTTGATTTACAGTGGGACCTCTCTAAACCGGACACCCTGGGGACCTCCTGGGATGTTTTTTATTAATTCGTTCCCACAAAATAACAATTCTGGGCGCCTAAGCAAATCGTGGGAACGAATTGTTAATTCGAGGGAACGAATTGTTAATTCGTGGGAACGAATTGTTAAATTGAGGAAACGAATTGTTAAATTGAGGGAACGAATTGTTAAATTGTTATTTTGTGGGAACGAATTATTATTTCGTGTGAACGAATTAATACAAACGAATTTTACGTCCCGTGCGGGGCTCCGTAACATTTTTCCCCATGTTAAATCCTCATAGACATCTTCACAGAGTGAAGATGTCTATGGGGATTTAACATGGGGGGATGTTTTATACAAAACATTATTAATCGAGCAAAATACATCATTGTACCGCAGTTTATACAAGCATGCGACGCGACATTTGAGAAACACGCATTTTTCATTATAAACACATACAATCCAATAACCTGTCCTAATAACTACATAATTAAATTGATTCCGACCATATTACCATTGCGACAAAAATACGTGTCGCTCTAGTGTCGGTCTACACTTGAATGACAAGATTCCGCCAGTGGTCACACCTAGTGACCACGCTTGGCGCGAAAACGCACATGACTGAATAAGCGCAAGCGGGTACGATCCATCAATATTCTTAACATTGGACGTTTTTCGACTGGTAAGTTTCGTTGACTATTTTTATGCTGTTAAGCACATTGTTCATTCGACTGACCACTTTTGTTTCTGTGTCCGCGCCTGGTATGAATTTGTGAACATGGATAGATCCATTCTTGCTATCAAAAGACATATATTCTTACACATGTATGTCCCTGTCATCGAACATATGTTGTGATAATGCATTTGTATCGTCTCAATGATACATCACTACAGTCAGTACTGTCTTCCTCTTCGCTACTCTCAAGAAGAATCGCGGCAAGTTTACGTTTTCCGAACATCTTAACTTGTTGTTGTTGTTGTTGTTGTAGAAAATACCGGATCTGGATCTGTTCAGTACGTTTTCATTCGACTGAGCTCGGAATGTTCAGTACGGTATACCCACTGCGCATGTGGGCGGAGCTTAGCAGTGCTTAACAAAAACGGGCCAGTCGAATACGTCCATTGTATAAGGTTGTCCCGTCGACTGCCAGAGAAAAATAATTTATTTCTAATTCACTACGTTCAAACGACATCAATTTTATTTGTGTTTTTATTGTGATTATTTTCAACCATTCGTCTGAAATGTCGCATTACAAATGTACATAACTAGCGTCAATTGTAGTGTTTGTGTGCTGACTTTCCATTGTCACGAGCTGTCTTATTTCTTAGGGTTGTACTATATTATATGCCATAATCAAGATTTTGCTTTCTCCAGTTTCAAAAGATATCGTGACGTTAGATTTTGTTTTTATCCCGTCAACACGGTGCGGTGCGTATGTGCTGTGAAACACGATGCCGTGAAACATTTTTGATATCCTGTCAATACGACATAATCACTGCGTATGAATATGTGCGGTGACTGGAATTATTTATTTTGCATTTGAAAGCCATTTGTAGGTGTTGACGGGATTAATAGAATACATGTAGTAGGTTAGTGCCGTGAATGGGAAAAATATCTGGCGCGGTACGGAAACGGGATGTGCTCGGTAGAGCCTCGCCCACCCCGTTTCCTAAGCATTGCCAGATATTTTTTTCCATTCACGGCACTAACCTACTATTCTCTATATCTTTTACATAATATGAATGTTCTTTTCATTGTATCGCATGGCTATTGTCTGTTTCAAATTTTACGGCCATATAAACAATGCAAAAACAATATTTGTGTCGATGTTAAATTTTTATTAAAAAATCAGAATGAGCTTTTTTTGTATTATCTGTGAAATTAGGTCCAATATTGATTTTATTATCTAAAACAATGTCCCCATGGTAAATCCCTATAGACATCTTCACAGAGAGTGAAGATGTCTATGGTGATATAATATGGGGACATTTTTCTAATTTCAGAAATAGTGGACCGATTTTGAAAATTTAACTTTTGTTTTCTTAGTTAGATCATTTCCAAGCTACCTATCAAGGTTTCGGAGTCAATTTCCTTTTCTTTTTACTGCTCCCACAGCTAACCCACCTGCTTTCCCCTCATGTTAAATTCCCATAGACAAATCAATTTTTCGTAATAAAATCAATATTTGACACAAGTGACTTTGACACAAGTGACTTTGGACCTGGCACCAGGTCAGGTTATTCTAATTTCAGGACTGAAAATATTCCGTTCTGATTTTGGAATCCCCCCCCCCCCCCAATGCAGCAGGTTAAATGCGGGATCGAACCCGTTGGCCCGGCCTTAAATGACCGTAGTTGTTGATAGGCCGTTAAACACCAATAAACAAACAATAAACAAACAATATTTGACAAAATTTCACGAAATAAAAAGAAGACTCATCTTAAATGTTGATTCAATTTAATATTATCGAAACAAATATTGTATCTGCATGGTTTATATCATGGCCGTAAAATTTGGGCAGGTATTTATCCTGTCAACACAGTGCGTATTTTGATATCCTGCCAATACGACCTAATCACTGCGTATGTATATGTGCGATGGCTGGTGTTATTTGTTTTGCATGTTAAAGCCATTTGTATGTGTTGACGGGATAAATAGAATAGTAGGTTAGTGCCGTGAATGCGAAAAATATCTGACGCGGCTCGGAAACGGGATGTGCTCGGCAGAGCCTCGCCCATCCCGTTTCCTAAGCCTTGCCAGATATTTTTCCCATTCACGGCCCTAACCTACTATTCTCAATATGTCACCACACTAATGTCTGAGCATGGCCATTCCGCGCGTTACATTTAGCCATTTTTCGTGAAGTAAACTGTTCAAGAATGTAATAGTGGGTGGTGGTCGGGTGAAAGCGACGGCGTAATGTTTGTTCAGTATTGCAAAGCACACAAACAAAAAATCGCCACTATAAAATTTTTAAAAAAAATCAAAAAAAAAATCATTTTTTTATTTTTTTTTCGAAAATTGCAATTTATTATCGTCAATTGTTTATTTTTATCGCCAATTGCGAAAGTGGCGATCGCCAGCGGAATCCCTGCACACGTAGTCGCCACACTGTTCATTTTTTTGAGATTTCTGTCAAAGTTTTCGGCTACATGTACCTACCACCTCTTTTGTGGGTGGGTGGTCGGGTGAAAGCGACGGCGTAAATTATCGGCATGGGTTCCTCTTTATAGGAATCACGATTTTCCTGGTTTGGCCCTAAGGGTACGTTTTTATCTTTGGCTCTTTTGTTACCTGGGAGTTGAATTGGGTTATTTCCCATTATACAAGTAGTAATTAAGATCCTACTGCTTTTGGGATGGGCCCAAGTGATTCTGGTGTGGCGAGGACCGGACATCAGATCAGGATAATTCTGATTTCAGGACTGAATGTAATGGCTGTGATAATGTAACAAATTCAGTATAATAAAAAATAATTAATTTATCATTAAATTGAAAATTACTCCCTCAAAGTATACTTTGCTAGATAAGTATACATGTATTTTGCAATGCTGGTGAAATAGGCTACTGAAGCGAGTTTCTTACGGAATTAGTTAACTAGTTGATAAATATCATATTATATCTTCACAAATATATTATATTGAATAGTTTTTAAATAAAATACTTATGAGAACTAAATTATATATCTGTAAGTGTAAAATGAGAGAAATAACCACAAATATAAATGGGTTAAAATTTGATATAAGATATCTATTCGATATTGAAAAAACAATCGCGCTGAAGGAATCAAACCTAAATATTTTTGACAAGATATATAATTGAATGCGTTAGAACGAATTGCAATAATTGAATGCGTGAGAACGAATTACAATGCGTTAGAACGAATTGCAATGCGTTAGAACGAATTTTAATTCGTTAGAACGAAATAATTGAAATCGTTAGAACGAATTTGAATGCGTTAGAACGCAATAATTGAATGCGTTAGAACGAATTGCAATGCGTTAGAACAAATTGCAATGCGTTAGAACGAATTTGAATTCGTTAGAACGAAATAATTGAAATCGTTAGAACGAATTTGAATGAGTTAGAACGCAATAATGGAATGCGTTAGAACGAATTGCAATGCGTTAGAACGAATTGCAATGCGTTAGAACGAATTATAATTATAAATAATTATAGAACGAATTCATAGAACGAAATAATTGAAATCGTTAGAACGAATTGGAATGCGTTAGAACGAATTGGAATGCGTTCTAACGAAATAATAAAATTTGTCAGAACATTGTTTTGTCTTCTCATGTCCCTTATAAGGCTCCATAAAAAGTCAGTCGGCGGCATATTCATAGGTAGGGTCGGGTTGCTCACACCACAAGGTTTTTTGTTTGCCTAAAATATACCGCCGACCCTAGATATTTTTGCCCGTTTAAAAAATAATTCATTTTCGATCCTTGTGTGTACATAAAAGTTGGCTTTTCACACTTGATACCTACAGTGGGGTCAGCGTGTAAGTGCACACACGAACGAACACGACAGGTTGGAACCAACCTGTCGTGTTCGTTCGTGTGTGCACTTACACGCTGACCCCACTGTAAGCTTGTTACTGTCGAAAAAAAAAGAAGTACCTAATAGTGAACCTATTTTACCATGCTTATCGGGGTGGGTGGTTGGTCGGGCGAACGCGATGGTGTAAATTAACGGTGGGGTTCCTCCTTATAGGAATCACGATTTGCCTGGTTTGGCCCTGAGGTATTTTTTTATCTTTGGCTGTTTTTGTTACCTGGGAGTTGAATTGGGTTATTGCCCATTATAGAAGTAGTAAGATTATTACTGATCCTACTGCTTTTGGGACGGGGCCAAGTGATTCTGTTGTGGCGAGGACCGGGCATCAGATCAGGATTATTCTGAGTTCAGGGCTGAATATATAGTTTTGTTATCCCCCCCCACATTTGTACATGCATTTGAACATGTACGTGTACTTGTACAGGTAATATATGGGATTTAGTACTAAACCCATTGACCCGGCCTTAAATGACCTTAGCTGTTGATAGGCCGTTAAACCCCAACAAACAAGCACATATATCATATCGACATATACAGCTGTCTAGTAGTATTTTTTCTGTACCGTTGACCTCAGATTTTTGTATTGACCTTAGGTATATTTAAGTCTTCACTAATAAGAATTTCCATGTGTATTGCCTTCTCATACATGTAACGATGCTATTCCTCTTGGGTTTACTTAATTGTGCACCTAATGGACACACCATGTATATAATTACGCCAATAATTATCTTCGAAAGTGCCTATTACAATCCGAGACTAACACTGTTGTATATTTATTTTATCTTTAGTGACACGGCATTTTTACGGAAAATTAAGCTCGCGCGGGTGTTAAAATTAACCTGTTGCAAATCGTGTCCATATGTAGCTGTGACTGGAGAAACGCGGCTTATCGGTTTTGCAACCAGTGTAGATCCAGATCAGCCTGTGCATCCGCACAGGCTGATCAGGATCTGCACTGTTTGCCGTTCCATCAAGGAACCACCCATCACGCTTCCATAGAACAAGCAATATAGATCGTTATCCGGCTACAGGAGTGTGCTATTTGATCAGGCGTTGCTCTCGTCATTAATCTCATAAGCGCCATGTCCCCAATCACAGTCATAAGGCCGTACAAACATTTTTCTCTGTTAAGTACGGTGGCACAGAAGGGACCAGGAAATATGTTTTACTTTCGCGTGCGCACGCAATAGGTTTTGCGTGCGCACGCTATAGGGTTTTGCGTGCGCACGCGATAGGGTTTTGCGTGCGCACGCGATAGGGTTTTGCGTACGCACGCGATATGTTACCTATCACGTACGCATGCAAAGCCTATCGCGTGCGCACGCAAAACCTATCGCGTGCGCACTATCGCGTGCGCACGCAAAACCATATCGCGTGCGCACGCAAAACTATCGCGTGCGCACGCAAAACCCTATCGCATGCGTACAATATTTCCATGTCCCCTCTGTGCCACCGTAGTTAAGCGTTGGCGTGCGGGTAGGTTACGAGAGTGATTCTGTGGAAAAAACAAACAAACTCTGTAAGCTATTTGACACTATTTACTGGCGAAATAATATGAAAACTGATTACTGACGTAATATAAGTATAATTAGAGTAGTTTCTTCTTATATCTTTTTAAGACCATGTTTGATTTCACTGGATACGTAGGTAGGTTTTTGGTCATCTGAGTGGACGCTTAACAGAGAAATATAATGGCATGGCCTAAGCTGAAATTGACATGATTATTAGTGGAACATATACGTGCTCATTAGCGCCTACATTACATGACATTGTACATTTGTAACTGTACGTTTTCCGCTTTCTGTGCAATTGATTGCACTACTGTCTGTTCCACCTTTTGTGCTGACGAACATTTTGGCTTTTAAGCACATTATATATAAAATGTTTTTATGTAAGTACCTTTACCTCAATAACAAAAAAGTCACCCTCTTCAATTTTTTTTATTTGATGAAATTCCACCAAATATTTATTTTATTGCGAAATAACGATTTTAACATGGGAATTTAACATGGGGCAAAAGGAGCTGAAGGTGCTGCAGGAGGAGTCTAAAAACGAACACTTTTTTAAATTGACTTCGAAACCTGGCTAGATAGCTTGGAAATGACGTAACTAAGAAAACAAAAGTAGTATTTTGAAAATCGGTCCACAAATTCCAAAATTATTTTTAAAAATATATTTTTTAACAGTAAAATCAATATTTGGCAGAATTTCGTGAAATAAAAATAATTGGGAAGGGTGACTTTTTTGTTATGGATAAAAAGTACCTAAACTTAAATATATTTTAGATTTAATGTGTTTAATTGCCAACAGTTCGTCTGCAGTAAAACGTGGAACAGACATCAGAGCGTTTGACGGCAGTCAACGGTATGGGTTTGCGGAGTAAGTAAAGGTTTCATATTCGCGCACTAAAATATCACATACAAGCCTTTGGAAAAACACCTTAAAACGTTGATATACAGCCGAACCTGTGCTAAAGGCCACCTTCAATTACTACACAAATGAACCTGTGAACAAACTGTGAACTAAGGCCATTTATCTTCCCATGGCTGGCCGTTATTCACAGGTTGTACGGTGCTGTTACGCAGAAGACATACAACGCAACGAAAGAAGCATGATTGAACAAGCTCGCCAGTTAACCCTTTGGACCCGAAAGCCCGCTATAGCGGTTTATGCAAACAGTGCAGATCCAGATGAGCCGGCTCGTAACGAGCCGTCTCATCAGGATCTGTACTTTTTGCAAGTAATTTTCATATTTCTTATAACAAAAACACCCCCTTTTCATAAATGGACGAATCTGAAAATCATTTTGTGACCATTGGATTGGTCGGAACATTAGCATATCACAGTCCATTCCAGTTCCTTAGGGTTGAAAGGGTTAAATGACATTTCTTTACAGTTTTGACGTTACTAATATTGAGTAACAGATCTCACAGATTCAGCTTAGTCAAGGTGTATGATCACGTGGTACTAACAACAACAACAAGTACTGTTAAGCTGCAAGTCTTATTAAGCTGCATTTGGTGGTCTCTGTATTTTCGCCGACACGGAAATTGATTCTTCGCAAAAACCACAGAAGTTTGTGCCAAACTCACTAGACCACCAAATGCAGCTCATGAAGACGCGTTTGCTGCGCCATATTTCATGAAAATCCGTTGCATATTAAGGAAAATATCAAAGAATACTTACTTTGGAGTGGGCGACGTTGTTGTTGTTGTAACCACGTGATCATGCACCTTGTTAGTGGTAGCGATTTATGCAAGTATGTACAATGCTTCACACTCGTTTCTTTATCGGATTTATCTCAAAATGTGCTCTTATAGAAGCTTATAAACGTACGTCAATTACGTCTCGCGAACGTCTAGGAGGAAATATTCTTTCAACATGTTCAAGGAAATAAATCTGTCCAGAATCACGGTAAATCACTGGGTAACATGTAACATACTACATGCATTTAGCTAGATAATGCAGTAGCGAAGTTGTTGCATACAGTTTTATCTCACATGTCTAACAATGTGCATTTATTATTATTACATGCAGGGCTCCAGATAAGGAATTAGTAATTGAGTATTTTCACTCCTTCATATCTGAAGCAATTGGGTATTTCAATATATTAATTGGGTAAAATAAAATCACACTACTGTTTTCACATCAACAGACAGCAATTATTTAATCGTTTGCTTCGAAATGAAAACATGTCTTGGCATTTCATTAGAATTGTCTCCTTGGAGACAATTCTAATGAAATACCAAGATGTGTTTTCATGGAAAATAAGAAAAATATTCTATATTTCTGGTCTGGTTATTGTTTTATGTAGCATGATAAAGGTACCACAAATTTGTTATTGCTTTTGATACTCGCTACGTCTGATTTCAATTGGGTTTTTGGCAATTTTAATTGGGTATTTACGCAAATACGCAGCTTATCTGGAGCTCTGTACATGTATACAGTAAAACACAAGTTATCAATCAGTGGCACTTCATATCTCTAATACCGTCATTAGAGATATGTACGTGACGTAGTCCGCGTTACGCCTACACCGTGTCGTATTCGCTCAATTAGACTTGATTACAATCAACAGCAATCATTAATAATACAAGTAATCCATTATTTCACTCAGGTCATAACATCATGTCAACATGAGTGAGAAATACGTATACGTTTTTGTTCGCATTATTGGATTTTTAAGGAATTAAATGCGAGGGAGCGCTAGCGACCGCAGCATTTAGTTCCTGAAAAACCAATATGTGAACAATAACATACTTATAGTTGAGTTAAGTGTACAATTCAATGCCCCATCCGAGTATTGCCCCATCCTGTTGGACAGTTAATCATTAAATCTGGTAATATGTTGCATGCACTTATTTAGGTTAAACTTTGCAATATTGTGACATAAGTGGAGCACAATGCTGCCCAGCGATTGGCTTTGAAAGTAGGGCGACCTATAAATGATACATGTATATAACATTATCCCGTCACAATATGCAGTGCGTATGTGCCGTTAAACACGGTGCCGTGAAACATTTTGATATCCTGTCAATACGACCTAATCACTGCGTATGAATATGTGCGGTTGTCATACTAGTCGATTCTCCGATTTTGAGGATGCGGCTGGGGTTATTTTTTGCATTTTAAAGCTGTTTATAGTGTTGATGGGATAGATAGCATAGCAGGTTAGGAAACGGGATGCGCTCGGTAGAGCCTCGCCCATCCCGTTTCCTAAGCCTTGCCAGATATTTTTTCCAATTCACGGCACTAATACACGTACCGATTCAAAGGACATATTATTTTATAGTGTCCTTATTACGTAACGGATTTTGATGTAATATGGCGCATCAAACGCGTCTTGTTGAGCTGCATTTGGTGGTCTCTTTCTGTTCGCCCAAACTTCTGTCGTTTTTGCGAAGAATCGATTTCCGTGTCTTCGAAAAAACGACATAGGTCTGTGCCAAACTCCCTAGACCACCAAATGCAGCTCATGAAGACGCGTTTGCTGCGCCATATTTCATCAAAATCCGTTGCATATTAAGGAACATATCAAATAATACTTACATTGGAGTGGGCGACGTTGTTGTTGTTGTAAACACGTGATCATGCACCTTGTTTGTGATTGTGGTTACACTGTACGAGCATACATACGGGGTTTATATAATTGGTATTACATGTGATGTGATTTTTTTGTTTGCTGCATATTTTTTTTCTATTAGAGTGATGGGGAGCAGCGTTTACTTTGTCAATGCAAATTGTTTGTAATGTAGCTACACGCAAACATGCAACATCAACTACAATCTCATCGAACAGTGTAACTCAATGTACATGTACAGTGGGGTCAGCGTGTAAGTGCACACACGAACAGTGGGGTCAGCGTGTAAGTGCACACACGAACGAACACGACAGGTTGGTTCCAACCTGTCGTGTTCGTTCGTGTGTGCACTTACACGCTGACCCCACTGTATGGTCGTAGTTTAGTATTAAGGACCCGTGGGACCCCTGATAATCTAATGAGTCGTGCATAATTGCTTCGTAAATGTGAAGGGATATATATGCATAACATACATGTGAACATGTTCTTCTTATATCACACACAGTGCATGGAGTTGCCATGTTGGCCATCTTAGTGTGTACAAGCCATCAGCCAGTTTTACCTCTTATTGCGTTTGACACATACCACTAATGATGTGACAAACACATGAATTCAATTTGGTGCAACATGATGGGGATACATCAGACAACAGCATGCTTAGCCTTCTTTTCATCACATTTATATAAAAAGTCTCATATATGAAGGGTTTGTTGACCCTTTGTTAAATGTTTGAGAATTCAGTAAAGACTGTGTAACAGTAAGAACCATACACAGTACTGTATATGTTTTATCTTTGTTACCATACATACTGTATCGATTCCAGTGACTTGTAAGCAGTTATCTGAGTGCATTGTCACTACTTGTCTACTTGCCTGCTATGCGAGTAAATACGACTTTTACCTGTGTCAGATCTACTTTTAATAATAGACAGTGCATCAGTTTGACATTTTATACATGGGAAAGTGTCCATTGTATATTTTGTGAGTGATGGTAGAAAAGCTCAGATAGTTAACGTTTTATGTAGTGTGCTGAAATAATAATTATATTACGTTGTCATTCTATATATGTGGGACGTATTGCAACGAATGTCATTATATTTGCTGCTATATTATTGGTTGTACGTGTCAAACGTTTCAAGTGGTGAAGCTGTCCGATTGCATCTACAAACTAAAATCATGGAGATGGCAACTCAATGCTCTGTATAATATACTCTAAGACGCACAGGGTGAGATATACTTTATATAGATATTCGGTGACATGCATGATTCTACTGCATTTGAAACAAAAGGTCATATTCTATATAGTCAGTCCTTAACCGAATGGAGAAGGATTACACAAACTTACTAGAGATTCCATCTCTCGCTTATCACATCTTTGATACATTTTCGAGTTTTGTTTCTACATTTACACAACGCACGGGCACTGCATGAACATTATAATGTGATAACACCGTTAGATCACGTTCGTCCGCATGCACGAGGAGATAATCCGCGAGCTTTAGCTCGCGGATTATCTCCTCGTACATGCGGACGAGGACGAACCCGTGATATAATTGTGGCATATCTTAGGAAACACATTGTACAGTTTCGATGATCCACGGGGGACTGACTGCAATACACGTCATGTGTTTCTGATAAAGAGTACATAATAATATAGAAAATTAATATGCAAACTATTTTTATATCTACATTTTCATCATCACTGTACACTTAGTTGTATTCGTATATGCGTGCATGGGGATACCTGAGATGCTGTAGACCACACAAGTCAGCAATGTGGTGCAGGCTTGTCTGGGCTACGATGTCTATATTATGAACCGGTTCGATAATTTTAAACTTACCACCAACCCACAGTTAGATCACGGTTCGTCGGCATGTACCAGAAGATAATCACCGAGCTTTAGCGAGTGGATTATCGATAAAATGCAACAAAATAACCCCAGCCACCGCACATATTCATATGCAGTGATTAGGTCGTATTGCCAGGATATCAAACATGTTTCACGGCACCGTGTTTCACGTCACATACGCACTGTGTTGACGGAATAATTATAGAAGAATGGCATTTGGTGACGTTTTATGGTTGTTAGAGCTACAGTATGTGTATATTTATGACTTTACTTGTTTCGAATAATTTGCACGGGTTTCGCTGTGAGAGAAAACCCGTAATCAACTCCTTACAAATAATACACAGTGAAGAGAACACCCGTAATTGCGCGCGTATTTGTTTGGAAGCTACAATGTTAATGTGAGTGAACACATTCCAAACAGGCACTCACATATATCTAGTTCATATAAACAGCTGCGTAATTTGGATTTATAAACAGTTTACATGACGTCACATTTGAGGTCATACAACGTGACGTCGAAAAGCGGGAAACACATGATTGTGTAACTATTCATGCGCATAGCATAATTCATTGATTGTTATCTATACAATGGACTAAATGCGCATATATATCGGCCGTGGAAGTGTAGGATATTCCATCGTACATGTTTAAATAACGTGAAATAGTACACTCGTGTACGTATGCTTCCTCGTGAACAACTCATTCGCTTCGCTTACTCGTTGTTTACGCGGATGCCGACATACACTCGTGTATTATTTCCCGCTATTCAAAATGTACGATGGAATATCCTCAATTGTACCATCCTGCTATGGATTTGTTATTATACTGAATGTATTACATTATCACAGCCATTTTGGCTGTGATAATGTAATACATTCAGTATAAAGTATTGACCTGTGGACTCTACTTGGTTTAATTGAAACAACTGCCGCGACCATTATGTGCTTATCTATGTTGTTCACCACCGCCTGCGCTAATCGTGTCAATAGTTATCAATTGCTTTCTTTCAGAATGCTTGAATATATATTGTGCTGGAAATCAAGCATATTGATTGGCTGAGCTTGAGCAATAGGCTCATCCAACCAGGCTGCTTGATTGCAGCTCAGGCTCATCCAATCAAGCTGCTTGATTGCGAGTTGAGATTGTCAATAGACATTCAGAAACGTTAACATCTGTGCAAGATTAACGCAGGTGGTTGTGCAATTATTTTTCGATCAATACGGCGGCCATTTTCAAATTGATTATACGAGGGTGGGTCAATAAGTACATGTAGTGTCACTTGACCATTATCATTCTAACAACTCATCACATTTGAATCATATTTGGCAGATGCCTTTATTAACGTTATTCGCATTGACGTGATGTCAATACAATATATGACGTCATAATGACGCCATAATATATGACATGTCATATCATTGCCGGTGTTGTCTACGGGTACTCACGTGTGTAAGATTCCACATGTGGGTAGATCTCGCGACGGCCTCGGCAGCTACGGAACATCCGGGTCCCGTGATGAAGTGTTTCACAGGTGGCGTGTACAACATCTTGTATACCGCATTCACCGTGATCCCCGGGTCACACTGTCGGGAAGATAATTGTGTACCTTCAGACATCTGCGTAATTTCATGAAAGACGTTTACAAAATTTACAATATTTATATTACGCATGTAGTCTGAAAATTGTGTCAACTTTTGACTTTACTTATGAAAACTATTGTTAATTTTGTAAACGTATTTAACTCTTTGCATGCTGGGAAACTTGTGGGCTATAAATAGTTCAAAACTAGCAGACACAAATTCATCACATTTTCTTGTATTTCTCCCCGTAAATATCATGAATATGGCTTGGAATTTCATTAGAATTTAATCCTCAGGACTCAATTCTAATGAAATTTCAAGACATATTTACAGAGAGAAATAAAACATACACTCCTAATTTGTTTGGCGGATATTTTCGCCGCTAGCATGCAAAGAGTTAATGAAATTACGCAGATGTCCGAAGGTACAGAATGGCATGGCGTGACTCATTATTATGACATAAAGAAATAGGGTCATTCTAGTGAAATAATAGTATTTTTGCAATATTTATATAACCGCAAAACAAGTGGGCAAGTTTTTGGTGTCAGTTTTCAAAGATTTTTTCACACTTGGTAAAAATAGTTTCCATATTTCGTGTTAATCATCAAAGTAATATATTATTGAACTTTTCAGGAATTAAATGCTGCGGTCGCTAGCGCTCAGTCACATTTAATTCCTTAAAAATCCCATAGGTGAACGATAGAACGATAACTTATACACTACATTAGGAGCAAACATGTAGTGATTTTTATCCCGTCCATACATGTAGTGATTTTATTTTTATCCCGTCCATACATGTAGTGATTTTTATCCCGTCCATACATGTAGTGATTTTTATCCCGTCCATACATGTAGTGATTTTATTTTTATCCCGTCCATACATGTAGTGATTTTTATCCCGTCCATACATGTAGTGATTTTTATCCCGTCCATACATGTAGTGATTTTATTTTTTATCGTATACAGTAGTATTTTTATCCCGTCCCTCCATACATGTAGTGTTTTTATTTTTATTTTTCCCGTCCATAAACATGTAGTGGATTTTTTATTTTTCCCGTCCATACATGTAGTGATTTTTATCCCGTCCATAACATGGTAGTGATTTTTTATCCCGTCCATAACTTGTTATGGATTTTAATTTTATCCCGTCCAAATAAGGTAGTTGATTTTTTATCCCGTCCTTACATGTAGTTTTATTTTTATCCCATTCCCATACTTGTAGTGATTTTTATTTAATCCCGTCCATACAAGTAGTGATTTTTTATCCCGTCCACCATACATGTAGAGAATTTTTACCTCCCGTCCATACATGTAGAGATTTTTATCCCGTCCATACATGTAGTGATTTTATTTTTATCCCGTCCATACATGTAGTGATTTTTATCCCGTCCATACATGTAGTGATTTTTATCCCGTCAACACAGTGCGTATGTGCTGTGAAACATTTTGTATATCCTGTCAATACGACCTAATCACTGCATATGAATATGTGCGGTGGCTGGGGTTATGTTTGTTGCATTTTAAAGCTGTTTGTAGGTGTTGACGGGATAAATAGAATAGTAGGTTAGTGCCGTGAATGGGAAAACATATCTGGCGCGGCACGGAAACGGGATGTGCTCGGCAGAGCCTCGCCCATCCCTTTTCCTAAGTCTTGCCAGATAGTTTTGCCCATTCACGGCACTAACCTACTATTATCTATGTAATTCACATAATTCATGGAATTACAATGTCTAGGCCACGTCTTTACATAGAGGATATTACTTGTACATCGTGCATTTTGAATAGCGGGAAATAATACACGAGTGTGCGTCGGCTTTCGCGTAAGCAACGAGTGAGCGTAACGAACGAGTCGCTTGCACGGACGCCGACGGACACGGGTGTATTACTTCCGCTATTCAAACATGTACGATAGAATATAATATTTATTACACTTCCATGTCGGATATATATGCACATTTAGTCTATTGTTTGAGATTATAATCAATGAATTGTGATGTGCGCATGAATAGTCACCATGACGTGTTTTCCCGCGTTTTGACGTTACGTTGTGTGGCTTCAAATTATAATATAACGGCTGAACATTTAATTATTAATCTAATGCATATTGGCGAAAGCGTCGCAATATGCGATTAATTGAGACGAAATGCCTTGTTTTCATTGGTCGAGAAACTAGGTTAAACAATAAATGTACGTATATACTATTATAAGAACGTTCACGTTTAGCCTCTATGAGGTACGGAAGCCCATTAGGGCCACTTCAATTTTTGTTATCTTTTCTTGAATTTTCGAGAGATCTTTTCTTGAATTTTCAATATACTTTCTTGAATTTTCGAGATCTTTTCTTGAATTTTCAAGATCTTTTCTTGAAAGTTCAAGAAGAGATCTTGAAAATTCAAGAAAAGAACTTGAAAATTCAATATTTCAAGATGTTTTCTTGAAATTTCAAGTTCTTTTCTTGAAAATTCAAGAAAAGATCTTGAAAATTCAAGAAAAGAACTTGAAAATTCAAGAAAACATCTTGAATAAATGGAAATTAAAACAAAATGAAGTGGCCCTAATGGGCTTCCGTAATGAGGACATTGAAATACGTGCTAGAATCCACATAATGTACAACCCATATAATTACACCGACTGTTTTGGATATAGATTATATTAAATGAATGATGATTTTATAATGGTATATATTTAACGACTTTACTGTTTATAAAAAGAAAGATCAATCGTATTAAGTCTCAGCATAAGCCTATACAGAGCAAATAAATGCCAACACAAATAGTATACAATTATTTTTGTCTTTTGAGGAGGTGTACACGAGATTTTCAGTCCTGAGGAATGTCACAGTCACCGAGGCCTATGAGCGAGGTGAATATGACATTTCAAAGGTGCGTACAATCTAGTGTATACCGACTCAAAAAACAACATTTAATATTTTATTTCATACGTACTTTCGTTTTCCATTGAAACACAACAGCCGACGGCAAGATTAATGCAGGGTTGAAATTTGAAAGAGTTAATGACAAGATTGTTTAAAACGCAGGGTTGAAACGGATACTAATACTTACCATAGTGTCTTTGTAGATGAATTGTAGATTATATCCACCCAGTATATCATCCCTGCTGTTGATTATGTCCAGGGCCATTAGGGTTGGTGGCAAACAGGCTCCGCCACCGTACCAGTTCGATCCAGTCATGGGCAGACAACCCATGATAGTCAGGTTCGGTAGACTATTGCCCATTACGCCACACGGTGATAGCAACAATAGCGCCCACACTACAGACACTTGGATTCCGTTAAACGCCATTTCTGTCAAAAACAAAATGAGAATTGTGATTACATATATCGTGGTCATTCCTTAAAGAAGTCATATCAAGATTTTTCGAAAATATTACATCAACAATATATTAAACGTGTTTTCATCATGACCCTGTGTAAAGTGGTTTAATTGAAAATATATGATGATACTATGACCGCTGGTGGTCATAGTATCATCATATATCTTCAATTAAACCACTTTGCACAGGGTCATGATGAAAACACGTTTAATATATTGTTGATGTAATATTTTCGAACGCGCCGTTCATAGTATCGTCATATATCTTCAAGTAATCAACTTTACACTGTGCCATGATGAAAAACACGTTTTTATTTTTTTCATAGAATTTTTCAAAAAAAATCATGAGATGCCCCTTTAACAATATACCCGGTATATATGTTTCCTTTACGTACATCTTTTTCATCGGAAACGGTTAACCGTTTTTATATCAAAAAGGTTCAGAGCTTTTGTTGTTGTCCGCTGTTTATTTATTTCTTCGATAATTCTCATCAAAAACATGTTTTTGCAGCATTTTAGAATCATTTCCAAAGGAAATGATTCTAAATTTCTGTCAAAACATGTTTTTATTGAGAAAGAAGGCAACAGCAACAGGAGACGACTATTTTCGTGCTCAGCAGTCGAAGGGTTAGATACAGAGGAAAATCATCCATTTGGGATATAAAATAGCGGCTGTTATAGAGAGGGTGTTGTTGTAGAAAGGTGGCCGTTCGGGGAGGTTCGACTGTATTTTTTTTTTAATCTTGCCCCTTTTATGAATGATAATCCTGATAATAGGATGTCGTGATAATAGGCATGTCGTGATAATAATAGGCATGTCGTGATAATAGTCGTGATAATAGGTATGTCGGTGATAATAGGCATGTCGTGATAATAGGCATGTCGTGACGGTCTTTGAATTTCAGTAGCCTATTTCACCAACATTGCAAAGTATACTTATCTAGCAAAGTATACTTTGAGGGAGAAATTTTCAATGTAAGGATAGATTTATTTATTTTTATTATACTGAATTTCTTACATTTTGGCTGTGCTAATGTAATAAATTCAGTATAATAATTCTGCATACTTTTAATCATCAAATATATGCAGTGGTTAGTTCTATATTACATAATGCATTTCAGGAAAAATAACTGATTACATTACTCCCTCAAAGTATACTTTGCTAGAAAAGTATACTTTGCAATGTTGGTGATATCGGCTACAGGTGTTGTTTTATTTTGTTCTACATATAATTCTGACGGTGACTGAAGTAATGGAGCTTATCGACTTTGCGACCAGTGTAGACGCTATACCTCGTATATTTAGTACTTAAATTATTATAGGAATGAATGGCCTCGTCCAGTATTCTCGCGACTTTTCCAAGTTTATATCCCCGATAAATTCAACAAAATGGCCATTCATTCCTTATAATTCCAGCATTTGAAACAAATTCATCAAGAAAATGTGTTTATTTTCCGTTTTCTTAAGCTGCGCCTCACGGTTACGGAAAGTAGTTCGGCATGGGAGTTTACTGGGATATATAACTTTTGGACAGAGACTTGCTACGGGCCAATCAAATGTTAGGGAATTGTGTAAATACTTTTGTGCTGGAATTATATTAAAATAAATAACTCGTTATTCACGATCGCATGCTCAATATTGCAGGGTGAATGCTACGGAGCCCTCTTTTTTATTAATTCGTTCCCACGAAATAGCAATTCGTTCCCTCAATTTAACAATTCGTTCCCACGAATTAACAACTCGTTCACTCGAATTAACAATCCGTTCCCCTCGAATTAACAAGTCGTTCCCTCGAATTAACAATCCGTTCCCTCGAATTGTTTTGGCGCCCAGCTGCGCGCGCCACACCTTCGTGCGCGCGCAGTTGGGTGCTAATTTTTAATTCGAGGGAACGAATTGTTAAATTGAGGGAACGAATTGTTATTCTTACGGCTAAAATGTTCGTAGGTGCAAAATTATGATAGTCTGTAAAGTTCACATTAGCAATGTTTTCTTGTATAAACAATTATTGGATTTACATTTATTGAGCATAGGCTGCGTTCGCAGCCTATGCTCAATAAATATAAATCCATAAATTGAAATTTCCCGACGATCATAAATTTGCACTTACGAAAATCGTACGAAGTTTAGTGAAACGGGCCCCAGAAGGGTTAACGTCACTAATACATGCAATTATATGAAAATAATAATAATACGCTTATTATTATAATAATAATAATAACTGTAATACTAAATCATAGGATCACGATGTGGCCGCGCAGTTGTGCACAGTTCCCGACCCTCACGATTTGCAGATTTACCCCTTCCAATATTACAGTCCTCTATACACGTAGCGGTTTTTGCAAACAGTGTAGATCCAGTGAGCCGGTCCGTGATGAGCCGTCTCAACAGGATTTGTCTTTTCGCAAGTATTTTTTTTTTTTACAAAAATAACAACCCCTTTTCATAAATGGACTAGTCTCAACATATTTGTCTGACGATTTGATTGTCGGAAATTTAACATAGCACAGTCCATTCCAGAAAGGGTTAACACCACTGATACATATACATATGGGCCGCGTCATACGAAAACCGGGTTTAATGACAACGTCGTGAAAAGCGACAAACGACGTCGGAAAAACGACGATTCAAATTGTCTAACGTCGCCGTAAAATTTTACATTTTGTCCATCACATTTACGGGTGTAAGTTAATTGAGTTCCGTGATGACTTGTACGTCAGTGCACATATGACGTCGTGGCGTGACGTCACGTCACGTACTTATGGCGTTACCGAACGAGGTAAAGGGGATTCGGCTTTCAGCTGTGCAGCAACCGAAATATGTAAGGGGCACTTCCTTGGAAAAAATGTATTTTCTAGAAGCCAAATGCTGCATTTGGGCATGTTTGGACAACGATTAGCTCCTGGGCAAAGATTTGTTTTGTCAATTTAACATGTTTAAGAAGCTTATTTATGATAATGGGCATATTGCAATATGTTTAGCGTAGCTGGACTGCTTTGCTAGTAGGACATTTGAATAATATAATGTCTGCTAATTCATGCCCTGAAAATGGCTATCACGGACCTCGTTTATGTAAAAAAGATCTTGCTGGCTCCACAGAAGTGGGGTTTGTACGAACCCATCGAACCTCCCCTGACGACGGCCTTGTAATAAGCTTGGTACACATTTAAAGACACTACATGTAGACTCGTATTTTCTATGTCTAGTTAGAGACATGTACTTAACCCTTTCAACCCTAACTAACTGGAATGGATTGTGGTATGTTAATTGTCCGACCAATTCAATCATAACTAAATTATTTTCAGACTAGTCCATTTATGAAAAGGGCGTGTTTTATCTCTTAAAAATATAAGTATTACTTGCAAAAAGTGCAGATACTGATGAGACGGCTCGTCACGAGCCGTCTCATCTGGATCTACACTTTTTGCCAATACCACTATTATACAGGCATATGGTGTTGAAAGGGTTAAGGACTGACTTCATAGATATTGTGAACTACATCCTTTGTTTCGAAGAATTGTATATAGAGAAACGCTACAAGAGGTCAAACTGACCGATAGCTTGTCCATGCTAAGATGGCTCAGTTGGTAATTCAATGCACAGTATAGTACACGCTGAGAAGAACTGGGTCAGATACAATTTATACAAATATTCAATCACATTTATGAAGCTGTTGCCTTCGAAACAAAGGTTGATGTTCTATAAAGTCTGTCCTTAACTGTCGTCTCTACATGTACATGTAGTTAAACATGCATGTTCGCATCCCATGATGTAATATAGGGAGCTATTTTATTCGTCAATTCTTTAGATATGACATTTTTCGACAATATAAACATTCAATTACCATTATCGGACGTGTTTATTGGCTAACTTTGTTTTTTATATCAAACGTGAATTGCAAATATTGAGATGAAGGGCGATAACCGCGTTTCCTTAAAATGACAACGGAAACAGATATCTATTCTCTCCATTCATTTATTCAATGATCATTCTTTATAATATGTCGATAAAAAATATATTCAGGTAACGAATTTGTCATAAAGATTTCTTTCAAATTGGTTCTCAAACATTGGCGTTACGGAAAGTGACGGCGGAGGGTGAATATTCCTAATTCCAGATATGATTGAATTTAACATACTTTTGCATGGTAGTGTTTTCGAATGATCATGCAGTTTGTCCACGACTATAAACAGCTGTGACGCCCAGGGAATCTTCTTTAAATTAATTGATTGAAATAAATTAAAACTGTCCTGCCACATTTGCGTTATGGGAATGAATTAAAATATTACTTTGTAACAATATGTATACAACGGACATTTGTAATTTTTAAAATGGGTGGAATAGTTAGAATATTAAAGGTACATGCCCACTCAGTAGGCACAAACTGTTCTTTATATCAGATACACCATGTGAGACATTTTCTGGCAATATAAACATTCATTCACCATTACCTCACGTATTGATTGACATTATTATACATTTTATATCAGACTTAAATTTTCACACTTATATCAGGGGCGATAACCGTGTTTCCTTAAAATGTTAACGGACATTACTATTTATTATCTGTATTTATATTTTGATGTGCAATGATCATACTTTATACTCTGTCGAAAATGTTATCTTTTCAGGTGACACATTTAATTAGTATAAATAATTAAAAATAGCACGCCTCATTTGCATATGAAAATAGCCTGATACCACCGCGCGTCACTATCAGTAAAATATGTATTACTAAATGATTATATCTGTATAGCGGGCACTTGTAATTTTTAGAACTGGTGGAATAGTGACACAATTATACACTTATTTAATTCCTATAAAGAATATTTTGTGCCTACTGAGTGGGCATGTGCCTTTAATATGTACTTCATAAGTTTCCAGAATAACATTATTTGCCCTAATCCGGGGGAGTGCAGGTTGAACCCTTTTAACCCGAAAGCCCGCTATAGCGGTTTATGCAAACAGTGCAGATCCAGATGAGCCGGCTCGTGCCGTCTCATCAGGATATGCACTGTTTGCAAGCAATTTTCATATTTTTAGGAACAAAAGACACACCCTTTCCATAAATGGACTAGTCTGAAAATCATTTTGTGACGATTTGATTGGTCGGAAAAGTAGCATGTCACAGTGACAGTTATTTAGGGGTGAAAGTGTTAATATTCTTCTCCACCAGGCGTAGAAACGGAGAAACGAACTTTAACGCTCTCGATATTCAAGAATCAAATCAATTTAAAACATCAATAATTATGATACACATGCAAGTGTCTACATAACTGTCTTTTATCCCGTCACCGTATGTGCCGTGAAACACGGTGCTGTGAAACATTTTTGATATCCTGTCAATACGACCTAGTCACTGCGTATGAATATGTGCGGTTCGATTGTTCGATTTTGAGGATGCGTCTGGGATTATATTTTGGCATGTTAAAGCTATCTGTAGGTGTTGACGGGATAAATAGAATAGTAGGTTAGTGCCGTGAATGGGAAAAATATCTGCCGCGGCACGGAAACGGGATGTGCTCGGCAGAGCCTCGCCCATCCCGTTTCCTAAGCCTTGCCAGATATTTTTCCCATTCACGGCACTAACCTACTATTCTCTATATACTTTTTAGATTTAATGTGTTTAATAGCCAAAGAACAACATGTGTCTACTCACCTACTAACCTAACGGCACTCGTGAAATATGGACATTTCAGACCACTCGATGAACATATATGTCATATTTGTTGCAAAAATATGAATATTCTATTTGTTATATACCGCTCCATGGAAATTAGCAGTTTTGTTTAGATTGTATACGGTAATAAATGTGTATTTGCAGCCCATTTGCAGTCCGGCACTACAGATATTACGCGTTATGAATATAGATAGCGGAAGTAGTCCTATTTTCACCGGAAGTTGTTTATTTCATCGATGAGAACATATGACTTTTATTTACATCGTATAACTATGTATTTCATGGGTAGGTATATAATAAAATATATTTATTGCATAAAATGGGCTTTCACAGCGTGATAACACAGTGTAATAAAAATCACAATACACACTAGTGTTATAAAGATGCAAATGAGTCCGCTACAAACAACATACTGGGTGACCAGAACAGCTTCAGTTAATGCTTCTTAGCTTATGCAATAAATAGAACCTAACATTTGTGTTGATTTATATGATATGTATTAAACTCGTTGACTGATTTCATAAGAAACTCGGCATAGCCGAGTTTCTTATGAACTTAGTAAACGTGTGTAATAAATATAAAAAATCAACACAAATGTTAAATTATATTTTATTGCATAAGCACATCATCATTATTGAAGCTGTACTTATTACCTAGCATCTTCTCTGAAGCGGTCTCGTTTGCATATTTATTACACTAGTTATGCAAGAGCATCCATCTATCTAGTATTCACCAGGTAACGTGTGAAGTTAAGTCCTATATATTGCTTCTTATATCTGTATTGAATTTCCTTGATCCCTGTAAAACATTCCGTATGAAGGTTACAAGTATAACAACAAGTTCTTCTACTGACAATCGGAGACAAACTGATTCCAATCGTGCTGTTTCTGGCGATGGCAAGTCTCGCGCATGCGCATTCAGTACAAACGGTGTGACGACAGGTGTGTCTCGATTCGATCAAGCATCTTAATGACGATGAACGCGAAATAAGGACACATTGTATGACTGGGCATTATGGAAGGTAATATCCGCCATAATTCTATGTGACTTGATGCTTGCGTGCTGATGACATTACAACTTATATTCATGTTATTTCATTCGTCATTTGTATTTATTACATTTGAAATCTGCTTGTTGTAATTGTATTTGTCTTTCTTACATGTCCATTCTGCAGATTGCTTTGTTCATTCGTCTTATTTACATTACAATTATTGATACGTCCTTATTAGTGTCCATGATTTATTGCACTAAGCATTTGCAATAGAAAGTAAGAACAAGCACTGAGCACTTTGAATAAGGCCGAAAGCAGTAAGGACAAAGCCGCAGGAAGTAAGCATCAAGCCAGAGTCCGAAAGCGGAAACCCGCAAGCAGAAAGCATCAAGCGACAAGCAGAATGATGCAAGCAATATATAGGTTAGTAGTGCCTCATTATGACGCCAGATGGCACTGCTGTCAATGTTAGGAGTCCTCCGACTAATAAATAATAGTACAAGATGTGATTGGCTGTTTGAGGCACACCTCCAATGTCGGTGTTGATGTAAGATTTCACCTACAAATTATCACAGTATAGGTTAGAAGACACCAAATAGTTTTACTATACACTTTAACCGAATCCCATCCAATAAGGTCAGTTTCTCCTACTTTCACTATTCGTATGGATGTTGTGGGACCTACTTGTACATGACATGCAGCCGGTATGTACTGGTTCTGCATGAATTAAACAATTGCTTCACTTACTCCTAAGACACAAAAATCCAACCTCGTCATGTCCCCCAATATTGTTTACATTTTGTTTGGCCACTGAAACTCTGTTTACATCACATGACCAACATGTTCCTCAAGTGAAACTGGGTAGTAATGGATCAAGATTTGCAAGCAAACTGTGTCAGTGACCTCAAAACACCCGCACGATTTTGTTCATACCGGACTACTTTTACCGTCTTGACGATTTCGCACCATTTGTTATTCTCTAACCTGTATTAACTAAATTGCATATGTTGTGGGACCTAATTTCCAATAACCTGCACCCATTCTGCTCTGGATCTTGACTAATTAAAATAGAGATTTAATTATTGTTGAAGCTGGGGTCCCATCTAGTAGGTACAAACATTTCTTTATGGAACTTAAATAAGTGTATAATTGCAACTAGTCCTCCACTTTTAAAAATTACGAGTGCCAGATACACAGATATAATTATTTAGTAATATTTAATGTACTCATAGAGACTCGCGGTGGTATCAAGCTAGTTCTATATGCAAATGATGCAGTATTTTTAAATTATTTATATCAACTAAATGCTGAATAAATATTTTTATGACATATCATGAAGTATGATATTGCACATCAAAAAATAATTAAATGTATAAATAGTTGCTCTCGTTATCATTTTAAAGAACCCCGGTTATCGCCCCTGATATCAAACTGGCATTTCGCGTTTGATATAAAAAGTATAATAATGTCAATTAGTACGTCTGGAAATGGTAATAATTTTGCCAGAAAAATGTCAGATTGAAAGAATAAAAACATGTCTCCCTATGTTATAACCTGGCATGTACACTCTATGTTTAACGTTAGAAAAGGGGTGTTTTTAACACCAGTTTTCAGCATATTTGAAGCATCTAAAATAAAACATTGAGCCTGTTGGTCACGTGGTGTAAACGGAGTTTCAATGGCCAAATAATGTAAACAATATTGGGAGACATGACGAGGTTGGTCCCACAACATCCATACGAATAGTGAAAGTAGGAAAGACTGGCTGGGATTCGGTTAAATTATACAGTAAAACTATTTGGTGTCTTTTAACCTAAACATGGCGCAACGGAAAAGGCGGCATCAATCTACATCAACACCGTTAGGGACATGGAACCAATTTAGAGAGCAACGCATTGTAGGACGGGTACCAGCATATTAAATCATTTTAGGGAGAACTATTTTAAGTTTTAGCAGCGCACCTGGCGTCATAATGGTTGTTCCCAAATTACTGTTACAATTGTTGTTGTGAAGGGGCGTAGCTTAGCGAGGTAACAAAACGCAGGGCAAAACAGCGATGCAATAATCAATAATGGAACTCCCGATGTCACTAAGAATGAATCATCAAGCTACTTAGAATGTAAACAACACAAACGCATTGAAACAGTGCGAATGAATAAAGCATGAAGCCAAATGCACATGCAATTTAGACTACAACCAAGAAGATTTCAAATGTCACAAACACGAATGACGAATAAAATAACATGAAAGTAAGTTGTAATGGCACCAGTCAGCAAGCATCAAGCCATATAGGATTATAATAAGACGGGTAGAACTTAGAATGTCATCAGCAAGCAAGCATCAAGCCTAATATATAATTATGGCGGATATTACCTTCCATAGGGTATTGTCAATACATGTTCAGAGACGTCGATAATCTCGGCAAGATTAACGAAGGCGGTGGTGTATGGCGGAACAGTTCTGCCATCTAAGATGTAAAGTATTTGTTATTTTCTTAACCCTTTGAACCCGAAAGTCCGCTATATCGGTTCAGTATGCAAACAGTGCAGATCCAGATGAGTCGGCTCGTAACGAGCCGTCTCATCAGGATCTGCACTGTTTGAAAGTAATTTTCATATTTTTGAGAAAAACTAATATCACATTTTTATAAATGGAATAGTCTCAAAATCATTTTGCGAAGATTGGATTGGTTGCAAAACGAACATATCGTAGCCCATTCAGTTACTTAGGGTTGAAAGGGTTAAGGATACAGATTGTAGTTAATTTGTGACGACATTTCTTTGTTTAATTATCCTGTACCTATCGTACATGTATATACAGTGGAACGTCTCTAAACCGGACACCAAGAAAACAAATGTGATCGTATGTTGATGAGTTTCCTGGTCATTTATCTCTGGTTATAATGTATGTTCGTGATCGCATATCACTCAGCTATGGCTCAGAATGAATACATTCTTGATTTACAGTGAATCCTCTCTAAACCGGACACCCTGGGGACTACCCAGGGTGTCCGGTTTATAGAGGTTTCATTGTACTTAATAATGGGGGTGGGGCCCGCCAGGGGGTGGGGCCAGTTTTCCCACTATAGCTAGCCCCACCCCCCTGGCTAGCCCCACCCCCATTATTAAGTACAATGAGCCCCATCCTTTATTATACTACTTAGTTTAAACATATTTTATTGCTCTAATTTGACATGGTATATAAAAATAACAGTTAATACATACAATTTTACAAAAAGAGCAAACGGGTTGGGCTACAAGTTTTTGCAACATTAGTTACAGCCCGTCCCAACTACTTGCCTGTACAAAATTGACGATTGGGAAAATACATGTTTATAATATTAAAAAATAAGTTATTTTTCAGTATTATAAACATGTTTTTCTAACGATCATTACTGATTTATTTTATTTAAATTAATTACACCACTGTCTGTTTCATGAAACCTGCCCAAATTTTACGGCTATAAAAACAACACCTTTTTCGCTAATAGTAAATTGTGACACGTTTTTTATTTCGTGAAATTTGATCAAATATTGTTTTATTACGAAAACTTATATCTCTATGGGAATTTAACATGGGGGGAAACAAGCTGAAGGAGGAGTCGAAAGACGAAAAATAATGGAAATTGACTGTGAAACCAGCTTAGATAGCTTGGAAATTATGTAACTAAGAAAACAAAAGTTAACTTTGAAAATAGGTCCACTATTTCTCAAACTAGACGTCTATGGGTATTTAACATGGGGAAATGTATTTTCGCAAGAAAATCAATATTGGACCAAATTTCACGAAATAAAAATAAGACTCATTCTCAAAGATGGATAAAATTGAATAATACCGAAAACATGTTTATTTTTGCATTGTTACTAATACATGTAGCTGAATGTAGACACTAATTTCGTGGTTTATGGAGATGTTTTACTAACAATACATAACAATACATACACTAACAATTCGTTTCCACGAAGTAACAATTCGTTCCCGAGGGAACGAATTGTTATTTCGTGGGAACGAGTTGTTAAATTGAGGGAACGAATTGTTAATTCGTGGCAACGAATTCTTATTTCGTGGGAACGAATTCTTATTTCGTGGGAACGAATTGCTATTTCGTGGTAACGAATTAAACTAATTCTACTTCCCCTGCGGGGCTCCGGATAGATGAGACCCAGTGCGTTTAACACTCTTGTTACCACTCATTTACTGTTTATTGATATTGTCAACGTTTTACACTTCTTTGCCCCCGGATATGGCTTTCTCTGATGGAGATGAAACAGTAATTCCAGCACAAAAATATTTACACAATTCCATAACATTTGATTGGCCCGTAGCAAGTCTCTGTCCAAAATTTATATCCCAGTAAACTCCCACGCCGAACTACTTTCCGTAACCGTGAGGCGCAGTTAAAATAATCCTTAAGAAAACGGAAAATAAACACATTTTCTTGATGAATTTGTTTCAAATGCTGGAATTATAAGGAATGAATGGCCTTTTTGTTGAATTTATCGGGGATATAAACTTGGAAAAGTCGCAGGAATACTTTTTTTTTTTTTTGATTTTCTTTTCGAAAATTGTAATTTTTTAAGGCCTCGTCCAGAATTCCCGCGACTTTTCCAAGTTTATATCCCGATAAATTCCACAAAAAGGCCATTCATTCCTATAATGATATATTTGAATACACAGCCGCCTGCGTTAACTCGCCACGTTGTCCATGTTTCTGAACATATATTGGCAATGCCAACTATATTGATTCGCTGAGCTGTGGCACAGTTCAGGCTCAGACAATAAAACTGCTAGATTTAAAGTACAATTTTCATGAATTTTGAAGGAAAACAATTTTCCCATGGGAATTTAACATGGCCGGCATGGGGGCTAAAACATATATTTTTTTAAATAATGACTTTCCAAAATAGTCTGTTTCACGAAAGCTGCCCAAATTTTACGGCCATATAAACAATTCAAAAACCATATTTTTTTCGATAATATTAAATTAAAGGAAAATTTAAGAATGAGCCTTCTTTTTTTTTTCATTTTCTTGATGAATTTTTTTCAAATGCTGGAATTATAAGGAATGAATGGCATTTTTGTTTAATTTATCGGGGATATAAACTTGGAAAAGTCGCGGGAATACTGGACGAGGCCTTCCGGCCTTCGTGCAGTATTCCCGCGACTTTTCCAAGTTTATACCCCGATAAATTCCACAAAAAGGCCATTCATTCCTATAGTACACTTTTAAAACAACACCATCACCTGCGCTGATCTTGTTACAGCTCAGGCTCAGTCAATCAAACTGATTGATTGCGAGATGTCATCGTGAATGCATGTTCAACAACGTTGATATCTGGGCAAGATTGACGCACTGCCAGGAAGGTACGTACAAGCACATTTTATACCGATGGGTCTTGGTTGATATTGTCTGAACATTAATAAAGCCGTGGTGGCTTATTCGATTTAGATAGAGATGGTTTAATTGTTACATTCCTAACAAACTTTGACGTACTCTAGTGCGTATATTATTACATAATCAAAACAATAATACCTTGCGTCTGTATAAGGGAGCGACTAATTAAGAGTTTTGCAAAGAACATTATGATTGGGTCTTTTGATAATAGAGAAAGTATATCAAGTTTAGCAGGAAATAATAGAAACGCGTAGAATTGTCGAGGCTCGCAGAGAATAGAGAATAGCAGGCTGGGCCCGGTGGCTCAAAGCTTCTGTTAGCTTAACAGACTGTTTTGAGCAACCGGGCCCTGGTGTCGTTTAATACCAAGCTTATCAGGCAAGGCTGGTAACGCGTAGGAATTCCGAGGCTCGCCGAAGAATTTCTACCGTTTCTGGGCCATACATACTAAACAAAGACACTAGTCCGGTATTCGATGTATCAGGCAACGTTTTGATCACGTACATGCGTAATTCGTATTGTATTCGTATAATGTTATCTCCCTTGATATAGCATATCGTGTCACGCATATGGTGTCGCGCCATTGTCGTCCTACGCCTAAATGGCGAGTACGACCAAGAAAATAGTACCCGTGCCAACTTATTCTATGGCGTTTCGTTTGTCTTGCTTTGTGGTTAAAACTCTATATATACTATTCTCTATAGTTTTCACCTGTTTTGTGCTCAATTTATCAGTTAAATTCTGAAAGATACGAATCAAGACATTTCGTGCGTATGAATACAGCATACATTATATTTATGTCTCATGGGACAGTACGGAACAATCAGTAAAGGGGGTGCACGATTTTCTATATATGTCAGTACTGACCATGCAAGTTACACCAGTGTTTTACAAAGTTAACTTACCCCACACACCGATCTGTTTGTTGTGGATATAAGATATTTCAGTACGTTCAGTACTTTGATTGTTGAACGTAACGCGAACGTGTTCTCATCGTGCCATTACACTGGCGTCATTCGGTAACGTCACGTCACATTGGACATTGACTCTGAAACCTGACGAGATACAGCTTGCAAATGATATAACTAAGAAAAGTTAAATTTCGAAAACCGGTCCACTATTTATGAAGTCTCCATGTTAAATCCCCAGAGAAATATGGGGATTTAAATGTAACAAGAGGAAATTGTTTTGCCACAACAAAATCAATATTGGATCAAATTTCACGAAATAATACAATTAAATGATACAATTTCATCAAATATTTATTTTATTGCGAAAACAATGATTTCACTATGGGATTTTTTGACGGGAATTATTTATGTTGGGACCGATTTTAAAAAGTTAACCTTTTGTTTTCTTAGTTACATCATTTCCAAGCTTTCGGAGTAATTTCCAACATTGTTCGTTATTTTGCCTTCCTCCTCACTCCCACCTGCTTTTCGCCCCAAGTTAAATTATATTTTTTCGCCGTACAAATAAAAAGAAATGGGGAGGGTGACTTTTTTGTTATTGATGAACAAGTACTTATATTTAATTTGTATACGCCCGTTTGAAAAAACGGGACGTATTATGTATTTATCTTGTACGGGCGGGCGGGCGGGCACAGCTTGTCCACGCAATAACTAGAGACTACTTGACGGATTTCCTATTGATTTTGAAAAATGTCCGATAACTTATCTACCCTTGGCGGCCATTTTTAATTTTCCCACTCTGTATCCTTGTCCATGCCATAACTCAAGTTATACTTCACTGATCGTAACCAAATTCGGTATACAAGTTTATCACGGCAAGATGAAAAAGCCTATTGATTTTCAGTGAGTTATCTCCCCTTGTTGACTGGCCTTGCCTCGACAGGTGCATATTGTGACCTTCGGAACTCTTGTTGTTTTTAAATTTAATATGTTTAATAGCCAAAAGTCCGTCGGCAGCAAAACGTGGAACAGACAGTTGAAAGGTACATAATATGGAGTGTAAATGATCATAACTATTGATCAAGTATACTATTATTATATAATAAAACAATTATTGACTAGTGAGCCATAGAATATGATCTGATATTCACTTGCAGAAAAGTCATATTGACCGAGGCGTTAAATGATCTGATATTCACTGGCAGACAAAAGTCATATTGACCGAGGCGTTCTATGGTCTGATATTCACGGGCAGACAAGTCATATTGACCGAGGCGTTCAATGATCTGATATTCACGGGCAGAAAAATCATATTGACCGAGGCGTTCAATGATCTGATATTCACCGGCAGAGAAGTTATATTGACCGAGGCGTTCTATGATCTGATATTCACCGGCAGAAGAGTCATATTGACCAAGGCTTCTATGATGTGATATTCACGGGCAGACAAGTCATATTGACAGAGGCGTTCAATGACCTAATATTCACCGGCAGAAAAATCATATTGACCGAGGCGTTCAATGATCTGATATTCACGGGCGTTCTATGATGATTTCACAACAATTGCAAAGTATACTTATCTAGCTAAGTATACTTGGAGGGAGTAATCATTTATTTTTCCCGAAATGCATTATTTCATATAGAACTACCCACTGCATGCTATTTGATGATTAAAAGTATGCAGAATTATTATACTGAATTTATTACATTATCTCAGCCAAAATGGCTGTGATAATGTAATACATTCAGTATAATAAAATTAATAAATTTATCCTTAAATTAAAAGTTTCTGCCTGAACGTAGCAAGATAAGAATACTTTGCAATTTTGGTGATTTCGGCTACTGATATTCACTGGCAGAAAAGTCATATTGACCGAGGTGTTCAATGATCTGACATGGCCAGGTGTCGTGAAACAAACAGTAGTCGGCTGTATGTGGTCATTGCATAGCCAGTTACATGCTAAATATCAGTATATGCACATGTATGTCAACTCCCCTTACATGCACATTTTGTAGAACTGCACGTTTTCCGCTTTATTATAAAGGCAATATGTAATTACGGGTATGCATTCAGAGCACCGATCCTTACTGACAAGGCCATGCTAATCTTTACGGCGTGGAACATAAATAGAGTTAAATAATGTGTCAGTTAATATGACGTAAAGGTACATGCCCACACAGTAGGCACAAACTTTTCTTTATATCAGACATTTTCTGGAAAAATAAACATTCATTCACCATTACCCAGCGTATTGATTGGCATTATTATACATTTTATATCAGACGTAAATTTCCACACTGATATCAGGGGCGATAACCGTGTTTCATTAAAATGTTAACGGACATTAATATTTATTCTCTATATTCATTGTTTGATGTGCAATGGTCATACTTTATAATATTTCGAAAATATTATTTTTTCAGTTGACGCATTTAATTAGTATACATAATTATAGTCTGTTTCACGAAAGCTGCCCAAATTTTACGGCCATATAAACAATTCACAAACAATATTATTTTCGATAATATTAAATTAAAGGAAAATTTAAGAATGAGCCTTCTTTTTATTTCGTGAAATTCGGTCAAATATTGATTTTATTACGAAAAATTGATTTCTCTATGGGAATTTAACATGGGGGGAAGGCAGTGTGGGAGGAGTCAAAAAACAAAAATTTTGGAAATTGACTCCGAAACCTGACTAGATAGCTTGGATATGATCTAACTAAGAAAACAAAAGTTAAATTCCAGTATTTCTAAAATTAAAAAAAAATTCCCCATGTTAAATCCCGATAGACATCTTCACTCCGTGTCAGGAAGAAATAGGGGTATACCGTGCATCGGCTGTAAAAGTTTTTTTCTCACTGGATTCTACATACTCATGACCTCTACTAATAATATCAGGCGGATATCAAGAGAATAACCTTGGGCATTTTGAGAAATCCAAGATGGCGGCCAAGATGGCCGCCGCCAGCCAGCCAAAATCAACTTTTCAACTAATATGCTTACAATCATAAGTGATACCACTTTTCTAACTTGGTTTGGTACGAGGAATCCATTTCTGATATTATTTCTGAAATCCAAGTTTCCGGGAAAGGTTAAAGGTCAAGTTCAAGGTCACATTTTCATATATTTGTGTCGCTGTGTTTCTGCTTGCGTGAATATACCATGCATCGACTGTAAACATTCTTAATTGCTGGATTCTACTTACTCATGACATCTACTAATACTATTAGGTGCATAACAAAATAATAACTTGGAGTAGTTTGAGAAATTCAAGATGGCGGACAAGATGGCGGACAAGATGGCTGCCGCTGTCTACGAAAAAAAACACTACTTTTTAACCAATATGCCAAAAATCATAAATTATACCACTTTTCCAACTTAGTTTAGTTCAATGAATTCATTTCTGATATTGAGCAATAAACTTGAGTTTGAAAACAGGGTTGAAGGAGCAAATTTGAGATAACTACCGTGCATTTTGACAATCTGTATTTGGTATCTAACGAATATATTCAAATATCTTCATTACAACACATATGCATTGCTAATATGATGGCTGTCATTTTGAAACTCGGGGTGGGTTACTATTTGTTGTAACACTCAATATCCCCTTTGCACTGACAGAACAATGTGCAAACAAGTCCATTCCCTTTGCAGCTGCATCGTTTTGTGCTACACGGTCTTTCACTGCAGCAGCCACATTTAAGCACTTCTAGTAGGGCAACTGGGGCCAGAGGAGTGTTTGGAGGCACGACGGTCGGGAGTAGAATGGTACTGCCCTCAGGATGGTGCCACCCATGCTCTGTCGGCTTAAGAGTAAGTGGGTCATCTTTGATACAATCCCGCCAGATAGACACGGCCAGATGACCACGCAAGGCATTCTCCCTGAATGCTTCTTCGGTTGGCGGAAGGGAGCACAGTTTTGGGGGCTCAAGAGATTTCCGTCTCATTTTGTTCTGCCAAACTTGCACTCGCGCAGCAGTGAGAGAGTCACAGTGGCTCATGTTATAGCAAGCCAGAATGAATGATCTTGCCTCTGTCAGTAGCTTGTGGTATTGCTCTACAGGCAACGAGCTATCGCCGAACACATCAAACTTCACGGATCCTAAAATTAGAATAAATTAATACTATTATTATAAAATGTGTCATCTACAACTAAACAGCCCGGCTTTATACAGTCTGGTATACGTGTCATTGTATGTAAATGCACATGTACTATAAAATGTATTGTTACACATATATATTGGGGTTACATATTCTTACCGTCCTGCATACTAGTAACATAGCATTTTTTTTACTTAATTGCTTGACTCGTATGAAATGTATCATTACCTGCTTTCAGAACTTTCAACACAATGCCCTTTCCAACTCCATAATGACTAGCCACAGTGTCACATCCCGTGAGAGCGTGTGCCGCAAGCAGATTTGGAACAACTGAGATGTTTCTTTGCAAAGTAGCATCAATATCGATAACAGATCGACCCTTCAGTGGCGATTCCAAGTAGACATGGCCGGCGTGTAATACTGCCAGCTAATACATTTGTTTATTAGTGCATACTAACTATCCCATCACCATAATGTTAGTTCAACTCCATTGTTAGTAGGGCTATATTCTGACCTGAAACATGTAATCAGGTAACTTGTTTTAGTTCGGGTAATTACTACATAAATTTTGTGAGATTTGCAGATTTTGTGGGTGGTACCAGCGCACAGTAGTACAATACAATACATATACATCACATTTAATCAATTAACCTATTATTCTGGGCTAATAATCCATCTACATTTGTAATTCGTAGTTAAATGTTTGACATAACAATTATTCAAATGCTAACCTTTTTTACAGGCAAAAATAAAATATGACGAAAACTGGTATGTGTCGGAATTAGGTATCCACCATGTAAACATCCCAATTCTGTGTAATATCTTCATAAACATTACAAACAATGAAATAGATGCACCTACTTATAGTATATACCATAACAACAGTCAATGTGTAAAACACAGATGCATTTCTCACCAGACTGGACGGCAAACACAACGATAATTAAAATCTTCTTTTTCCATTTGCAGGCGAACTTTTGTTGTTGTTGTTGTTGCTGACAAAATTGACCAGCCGCTGACTTTATGGCATCCCATAATATATACACACCTCACATAGTGTAGTAACCGCAGTTTGTTTCTGGATACTACGAGAAAAACATAGCAGGAACTGAGTGTCACAAAACCTGAAAAATTTGACCTTGAAATTGACCTTTGACCTTGTTCTAGAACTCGGATTTCAGAAATGATGTCAGAAATAGATTCCTCGTATCAAACTTAGTTAGAAAAGTGGTATCACTTATGAATGTATGCATATTGGTTACAAAGTTGATTTTCATCGGCTGGCGGCGGCCATCTTGGACGCCATCTTGAATTTCTCGGATTGCCCAAGGATATCAGCTTGATATCCGCCTGATATTATTAGTAGAGATCCCAATGAACTAGAATCCAGTGAAAAAATTTTTTTTACAGGCGATGCAGGGTTAGGCCAAAAAAACAGCTTTTTCTTCCTGACTACATGGGGAAATTGTTTTTTCATTCTTAATTTTTCCTTTAATTTAATATTATCAAAAGAAATCTTGTTTTTGAATTGTTTATGGAGCCGTAAAATTTGGGCAGCTTTCGTGAAACAGACAGTAAAAACAATCATGCCTCATTTGCATATGAAAATAGCCTGATATGTGTGCAGTGAAACGTCTCTAAACCGGACACCGAGGACGCATTTCTTTGATTAATTTGATTGGTTTCACTGATATTTATGTCTGATGTTAACGTCCGTTCATGATCACAAAGCATACAAACATATCTTAGGGCGCTCATATTCAATAATTACAGCGGAACCTGTCGAAACCGGACACCCTGGGGGTCCCCAGGGTGTCCGGTTTAGAGATGATCCACTGTACATGTACCACCGCTAATCATAAAAAGGAAAACGATGTGAAAACGATATGTGATCGTTCCTTTGTGGAATCTGGAACTAATGCGGGCTGTGATTGCATTGTGAGTCTGCATTAAACTCTGCAATCCGTGGGTTTGATATCATTTGACACACACCATGTGATTTTGTACCTTCGGACATCTGCGTAATTTCTTCATATACGTTTACAAAATTTACAATATTTTCCGTAAATGGCGTCAAAAGTTGACAATTTTCAGAGTACATGCGGAATGAAACATATTGTAAATTTTGTAAACGTATTTCATGAAATTACGCAAATGTCCGAAGGTACAAAATCGCATGGCGTATATCATTTGTGGCTGTGACTGGAGAAATGGGGCTTATGGGATTGACGACCAGTGTAACACCTGTAGTCGATTTCATCAAAATTGCAAAGTATACGTATCTAGCAAAGTATACTTTGAGGGAGAAATCATTTATGTTTTCCGAAATGCATTATTTCATATAGCACCTCCCACTGCATAATATTGGATAATTAAAAGTATGCAGAATTATTATACTGAATGTATTACATTATCACAGCCAAAATGGCTGTGATAATGTAATACATTCAGTATAATAAAAATTAATAAATTTAGCCTAAAATTGAAAGTTTCTCCCTCAAAGTATACTTTGCTAGATAAGTATACTTTGCAATGTTGGTGAAATAGGCTACAGGTCGAATAGCACACTCAAGTAGCCAGACAACGATACATGATTCCTTGTTAGACGGGTGCATGACGGGTGCTTCATTGACGGAATGGCGAACAGTACATATCGTGATCAGACTGTGCGGATTCACAGATTGTGATCAGACTGTGCGGATTCACAGGCTGAACACGATATATACTGGTCGCAAAAAGTCGTAAGCCCAATTTCTCCAGTCGCAGCTGTATTTCATGTTAATTATAATGAAATTGAATCGATTTCAGCAAATAAAATCATTTGTGACTTGATAACGCGGCTGATATGCTTCGGTATTTATGGAAAGTCGCAATAAAAATTAATTAACTTTCATAATGTACATCTAATTTATAACGTTTCCATGGTCACATCCGCAGAAAGAGAAATAATGCCGGCTCTGTTATTTAAGCCCTTATCGCAGTACCGTATTTCGCCGATATTGATTTCGAAGAAGGGCAGTATTTCCCGTAAATAACGGCGAATTTACGGGAAATATTGCACGTTTTCGAGAAATCAATATTGACGAAATACGGTTGATGTTATTTTATTTATTGGTGTTTAACGGCTTATCAACAGCTACAATGTAAGGTATTAATGAGACACGCCATGTGATTTTGTAACTTCGGACATCTACATAATTTCAGGAAATACTTTTCAAAATTTACAATATTTTCCGTAAATGGCGTCAAAAGTTGACAAAATTTTCAGAGTACTCTGAACATTTTGTCACCTTTTGACTTTATTTATAAAATATATTGTAAATTTTATAAACGTACTTAATGAAATTACGCAGATGTCCGAAGGTACAAAATCCCATGGCGTGTCTCATTTAACCCTTTGAACCCGAAAGCCCGCTATAGCGGTTTATGCAAACAGTGCAGATCCAGATGAGCCGGCTCGTAACGAGCCGTCTCATCAGGATCTGCACTTTTTGCAAGTAATTTTCATATCTCTTAGAACAAAAACACCCCCTTTTCATAAATGGACGAATCTGAAAATCATTTTGTGACCATTGGATTGGTCGGAACATTAGCATATCACAGTCCATTCCAGTTCCTTAGGGTTGAAAGGGTTAAGATTCGATTCCGCATTTAACCTTCTGCATTTGGGGTGATGAAATATGGCAATTCTGCAGGAGCCCTATTTTTTTTGGTCAACTTTCGACGTGATTTGAGGACAATATTACTGATTTATGAAAAAATATGGCGATGCGATAAAGGACTTACTGTCTGTTTCACGAAACCTACCCAAATTTTACGGCCATATAAAAAATGCAAAAACAGTATTTTTTTTCGATAATATTAAATTTTATCAAAATTTAATAATGAGCCTTCTTTTTATTTCGTGAAATTTGGTCAAATATTGATTTTATTACGAAAAAATTATTTGTCTGGGAATTTAATATGGGGAAAAAGGAGATGCAGGAGCTGTGGGAGGAGTCAGAAAACGAAAGATTTTTTTTGGAAATTGACTCCGACTAGATACAATGTACAGTAGCTTGGAATTGATCTAACTAAGAAAAGAAGTTAAATTTGGGAAATCGGTCCAGTATTTCTGAAATTCAAAAATATTTCCCCATGTTAAATCCCCATAGACATCTTGTGAAGATGTCTATGGGGATTTAACATGGGGAAATTGCTTTTTCGCAATAAAATCAATATTTGACCAAATTTCACGGCAGTTTCCGTGAAACAGACAGTAATATCGGAGTCGGGCCCATTAATTTCGAATAATTGAAGTATACGAGATTCTCTGCCTCGTCGCATTGAAGTGATTACATGTCGTACAGCGAATATTTCTTTCTGATTCCACAAATGAACGATTGCCTATCGTCTGCAAATCGTCTTCAAATTTTTTTCTCTTTTTTTTTAAAATTAGAAAATGATGTTTTTGTTGGATTAAACGTGTCACGTATTAGTATTAAACAATTTCGACTGTCCAATCGCCACATAGACGGGGCAAGCATACTGTGTCTGTACATGTGTGTAGTGTATATTATGTTTACCCACCAAATATGGACCTGTCATCACTGCACACGTTCTAAATGAGTGTACAGGGGCGGCTCTGGATGGTGGGGGGGGGGGGGGTCCGGGGTTCACACCCGTTATCCGGAGATACGCAACTAGGGGAGGAGAACATGGAAAGGGAACGCACAAACTAGTGGGAATTTGGAGGGTTTGTAAAATTAGCTAAAACAATATATTTTATGCATGATCAGAACAATGTGAGCTTGCAACGTTGAGGAAGAATGATTGAAGCACATGTAGCAAAAATATTGAGCTCGAACGCCGTCGTAAAAGTTGAAAATTTATAAATTCAATATAGGATTTTATTTTTTTTTGTCATTTTTGTTTAAAAAATCGTCTTTCCTGCACCAATCGTATGCTTTTCAGCACTATCAGGCATACAGTTATGTTTGCTGATCATTTACACTGATACCTTGAAAGCGACAGCGACCAGGATCTTCTGAGAAAAAAATGGCGGCCGTTTTATGCACCGTGGTATAGCGCAAAATGGTGCACAAAAACTATGGGACTGGAGGACACAAATTGGGGGACGAGTGCACACAAACTGTGGAACGCGCTGCACAGAAAATGCCAATATACGTGGGTTTTAAGTTGCAAATTCACGTATGTATTTACAAAAATATTATATTTGCAGACGAGGATCCACGAATATTTACGCAGGGGCCGGTCCAAATGTGTCTGTAAGGAATTTATGCAAGTTTTTAATCAATATTCACCACAATTATGCATTGTTTTAGTAAGTTCGCTGTTCAATGCAGGCTTCTTTAGCAGCGCTCGTTTATTAATGGGCGAGCAGAGCCTCATTTCGTATGCAATCAGTAAACCCGTTTAATACATATCACACATTAAACCATAGGTCACCACCTAAACTCGCACCACACTTCGTTTATAACTTGAAGCACGGGGTTTGGGAGAATCAACCATGCGGAACTGAGTTAACCATGCTAATCGATGACCAGGCGAAGTAGTGCAGCCAAGGTCAGGGCCGGATCCTGGATTTTGAGAAAGGGGGGGGGGGGGGGCGTGGGTGAGGGGGGTATGTGGGTCCTCCCCTAGAAAATTTAGAAAATTTGAGTGTCTCTGATGCATTTTCCTGGCATTTGAGAACAGAATACTGATAGCCTTTTCTAATCTGAATAAAAAAAATCATTGCTTCGTCAAAAATAGGGGGGGGGGGGGGGGGGGTGTACGCCTCTCACGCCCCCACCCCCCACCCCCCTGGATCCGGGCCTGAAGGTGCAACTCAATCTTATTATCATTGGCGTTAGCAAGACGTTTGGCAATGATAACCATATGAGAGTGTCCTGTGTATTCTCGAGGCAGATAGCGACACATTCCAGTCAGAATTATCCCGGAATAAGGACCGACTCTCATTGCAATTGAGATACTGCACAGTCCGTCAGCGGGCTGCAAAACACACATAGAGCACCCACCGCCACAAGTTTAAGAACTTTCCACCGGTAAAGACAGTGATGCTGGAGCGCGAGTGGCCTAGGGTGTAGCGAGATGGACTGTGGATCGGAGGTCCCCGAACTGCGCAGGTTCGAGACGCGGTCGGAGCCGGCGTGTTGTGTCCTTGAGCAAGACACTTTGTGGTGGTGATCGTGTAAATATTTTACACACATGTAATACATGCATGGTGACTGTCTAGATGGTACAATGTACACAGATAAGACGTACCGCAGTTACCCTTGGTGATGGGAAATAAAGAGATATCTCGCTAGGACGAGGGTGCTCGAGGACACCGGAGGAATATATATACATACAATACAATTGCAGTGTTACTTAGTATAAGTATGGTGTTTATATGTTGTATATACACATCACGGTGCTCTCCGACAAACAGTGGGTGCTACAGAAACAACAACGATTGCGTCACAAACATTCTATGACGGACGGAATGGTCGTAGGACGAACGAATGCACTTGTGAATCGATGGATTGGTTATCGCAGACAAAACTTTATGGCGACCCCCCGAAATTCTGCGGATGAAATCATGTCGACTTGTCGTATGCCGTGCAAGCTTGCTGTGGTCTTTCTCCGGGTACTCCGGGTTTCCTCCGAGTTTAGGTGGTGACCTATGGTTTAATGTGTGATATGTATTAAACGGGTTTACTGATTGAAATACGAAATGAGGCTCTGCTCGCCCATTAATAAACGAGCGCTGCTAAAGAAGCCTGCATTGAACAGCGAACTTACTAAAACAATGCATAATTGTGGTGAATATTGATTAAAAACTTGCATAAATTCCTTACAGACACATTTGGACTGGCCCCTGCGTAAATATTCGTGGATCCTCGTCTGCAAATATAATATTTTTGTAAATACATACGTGAATTTGCAACTTAAAACCCACGTATATTGGCATTTTCTGTGCAGCGCGTTCCACAGTTTGTGTGCACTCGTCCCCCAATTTGTGTCCTCCAGTCCCATAGTTTTTGTGCACCATTTTGCGCTATACCACGGTGCATAAAACGGCCGCCATTTTTTTCTCAGAAGATCCTGGTCGCTGTCGCTTTCAAAGTATCAGTGTAAATGATCAGCAAACATAACTGTATGCCTGATAGTGCTGAAAAGCATACGATTGGTGCAGGAAAGACGATTTTTTAAACAAAATGACAAAAAAAAATAAAATCCTATATTGAATTTATAAATTTTTAACTTTTACGACGGCGTTCGAGCTCAATATTTTTGCTACATGTGCATCAATCATTCTTCCTCAACGTTGCAAGCTCACATTGTTCTGATCATGCATAAAATATATTGTTTTAGCTAATTTTACAAACCCTCCAAATTCCCACTAGTTTGTGCGTTCCCCTTTCCATGTTCTCCTCCCCTAGTTGCGTATCTCCGGATAACGGGTGTGGGGTTGCAACCCCCCCCCCCCCCCCGTTCAGCCACGGAGCTTACACAGTTTACCACCAGTTGGAGTCTGAATTTAAATGCCGTAAAACACAGGAAAGTGCATTTCGAAGAGCTCGAAAATAGGACACCCCCTAGTCTACGGACGGTACGGGAGTAGATTGCAAGAGTTACCTTCGCAACTAGACACAACCCCCCCCCCCGTTCACCAAATGCTGGATCCGCCCCCGGTGATGTTTTCGATTTATACTTCCATGTTCTGCTCTCATATAAGGAGGAAATAAAGAATATTATTATTATTATTAATTAAAGAAACGAAAATGATATGTACATATAAACGGCACGACATGCGATGACAGAAACGACAAGCGTTTAATTAGCCGGTAGCCGTTGTTGCGTACAGAAACATCCAAACGATATTCGTTCCTATGCATACCGTTGTACAAAACGATCGTATTTACTTCGTTTTCCATTTGTTTCGTTTGCAAGGTGTATGATCACGTGGTACTAACAACAATAACAAGTACTGAAACTTCCAGAATCTATCCGATTCAAAGTACATGATGAAATATGGCGCCTCAAACGCGTCTTGTTAAGCTGCATTTGGTGGTCTCTGTACTTTGGTCCAAACTTCTGTCGTTTTTGCGAGGAATCGATTTCCGTGTCGGTAGACACGGAACTCGATTCTTGGCAAAAACAACATAAGTATGTGCCGAACTCCCGGGACCACCAAATGTAGCTCATGACGCGTTTGCTGCGCCATATTTCATCAAAATCCGTTGCATATTAAGGAAAATATCAAATAATACTTACCTTGGAGTGGGCAAGATTTCAACACTTTCAGCCACTGTTGTTGTTGTTATTACCACGTGATCATGCACCTTGGTTTGTGTACCTTCTACAAGTCTTTTGTGTGTGGTTGGTCGGGAGCACGCGAAGGGTAACGATCGGGGTTCATCCTTACCGGAATGCTGACTTATATGGTTTGGCCCTCATGTACAGTTTGGCCTTCTGATACTTGAGAGCTAAATCCTGTTATGCCCATTAAAACGTAATACGATTAGTGCTGAACATATCACTTTTAGGGTTGGAGCAAAGTGACTCTGGTGTGGAATTGACCTGGCACCAGTTCAGGATATTTTAATTTCAGGGCTGAATATATATTGTTCTGTAAATATTGAGTTTTGATTTTGGGAATTTCCCTCAATTTGGACAGGTTAAATACGGGATAGTTCAACGCGTTGGCCCGGCCTTAAATGACCTTAGCTGTTGATAGGCCGTTAAACACTAATCAATCAATCAGGTCTTCGTTGTAGCTACTGATTCCGATATTCTTTCCATGAATTACATCGCTCCATGCACTTAAAGTTTCACCAGACTTAAAGTTTCACTGAATGGCGATCAAAGTAATCCCTGATAACACGTATGATCAGGGACTTCGTTGGCCGCATTCCGAGAAATGCTGTTTCTCGTCGATGATGCGCAAGTTAATCCAATCGCCTTTGATATTCTCAGAAAGGAATATTAAAGGTACTTGCCCACTCAGCAGGAATAAAATGTTCTTTATAGGAATTGTAATAAGTGTATAATTGTGTCACTATTCCACCAGTTCTAAAAATTACAAGTGCCCGCTATACAGATATAATCATTTAGTAATATTTATTTACTGATAGTGACGTGCGGTGGTATCAGGCTATGAGGCATGATATTTTTTAGTTATTTATACTAATTAAATGCGTCACATGAAAAAATAATATTATAGACAGATTATAAAGTATGATCATTACACATCAAAAAATAACTACAGAGAATAAATAGTAATGTCCGTTAACATTTTAAGGAAACATTGTTATCGTCCCTTGATATCAGTGTGGAAATATTATGTCTGATATAAAATGTATAATAATGCCAATCAATGCGTGGGCTATTGGTGAATGAATGTTTATTTTGCTAGAAACTGTCTCCGATGATGTCTCCGATAGAAAGAACAGTGTGAGCCTACTGAGTGGGCATGTACCTTTAAAGGTACATGCCCACTCAGTAGGCACATAATGTTATTTATATCGGAGATATGATCTGCGACATTTTCTGGCAAAAAAAACATTCATTCATCATTACCCCACGTATTGATTGGCATTATCATACATTTTATATCAGACGTAAATTTCCACTGATATCAGGGGCGATAACCGCGTTTCCTTAAAATGTTAACGGACATTACTATTCTCTGTATTTATTTGTTGATGCGCAATGGTCATACTTTATAATCTGTTGAAAATATTATCCGTTCAGGTGACGCATTTAATTAGTATAAATAATTAAAAAATACCATGCCTCATTTGCATATGAAAATAGCCTGATACCACCGCGAGTCACTATCAGTACACTATATGAAATGATTATATCTGTATTTTTAAAACTGGTGGAATAGTGTCACAATTATACACTTATCTAATTCCTATAAAGAACATGTTGTGCCTACTGAGTGGGCATGTACCTTTAATGAACAGTCAATGTTCAATATTATCAAATTTAAAAGAGTGGATAGCCTATTAATCCAATCGACTTTGATATTCTCAGAAAGAAACATTAATCATGTAAATCAATGATTATCAAATTTAAGGAGTAATGACTTATAATTATAAGTTGCACATGCCGTGAAACGTACATGTAAGGTCATCGTCTCATGTCGTATAAATAGAGAATAGTAGGTTAGTGCCGTGAACATGGTGAAAAATATCTGGCAAGGCTTAGGAAACGGGATAGGCGAGGCTCTGCCGAGCACATCCCGTTTCCGTGCCGCGCCAGATATGTTTCCCATTCACGGCTACTATTCTATTTATTCCGGCAACACCTACAAATGGCCTTAAAATGAAAAAAATTTAACCAGGCTCAGCCACCGCACATATTCATACACAGTGAGGGCCTCATGGAAGATTAGTTTATAACTAAATTATTATTATTAGGTCGTATTGACAGGATATCAAAATGTTTCACGGCACCGTGTTTCACGGCACATACACACTGTGTTGACGGGATAATGTAACAATACACGCCATGTGATTTGTACCTTCGGACATATGCGTAATTTCATGAAATATGTTTACAAAATGTACAATATTTTCCGTAAATGGCGTCAAAAGTTGACAACATGTGATGTATTGACACGCCATGTGATTTGGTTCCTTCGGACATCTGCGTAATTTAATTAAATACGTTTACAAAATTTACAATATGTTTCACAAATAAAGTACATACTTTGAAAATGTTGTCAACTTTTGACGCCATTTACGGAAAACATTTTACATTTTGTAAACATATTTCATGAAATTACGCATATGTCCGACATGTATGTTCCCCAGTGGCTCAACCTATAGTTCCGTTGCCCACACAGTTGTACATGTACACAACCGCGTGCGTTACTCTTGCCCAGATGTCAACGTTTCTCAACATCTACATGTATTGGCAATCTCCACTCCCATACACATCCTCCTGTGTTAATCTTGTCCAGATGTCAACGTTTCTCAACATCTACATGTATTGGCAATCTCCACTCCCATACACAACCTCCTGTGTTAATCTTGCCCAGATGTCAACGTTTCTCAACATCTACATGTATTGGCAATCTCCACTCCCATACACAACCTCCTGTGTTAATCTTGCCTAGATGTCAACGTTTCTCAACATCTACATGTATTGGCAATCTCCACTCCCATACACAACCTCCTGTGTTAATCTTGCCCAGATGTCAACGTTTCTCAACATCTACATGTATTGGCAATCTCCACTCCCATACACAACCTCCTGTGTTAATCTTGTCCAGATGTCAACGTTTCTCAACATCTACATGTATTGGCAATCTCCACTCCCATACACAACCTCCTGTGTTAATCTTGTCCAGATGTCAACGTTTCTCAACATCTACATGTATTGGCCAGATGTCAACGTTTCTCAACATCTACATGTATTGGCAATCTCCACTCCCATACACAACCTCCTGTGTTAATCTTGTCCAGATGTCAACGTTTCTCAACATCTACATGTATTGGCAATCTCCACTCCCATACACAACCTCCTGTGTTAATCTTGCCCAGATGACAACGTTTATGACCTTATATTGGCAATCTCAACTCCCATACACAATCGCCTGCGTTAATCTTGCCCAGATGTCAACGTTTGTGATCATCTATTAGCAATCTCCACTCCCATACACAACCGCCTGCGTTAATCTTGCCCAGATGTCAACGTTTAGGACCATCTATTTGTAATCTCAACTGCCATACACAATCGCCTGCGTTAATCTTGCCCAGATGTCAACGTTTGTGATCATCTATTGACAATCTCCACTCCCATACACAACCGCCTGCGTTAATCTTGCCCAGATGTCAACGTTTATGACCATCTATTGGCAATCTCAACTGCCATACACAAACCGCCTCCTGTGTTTTAAGTCTTGCCCAGATGTCCAATGTTTTAATGAACATCTATTGGCAATCTCAACAACTCACATACACAACCTCCCTGCGTTTAATCTTGTCCAAGATATCAACGTTTTATGGGATCCATCTATTGGCAATCCTCAACCTCACATACAACAACCACCTGCGTTTAATCATTGGCCCGCAAGATTCGATACTGTATGTATGTTAATACAGATATATTTGTATAGCACTGTGTATTGTTCTTACTGTTACACAGTCTTTACTGAATTCTCCCCATTCATGTAGCACCAAATTGTATTCATGTGTTTGTCATATTATGAGTGGTGTGTCTCAAACGTAATAAGAGGTAAAACTGGACAATGGCTGGTATTACGGGGCGCCATGCAGGACAGGTTAATTATGTGTACAAAATTGAGTTTTGTAACACTAAAAATCACAAAATTCAATTCTGTGTCACAAAATTCAATTCTGTGTCACAAAATTCAATTCTGTCAATTCTGTGTCACAAAATTCAATTCTGTGTCACACAATTCAATTCTGCATACGTTTCGTATACAAAATTCATTTTTGTTATAAAGGATTCAATTTTGTAAGACAGAATTGAGTTTTGTGAAGAAAATTCAGTTTTGTGGGACAGAATTCATTTTTGTCCACAAAAATTAGTTTGCGTAGGATAGTCTATGTCATCTCTACGTTGATTGGTTGAGATCGGTCTTAGTCCATTTTACTAGATGGTGGAGTACACTTGCAGGTTTAAATATTTCAATGCGAAAATATAACCCAATATATCAATATTATATTTCTTTATGGACAGTTATTTTGGTTATATTATGATTACAAATGAGTGGTCACACCATATAAGCAATACTTTGAAGGACAAATAAGAAAAATATTCAGAATTTTCCCTCAATTATGTAAACAGGGTCAAACATAAAGTAGCCGGGACATAGCTAGACCTGAGAGCAAGCCCATATATAGAGAATACCAGGCTAGTGTATTTTGATATCAAGTTTATCAGGCAAGGCTAGGAAACGCGTAGGAATTCCGAGGCTTGCCGAGGAATTCCTACCGTTTCCGAGCCGAGCCTGATAAACTTGATATTAAAATACACTAGCATGGTCTTCTATCTATCAGATAACGTTTTATGCTCGAAAATGACATTAGATGGCGTCGTATTCTAACAGTAGATCTAACCTTGTGAAACAAATGGTATTGGATCTGTGTCTACTAGTTGCGAAGTTACGTGTTCGCAACTATGTGTCTACATGCATTATTTACAGTATACACCATCTTAGTATCCATGGTATCTACACAAATACTACAAATGGTTTCCTCAAATGGCCCAATACACACATTCTGTTTATAAACACAGACAGCAGTCAGAACACAAAGTGAATTTTGTGGCACAGAATTGAATTCTGTGGCACAAAAGTGAATTTTGTGACACGGAATTGAATTTTGTGGCACAAAAATGAATTTTGTTGACAAAATTGAGCCCTGTCCCACTTGGCGCCCCGTAGGTACACGCTAAAATTACCGACATGGCAACTCCATGCACTGTGTAGGATATAGTAAGAAGAGAATGTTCACATGTATGGTATGCTTATATCCCATCCCATTTATGAAGCAATTATGCATGAATCATTGCATGATCAGTAGCCGATTTCATCAACATTGCAAAGTATACTTTACTAGCAAAGTATACTTTGAGGGAGTAATAATTTATTTTTCCTGAAATGCATTATTTCATATAGAACTAACAAATGCATATATTTCATGATTAAAAGTATGCAGAATTATTATACTGAATTTATTACATTATCACAGCCAAATTGGCTGTGATAATGTAATAAATTCAGTATAATAAAAATTAATACATTTATCATAAAATTGAAAATTTCTCCCTCAAAGTATACTTTGCTACTAAAGTATACTTTGCAATGTTGATGAAATTGGCTACAGGGGCCCCACGGGTCCCATGGGTCCTGAATACGGCTGATATTACATGTAACCCGAATTATCTGTCTGTAGCGCAGGGCGATTTACATGTAAGTCAACTGCGCTACAGACAGATAATTCGGGTTATAGAGAATAGTAGGTTAGTGCCGTGAATGTGAAAAAATATCTGGCAAGGCTCAGGAAACGGGATGGGCGAGGCTATGCCGAGCACATCCCGTTTCCGTGCCGCGCCAGATATTTTTTCCCATTCACGGCACTAACCTACTATTCTATTTATCCCGTCAACAGCTACAAATGGCTGTAAAATGCAAAAATAGTATTGACTGGATATTAAAAATGTTTCACGGCACCGTGTTTCACGGCACATGCGCACTGTGTTGACGGGATAAAAGCTGTTATGTGACAATATATTCTTCTACTGTCTGTTCCACGTTTTTCTGCCGACGAACTTTTGGCTATTAAACACATTAAATCTAAAAAATATTTAAAAGTAAGTACTTTTTCATCAATAACAAAAAAAGTCACCCTCCCTGAACAAAATTGTTTGATGAAATTCCATCAAATATTGATTTTATTGCGAAAAAACGATTTTCCTATGGGAATTTAACATGGGGAGTCGATTTCCAAAACTTTTCGTTTTTTGATCCTGAAGGATCAAAACACGATTTATTTTGGAAATTGACTCCGAAACCTGGCGAGATAGCTTGAAAATGATGCAACTAAGAAAACAAAAGTTTGATTTTGAAAATCGGTCCACAAATAAAAACAAATCTATTTTTAGCCCCCATGTTAAATTCCCATAGGAAGATCGTTTTTTCGCAATAAAATCAATATTTGATGGAATTTCATCAAATAAAATATATTGGGGAAGGTCAATTGTTTTTTTATTGATGAAAAAGTACTTATTTTTAAATATTTTTTAGATTTAATGTGTTTAATAGCCAAAAGTTCGTCGGCAGAAAAACGTGTAACAGACAGTAGTAAACTAATTGCGGACTGAATACATGTACATCAATGAGGTCGGAGTCATCGGCAAGGAGTAATACATTTGACCGATTTCTACAGATACGAACCGACATGGTTACATGTAGCGGGTAAGCCTGACGTATATTAACCACTGTGGAATATGAAAAACGATTATTGCTCTGTGGAATATGAAAAACGAGTATTGCTATCACGAATAATTAGCCTCCAAGATGGTTCTGTATTGTATTGTATTTCCATTATTCGCATACGACTAATTAGCTGAATCGTAACAAATACAATAATGGTCTGTACACAAATGTAAATGTCACCGTTCTTTTAAAGGCATTGAAAGCTGAAAGTATTTTTACGGCTCAGAACGTGTGTGTGTAACGTAATATAAGACGCGCCATGTGCTTTTGTAACTTCGGACATCTGATTAATTTCATTAAATGCGTTTACAAAATTTACAATATGTTTCAGAAATAAAGTCAAAAGTTGATACAATTTTCAGCGTACATGCGGAATCATATTCCGCATGTACTCTGAATATTTTGTCATCTTTTGATGCTATTTACGGAAACTATTGTAAATGTTGTGAACGTATTTCATGAAAATACGCAGATGTCAGAAGGTACACAATCACAGTGTCTCATATGAGCAGTCTAAAGGTTAAATCATTATCGAGTGTCTAATTCGTATTATTATTTATCACACAGCTCCAGATAAGCTTCGTATTTGCTTAAATACCCAATTAAATTTGCCAAAAACCCAATTGAAATCAGACGTAGCGAGTATCAAAAAGCAATAAAACTTTTCTGGTACCATTATCATGCTGCAGAAAACAATAAACAGACCACAAATATAGCAGAGTTGTTCTTATTTTCCATGAAAAGACATCTTGGTATTTCATTAGAATTGTCTGATGAAATGCCAATACATGTTTTCATTTCGAAGCAATCTATTCAATAATTGCCGTCTGTTGATGTGTAAACAGTAGTGTGATTTAACTTTACCCAATTTCAATTTTGAAATATCAAATTGTCCAGAAATGATGGGAGTGAAAATACTCAATTACTAATTCCTTATCTGGAGCCCTGTATCAATGTAAGTGTAGTGAATACATGTTTTAATACTGTCTCAAATTAAAGTTAAATCAATTATGTGAGCTACAAATGTATCAGGGGCCCGTTTCACTAAACCTCGTACGACTAAAATGTTCGTAAGTGAAACTTTAAGATCGTCTGGAAATTTCAATTGATGGATTTACATTTATTGAGCATAGGCTGCATATGCAGCCTATGCTCAATAAATGTAAATTCAATGATTGTTTACAAGAAAACAGTGTTAATGTGAAATGTACAGACAATCATAAGTTTGCAGTTACGAACATTTTAATCGTACGAAGTTTAGTGAAACGGCCCCTAGGTGCCTAGTTGGTTGTCAGTTTACAATATTCAGAGATAAAATTTTAAACACTATGCTGAGTTCCCCTTTTCCATAGAAATTATTGTCGTATTTTATTGAAATAATAGTTCAAACTCTGGTGGCAGTATTTTCAATACTTTGATTATAATTAGAAAACTTATAATGCAATTTAAAGGTACATGCCCACTCAGGCACAAACTGTTCTTTATATCAGATACATCATCAGAGACATTTCCTGACAAAATGAACATTCATTCACCATTTCACCACGTAATGATTGGCATTATTGTACATTTTATATCAGAGGTACATATTCACACTTATATCAGGGGCGACAACCGTGTTTCCTTAAAATGTTAACTGACATTACTAATTATTCTCTGTATTTATATTTTGATGTGCAATGATCATACTTTATAATCTGTCGAAAATATAATTTGGTCAGGTGATGCATTTAATTTGTATAAATAATTAAAAAAATATCATGCCTCATTTGATTATGAAAACGGCCTGATAGCACCGCGCGTCACTATACAGACATACAATGTAACAATTGATTAATATTTATTTTAATGATAGTGATGCGCGGTGGTATCAGGCAATTTTCATATGCAAATGAGGCATTATATCTTTTAATTATTTATTCTAATTAAATGCGTCACCTGAACAAATAGTATTTTCGACAGATTTTAAAGTATGCTCATTGCGCATCAAAAAATAAATACAGAGGATAAATATCGTCCCTGATATCAGTGTGAAAATTTACTTTACGTCTGATTATAAAATGTATAATCATGCCAATCAATACGTGGGGTTAATGGTAAATGAATGTTTATTTTGCCAGAAAATGTCTCAGATGATGTCTGATATAAAGAAGAGTTTGCGCCTACTGAGTGGGCATGTACCTTTACATTAAAAACAACTAAAACGATGTATAAACATTTAAACGGAAATGCATTGTATCATTTTCGTATACAAAAAAAAAAGATAATAGTTTCTATGTACATATCGTTTTCACTGCGTTTTCCATTCGGATTCGTTCGTTTCGTTTGGAAACAATCAACAACTATTTGCCGTAGGTAAAATGTACTTTCAAAGGTTTAACCTTTATTTAGTTTACAACGGTTACAAACAAGCGCGACAACATGTTTACAAATGCTTTCGTTGGCACAAGGGCGGTCATTCATGTGGGAAGAAACCGGAGTACCCGCAGGAAACCCACTTGTCCGATCTGGCGACCACCATACCACCTCGCAGACTGCCTCGGCTGAGGATCGAACCAGCCACCGCAATGGTGAGAAGCGCGCTCGTTACCGATTATACTTTCATAAGATAAGAGAATCACGAGTATATCGTCATTGTTTTCGCCATAATAGAATTCAAGGTGCATGATCACGTGGTTACAACAACAACAACGTCGCCCACTCCAAAGTAAGTATTATTTTATATTTTCCTTAATATCAACGGATTTTGATGAAATATGGCGCAGCAAACGCGTCTTCATGAGCTGCATTTGGTGGTACAGGGAGTTTGGAACAGACTTATGTCGTTTTTGCTAAGAATCGATTTCCGTGTCGGAGACACGGAAATCGATTCTTCGCAAAAACAACAGAAATTTGGGCGAAAATACAGAGGCCACCAAATGCAGCTTTACAAGACGCGCTTGATGCGCCATATTTCATCAAAATCCGTTACGTAATAAGGACACTATAAAAGAATACATACTTTGAGTCAGATGGATTCTGGAAATTTCAGTACTTGGTGTTGTTGTTGTTAGTACCACGTGATCATACACCTTGGAATTTGAAAGTCAAGGAAAATACTACGTACTGTCTGTTTCACGAAACCTGCCCAAATTTTTCAGCCATATAAACCGCAATGCAAAAACCTGTTTGTTTCGTATTCCAATATTGATTTTATTGCGAACAAACAATTTCCGCATGTTAAATCCCCATAGACATCGTCTATCGGGATTTAAAGGTACATGCCCACTCAGTAGGCACGAAATGTTCTTTATAGGAATTAAATTAAATTAAATGATTGTGTCACTATTCCACCAATTCTAAAAATTACGAGTGCCCGCTATACAGATATAATCATTTAGTAATCTTTATTTTACTGATAGTGACGCGCGGTGGTATCAGGCTATTTTCACATGGTGAATGAATGTTTATTTCGCCAGAAAATGTCTCAGATGCTGTCTCTGATATAAATAACATTGTGTGTCTACTGAATGGGCATGTACCTTTAACATGGGGACATATTTAGGATTTCAGAAATACTGTCCCGATATTCAAAATTTAACTTTTGTTTTCTTAATTAGATCATTTCCAAGCTATCTAGCCAGTCAATTTTTCGTTGTTTGGCTCCTCCACCAGCTCCATGTTTTCTTCCATAGACAAATCAATTTTTCATAATAGAATCAATATTTAACCAAATTTCAAGTAAAACACTTGATTGAATTTCTTCAAATAATATTTTTTGGGGAGGGTGACTTTTTTGTTATTGATGAAAAAGTACTTACATTTAAATATTTGTAAAATTTAATGTGTTTAATAGCCAAAAATTCGTCGGCAGAAAAACGTGGAACAGACAGTAGTACATGTATCATTAATTGACGTCGCTGTACTACATGTACATATATAGCAAACATAAATAATTCCAGCACAAAATAATTTACACAATTCCCTAACATTTGATTGGCCCGTAGCAAGTCTCTGTCCAAAATGTATATCCCAGTAAACTGCCACGCCGAACTACTTTCCGTAACCGTGAGGCGCAGTTAAAATAATTCTTAAGAAAACGGAAAATAAACACATTTTCTTGATGAATTTATTTAAAATGCTGGAATTATAAGGAATGAATGGCCTTTTTGTTGAATTTATCGGGGATATAAACTTGGAAAAGTCGCGGGAATACTGGACGAGGCCTTAAAAAATTACAATTTTCGAAAAAAAAGAAAAACAATTTTTTTTGTATCGCTTCGTCCAGTATTCCCTCGACTTTTCCAAGTTTATACCCCGATACATTCCACAAAAGGGCCATTCACTCCTATAATACATTTCAATTTCGATAACTCGTGAACCTCTTCACCGATGGTGATAATATTTGGCCACAAAGGCCAAGGTCGCTGAACATTTATGTTCCCTTTGTTTGTAAGTCAAAAATGACGTTGTTTTTTTTGTTTTTTTTATCAAGGTTGCATTTAAGGTAATTAGTTTAGCGATAACGATACCCTTGTTATAATCACATTAACAGGCAAAAGTCATATTTGGTTAATTAAATAAAAAACAGTGGCGCCAATGTACAATTATTCCCAGGTCAATATGGAAAATTCAAGATGGCCGCCAAATATCCAAGATGGCGGCGAACAAAATTCAACTACACCACCGCCTGGGCTAATATTGCCGATAGTTGTAAATTATGTTCTTTCAAAATGCTTGAATATTGTGCTTGACATCAAGCAGTTTGATTGCCTGAGCCTCAGCTGTGCTACAGCTCAGGCTCAGCCAATCAAAGTGCTTGATTGCCCTTTGAGATTGCCATTAGATGTTCAGAAACGCTGGCATATTGACAAGTTTAACGCAAGTTAAATTGTATGGTTTTTTTGTTGAGGGCGATAATGATAATTGTCAAATGCCTGTAGTTCCTACCACAGGTACCAGGAAAAACTACCTGCTATCTAGTTTCTAATATAAATTATAACACTTATACTAGAAACGATACTGACATTCGATTTTTTCAGTCGCCTGTGCTTCGTACCAACGTTTAATAAAAGTATCGAATTCGTTTCAAAACGGGATTGGTTCTGGTCAGAGTCGGAACTCTTGCTGTGTATACAGTCAGACAGAATAAAGCCGAATTGAGCCGAATCACTGATTCTGACGTCATTTCTATTCCTAATAACTGCTTATTTCCACCGTGATACCGGTGTTAGGTCAGAATTCTGCAGTTTCAGCTTTTTCATTTGCTGTTGCGCTTTCTGACCTTCCTTTAAATTTGTTACAAATGCGTCTTTCACTCGCCGCTCCAGCGACTTGACCTGCTGTTGGTCTTTTGGCGCCCTCTGGCGAATGTCCTCACGTTTCTGCGCGCGCTGCTGGATCATCTCGCGGTAATAAATAGCGTCCTTTGTGATTGGCTGTATCAACGGTGTTTTCCCTTGAATAAACCAATGAACGAGTACGGAATTTGATTTCTCAAGCTGCTCGTTCACGCGCATGCGCTGACGTATCTGAATACGCTCCTGTCTGTTAACCTTTCGACCGTCACCATCTTTCTTTTTAGTATTTCCGAACGGAACCGGTACCCGGACGTTATGCACGCCGAACATGAGCGGACTCAGTATCGTGACCCGCTGACCCTGCGGCGAAGCGAGACGGCGCGTTAGTTTCGTCTCTGCAAACAGTTTAATCATGGACACTGTGTGGGGGTTCTTCTTGGACACCATCCGCTCAAACATCTTCGTGCTCAGGTGAAACCACGTGGATGTAGACGAACAGATGACGGTGAAGACGTTCCTGTTGAGACCCAGCAGCAGCTCGCAGTCACAGATGACCTCGCCTTCCTCAATGAGGCAAAGGTCAACGAGTCGATCCAGCAGGAGGCGCTCCGCCGCCGCGTACCCATCCTTCCGGCGGATGTAAGTAAGGGGGGTGATCCCCTGTAGGTGACGATCGCTCCTCTCGCACCGGAGATCATTTCTGAAATGTGACTGTGACATGAGAAATGGGGCTAATGGGATTAGTGACCAGCGTAGCTCCTGATGATATAGCGGACTCATATAGCATGATAACGATCTACAGTCGCAACTATGCTACAAGCTACCTCCGGATAGCAATTACCTGTCTATAGCAGCCATACCTTTGTTTACCCGATATTTCAATTACTGAACATTTGAAAAAACACCACATGTGAACAAAGAATATATTTCTCTTTCCGTGGCTGGCCTTTTTTCACAGGTTCCACTGTATATTGATTGTTAGAAGCATGACGGGTGTTTCCTTGACGGAACGGCGAACGGTGCAGATCCTGATCAGACTGTGCGGATGCACAGGCGGATCTGGATCTACACTGGTCACAAAACCAGTTAACCACACACAAACAAATACAATTATACGGATTTCAGAATGTACAAGAATACACGTGTCACGCGACAACGTGATGTAAATAGAGTTTCCGTGGCCAAAACATGTACCTAACAATATTGGGGGACTTTGGATTTTTCTTTCTTCGGAGTAAGTGAACATATTGTTTAATGCATGCAGAACTATTACAGACCGGCTGCAGGTCATGTACAACTAGGTCCCATAGCATCCATACGGATGGTAAAGGTATGAGAGACTGGCCTTATTGGATGGGATTCGGTTACATTATATAGTAACACTAATTGGTGTGTTCTAACCTCACAGTTGGATAAAGCCTGGTAGGGATGGTAAATGTGGGCCACCACTATCGATTTTTCCTGTACAACCTAACCAACTACCACACATGTTGCTATTCTTTGATACTTTCATTTTTTGTATGAATGTTGTGGGACCTATTTTATCATGCTTGTAACCTGCACACATTCTGCAATGGATATTCACTAATTAAAATATGGGTTTAATTATTGTTAAGAAAGATAAATTCAATTTCATGTAACCACCCTTGTGGCGCAGAAGGTCAGCGGTTGGAATTAAAACCGCCTCACATGACAAATATGTTCCAACTTACAAAATAATCCAAGAACCATCTATGCTTGAAAAAGGTGTACATTATACATTCTAATGTACTCCATAAATATCACGCAATCTGATTGGCTAATTGGTTCAATATGTATTCCTGCGCCAGTGTTAAAGGAGTGCATTAGAAATAGGTTAACCGCATTGTAATGTTGAAATTTGCGGCGATATCAGAAAATGATAGGTTGGAAAACATGTTTAATGGCTCCGCGCTAGCGGAGCCATTAAACATGTTTTCCGACCTAACAGTTTTCCGACCTATCTTTTTCTGATATACGCCGCAAATTTGAAATTTCACAATACAGTTAACCCTATATTAACATGCTTGTGAAGTATATTAGTACACCAATTGACCGTTCTGCAAGCAAAGCGTGTCTATGGAAATTTACAATACAGTTAACCCTATATTAACATGCCTGTGAAGTATATTAGTACACCAATTGACCGTTTTCTACAAGCAAAGCGCTTCTATGGCATAAACCATCTGCATTGTTCTTATTACTGTACTACTTTTGAACATGGTATATATGGATATACTTTTGACTACGCGCATGAATATCTGATGATTTAGTGTGGTTGAACCTAAAATGGTTAAAATATTCACAAGTGATGTTTTGAAACCAGTCAAAAGTAAGTAAATACAACTTAAACTGCTATGAAAACTAAAAATCGCTCCTGAAGACCAATTATTAATTATAGGCCTTTAAAGCGACGTTCGTTTGGTTTTCATGGCAACTTTTATTCTCTAATTTTCTGCTGGTCTCCAACCATAATTTGAATAGAGGATATTCCATCATGCAGTTTGAATAGCGTGAAGTAATACACAAGTAATCGTCGGCTTCCGCGTAAACATCGTATTACCAGATTACGCGGAAGTCGACGTACACGAGTGTATTATTTCAAGCTATTCAAACATTTGCATCTGCGTATGAATTGTTGTGCATGAATTGTTTTTCACGTGTTCTCTTCACGGTGTATTATTTGTAAATGTAAGATGACAATAACGGGTTTTCTCTCACAGATTAACCACGAATATATATAATAGCTTGAAATGTAATAGCTAACCATTTGACCATCCTGCCACACTTGTATCCACCTGCGTCCACGTTTGTCTCGTTGCTAGGTTAACCTCATGAAAAATATACCAACCGTCATTTGTGGGTGGCAGGTGGGAGCATGCGATGGGTAATTTAACGATCGATGTTCATCCTTACCGGAATCCCGATTGGAGACCTGGTTTGGCCTTCACATACGTCTTTGGCATTTTGTATGTGACAGTTGAATCTGGTTATACCCCTGATGTGAGTATTACGATTATTCGTAATCCTATTTTAGTGGGAGAGGCCAAGTGACTTTGGTGTGGTATGGACCTGGCACCAGGTCAGGTTATTCTAATTTCAGGGCTGAATATATTTGTTCTCGATGTAAATATTCCGTTCTGATTTTGGGACAGGTTAAAATGGGATCGAACCCGTTTGCACGGCCTTACATGACCTTAGATGTTGATAGGCCGTTAAACACTGATACTTCCAGCACAAAAATATTTACACAATTCCCTAACATTTGATTGGCCCGTAGCAAGTCTCTGTCCAAAATTTATATTCCAGTAAACTCCCATGCCGAACTACTTTCCGTAACCGTCAGTCGCAGTTCAAATAATTCTTAAGAAAACGGAAAATAAATACATTTTCTTGATGAATTTATTTCAAATGCTGGAATTATAAGGAATGAATGGCCTTTTTGTGGAATTTATCGGGGTATAAACTTGGAAAAGTCGCGGGAATACTGGACGAAGGCCTGGAAAAGTCGCGGGAATACTGGACGAGGCCTTCCGGCCTTCGTCCAGTATTCCCGCGACTTTTCCAAGTTTATACCCCGATAAATTCCACAAAAAGGCCATTCATTCATATAATAAGCAAACAAACAAACAAAACCAACCATCATTTACTGTGTGGAAAAAGTGCGATACTTTCAACAAACTATCCGTGTCATATATTGCATGTATTGTTACATGATTGCCGTTATTTGACACCGCTCTTACAGCCGTGTTCAAACATACAGCGCGTGGTGTTTGACCATGGCTGTAGACAATGCTCATTCCGGGTCAACACCTACGTTAATAGAACGCACCATTACGTCACCAGAACAGTTCACAACGGTCGCGTTGGACTTGAAACTGAAATTGGTGCGTATGATGAGGCACCTGCATCACGCGACGTGTACCATGTGTACTGCGGCCCCGGAATATGCATATGTAAATCAGCTGTTTGAATGCAACGGGTCATCAAAGTACCGAGGGTACTATTTATATGCTCAAATTACACGTACGATATGTCCATCGGAAATATAACAATAACGGCCTTTGGGTTTAAACAGTTCCCTCGTGCCACGGCAAACGTTTACGCACGGCTGGCTGGACATGGCCGAACCTTATATTTGTGAGAAGCGCGGCTCAATTACAATAAGTATACTATCATATTACGGTATTCAACATGATTACAATGATGAAGCAAAACTAATGTAATAACGACACTTTTTGTCAACAGAGTGCACATTCTTTACATCACCACCTGCGCTAATATAGAGAATAGTCGGTCAGTGCCGTGAATGGGAAAAAATATATGGCAAGGCTCAGGAAACGGGATGGGCGATGTTTCACGGCACATACGCACTGTGTTGACGGGATAAATTGCCAATAGTTGCCATTTGTTTTCATTCAAAATGATTGCATATTGTGCTCCAACTCAAGCAGATTGATTGGCTGAGTCTGAACTGTGCTACAGCTCAGACTCAGCCGATCAAACTGCTTTAGATTGCCAATACATGTAGATGCTCAAAAATGATGGTAAGCCAGGCAAGATTAACGCAAACGATTTTGTACACTCGCTGATGCATACATAAACTCCTAATACATGTGAACAATAAAATGTTTCAACATGAACTCGACTAGATATGACGCCATATTTGTGACTGTGACTGGGTAAATTGGGCATATTGGTTTTGCGACCAGTCACGGTAGATCCAGATCAGTGATCACGATCTGCACTGTTTGCCAATCGTCATGCTTCTACATGTAACAAGCAAGATAAATCGTTATCAGGCTACACGGGTGTTCTAGTTGATCAGGAGCGACACTGACCATAAATCGCATAAGTCCAATTTCTTCTTTATTGATGGAATGGCGAACAGAGCATATCCTAATCAGACTGTGCGGATGCGGTGTTGTCACACAATCCATAAGCCACACTTATCCTGTGACAGTCATATATAAAACCTTAGTGGTCGCAAAATCCATAAGGCCCATGTCTCCAGTCTCAGACACATATAAAACCTTACGCTATTTCCAAAAGCGAGGTGTCCTCCCTGGAAAATGAAGTGTCTATCTCCGCGGATCTGGCTGGATCTACCGGCTGTCCGAACATGCCGGGAAACTGCTGTCGGTGACGGAGAGGTTCGGCCGCGAGGCGGGCTCGTCCGCTACGTCGAAGGGAGAGAGACTGTGTGACTGTTACACCATCGCCTGCGCTAATCATCATCTATTGTAATGGTTGGTGATCATACTGATCATTATGGCGGTCCATAATCGTACTTGAAACCAAGCAGCTTGATTGACTGAGCCTGAGCTGTGCTACAGCTCAGGCACAATCAATCAAACTGCTTTATTGCGAGTTGATATTGCCAATATATGTTGAGATATGTGCAAGATTAACGCACGTGGTGGTGTAGAAGTTCGAATTGGGCCTGTTGTTATAGATAAGTTTGGAGCATGATTCTCATGAGACACGTCATGGTATTGTGTACCTTCGGACATCTGCGTAATTTCATTAAATACATTTACACAATTTACAATATGTTTCATAAATAAAGTCAAAAGTTAACAAAATTTTCAGAGTACATGCGGAATATAATTTCGCATGTACTCTGAAACTGTTGTCAACGTCCATTTGTATAGGGGGATTGGGCGGAAATCCTGCTATGTTATTTCCGCCTTTGGCCAGGATAATTGGCATTGTAGTCCGTCGTCAATTGTTCTCCCATGGGAACATCGTGAACATTTTGCTTTGCCTACAGAATCATTATACATCCATTTAATAAAAGTAATGTTCACTTATTGTCCGCAATAACAGCTGATTCTGATGCATAATGCCTTGTCCAATCACGATACCAATTTTGACAGCTATTTGTTAATTCAAAATAGCCGCCAAAATGCTAAATGACAATGCTAATATCATATTACTAATATATAGCTAATTTGCATATATTTGCGCTAAGGAAGGTATGAAACAATTAGCGCGGTGGTTTGAACAACTCCACTGGGTCTATGTTCTTAGATTCCGCTCAGGAAACTATATGTTCGCGACGTTCCCACGGAAGCTAAAATCGTGTCAATTGACAACTGACTATTGTGACGTTTGGACCATTGCAGCCACTGATCAGCCTGCGCAACCGCGCAGTCTGATCAGGTTCTGCACTGTTCTGCATTGAGCTGGCTCTGTCGCAAGCGAACATATTTACATGTGACATTGTCACTTTAACTATTCAGCTACATGTAAATGTACGATTTGAAATTGCTCAGAATTTATTATAGGAATGAATGGCCTTTTTGTGGAATTTATCGGGGTATAAACTTGGAAAAGTCGCAGTAATACTGGACGAAGCGATACAAAATTACAATTTTCGAAAAAAAAAAAAAAAAAAGATTTTGTTTTTTTTATTTTTTTTCGAAAATTGTAATTTTTTAAGGCCTCGTCCAGTATTCCAGCGACTTTTCCAAGTTTATAGCCCCGATAAATTCCACAAAAAGGTCTTCTTATAATTCCAGCATTTGAAATAAATTCATCAAGAACATATGTTTATTTTCCGTTTTCTTCAGAATTATTTTAACCGCCTCACGGCGTGGGAGTTTACTGGGATATCAATTTTGGACAGAGACTTGCTACGAGCCAATCAAATGTTATGGAATTGTGTAAATATTTTTGTGCTGGAATTATATTGATATAAATCGTTCCTTCAACAAATCTTCGCAGCATTGCTGTATTTACACACCTTACAAGGAAGTGCAGTCCGTTCACGGGCTCCCCTGCCTGGTGGAGCAGCTGCCGAGTTTATGGACTGTCCGACTAAGGGACCACTGAAGCTGCCGCTGACTATTGTGACGTTTGCGACCAGAGCAGTCCCGGATAAAACTGCGCATTCGCGCAATCTGATCTGGCTCTGCACTGTTCGCTATGAACCGGCTCTGTCGCAAGCGAACATATTTACATGTATTTACATGTGGTACATATTTAAATGTGGTATTGTCACTTGTAAATATTGAAATACATGTAGATTTGAAATTGCCAATGATTTAGACGGATGTAAATAGTTCCTTCAACAAATCGTCGCAGTATTGCAGTGCTTACACACCTTACAAGGAAGTGCAGTCCATTCACGGGCTCCCCCTGCCTTACGACGCAGCTGCCGAGTTTATGGACTGTCCGAGTAAGGGACCATTGGAGCTGACGCTGCATAGGGGTATGCCACGTCGAGAAGAACGGGTGTGTCTGGATGAATATCTTCTTTTCTTCCTGGTCACGTTCTAATGTCTCCTACATAATTCCAATTAGTGTGAAATTAGCTCATTAACAATTACATATGTGAACTATAACTAACTTATTGTTTTCCACGCCCCATCGCGTGCGCTCATGTTACGTTTGAACAGATCATGCGCACTCGGTGACATGGTTCGCGTCACAGGAAATTACGACAATTATGCGGGCATCTGTTTCTACATATAACTGCAGGTATTGTCACTATAGGGTTAACTGTATTGTAATTTTGAAATTTGCGGCGTATATCAGAAAATGATAGGACGGAAAAAAAGATATGTTTAATGGCGACGCGCTAGAGGAGCCATTAAACCTGTTTTCCGACCTATCATTTTCTGATATACGCCGCAAATTTCAAAATTACAATGCGGTTATAATAACCGATTTCTAATGCACTCCTTTACTACTGGCGTCGGAATACATATTGAAATAATTTGCGACCATTCATCAACAATGATATACCTGTAATGTATGACCATCAGTCAATCGAATTGCGTGATATTTATAGAGTGCATTAGAAATACTTAATATACATTGATGAAAGCATCGCAATATGCGATTAATTGAGATGAAATGCTGTGCTTTCATTAGTCGAGAGACTAGGGCAAACAATAAGTAATATACACTGAATTATTGTCTTTTGAGGAGGTGTTCATGAGATCTACGGACCTGAGAAAAGTGATGTTCACCGACGCCGAAGGTCCGTAAATCTCATGTACACCTCCTCAAAAGACTATAAATGTTTTATTATATTTCTGGCCAATATTTTTTTTTAAATTGTTCACTTTTTTTTGGTTTCACACAGTTTTCAATAATTATTATAAAAAAATGTTTTTTAATTTCTAGGGCCCCCCAAAAAAAATTCAGTGACGCGCATGCTGCTATACCTGAATATCAATATCGGATTCGTCTCGTTGCGCGAGAAGAGACCGAGCGTTATTCGAAATGTGATATTCACCTCCAGGTGAATATCACATTTCGAATATCATTCTCTGACTAGTCTCGCGCAACGAGACGAGTCCGAGATTGCTATTCAGGTGAATATCATATATGTCACCAATCACGTGACCCGCAATTGGAAAATCTCATTGGTTGAAATTCTTAGTCATATAATAATATTGTCCTTTGAGGATGTGTTCTGGCCAATATTTTTTTCAAAATATCCGGCCGAAAAAAAAATTGTTTTGGTTTCACACATTTTTCAATAATTATTTAAAAAAAATAATTTAATTTTAAAATATTTTTTTCAAAATGTGTTAGATTTACGCATGCGCTCTAAGGAGGTGAACAATATGTTTGTTTACATGAATAAACACATCTCGGACCGGTCTCGCGGTCCGAGAGTGCTTATTCGTGCAAACAAACCGTTCAGAGGTCTACATTAAATTTGTCTATAATCACGTGGTCGTGTTCCGGCCAATGAGAATGACTGAAATACTCAGTCATATAATAATAGTTATTGTTGACATATCTGGTTTTTAAGAAATAACTTAATTGACATTCAATATATAGAGAATTGTAGGTTAGTCCCATTCATCGTACTAACATACTATTCTACTTAATATCGTGTCAACACCTACAAATAGCTTTAAAATGCAAAAAAAAATAAACCCAGCCGCATCCTCAAAATCGGAGAATCAACTAGTATGACAGCCGCACATATTCATACGCAGTGATTATGAACCATAATTGACTTTATCCCGTCAACACAGTGCGTGTGTGTCGGTGCCACGAAACATTTTTGATATCCTGTCAGAACAGAACAGAACATATCTTTATTTTGCAAATCTCAGACCGCAACATGCGGTATATGAGTACATATTGATTTTCATGGCATAAGCAATCAAAATGGCGACAGGGTGTCTGCTACAATAGTCAGGTGACATGTATTGCAAATAATGGCATTCATGTGTCTCATTTTAAAGAAGCCGATAGTACACAGTGATGGAAAACGACATGATAAAGCCTTAAAGTAATACAAAAATGCAAATAAAATGATTAAGTCCCAATGGGCGGGAGAAACTTCCATATGAGGCCTTGCCTTATATATATCAATACGACCTAATCACTGCGTATATGTGCGGTGGCTGGTTTTTTTTTGCATTTTAAAGCAATTTGTAGGTGTTGACGGGATAAATAGAATAACAGGTTAGTGCCGTGAATTGGAAAACATATATGGCGCGGCACGGAAACGGGATGTGATCGGCAGAACCTCGCCCATCCCGTTTCCTAAGCCTTGCCAGATATGTTTTCCCATTCACGGTACTAACCTACTATTCTCTATATATGAACATGATTGTTAATACGTGGCATTGTTTCAATTCCAGCAGCTGCCCTTTTATGCTGGCCTGGTTGCGTACCTGGAGTGTTTTTCGGAAGACATCGCCGGATACTTCGAGCAGGCTTGTCTTCTCATCAGCCAGAACCGAGGCGTTCCGAGTGCGGTTGGCGTACAGTAAGGCCAGCTCGCCGAACGATTGGTATTGACCTATATACATGTCCAGGGAAAGTAAGTAATTTGTTTATTATAGTGACATGTGTAAACGTACAATAATAAATATAACATGATAATCATATTAATTACACCCGGCACATTGGACCTATATGCCACCTTGTTGCAACATAAGTGTTTCACTTGATTCAAATAATGTCTGGTGTTTGCAGATCATGAGTTTTTGGTTGCATGCATTTGCCGGACAATTACCGGACCAACGCTCAGCCCCCGACCCACAACAGCTTACGGAGCATTTTACTCATCAATACTGACAGCGTTGATGTCTTAATGCGACCGTATTCTGTACAAATGCGTGAGGAGGTGGATTAGCAGGCTCGGGATTTCCAGCAAATACATGCGACCGAATTATACAATTTGGCTTGTCGATGGCCAGTGTAGTTTTTAATCGATATGCGTGTATACGCAGTTCGATTCGAAGCTTAACTGTCAATTGGCTAGTATTATTGAACAGAGCAAAGTTCAATCATGCCGTGTTACTAATCCGCATAATCTGGATTTACTCTGGTCACAAAGGAAAGAAATATAGAGACTAGTAGGTTAGTGTCGTGAATGGGAAAAAATATCTGGCAAGGCTTAGAAAACGGGATGGGCGGGGCTCTGCCGAGCACATCCCGTTTCCGAGCCGCGCCAGATATTTTTTCCCATTCACGGCACTAACCTACTATTCTATTTATCCCGTCAACACCTACAAATGGCTGTAAAATGCAAAAGTTGTATTGACTGGATATCAAGAATGTTTCACGGCACCGTGTTTCACGGCACATACGCACTGTGTTGACGGGATAAAGGTGTATACGTCAGTCGCTGAGTGAGGTATTGTGGAATAATAACTGGTGAGCAAATGTGTGTCATCCGAGTTATGATCACATACATGTAGCATTTGACGACTTTCACTTGTGATAGTGTACATGTACTTATTTTGTCAAATTAAGGGTTTATTTGTGAACAGTTTATATGCTTTTATCCCGTCAACACAGTGCGTATTTGCCGTGAAACACGGTGCCGTGAAGCGATGCGATATGTTGGCCTACAATATATACCCTGGCCAATCCGCACTGGCATGCTGGCTGATCCGGGTCTACACTGGTTGCCCTGTTGTATGGTAGCCTCATTTTCGGTTTGATATTATTGATTTAAGATGGTTATTGTGATCAAAGATTGTAGGATTTAGTTGTAAATGATGTTTCGGCGTCTCAGATATGCTTTCACAATATATTTGCTTATTTGTCTAGCACAGTTCTGAATAAGAAAGCGAAGTTTATCTGTATCACTTAGAGTTGTGAAGTTAACCTGCTGTATTTAGGTAATAAAAAAGGTTTGTTCTTATGTCTGTATACAGTTCACAGTGTAGAATGAAGTGAGTTTCACTCTCTACTGCCGGCAGATCACAAAATCTGCATAGCCGCTGGTCGGGGGTTGCACCTATGTATCCCGTCAACACAGTGCGTATGTGCCGTGAAACACGGTGCCGTGAAACATTTTTGACATCCTGTCAATACGACCTACTCACTGCGTATGGATATGTGCGGTTGCTGGGATTATTTCTTTGCATTTTAAAGCCATTTATATGTGTTGACGGGATAAATAGAATAGTAGGTTAGTGCCGTGAATGGAAAGAAAATATCTGGCGCGGCACGGAAACGGGATGTGCTCGGCAGAGCCTCGCCCATCCCGTTTCCTGAGCCTTGCCAGATATTTTTTCCCATTCACGGCACTAACCTACTATTCTCTATATATCGTCCTGTTTCGATTCTTAGCGGGAGTATACCGCACCGGAATTGTGCCAGTAATGACCGTTCATATTTCTTCATGGAGAGCTGCAGGTACTGTTCTTGTTCGAAGCATGTTTTGTATGTAATATATGTTCTTAGTTTAGGAACGTTAGTCACGTTTTGTTGCCAAATATTCGAGTAATAGTTTGTGATATGTGTCTTTGCAACAGTGAGATATACCACCATTTTGTTGTCATAGTAGTTTGTCAAATTCAATTTGGTAAACACTTCACACAATTCACTGCACCAATTGTTTTCACAGAGTATATAATCTCTTGTGAATGCGCGTTTTGTTATTCTATTGTCATCAAATGTATTCAATCTGTTCCAGTAACGGATCATGGATAGCCATCGACGGTAGTTACTTGGGAGCCAACCAATGTCTCCGGTAATTGCTAAAATTGGTGCGAATCGGTGGACTCCCATGTAATAACGTATGGCTCTATTTTGAACGTTGTCTATTGATTGGTAAGATTTGTAGCCCCATACACCTGATGAGTAATCCAGAATGGGTATCACACACGATTTGTATACCTTTTCAAATGATTTAAGGCCGAACTCTTTAATAGAATGTATTTTCGAGATAATTTTCCCAAGAGCTCTGCCGGCGCCTTTCGATAACGTCTCTGCGTTAAATGTAAAATTGCACTTGTAATGGAATGTTACACCCAGATATTTGTATGTATCGACTGTTTCCAGGATATTTTGTCCTATTCTAAAAATGTGGTTGGTTTGGGGAGCGCGTCCTTTTCGAAAATGCATGCATTTGGATTTGTTAGTGTTTATGAGCACTCTCCATCGTTTGCACCAGTCGTGGAGCTTGTTCAGTATGAGTTGGAGATCCGTTTCTGACTTCGCAAGTAGCACAATATCGTCCGCGTATAGTAAGATAGACAATGTATTGTCATCCTGTTGGCATCCAAGGTCAAGGTCATTTATCTCTTTGACAAGGTAATTTTCAGAGTATGTACTATAATATAAAGTGGAATTGTGGATCTATTTTCAATATATTGAGGATCTCACAAGGGAGGTTACAAGTATTTCGTATGATATTTATTGAACGAGGTAACCGATGAAACGATGCTATGCCGACACATGTTATATTATATTTATTTCATAATCACAGCATGATACATTGAAGTTGTACTTATCACCCGAAGTATTATAAGTAGCGATCTCATTTCCATAAATGTAAAAACATGTATGACACCAGCGACTTCATATTTGAAGGCACTATACTTTTGTTTCATTGGGAAAGCATATTTTTTCTATTAACATATTTTCTTTAAAAATTGCATGCATGTATGCAATTTTTAAAGAAAATATGTTAGTGGGTATATACTAGTGTACACCACCGCCTGCGCTAATCTTAAGTTGATAATGCCTGTAATTATTTTTATTTAAAAAAAACGTGTATACATATTGTGACTGAAATCAAGCAGCCTTATTGGCTTAGCCTGAGCTGTGCTACATTTCATGTTCAGCCAATCGAACTGCTTGATTGCGAGTTGAGATTGCCAATATATATTCAGGAAAGTCGACATCTGAGCAAGATTCACGCAGACGGTGGTGTAGGTAAAATTGGGTTCCGAAGTAGTCCAGAGCTCCAGATAAGCTGCGTATTTGCTTAAATACGCAATTAAAATTGCCAAACACCCAATTGAAATCGGAAGTAGCGAGTATCAAAAAGCAATAACTATTTTGTGATACCTTTATCATGCTGCAGAAAAAATAAACAGACCACAAATATAGCATATTTTTTCTTATTTTCCATGAAAACACATCTTGGTATTTCATTAGAATTGTCTCCTGCCACAACATGTTTTCATTTTGAAGCAAAGCATTCAATAATTGATATATGTTGATGTGTTAACAGTAGTGTGATTATATTTTACCCAATTACAATTTTGAAATACCCAATTGCTTCTGAAATGATGGAGTGAAAATACTCAATTACTAATTCCTTATCTGGAGCCCTGAGTACGATATTAATCTAGAATTAAATTACTTTTATGTTTCATCATTTAACGCAGGCGATGGTGTAGTCTATCAACTGATTACCAGCGACTTACCCATTGTTACGACCAAGTGACCATACACGCTCCTGTTTATTCGTTGCGTTTCCTCTTTCTTCGACTTCCCGGTCGGCACCCGTCTAGTTCGGGTTTGCGGCCTCAGGCCCGCCAGTCTCGCACTGTACCGGCTGCTGGCGCTGGCTGTGTAATGAGGAATCGTAGCTAGTTATTTCCCTTTGAATCTATTTATAGAAATCCGGTCTAAATTGTATATTTTCGGGCCTAATTGCTTGTAAAAATGACTAATGGTGCATGATTTGTTGTGTAAAGAAGTCATTATAATATTATTTTCGACTAGTGTTGATCCAGGTCACAATCTGATTAAGTTTATTGCCAACAGTGTAGACCCAGATCGGACTGCACATATGTGCAGTCCGATCTGGATCTACACTGTTCGCAGTATTTAGCTTAGGATTATTCAGTAAGAAATAAACGCTAAAATAAAACACAGGTCCGGATCTCTAGAAATAGATTTGCAAAGGGAGATAACTAGTATATGTGGCTGTGACTGGAGAAATGCGGCTTATGGGATTTGTGACCAGTGTAGCCCCTGATCAAATAGCACTATCACGTAGCCTGATAATGATCTATATCTCTTGTTAGAAGCAGATCGAGTGCAGGGGCGTAGCCAGGGACAAATATCTGATACACACATATCAAATGTTAGAACATTGGGTGAGCATGGCGACCTAGCGAAGTGAGGGAGAGTGCTAGGGGCCGGGGGTCCGGGAGCATGCCCCCCCCCGGATTTTTTTTAAACGGAGATCCTATCTAACGTTTTCCTGCATTATTTACGGCACCGTTTGTTTGTAATCGACATGTACGTTTGATACAAAATGCGTTCTGTTCCAGACTCAATAGCAACCCCCCCCCCCCCCCCACCACCCCCAAGATTTTATTGCATATTTCGAAAAATAAGCCTTTTTTGTTTTAATTCTTTTATTTTTTTCTCGTACGCACGTGCGTACGTGCGTATGCCTACGCCACTGGAGTGGTTCATTGAATTAATGGCGAACAGTGCAGATAATGATCAGTCTGTGTATTTCTCCAGGCACAGCCACATATTAGTTCAAATTGAGTATTTTTTCTGATTTGAGCACAAACACATTTTATAACCATAGGTTCATGTCATGTGCTTTTCCGTCTTGAACATACACCAGGCGAATTTGGTTATTTTATTTATATTTAGTATATATATTGAGGCGCATAAACATTGCGAGTAATGTACGTATATAATAAGCACAGGCATTTGGCGTGTTTCGGCTCTCATCGATATAACTATATATGAACAAGGCTTCTAACTTTGCTCGGACACACCTGGTATAACAAATTCCGCGATTTTATTAACTCTAATGTGCATGCTTTTGGCAGACATTGCACATGTTCATTTGAGAATTATTGTTATCTTGCTAACATAGCATAGTTAATACATAATTATGCAAAAAAATGTCGAATTACAGCTGCTTTTCCTAGGTCGGACACAACCTCGTATCATAACAAATTAAATAATGTGTTGAAGGCTCTAAAGTCAATATTGTAGTTGCAAGTTCATATAATCATTTGAGAAGTATCGTTATCCTGCAGAAATACATAGCAGGCATAGAAAATACAATTTTAAACATGTTATTTTGTTATGATACGAGGTCGTGTCCGACCAAAGTTAGAAGCCTTGTTCATATATATAGAGTTATACCGATGAAAGCCGAAACACGCCGAATGTCTGTGATAATAAATAGGTTATTTGATTTGTATGTGGATATATTCCACTCGCTCCGCCGCGCAACGATATTGTCTCACCGGCGGAACTCGAGCATATGTATACATTGTACATTGTATCCACATGCAAATAAAATAACCTATAAATGTACCCACCATGTGTGCCATCCCCTGACAGAGAGTCCGCCTGGTTGTTCGTCCGACCGTCCGTGGACGGTTTATCCTTGTCATCTTTCTTCACGTCCAAGAAGATAGAGACCGACCCTCGCATGATGATGTAGAAACTAAAAGTACGGGTGGGTGAATGGGTATTAACCCTTTCAACACAACAGGCCTGTATAGTGGTATTGGTAAACATTGCAGATCCAGATGAGCCGGCTCGTGACGAGCCGTCTCATCAGGATCTGCACTTTTTTTGTAAGCAATTGTCATATTTTGGAGAACAGAGAACAAAACAACCCCTTTTCATAAATGGACTAGTCTGAAAATCAGTTAGATTGGTCGGAAAATTAACATATCACAGTCCATTGGAGTCACTTAGGACTGAAAGGGCTAAGCATGACAGAACGAACATAATTAAAGCAGTCAAAACGTCCATTAGTTGAAGTATGCATCATAAAATCAACTATGACTAGAAACTAGAAACTGTGTGTGTAAAACATGGATACGTGGCGGGGACATGGATTTTTTTTATTTAATTCGTTCTCACGAAATAACAATTCGTTCACTCAATTTAACAATTCGTTCCCTCGAATTAACAATTAGTTCCCACGATATAACAGTTCGTTCCCACGATATAACAATTCGTTTACTCGAATTAACAATTCTTTCCCACGAATTAACAGTTCGTTCCCACGATATAACAATTCGTTCACTCGGATTAACAATTCGTTCCGACGAATTAACAATTCGTTCTCTCAATTTAATAATTCGTTCCCACGAAATAAAAATTCGTTCCCACGGGAAATTAACAATTCGTTCCCGTGGGAACGAATTTTTATTTCGTGGGAACGAATTACTAAATTGAGAGAACGAATTGTTATTTCGTGGGAACGAATTGTTACTTCGAGGGAACGTATTTTTATATTCGTGGGAACGAATTGTTAATTCGTTAAATTGAGGGAACGAATTGTTATTTCGTTGGAACGAATTAATAAAAAAAAGGAATTCTTCGTCCACTGCGGGCTCCGTAGATACGTATATACCCTCTTGGCATACTGGAGTTTAAGTAAATGATGACGGAGACATTGTATGGAGCCCCGCAGGGGACGAATAATTCGTTCCGTCAATTTAACAATTCGTTCCCACGAAATAACAATTCGTTCCCATGGGAACGAATTGTTATATTCGTGGGAACGAATTGTTATATAGTGGGAACGACTTATTAATTCGAGGGAACAAATTGTTAAACTGAACGAACGAATTGTCGTTTCGTGGGAACGAATTGTTACTTCGAGGGAACGAATTGTTAAATTGAGGGAACGAATTGTTATTTCGTGGGAACGAATTGTTATTTCGTGGGAACGAATTAATAAAATTAATAAAAAAAAAGAATTCTTCGTCCACGGAGACATTGTACGGAGCCCCGCAGGGGACGTAGAATTATTTTATTTATTAATTCGTTCCCACTAAATGACAATTCCTTCCTTCAATTTAATAATTCGTTCCAACCAATTAACAATTCGTTCCGACGAATTAACAATCCGTTCTCCCATGGGAGCGAATTGTTAATTCGTGGGAACGAATTGTTATATCGTGGGAACGAATTGTTAATTCGAGGGAACGAATTGATAAATTGAGCAAACGAATTGTCATTTCGTGGGAACGAATTGTTACTTCGATCGAACGTATTGTTATATCATGGGAACAAATTGTTAATTCGAGTTATTTCGTCGGAACGAATTAATAAAAAAAAAGCCATGTCCTCTACGGGGCTCCGTAACATTGTGAAAGTGAGAAAGGTCTATGCCATGTTAATATAGGAATGAATGGCCTTTTTGTGGAATTTATCGGGGTATAAACTTGGAAAAATCGCGGGAATACTGGACGAAGTGATAAAAAATTACAATTTTCGAAAAATATTGTGATTTTTTAAGGCCTCGTCCAGTATTCCCGCGACTTTTCCAAGTTTATATCCCCGATAAATTCCACAAAAATGCCATTCATTCCTTATAATTCCAGCATTTGAAATAAATTCATCAAGAAAATGTGTTTATTTTTCGTTTTCTTAAGAATTAGTTTAACTCCGCCTCACGGTTACGGAAAGTAGTTCGGCGTGGGAGTTTACTGGGATATAAATTTTGGACAGAGACTTGCTACGGGCCAATAAAATGTTAGGGATTTGTGTAAATATTTTTGTGCTGGAATTATATTGTAATGATTGGGTGAGTATGTCGCATATATGTCGAAATTGTATCAAGTATGCGAATATTAGCCATTCATCCAGTATTATTAAAGGTGCATGCCCACTCAGTAAGCACAAACTGTTCTTCATATCAGGGACATCATCTGAGACAGTTTCTGGCAAAATAAACATTCATTTACCATTACCCCACGTATTGAGTGGCATTATTACACATTTTATATCAGACGTAACCTTCCATGTTGTTTCTTAAAATGTTAAAGAACATTACTATTTATACTCTGTATTTAGTTTATGATGTCCAATGATCATACTTTATAATCTGTCTATACTATTATAGGTGACGCATTTAATTAGTATAAATAATTAAAAAATACCATGCCTCATTGCATATGAAAATAGCCTGATACCACCGCGCGTCACTATCAGTAAAATAAATATTACTGAATGATTATATCTGTATTGCGGGCAGTCGTAATGTTTAGAACTGGTGGAATAGTGACACAATTATACACTTATTTAATTCCTATAAAGAACAGTGTATGACTACTGAGTGGGCATGCACCTTTAAAGTCATGGCTGATGGAGAAACGCTTACACTCTTTTCAACGCAAATGGCCACGGACTGACATACGTACGGATAGACGTACAGACTAACGGAACTTTAACGGCAAACCAATATGCCCCAGTGAGAACGAAATTGTGTCTCGAAAAACTTACCGGAAGTCCGATTCAGTACAGAGGCGTCCGCCACTGTACCAACTCGGACTTTCCGTAAGTTTTTCCCAACACTACTTCGCACTAGCTGTTGAAACACACTGATGTGACTTCATACATTTTTAACCCTTACAATACTGAATTATATTTTGTCGTCTGCTGTTTATGCTTTATTTGCCATTATATTAATGAAAAACATGCTTTGACAGTACTTTAGAATCATTTCCATTGGAAATGATTCTAAAGTACTGTCAACCCATGTTTTGTTTCCGCTAAATAATACAACATATGAAACAACAGCAGACGAAATTTCGGTTCACGATTACAAAGCTCAACATACGTTTCACCAACGTCCCCCTGTCTCACTATGATGTCATCGGTGTCAAACTGAACCAGTCGGCTGACTTGTAATATGTACGCCACCGCATCTGGAAAATCAAATATGTGGCGGTGACTGAAAAAATGAGGTTTATGCTATTCGTGACCAGTGTAGCTCTTGATCAAATAGCACACACCTGTAACCAGATAATGATCCATATTGGTTGATAGAAGCACATGTGGAAGACTCGGACCTGTGACACAAAGAAAATGACCATTACAAAAAAATCCATTACCCCACCCACTTGGTCTCATACAGTACTATCTTCTATTAAATGTACACTACGATACCCGGTGGGTGGGTAATGGGATTTTTTTTAATATGCATTTTTTTGGAGCCATAGGTCCGAGTCTTCCACCTGTGGATAGAAGCATGACTGGTGTTCCATTGATGGAATTACGAACAGGGCAGATTCTGATCAGATTGTGTACAGGCACAACCCATAAGTCCCATGTATCCAGCCAGCCACATATACATATACAGGGATTCCGCTGGCGATCGCCACTTTCGCAATTGGCGATACAAATAAACAATTGGCGATAAAAACCTACAATTTTCGAAAATTGTAATTTTTTATTGCCAATTGTTTATTTTTATTTTATTGGTTATTCCTTTTTTTTTTTTTTTTTTTTTTTGCTAAGCGAGTCGATACTATACTCAGCGACACAAAAAAAACGTACAGTTTGTAAAAGAGCACAACTAAAGGATGTGTAACATCTTTTTCTATCAAATCTACTTTTAAAGGAAAATGTTGAACCTATACAATAGACATTATGCCGATTGATATAAAATAATCACATTTGAGTTGGACAAGTATGGTTTTACCATTTCTGTCCCATGCAAAGTTATAGTTGAACGATTCAGTACGGAATGCCGCTTGAGCACAGCCTCGAGATAACCGAATAGAAACACGAGGTAACATGACAATCCTACGGAGCCCCACAGGGGACATGGAGTTTTTTTTATTAATTCATTTCCACGATATAACAATTCGTTCTCTCGTATTAACAATTCGTTCCCAAGATATAACAATTCGTTCTCTCGAATTAACAATTCGTTCCCACGATATAACAATTCGCTCTCTCGAATTAACAATTCGTTCCCACGATATAACAATTCGTTCCCACAAAATGACAATTCGTTCCCTCAATTTAACAATTCGTTCCCTCGAATTAACAATTCGTTCCCACGATATAACAATTCGTTCCCGTGGGTTCCCGTGGGAACGAATTGTTATATCGTGGGAACGAATTGTTAATTCGAGGGAACGAATTGTTAATTTGTGAGAACGAATTGTTAAATTGAGGGAACGAATTGTTATTTCGTTGGAACGAATTAATAAAAACAAAAATTCTACGTCCCCTGCGGGGCTCCGTACAATCCAGCATGCAGTCCCCGAGATAATGACCAACGAAATCAGGTAACTGACGGCATAAAGTTGTTTGGATCTACTTTATTCAGTAGGCTACATTTGCATGCGTACTAATATTTAACATCTGCATTCAACATCTACGTCACATGTAGACAGGTATCCTATGATATGCTGAAGTGATTTGAATTAAATATGGTTATCGAATAAACAAGTTTTGTTGTTATTATATACCTCTCCTAGTTTCCCAGATAAGCCAGTATTATTGGACTGTTTCTTTTGTCGATGATAATAGGAAAAAAAACAACTGCATGTCACAATTTGCACATTGTCAAATTCATGCGCATGACACAATGTTTACATTTTTGAATTGATGCGCAAGATGCAATGTTACTTTTCAAATTCGTGTATATGGTAAACTTTTACATTGTCATATTGATGCGCATGCACAACTTTTACATTGTCACATCCGTGCGCATGGTACCATTTGTTACGTTGTTAAATCAGTGTACATTGTTATTATATGACTAAGTATTTCAGTAATTCGTATCGGCCGAAACACGGCCACGTGATTATCTACAAATTGAATGTAGACCTCTGAACGGTTTGTTTACACCAATAAGCAACTATTGTTCACCTCCTTAGAGCGCATGCGTAAATCTTACACATGTATTTCATATTGTGTTTACACTGTCAATTTATCGTCTATGCAATAAATGCATCATACGCACCAATTTTACAACCCCAGTGGATACGCCCATACACTCATTGAATATTACCTTGTTCAAGCGTCTTAAGGCACGTCGTTTTCATCATGATGATAGGAAGTATTGCCCGGATGTTGCTCTCTCTCCGCTCGCCAGGTGGCGCCGAGAACATCTGCACCAGGTAATCGCTCACCTTGTTCAAGGTCATGGTGGCAGATAGTTGAATGACCTTGTGGTCACGGAGTCACGTGGTGATTTAATAGGTCGAATGGCGTACACTGAGTCACGTGATGGCACCCATCTTGATGGCATGAAGCTGTTATGTAATCAAGGTGTATGCTCATGTGGTACTAACAACAACAACAAGTACCGATTCAAAGTACGTATTATTTGATAGTGTCATTATTACGTAACGGATTGTGATTAAATATGGCGCATCAAACGCGTCTTATTAAGCTGCATTTGGTGATCTCTGTATTTCCGCCAAAACTTCTGTCGTTTTTTGTGAAGAATCGATTTCCGTGTCTCCGACACGGAAATCGATTCTTCGCAAAAACGACATAAGTCTGTTCCAAACTCCATAGACCACCAAATGCAGCTCATGAAGACGCGTTTGCTGCGCCATATTTCATAACAATCCGTTGCATATTAAGGAAAATATCAAATAATACTTACTTTGGAGTGGAGCGACGTTGTTGTTGTTGTAACCACGTGATCATGCACCTTGACAATGATCAAGCAAGAAGCACAGGCGTTTGAACATATGGTCATTATTTTGGTGCCATATGGGTATTTTTGGTAATTTACATAGTTGTGCAACTACTAACATGACTAATGCTCAATCGTTACACACGACAGAAATCGTCAATTGTCTACACATTCACCGTTCCCCACTTTCGGGCCCCATTTATACTATCAACACCTCGTAAATTACCGTACTTATACGTGTAATTCGCGGGAGATTACGTAAATTGTATGTTGGTAACAATGCACCCAACCCACCAGAGATACCGAAACTGATAATCCATAAAACACCGAAATATGAACCGTTCTTCAAGAACCTGAGGCTGCAAGGAGGGTGCCTACAGCGACTGTTACTGTGGTTGCGAAGGTACGGGAGTAATTGCAATAGTTACCGTTCGCAACTACTGTTACTGTTACTGCAAGAACCTGTGTTAAGAACTGGGGCACAATTAAAAAGAGCTTGGAGGGGATGCGTTAACTATTAATGTTATTGGTACATTTTATTAACATTTTAATAACATTGTATTATGTTTGTGAACCATTGGATGTACTCGTATTTGCAATTGTTGTAGTTGTGGTAGGGTATTTGTTCTAGCTAACAAGATAACATGTACATAAAATCACAATTTTTTTTATTTTTTTTTCGGAAATTGTAATTTTTTGTTATCTTTTTAGCTAGAACAAATATGTGGTCGGGGATTTGTTTTAGCTAACAAGATAACCGAATATGTACATGTTAGTTTCTGTTATCTTGTTAGCTAGAACAAATCATTGACCCCAACATATCCCCTGCAAGGCGCACGATGCGAAACAGATACATAGAGGATATTCATATGTTTGCAAGGAATATGACATATATGTTCATCGAGTGGTGTGAAATGTCCATATTTCACGAGTGCCGTTAGGCACGAGTGAAATATGAACATGTCACACCACGAGATGAACATATATGTCATATTCGTTGCAAAAATATGAATATTCTATTTATTATATACCGCTCCATGGAAATTAGCAGTTTTTTAGACTGTATACGGTAATGAATGTGTATTTGCAGCCTATTTGCGCTGTTTTCTTTCAAGTGCGCGTTATGAATATAGATAGCGGAAGTAGTCGTATTTTCACCGGAAGTTGTTTTTTCATCGATGAGAATATACGACTTTTATTTACATCGTATAACTATGTATTTCATGGGTAGGTATATAATAAAAGCATTTATTTTGCAGTAACGTGAACATAACCTGTTCCTAGTTACATACATGTATAAACAACATAATAGTATATTACTACTGTCTGTTCCACGTTTTGCTGCCGACGATCTTTTGGCCATTAAACACATTAAATCTAAAAGATATTTATAAGTAAGTACTTTTTCATCAATAACAAAAAAGTCACCCTCCCCAAAAATATATTTTCTTTATATTATTCCGAAAAAACGATTTTCCTATGGGAATTTAACATGGGGGTCAATTTCCAAGGTCATTCAGCTAAAAACAATGGAAATTGACTCCGAAACCTGGCGAGATAGCGTGAAAATGATGTAACTAAGAAAACGAGTTAGATTTTGAAAATCGGTTGACAAATAAAAAAAATATTTTTTAAAAAATCTATTTTTAGCCCCCATGTTACATTCCCATAGGAAAATATTTTTTTCGCAATAAATTCAATATTTGATGGAATTTTATCAAATAAAATTCGGAGGGTGACTTTGTTATTGATGAAAAAGTACTTACTTTTAAATATTTTTTAGATTTAATGTGTTTAATGCCAAAAGTTCGTCGGCAGCAAAACAAACGTGGAACAGACAGTTGTATATTATTAGTAATCATAATGTACCGGGGCCCGTTTCACTAAACTTCGTACGACTAAAATGTTCGTAAGTGCAAAACTATGATAGTCTGTAAATTTCACATTAACCATGTTTTCTTGTAAATAATTAATGGATTTACATTTATTGAGCATAGGCTGCATATGCAGCCTATGCTCAATAAATGTAAATCCATAAATTCAAATTTACAGACGATCTTAAATTTGCACATACGAACATTTTAGTCGTAAGAAGTTTAGTGAAACGGCCCCCAGATGTTTAACCTGGACAACCACATCCCATGTTGTAATATACATTTACATGTCGGGTGATATATATTTTCCGTCCATTCTTTAGATATGACATATTCCCGGGCAAACTAAACAACCATTTACCTTTCTATATCTTCCTTTATTTTTCAAATAAACAAACATTTACCATTATCGGACGGTTTAATTGACATTACGTTGCCACTGTGTCACAAATTGATATAACAGGCTGGACTCAGTTGCGCAAAACCTCTGTTAGCTTAACGGACTGTTAAATCCTTAACATTGTTAAGGATTTAACAGTCTGTTAAGCTAACAGAGGCTTTGAGCAACCGGGTCCTGGACTATTCCTTGCAGTTAATCAGGTTTGTACCCCCATGCAGGTACATGTATGCATGACAGTAAAGGTGAGTATACGTTGACATATTGCGTGAGCGGATTAGTAGTTGATTGGAGACCGGTTCATGGATCTCACTAAAAAGCGACAAGAAGCGTCAAGAAGCGACAAGAAGCGACACGAAGCGTCAAGAAGCGTCAAGAAGCGACAAGAACGTTATTTTATGTATTTTATAACAAATACATGTATTACAATAATAAAGATAACAATTGTAATATAAATATTGTGTTAGATAGAGAAAGCGTCAGAAAGTCGATTGATGCATACATTTTACTTAGAAAAAGCGTCAAGAAGTTATGCTATGCTGTCCATGCAATATGTGTACAGAATAAGCGTCAACAACTTCCAGGATACATGTGTACAGAATAAGCGTCAACAAGTTCCATACAATATGTGTAAAGAAAAAAGCGTCAACAAGTTCCATACAATATGTTTACAGAAAAAGCGTCAGCAAGCTACATGCAATATGTGTACAGAATAAGCGTCAACAAGTTCCATGCAATATGTGTACAGAATAAGCGTCAACAAGTTCCATGCAATATGTGTACAGAGTAAGCGTCAACAAGCTACATGCAATATGTGTAAAGAAAAAGCGTCAACAAGTTCCATACAATATGTTTACAGAAAAAGCGTCAACAAGCTACATGCAATATGTTTACAGAACAAGCGTCAACAAACTACATGCAATATGTGTAAAGAAAAAGCGTCAACAAGTTCCATACAATATGTTTACAGAAAAAGCGTCAACAAGCTACATGCAATATGTGTAAAGAAAAAGCGTCAACAATTTCCATACAATATGTTTACAGAAAACGCGTCAACAAGCTACATGCAATATGTGTACAGAATAAGCGTCAACAAGTTCCATGCAATATGTGTACAGAATAAGCGTCAACAAGTTCCATACAATATGTGTAAAGAAAAAGCGTCAACAAGCTCCATGCAATATGTTTACAGAATAAGCGTCAACAAACTACATGCAATATGTGTAAAGAAAAAGCGTCAACAAGTTCCAGGCTTCTTGTCGCTAATATTGTTCTTGTCACTTTTTAGTGAGACCGGTTGATTGACTGAGTGAGATAATGAGGTAATTTGGTCAGTTTGGACATAGCTTTTGCGGTGAAAACACTGGTAGGAATGACCATTTTCTGGGTCGGAATAAAAGTGAATTTATTATAAAATTGACAATGTAGTGAGAAGATGATACGATGTACATGGTGACATAGAGTGGATATCGACTTGTATTCCAACGGATGTTGTGGTTACCACCAGTGTCAAGGTGCATGATCACGTGGTTATAACAACAACAACAACAACAACAGTGGCTGAAAGTGTTGAAATCTTGCCCACTCCAAAGTAAGTATTATTTGATATTTTCGTTATTATATAACTGATTTTAATGACATATGGCGCAGCAAACGTGTCTTCATGAGCTGCATTTGGTCGTCCACGGAGTTCAGCACAGACTTATGTCATTTTTGCGAAGAATCGATTTCCGTGTCGGTAGACACGGAAATCGATTCGTCGCAAAAACGACATAAGTTAGGCGAAAATACAGAGACCACCAAATGCAGCTTAACAAGACGCGTTTGATGCGCCATATTTCCTCAAAATCCGTTACGTAATAAGGACACTATAAAAGAATACGTACTTTGAATCGGATGGATTCTGGAAATTTCAGTACTTGTTGTTGTTGTTAGTACCACGTGATCATACACCTCGAGTGTATGGATAGCAGAGAATATTTTGCCGTGGAGAGGTAATTAGTGTACTGTAAATGCAGGGAATTCTTTGTGAATTGTGTGGAATTTTACTGAAACAAGAAATGGCTGAAGATTAAGTAATTATACATGGGCGAAAAGGGGTAAATGGGTGTGTAATTGCAGATCGTGCAGCTGATATGGACCCATCCTTCGCAATGTGGAACGACTAACAATTGCCGAACTTAGAACATCTCAGCTCTACGGATGTGTTTTACTATTTCATCTGTCTTTTATATTTTCTGTATCCGTGAGATATCACACGGATACAGAAAATATAAAAGACAGATGAAATAGTAAAACACATCCGTAGAGCTGAGATTTTCTAAGCTAACGATTGCCAATAAGGGGAAGCCACTCCAGTCCTGCTTGATCTGTGTTTATCAGTAATTGGGTGATACATAGAGATGCAGAATCAGGATCGACTGGTGGATTACTGTTGGATTAAATCTTGTATCCTTTATATGGAAGCGTCCTGGTGCCAATGCTAAACTATGTTCATCTCCTAATTAGGAGCTACTAAGTCCTAATTAGTAGATATTATCTCCTAATTAGGAGTTAGTATCTCCTAATTATTACTTAGTATCTCCTAATTAGGACTTACTATCTCATAATTAGGACTTTATTTTTTTAATCGTCAGTGGACAACCCGTTTATTTATATATATATTTGTTTGTATCTATAAATAACAAACATGTATAACAAAATCAGCGACCTATAGTGTGGAGCCAATCAGACCGTGGTTATGCCCGATGTGGTAGGATTCACACTATTGGATCTCACAATACATACAATTATTGTCAAATTCAAAAGGCTATTGATATTAATTTGCAAAATATTCTGATGCAGGTACTATTATAATGACAAGCTGTGTGGCCTCCGATTTTGATCGCACTGATGTGCGTTCTGGTCGGAGTCTACGCTGATTGTTTCACATTTAGTTGAATAGATGTCGTGATTTATTGTTTTTGCAGAGATATAACCGATTGTACTGTGGACAGACTGGAGATATGAGCTGTCTGTTCGAAGTCAAATTGGGTATTTTATACGTGTATTCTTATGTTCATTCAAAAATATTTATTTTGTAAATTTACACGTACAGTGGAACCTCTCCAAACACGGACACCTTGGGATGTTCCACTGTAAATCAGACATGTTAGTGCTTTATGGCACATTCTAGTGTTTTGCAGTCATGACACGTCATTGTAATCAGAGATACATAACAGCAAAACACATGTGAATTAAATTAAATATTGGGTTATAAATGTTCACAAAAAAATAATAATATGATGAACAGTGTGGATCCAGATCAGACTGTTTAATAATATGTGTATATTATCTCAAGAGTCACTTCTATCAGATATGTGACTAGGCTTTTCTTATATAATTGACAGACAGAAAACAGTTAATATATTTACAAGTATATGTTATTACCGATCTGAGGAACAGCAATTAGACAGCGACCGGGCTTGTTCGGGCTAGGTGGAGACTATTTACTGTCTGTTTCACGAAAGCTGCCCAAATGTTACGGCTATATAGACAATTCAAAAACAATATTATTTTCGATAATATTAAATTAAAAGAAAATTTAAGAATGAGCCTTCTTTTTATTTCGTGAAATTCGGTCAAATATTGGTTTTATTACGAAAAAATGATTTCTCTATGGGAATTTAACATGGGGAAAAAAGAGGTAAAGGAGTGTGGGATTAGTCAAAAAACGAAAACATTTGGAAATTGACTCCGAAACCTGGCTAGATAGCTTGGATATGATCTAACTAAGAAAACAAAAGTTACATTTTAAAAATCGGTCCAGTATTTCTAAAATTCAAAAAAATTTCCCCATGTTAAATCCCCATAGACATCTTCACTCCGTGAAGATGTCTATGGGGATTTAACATTGGGAAATTTTGTTTTCGCAATAAAATCAATATTTGACCAAATTTCACGAAATAAAAAGAAGGCTCATTCTTAATTTTTCCTTTAATTTAATATCAAAAGAAATCTTGTTTTTGAATTGTTTATATAGCCGTAACATTTGGGCAGCTTTCGTGAAACAGACTATAGTGTCCTATACTTATAGCTAGCATAGTTAATGGTAATGGTAGTAGTTATTATTCTAGGATATATATACATGTATGCGGCAGGGTATGTGTTGATCATTACAGTAACTCTTTCAAATTATTTAATTAGGACTTATTATCTCCTAATTAGGACTTAATATCTCCTAATTAGCACTTAATATCTTTGTCAATGTTAAAACATGTTGTATCTCCTAATTACGAGATACTAACTCTTAATTAGGAGATAGTAAGTCCTAATTAGGATATAATATCTCCTAATTATGGCTTATTATCTCCTAATTAGGAGATACTAAGTCCTAAATAGGAGATTATAGCATTTGCACCAGTAGCCCATTTCACCAACATTGCAAAGTATACTTTTCTAGCAAAGTATACTTTGAGGGAGAAATTTTCAATTTAAGGATACATTTATTAATTGTTATTATACTGAATTTATTACATTATCACAGCCAAAATGGCTGTGATAATGTAATAAATTCATTATAATAATTCTGCATACTCTTAATCATCAAATATATGAAGTTGTTAGTTCTGTATGAAATAATGCATTTCCGGAAAAATAAATGATTACTCCCTCAAAGTATACTTTGCTAGATAAGTATACTTTGCAATGTTGATGAAATTGGCTACTGGACGCTTCCATAGATGGCACTTCAATGTTGTCAATTGATATTGTACCTATGCATGGTGTGGGTAATTACAAGCCCTCGCAGCCCACTCACAATGACATATGATATTTATTTATGATTAGTTACATCTGATACACGTATCGTCCGAGCTGTTTCCTCGCTGAAAGTTAGGTTGGTTGAGGCTGAGTTCTGCTCAGCGATCAATAAAACTGTTTGATTTCTAGTACTTGTGTATAGCTTCGGAAGTTGTCGGAAAATGATTTATTCGAGGGGCAATATGTTTTGACTGTTCCCCGAGTGACCATGAAATAACTGTTTATTATATACTGTACATACATATGTGATACAATGAACGTGATTTTATGGTGCGGCGCATCGACTGACCGATATCAATTGCGTAGAATTTGATGACATAATTTTCGACAAAACGTCATGACGTCATGATTTTCTGCAGTGAAAATATGTTGACTATTCCATAGGCACGCGAAACAGGGGCCCGTTTCACTAAACTTCGTACGACTAAAATGTTCGTAAGTGCAAAATTATGATAGTCTGTAAATTTCACATTAACAATGTTTTCTTGTAAATAATTATTGGATTTACATTTATTGAGCATAGGCTGCATATGCAGCCTATGCTCAATAAAGGTAAATTCATAAATTGACATTTACAGACGATCTTAAATTTGAACTTACGAACATTTTAGTCGTAAGAAGTTTAGTGAAACGGGCCCCTGTTTCCCAAGCCTGCTGAACATTCAGGGAAATAGTCAAAACTTAATATATAGAGAGTTGGGTAATAATTTGAATTGTGTGGTGTGTTTATATATGTTGCATGTACCTCCCTTGAGATAGCATATTGTGTCACATATTGAAGTGCTATTTTTACAAAGTTAACGTACCCCACACACCGATCAATTTTTGTAGAGATAATATACTTTGACAGTACTTTCGTTTACGTTGACAATCAGAAAATGGGATAATATTGAATGATTATATGACTATTGTTTTCCTTTGTGCACATATGAATGACCTTGGGATGGTAGTGAATGTGGGATCGTAGCTAGTTATTTCCCTTTTATAGAAATCCTGTCTAATTTGTATATTTTCTTGCCTAATTGCTTGTAATAAAACAGAATCTCACATGATTTGTTGCTTAAATAAGTCATTATAGTGTTTTCGACTAGTGTTGATCCAGATCATCCTACATATCTGCGCAATATGGGGGCCGTTTCACTAAAGTTCGTACGACTAAAATGTTCGTAAGTGCAAAATTATAATAGTCTGTAAATTTCGCATTAACAATGTTTTCTTGTAAATAATGATTGGATTTACATTTATTGAGCATAGGCTGCATATGCAGCCTATGCTCAATAAATGTAAATCCATAAATGGAAATTTACAGACGATCTTAAATTTGCACTTACGAACAATTTAGTCGTAGGAAGTTTAGTGAAACGGGCCCCTGATCCGGAACTGCATTATTTGCCAGATTCATATTTTCACACTTATTAATTGTACTGCAATCAGTGTAGACCCAGATCAGACTGCATATGTGCAGTCTGATCTGGGTCTACCATGTTTGCAGACTTTGTTGTTTGCAAGTTATTCAGTAAGAAATAAACGCTAAAATAAAACCGGATCGGATCCCTATAAATATATTTGCAAAGGTAAATAATTTCCTACGATCCCCAATTGTACTTCGGAATCTCTATACCACCAAATTCATTCCCGATGGTCTTCCATCAATATATATGGGCTGCGCGCTGTGAAAACCAGCCTTAATGACAACGTCATGAAAGCCTGAAAATGACGTCGCAAAGTTACGCTTAAATTTACCAACGTCACGTCGGATTTTGACACTTGAAATAGTTGCGTCATGGCAATAAATTGACGTTGTCCTATTTATAACCGTACGCTTTACTAGTTGTGGCTCACAAATATTTTAATGCTTCATACAGTTGTCTGTTTTTTCGGTTTCCTTCAAGGAAACACGTAGTGATTTTGTCGATTATTTTTTGTATAATATATGGACGACTTGTGCTCTGACATTTGAAACTAAATAACCATACAACCGGTAATTTGTAGATAACACCATCACAGAATCAGTATTATGTAACAAATAGAACTGGGCACAGGGCTTAATTCGTTTAGTTTACTGTTTCGCCTGTCGAATGTTTCAAAAGTCAACATAAAAATACGATTTGGAAATTTTCAGAAAAATAAGCGTATCACAGATGTATATACTTCTGGTAGTGCCAAAATATACGCCGCTCCTGACATATCGATGGTCTAGTAACATAAGGTCGTAGCTGCTATGCTTTAAAACACATATTGGTATTTCATTAGAATTGTCTCCAAGAGACAATTCTAATGAAATGCCAAGACATGTTTTAGCATAGCAGTTACGACCTTATGTTACTAGACCATCGATATCGCATCATGGTGACACTGGGCCAAACATGTTTTAGTATTTAGTGCGTTCGTATTGTGTCACATGCATATTTACTGCGACAAAATAATCATGATTATATCCGATAATTGTAATACATAATTGTAGCCACCAAGAACGTACATGTAGCCTACTGATTTCTATCTGTATCTGCTACCACGTCCGTGTACGGTGTCAAGTAATATTTAGCGACTTTCAAAAATATCACATTGAATCAGCCGTACGATTGCCGTTTGATAACAATGCAAATATTCTTTAAATTGAAGGTACATGCCCACGTAGTAGGCACACAATGTTCTTTATAGGAATTAAATAAGTGTATAATTATGTCACTATTCCACCAGTTCTAAAAATTGCGAGTGCCCGCTATACAAATATAGTCATTTATTAATTATCAATTTACTGTTAGCGACGCGCGGCGGTAACAGTCTATTTTGATAATGTGCGGGGACGACGACTTTCACATCACGGCTTGCGGTGCACATGCGCAGTATACTACGCGCGCCAGTAGGCTTCCCAATATGTAAACAAGAATATCAACATGAAACGTCCAGGATGGAAATTGTATGAAACGGCGTCGGCCAAAAAAAGGCGAAATGTCTGAGGGACAGGCAGTACAGAGAGAGAGAGAGAGTAGTTAATATTGGCGACCAGATCACCAAATGGAAAGAGTTACGTGGAGATTTAGATTTGGACTCGAACAGAGATTTTTCTTCTCAACTTCCGATACTTCACTGCGCATGTCAAAGATGTGATATGATTGACCGTGTCACGTGACGCGTGTTGGTAAAAATAGCACGAGGTCGGAAAATACCCGGCATATAAAATGCGATTAACACCAATTGACACGTGCCGTAATTAAAAGTAACTCGTTAGTGGGTAGACAGATGGCTCATATAAGGCATGACAGAAAATGAAAAGTAGTAGTACAGTGTAACCTGCTGCGTGGGCATGTACCTTTAAAATGACCACTTGTAAATATGGTTATATGAATGCATAGTAATTTTACTGGTATATTTGCAATCATTGCAGACACTGATCAGACTGCACAGATGCACAGGTCTCCAACATTTACACATTTAAGAAGTCCGACTTTGCCAGATTGTTGTTAATTTTCTTACATTGTTCTACATTGTACTAAATAATGCACGTATGCATGCATGCTTTGTTTGTTATCAAAGGGCCGTTCTAGTCGGAAGCGTGTAAATAATATAAAGCAAACGCACATGCACACATTAAACATGTCTAAATTCAAATGAGCGGCTTCGAACAATAGTCGCAGGGTGTGGAGCGTCATTTCATGAAAAAACAATGTTGTGATCGGGACAAATTTAGTGTGTAAATCACTGACTGTGTTATGCAAACTATATGTACGTACGCCACGGTGCTTTTCAGGGGCGGATCCAGGATTTCAAGTTAGGGTGGGGGGATTTTGAAATAGTTTACTATACTTTCGAACTAGCATCGTTTGTTCCTCGACCAAGCGAAGCTGGGGAGACTGCTAGGTGGGTCCGGCGGTATGCCCTCCGGAATATGTTTACACCCCATTTTGCTGCGTTATGGCGCATTTTAGAGCAAACATATCTTTACTCGCCAAATTTTAGGGGTGGGGGGGGGGGGGGGGGTGGCGCGGGGTGCGCCGGGGTTTCCCCTACGTGAACCCGCCCTTGTTTTTAGCATGGCTGTTTCTTTGTTTACAAAGGCGCTGAATGTACTTTTTCTGAAACACAACAAAACTAAATTGCACATTTCATTTTCAAATTAATTATTTCCGACGAGAGCATATACTGCCGGTATTTTTATCGGGACATGTAACAATAATATGCAGCATTTTCCCATAGACCTGCTACCTGCTAGTACGGGGTACATGTACATTAGCCCGTCCGCCAGTCATATTGGCTACACAGGAAAATGTTCTTCCCGCATTTCTGAGATGTAAATTTAATTCCGAGAGTTGGGGAATGGACAGTTGATTTTTATTTTGTTTAAAAATGCCCGGAGGTGTCCGACTACCCTCTGGTCATTCATTTCCACAGAAATAAAATGCATTTGTTTCAATCACCGATACTATGTGCATATAATTTACAATTTCCAACACCAGGAATGCCGTTTAGTTTTTTGGTCTTTGGTGACGTATTGCCTAAATCAATATATGACGTCACAATTAACTGTAAATGACGTCAATTCTGAAATAATTACATTGTATCTTTCTGACGACACACGTATATGAATCTATTATGGCGATTGTGGCAAATTACAAGCCACAGGTCGGCTAATTATAGATTTAAAATCGATAGTTGTGCGTTCGATTTGTTCACCACTACATGTACATATCATAGTTTGATTCTGTTCAGTGTTTGATAGCATATATACTAACACTTGTAGATATATTTAGTGTACCTTATCAGCAAATACAGTTTACAGCAAGCACAGTCAATGAGTCTATGAACACGCATTTCTACTGTAGGCTGTTGTCTTGCATTGTACAAACGTCAGCGTTTCAATAACGTCATTGTCTCGATGACGTTACGTTTTTTTTCGTGCGTGATTCACATGGTGGTACAAAAAGTGAGGTAAAACAAAAACTATCAAAACATAATTGCATTTTCTTTTCAGAATATTGTTTTTGAAAGGTGTCCGCATCAGAAAATGTAAAAACATGCAAATCGAAAATGTTGTCATTAAGGCCGGTTTTCACAGAGCGCGGCCCATATATATGTACAGGGTGTGAGATCACAAGGTTTCCGAACCCGATTTTCCGACGTGACGTAATCTGTGACGTCATTGTTACAGTAGATTTTCTTTAAAATCGGACGGATTTTGATGATATGTAGCGCACCAAATACGATGGCATAAATGTTTACGGGTGCTCTGAAAGTTCTTTACAATAACTTCCAACTTTCACAAAGAGTACCGTTTATTTCTTACATTCAAGTGCTCTAGTTTTTATTTGTATTTCCAGTAACCGATTCTTCGTCAAAACAACATAATTATGAGATTAAAGGTACATGCCCACTCACACAAACTGTTCTTTATATCAGAGACATCATCTGAGACATTTTCTAGCGAAACAAACATTCATTCACCATTACCCCACGTATTGATTGGCATTGTTATACTTTTTATATTAGACGTAACTTTCCACACTGATATCAGGGGCGATAACTTTGTTACCTTAACATGTTAACGGACATTTCTATTTATTCTCTGTATTTGTCTTTTGATGTGCAATTATCATACTTTATAATCTGTGGAAAATATATTTTTCAGGTGGCGCATTTAATTAGTATACATAATAAAAAAATACCATGCCTCATTTGCATATGAAAATAGCCTGATACCACCGCGCGTCACTATCAGTAAACTAAATATTACTAAATGATTTATATATCTGTATAGCGGGCACTCGTAATGTTTAGAACTGGTGGAATAGTGACACAATTATACACTTATTTAATTCCTGTAAAGAACATATTGTGCCTACTGAGTGGGCATGCACATTTAAAGCCGCCTACACAAAAAAGGGCAACGTGTATCGCATTTGCTGCATATATTTCATAAAAATATGTCATTCAATTAGAAAGATATTAAAGGAAATCTACTGTTAACACATATACAAAATAAACATGACGTCACGCCGTTCAGAAAAACGTGATCCCACACCTTGATGTCAAGCATGCTAGCTGATTGGCCGATCTGACTTCCCAGTGTGGAGAGGCAACGGGCAAACCCGGTGATTTATATAGCTTAAAATATATACCGTTTAATTCCCTCCTCCCGGTATTGTTTTGTTTGTATAATTCCGGTGCGGGCTGGGAGCAACGTTTATAACCCCCGGAAATCAGAGGCTGTCTAATTCCCGCTTATGTGTGAGTTTTGTGTCTAATTCACTATGTGTACCCATCGCTCCCATCCTCGCCCGCGGAAACATAGATAGGTGACAAATATTTTGAAAAAATCTGAATATTATCCATATTTTTATTTGGTTAAAATGGGAAGAAAAATATGCCATATTTCGCGATTTTGATATATAAGTGTGAAATAAAAATATATTAGAACACAAACGCGCAATCAAGTTAATATTGTTAGTTTAATATTTCTAGATTTCATCAAAATATGTACACGCTATTATCAGTCATTATAGAGTAAAATGAATATCATAATAATTACCTCGTGTTAGTCTATTGTACTATATCCTCCGTGTGTAATTAATGCAAATATATAGGCCTTTAGTTGTTTTGTGTACCACAAATGAGACACGCTCAATGTCATGGGAAAACTGGTTTTATTGCATGAAAAAAGTTTTTCCAATTTAGTGTATTAAGTCGCAGTTAGATCACGGTTCGTCCGCATGTACGAGGAGATAATCCGCGAGCTCTTTAGCTCGCGGATTATCTCCTCGTACATGCGGACGAACGTGATGTAACTGTATTATCACATCCTCATGTCCATACATTGTCCATGTGCTGTGTAAATGCAGAAACAAAACTCGAAAATGTATCAAAGATGTGATCATAATTATAATTCACTACGTGTTTTAAACATGCAGATGATATCGCTCCAGAAAACATGCTGGGTGACCAGTACATCTTCAATTTATGAGTATTTGCTTATGCAATAAAAATAACCAAAATCTTGTGAGGATTTAATACGATATGTGTCAATGCGTTCCCATATTAAATCTTCATATCTTTCTCTGTGAAGATGTATATGGGGCTTTAACATGTGGAAATTGTTTTTTCGCAAAAATAAAAAATTGGACAAAATTTCACGAAATAAAAAGTAGGCTCATTCTTAAACAATATATTGTTTTGGCATTATTTATAGGGCCGAAAATTTGGGCAGGTTTCGTGAAACAGACAGTATATCATATGTTCTATTTCCCGTCGTCCGTTCGTTGTCAAACGCTACGAGTGGCTGATGGCTGGCACACAGGAAGATGGCCTACTTGGCCACGCCATGTGCCGTATAGGATACAGTAACGAGACAGTGTTCATATATGTTATAAATATATTCCATCCGATTTAGAAAGCAATTATGTTAGAATAATATGACGTTAAGGGCTCCCATATGTCCTTAAGAGATATTCCATTGTATAACGTAAGGAATATAAGTCTATTTTGGTCATGAACTGTCAAGCCATATCTGATATGTGGTTATGTCTTTTGATCGGCGGTAATAATTGATTCATGGATATTTTTTGAGAAAATCCACGGCATGACATTTGAGACAGCTTGCGGTTAAGAAGATTAATCCTTCATTATTAAAACAATAGACTCAGGGCGTTATTTCTAGCTTAGTTTGAGTGCATAATACAATGCAAATAACCCACCATTCACGTTTATCCGAAACATAGTCTACGAAACTTACATTTGAATTCAAATTGTATGCTGATCGTTTAAGATGAGGGTGAATCATACGCACGGTATTACATAACCGTCTGCGTTTACCTTGCCAAGATTTAAACGTTTCTGAACATCTATTGGGAATCTCAACTCGCAATCAAGCAGTTTGATTGTCTGAGCCTGAGCCTGAGCTGTAGCTCAGGCTCATACAGCTCAGGCTCAGACAATCAATCTGCTTGATTTCAAATTTGAAGCACAATATTCAAGCATTTTGAAAGAAAAGAATTGACAAGTAGTGACAAGATTAGCGCAGGCGGTGGTGTGCACTGTTATTATAGTGTTATAATCATATGCCCGATCGTTGGCGTATTGAGACAATTGTTACCATGCATCTTCAGTCACGTCACGTCAATATTATACTGCAGGTAATAGTTTACGAGTTCACCTCTATGTGAATTATTGCCAACCCGAGACTAATTATTCCCTCGCCGATAGTACGTCAGGCGCGTCGAAATGCAGCTGCGCCAATGCGGCACCAAAATATCGGCGCCGCAATCGCGGCCCGTGTAACGCCAGCTGCTACGCCTCTGAAAGTACGTGCGTGGGTTAGTAACGCCTTTCATTTTTTAATAACTTCTGAACTGCTCCGCCAATTTTGATAATATTTGGTCGCAGTGTGTGTACTTTGGTACTTTGATTTGCATACGACCCACATCCGACCATCCAAGGTCAAGGTCACTGATGACTTACAATGTATGTTCACTTGTTTGTACGGCAAATGCGTTAACGTCTTTTGTGTTTATTCAATAACTTTTATCCCGTCAACACAGTGCGTATGTGCCGTGAAACACGGTGCCGTGAAACATTTTTGATATCCAGTCAATACTATTTTTGCATTTTACAGCCATTTGTAGGTGTTGACGGGATAAATAAAATAGTAGGTTAGTGCCGTGAATGGGAAAAATATCTGGCGCGGCACGGAAACGGGATGTGCTCGGCAGAGCCTCGCCCATCCCGTTTCCTCAGCCTTGCCAGAGATTATTTTCCCATTCACGGCACTAACCTACTATTCTCTATATGAACTTCTTCACGGATTTTGATAATATTTGACCACAGTGCGTGTCTATGGATGGTGCTTTGTTTTTGCATATGACCCACTTCCGATGGCCCAAAGTCAATGTCCCTAAGGACGTAGGTTTACTTTTGTTTTTCTTTCTGCCGGCCAGGGGCCCGTTTCACTAAACTTCTTACGACTAAAATGTTCGTAAGTCCAAATTTAGGATCGTCTGGAGATTTCAATTGATGGATTTACATTTATTGAGCATATGCAGCCTATGCTCAATAATTGTTCATGGGAAATTTACAGACTATCATAATTTTGCAAATACGAACATTTTATTCGTACAAAGTTTAGTGAAACGGCCCCCAGGGGATTAAGTTAAGTTTATAACGATGCCCTTACTGAGTGGTAACAACATACACTTTGGATGAGAAACAAGGAAATAATTAGATCTTTCCACGTAAAAATGGGTTACAATCTAAACTCGATCAATTTTAGAGGGGGCGTACGCTCGACACGCCTCCGCCTGGATCCGCACCTGACATGTAACTTTTTTAATTTGAATAATTCCGTCAAATACATGTATTGATGTCATTGTGACAAAATAAATATCACAGAGAAACTTGGATAGCGCATAAATTAACGCACTATCCAAAACAGTTATGTTTTAGAAATATGTCTTTAGATACTAAAATTATGTTTTAATCGATATGTTTAGTCCCCATGTTTCTTTTCAGAATAATTTAATTCCTTACGGTTCAACTGAGTGGTAACAACATATAATTTTAATGAGAAATAAGAAAAAATGCAGAAAATAAACTGAATTTTATGAAAAATGACGATCATATCTGTCTCATTTGAAATCCACGCCCCCGGTGAAATCTCTCAAAACCGGACAACCTGGTGGTGGGGTCGGGGGGGGGGGGGGGGGGTGGTCGTTGACATATCAATCTCTCATATAGCTACAATAACTCGCCTCAGATATGGTATCTACGTCTACGGCCATCTTTTCTCTAGTTGTTGTTCAATATAACGAAATTAAACTTTGAAATGAAACACATTTATGTCAGATAAACACCTTGACACGGTAACATAACCAATTTCTGCATGTGTATGTTCTTTATTAATACTTTATTGATACAGCTTTCACAGTTTTATATCGCGAACATATCAAATACGCCGGATAACCGATTGCCAAACATGATCACTCTTCCATGTGTTACATTTAAAGAGATGTGGTTAAATTGCTACCCTCGCGAGAGTTATGGAGCGGGGTAGCAATTTTGTTTCTATTATGTAATATGCAATTATAATTACCGTTAAACTGCAATCAAGGAACCGAATGACAACTACAGTGTAACCTCTCTAAACCGGAACACCCTGGGAGGTCCCCAGGGTGTCCGGTTTAGAGAGGTTACAATGTGTACATCATCAGACACTACAGTGTAACCTCTCTAATCTGGACACCCTGGGAGATCCCCAGGGGTCCGGTTTCGAGAGGTTCCACCGTATCAATGTCGGGCAGCTTATACCGTAATCAGGTCAGTGAGAACTGAAGCTTATACCATATCCATATCACTAATCGGACTACAAACATGCACGAAGTTCAATCACCTTGAAAATGATTAAAACAAAATGAGACCCGGATTTTTTGGAAACCTTATACACTCAAGTTTATAAAATCGTCGGGTGACGAAAATTAACATGAGGTGCTTGGAGGGCGTTTCACTAAACTCCGTACGACTAAAATGTTCGTAAGTGCAACATTATGATAGTCTGTAAATTGTACGTGTTTTTCCATATTATGCTATACCCTACATCCTATAAACTATCTATCTATCTATCTTCTATACAGTCAAATGGGTCGATTGAGACCACAGGCACTGGTTGCAGTTACGTATCAAGGTCTATAAATACATTAAATATACATAAAAGCATCAATAAGTGGGAAACAATCAGCTGTCAGTTATATAAATACATTAAATATGCATAAAGGTATCAATAAGTGGGAAACAATCAGCTGTCAGTTCTATAAATACATTAAATATACATAAAAGTATCAATCAGTGGGGGGAAAACTGATTTTTTCCCACTTATTGATACTTTTATGTATATTTAATGTATATATAGACCTTGGTACGTTACTTCAACCTGTGACCACAGGTGGAAGTCTCGGACCTGTGACATAAACATGCCCATTAATTAGAAAGATCACATTACCCCACCCATCTGGATTCGTAAAAGTAATGTAAGTACGAATCAAGGTGGGTGTGGTAATGGCATTTTTGTTTAAGGTACCAATAAATAGAGAATAGTAGGTTAGTGCCGTGAATGGGGAAAAATATCTGGCAAGGCTCAGGAAACGGGATGGGCGAGGCTCTGCCGAGCACATCCCGTTTCCGTGGCGCGCCAGATATTTTTTCCCATTCACGGCACTATTACCTACTATTCTATTTATCCCGTCAACACCAACAAATGGCTGTAAAATGCAAAAATTGTATTGACTGGATATCAAAAATGTTTCACGGCACCGTGTTTCACGACACATACGCACTGTGTTGACGGGATAAAAATACACACACACATGCAATATCAAGATACAGAGATCAATACTTCTCTACACAGGAGTGGAAGCCAAATTGTCCATGGAAAACACCAACATGTGCTTATTATTTTCTAACAACAGCATATGGTGTGATTTCCTTGCGGGCAGCATCTGCATACAACTTATTGAACACATTTATATGGCTTGTTTGTGTAAGTAGCTATCGGTGTATGTGCATGTTATTTATTAGATTGCCATTGACTTTACATGGGGCCACAAGAAGGGTACAATAACCTTAAATGTATTTTTGCAACTAATACATTAACGGAAATTTGTTTAACTGCCTTCGTTTGTTAAATATGTTTATTGTCTATGATTGAATATTAATACCCGCCTAAAATATTGTCTTATATCATTTTTTCTTGGGGCGTTGCACCAACGGGGTACATAGCCCATTCACGGTTTCTTGAATTTCGCGCTTTTCTGATTCGCGTATCAGTGATATGTATGTTGATCAATTGAGCATGCGCGATTGTACGGAAGCCCATTAGGGCCACTTCACTTTTTTTTTTTATCTTTTCTTGAATTTTCGAGATCTTTTCTTGAATTTTCATGATACTTTCTTGAATTTTCGAGATCTTTTCTTGAATTTTCAAGATGTTTTCTTGAATTTTCCTTGAATTTTCAAGATCTTTTCTTGAAAATTCAAGAAAATATGAAAATATCTTGAAAATATCTTGAAAATTCAAGAAAAGATCTTGAAAATTCAAGATTTCAAGATGTTTTCTTGAATTTTCAAGTTCTTTTCTTGAAGTTTCGATATCTTTTCTTGAAAATTCAAGAAAAGATCTTGAAAATTCAAGAAAAGATCTTGAAAATTCAAGAAAAGATCTTGAAAATTCAAGAAAAGAACTTGAAAATTCAAGAAAACATCTTGAATAAATGGAAATTAAAAAAAAGTGAAGTGGCCCTAATGGGCTTCCGTACGATTGAACCTAAGATGGCACACATATCAAATCCTTTTCTTTGTTGAACGAGCTTCTTCCGATCGACCTTGACTCTTTGCGTAAGAGGGAATATCCTGATCACGTGATTCAAATTATAGAAATTGTGATTTTCCAGCTGTCTGCTTGTGCTATGATCATACTTTATAATCTGTCGAAAATATTATTTTTTCAGGTGACGCATTTAATTAGTATAAATAATAAAAAATACCATGCCTCATTTGCATATGAAAATAGCCTGATACAACCGCGAGTCACTATCAGTAAAATAAATGTTACAGATTATATCGACATAGCGTTCAATCGTATTTTTTAGAACTGGTGGAATAGTGACACAATTATACTTCCTATAACGAACATTTTATGCCTACTGAGTGGACATGTACCTTTAATCTCATAATTCTGTCGTTTTGAAGACGAATTACGGAAGCCCATTAGGGCCACTTTACTCTCTTTTTTTTTATCTTTTCTTGAATTTTCGAGGTATTTTCTTGAATTTTCAAGTTCTTTTCTTGAATTTTCAAGATCTTTTCTTGAAAATTCAAGAAAAGATCTTGAAAATTCAAGAAGAAATTCAAGAAAACATCTTGTTTTCAAGTTGTTTTCTTGAATTTTCAAGTTTTTTTCTTGATTTTTCAAGATCTTTTCTTGAAAATTCAAGAAAAGATCTTGAAAATTCAAGAAAAGAACTTGAAAATTCAAGAAAACATCTTCAAGTTGAATAAATGGAAATTATAAAAAAGTGAAGTGGCCCTAATGGACTTCCGTACGAATCGGTTACCGTACATGTAAATAAAAACTAGAGCACGTGAATGTAAGAAATAAACGGTACTCGATTCTTTGTGAAAGTTGTAAGTTATTGTAAACAACTTTCAGGAATAGTGACATAATTATACACTTATTTAATTCCTATAAAGAACAGTTTGTGTCTATACGGAGTGGGCATTTATACGGAAGCCCATTAGGGCCACTTCACTTTTTTTTAATTTTCATTTATTCAAGATGTTTTCTTGAATTTTCAAGTTATTTTCCTGAATTTTCAAGATCTTTTCTTGAATTTTCAAGATCTTTTCTTTGAAAATTCAAGAAAACATCTTGAAAATTCAAGAAAAGATAAAAAAAAAGTGAAGTGGCCCTAATGGGCTTCCGTACATTTACCTTCAGTGGGAATTTTTTATTTATGTCACAAGTCCGATGCTTCCACCTGTGATTGAGACGTGCACTCCAGCCCATAGTTGCATACTGTCAGGGCTCCAGATAAGGAATTAGTAATTGAGTATTGTCACTCCATCATTTCTGAAGCAATTGTGTGTTTCAAAATTTAATTGTGTAAAATAGAACCCACAACTGTTTACACATCAGCAGACCGCACTCATTGAATAGTTTGCTTCTAAATGAAAACACATATTGGTATTTCATTAGAATTGTCTCCTTGGAGACAATTCTAATGACATACCAAGATGTGTTTTCATGGAAAAATAAGAAAATATGCTACATTTGTGGTCTGTTTATTGTTTTCTGTAGCATGATAAAGATACGACAAATTTTTCATTGCTTTTTGATACTCACTACTTCTGATTTCAATTGGGTTTTTGGTAATCTTAATTGGGTATTTACGCAAATACGCACCTTATCTGGAGTTCTGATACTGTGATACAATCTTGCTGGCATAAGGAGCTGTACATTGGTGGGTGACAAAAGGCACCTTATTATGTCGTTTACAACAATTAGATATGTTGGTCCGCTTGTACAGCAAGGCTCCAGATAAGGAATTAGTAATTGAGTATTTTCACTCCATCATTTCTGAAGCAATTGGGTATTTCAAAATTGTAATTGGGTAAAATAAAAGCACATTAATGTTTACACATCAACAGACAGAAAGTATTGCATAGTTTGCTTCGAAATTAAAACATGTCTTGGCATTTCATTATAATTGTCTCCAAGATGTGTTTTCATGGAACATAAGAACAATATGCTATTTGTGTGGTCTGTTTAATATTTACTGCAGCATGATAAAGGTACCACAAAATTGTTATTGCTTTTTGATACTCGCTACTTCTGATTTCAAATTTTTTTTTGGCAATTTTAATTGGGTATTTAAGCAAATACGCAGCTTATCTGGAGCTCTGGTATAGCGATTGAGTACGTCTTGGAATGTAAAAGTCGCCCGTTATCTAATGGTTATGGGTAGTCGTTAATCTTGATTGACTCTTCGACCTTTTACAGCAAGCTTCTCATATTTCGATAACAGCTACATTTGTGGTACAGTTCGAATTACAGTTAGGCCTTATGTCCACCCAGTTAACAAAAACCTACCTACGTACCCCACATGTTGAAGTAAAGGACCGAGGTATGTAAATACATTAAACATACCTAAAAGCATTAATAAGTGAGAAAAAAAAAGTGTGTACATGAGGGAGTAAAGAATATGTTTTTGTAACTTTTTTTTTCTCACTTATTAATGCTTTTAGGTATATTTAATGTATTTATAGACCTCGGTCCGTTACTTCAACCTGTGTTTCAACACCACAGACCTGTATAGTGGTATTACCGTAGCAAACAGTGTAGATCCAGATGAGACGGCTCGTGACGAGCCGTCTCATCTGGATCTGCACTTTTGCAAGACTTCTGTGTATATGAGGGAGTAAATAATTTTTTTTTTTTCAACTTTTTTTTTCAACTTTTTTTTTCTTCACTTATTAATGCTTTTAGGTATATTTAATGTATTTATTGACCTCGGTCAGTTACTTCAACCTGTGAAATACCCGGTAAAAACAAACAAGACCTTAAGAAAAAAAAGACAAATAGCATACATAATTTTTTTTTTTCACAGAACCACTCTCAAAACATACCCGCACGCGGACGCTTAACAGAGAAAGAATTTGCCATGGCCTTATGTAAATTGCTGCACACGTAGCATTTACATATGAGCCGCGTCGCGAGAAAACCTGTCTTCGGGAATCTGACGACGTCACAAGATAGGACGTCGTGAACTTAGCTGACGTAATTTCCGCCGAGATTTCCAAGTATCGACGTTTGTCAGACCGCCATTTAAGGTTTGTTCCGTGGTGTTATAATGTTATCTAACGAACAGAACAACGACGTACCTCGATTTTTATTCGAAATGGGCATATCTTATATATGTTTTTATTAACAATAATGGTGTAAGGATCATTTTCTTTTATTATTTTGCTATTGGTATCATATAAAAATGTTTGCCTGTTGACGTGTGTTTTTTATGTTCCTTTATTTTCACATACTATTTTCTTTGACACAGTTTACAGATAACTGTCCACGTTAACTGTTTTATCCCGTCAACACAGTGCGTATGTGCCGTGAAACACGGTGCCGTGAAACATTTTTGATATCATTTGAAGGTGTTGACGGGATAAATAGAATAGTAGGTTAGTGCCGTGAATGGTAAAAAATATCTGGCGCGGCACGGAAACGGGATGTGCTCGGCAGAGCCTCGCCCATCCCGTTTCCTGAGCCTTGCCAGATACTTTTTCCCATTCACGGCACTAACCTACTATTCTCTATATCGACCACCATTTACAGGTGAAAACTCTGTGTCAGCTACATTTTTTATTTACATGTACATACAAATAATCGGCATTATATTTGTAGACCTATGTAGCCTGGGCCCGGTTTCCCGCACAACTATATGTTTCAGTCTATTGCTCAATTCTTTCTTTCTAATACAATGTTTAAAATTGAAAATTAGCGCAACCTTTACCGATTTTAAGGAAGAAATATCTCCTGCAAAAAAACAACAACAAAGCCATGGATGTTACTACTAGTATAGCCACAGATCAGTCTCATGCGTGCATATGCGCCGCCTGATCAGAACATACGATGTTCGCCATTCAGTCACTGGGGATCATTTCTCGATCACCGACAGGATATGGGTCGCCGATCGTACATTTATTGCAGATATTGTAAGGTCCGGTGTTTGTCTCGCCCGCGAAGTGGAAAGCGAGACATAGGTTTTGCTTTTCCGAAGTCGGCGTCGGTGTCGGCGTCGGTGTCGGCGTCATCATTCAATGTTAAGTTTTCGTGTTACGGTCATTACTTCAACATCTTATCAGCTACAGTCATCAAACTGTATACATACCTTTACTATGATATGTAGATGACAATAGGATTATTAAAAGAAATTCCGGGCTCCAGGGTCAAGGTACAACTCTATTTCTTTCTTTGCTACAAACTGAACATTAATGCATGAAGACCCGTTTTCTCGTGCGCTCTGTACACCTTACCTGTAGAGATAACAATAGCCTTCTCCAGTTGAACACTTCTGCATGTGCAAGCATGTGCAAATTTCCAGATTGACCACTAAATATCCAGCTAAATTATTACAGGTAATTTATACAGGTAAATTATTATACCTGGGTATTACATTTCCGTAAACTGTGTTGACAATATTGTGGCAATATGTGGACCTGTGCAGATATGATATATAGATAAATATAGGACAATTATAAAAATTCTGGGCTCCAGTAGCGAGCATTATTGTCGCGCCCGCTTGCGGAAAGCGCGATATAGTCGGCATTTTGGCATACGTCCGTCCGTCCGTACGTCCGTGTGTCCGGTTAAAGTTTTTCCATCTACTATATCTCTTTTTTTAGTGTCCATGCCTCGCCCCAAGGCGCGACATGCAGGCCACGGTCATCTAGTCTACACAAAGTGGGTATAATTATGTTAGCCAAGTGTCTATGCTTGGAAAAAACCTGGCCTTCGTGGCTTTGCCTCGTTTCTTGTTTTTTTTTCAAATTCTTTTTCAATTTTTGTCTAGTAGCATAAGGTCGTAAGTGCTATATACCGACTATTATCATATACTAAAACAATTATTGACTAGTGAGCCATAGAATATAATCTGATATTCTATGGCTCACTATTCAATAATTGTATAATATGTTCGGGCCAGTGAAAATTGCTTTCTGGCCCAGGCTCGAGGTCAAGGCGGCGGGACAAGGCGAGACATTTGATTCCGCGGAATTCTTGTTTTCAGAATGTGATCAAAGTACAGCTGTAAGCGGGACGATGTCGCGAACATTCGACGTTTCTGTTGTCTGAATATGAAAAGCTTCAATCTGAATGCAAGCTAACATGTGTGTCATGTTAATATAAGAAATACGTGGCATGATATTCCAAGGCAACATGTTTGGGACATGTGACACGTACAACTACAATAATATCACATATCTCTCTTGAAATAAATACTACTGTTTAAACCAACTACAATAATACAAAAAGTCAAGAACGAGATACAGTAACTGTGGAATAATATTTCAAGGATTGTCAAGTCGTGACACAAATACAATAAGACTGTGCGCACTAGCAATTGATATGGTTCTTCTAGTACTGTTCGACGATTATCAAGGATCTCTTGACTCGGGGGTATTGTTATTATTTTATCTCTCCTCCCCCCTCACCTCTCATTTCTTCGTACTTTGGGATCCTCGTATTTTGAGTTGAGTCTTCCAAAGACAAACTGCTACCGTAACACTCCCAAAACAAACACAAGTGGGTGGTAGGACAAGCTGACCACAAGCTGAGGTAACAACTGTCTCAAATATGATACCATAGCCAGTGTGGCCATGTGGCCATGTGACCACGTGGCAGATTTCCACGCGCTACCCTTGAAGGTGGTAGATTATGTCAACTTGCAAATTGTTGTAAATGTTGGCGTATACTCTATCTGTAACGGTATGTACTGTAACGTCATTTACGTCGCATGACGTCGCTTTTAAGTGACGTCTCTTTTGCTCAAACGACCTGCATAGTTGTGTTGTATAAACTATAATATCTTAATGAATATTGCAGATATCATTATCAACTAAAAAGCGTTAAATTCATCATAAAAATACCATTGTCATAGTAACAAAATGTCATATTGATCAACAATTACCCGAAGACAGGTTTTCTCGCGACGCGGCTCATATGGTATTTTTCAATCCAGTGACCAACATGCACCATCAACCAGTCAAATAGATATAGAGAATAGTAGGTTAGTGCCGTGAATGGGAAAAAATATCCGGCAAGGCTCAAGAATTTCTTTATTTCTCATCAGAAGTATATGTTGTGACCACTCATTTGAACCGTCTCGCCGAGACGGTTCAAATGAGTGTCACAACATATACTTTGGTTAAGAAATAAGGAAAATAGATAGAGAATAGTAGGTTAGTGCCGTGAATGGGAAAACATATCTGGCAAGGCTCAGGAAACGGGATGGGCGAGGCTCTACCGAGCACATCCCGTTTCCGTGCCGCGCCAGATATTTTTTCCCATTCACGGCACTAACTTACTATTCTATTTATCCCGTCAACACCTACAAATGGCTGTAAAATGCAAAAATAGTATTGACTGGATATCAAAAATGTTTCACGGCACCGTGTTTCACGGCACATACGCACTGTGTTGACGGGATAAATTATATTCGCAATAAATAATACACAATCTTGCCCAGATGTCAACGTTTCTGCAAATCTATTTTCAATCTCAACTCGCAAACAAGCAGTTTGGGTGACTGAGCCTGAACTATTGTACAGCTCAGGCACATTCAATCAAGCTGCTTGATCTCAAGCACAATATTTAAGCATTGTGAAATAAAACATATTGACCGATAGTGGCAAGTATATACGGAAGCCACTTGTCTTGAATTTTCAAGGTGTTTTCTTGAATTTTCAAGTTCTTTTCTTGAATGTTCAGTCAAGATCTTTTCTTGAAAATTCAATTCAAGAAAAGATCTTGAAATTTCAAGAAAAGAACTTGAAAATTCAAGAAAACATCTTGAATAAATGGAAATTAAAAAAAAATGAAGTGGCCCTAATGGGCTTCCGTAAGTATAGCACACTCGGTGGTGTATACATATTTTTTAGCAATCGATGGATATTTTGCAGAAACATAATTATACCGTTGACGACATCGGCCTCTTTATGTAGTAACGAATGACGTCATCTGGCTGGTATTATCTGCTACATTCACCATATTTACTGAAATACAACATATGCGCATGAGCAATCTACGGAAGCCCATTAGGGCCACTTCACTTTTATTTTAATTTTCATTTATTCAAGATTTTTTCTTGAATTTTCAAGTTCTTTTCTTGAATTTTCAAGATCTGTTCTTGAATTTTCAGATCTTGAAAATTCAAGAAAAGAACTTGAAAATTCAAGAAAACATCTTGAAATAATGAATTTTAAAAAGATCTTGAAAATTCAAGAAATCAAGAAAATATCTTGAAAATTCAAGAAAGTATCTTGAAAATTCAAGAATAGATCTTGAAAATTCAAGAAAAGATAAAAAAAAGTGAAGTGGCCCTAATGGGCTTCTACGGAAGCCCATTAGGGCCACTTCACTTTTTTTAATTTCCATTTATTCAAGATGTTTTCTTGAATTTTCAAGATCTTGAAAATTCAAGAAAAGAACTTGAAAATTCAAGAAAACATCTTGAAAATTCAAGAAAAGATCTCGAAAATTCAAGAAAGTATCATGAAAATTCAAGAAAAGATCTCGAAAATTCAAGAAAAGATAAAAAAAAAAGTGAAGTGGCCCTAATGGGCTTCCGTAGCAATCTCATAAATGTCCAGAACAGAACTATCCACACTATTTACCTTCACATCAGATTGGAGCCGCCATAATCACTTTGAGACCCAGTAAGCTACGGTACACCGACTTTGAGACCCAGTAAGCTACGGTACACCAGTTACACCCGATTACGTAATATATAACACGCACACTACGCGTGATACATTTCTAACTAAATAAGCATGGGCGGATTCAGGGGGGGGGGGAGAGACGACGCGCGCCCCCCCCCCCCCACTAAACATCGCCGAGTAAAGATTGTTACAATGCACGTTTCATGCCAAGTGCCATGTATTCCATGCATTTTTCGGTCGTTTTCTTATTGTGTCAAAATTTAAACGTTTTCAATCAAAAATCATGTCTAAACATATTGTGACAGTGTCAATATTTTTGCTCCAAAATGTGCCAGAACGCAGGAAATGAGATATACATTCTGCTCGGACGATTATTTTGCAATACTTGACTATATTATCGAACGAGCATAGCTCGTTCGATAATATAGTGAAGTATTGCAAAATAGTTACGACCCCCCTAACCCGAAATCCTGGATCCGCGCCTGATAAGTGGGCTGCATTCATTCCATTCTTATCACATAATTGACACATTTCCGGTTGTTGATTCTGTATTAAAACAGCTCGTGTGCAAGATATGTGAATGCGGATGTGATAATTAAGTTAGATCGCATTAGAAGTCAAAGGCTTACTACCGACGTTGGATACAGTAAGAATAATATTTGTCCTCATGTACGAGCGATAATCCGCTCGCTAAAGCTCGCAGATTATCTCCTCGTACATGCGGACGAACCGTGATCTAACTTATACTTATTGACAATATATTGCGTTGATTTGCGGGTAACTCGCAGATAATGTTTGTGAGTATATGTACACCCTGTTTGTGCAGGATTCACATTATGGTAACTATGTTTAAACATACTACCTTATAATCGCCACTTTCATGTAACTTACTGTTCTCATTACTGTGCCACGGTTACATAAACAATTTATAGAATACTGATTACGTCTTAAAACTGCAATTGTTAGAATGGGCTGATATTTAGTAATATTAAATGGTTACAAAGAGCAGGGACGTATAATATATGCGTGTATGTCGGACATATTTATTACAGATTTATTGTGAGTACTAAAACTATTTTTCACTGTGTCGGAGATTTGCAACTAGTTGTGAACATAGTCACTACCTTCTCACTGAAGGATATCGGATATATTGCATGATATTTGGAGTGTCAAGTCATGTGGTAAACATAATCTCAAACTCGTTTCCATTTCCAGAGGCTCGGAGTTGTGTGGACTAAACCTCTTAAATGGAAACTCGTTTGAGAACCTCTATTTTTTTTTCCAATTACGTGTTCAAAGCGCGAATTAATGAGCTCCTCACGATGATTATTTAATTCATTGATTACTGCCTTAACAAGTATAAGCTAGATCACGGTTCGTCCGCAAGTACGAGGAGATAATCCGCGAGCTTTGGTAAAGAGGCGAAAAATAAGCGGCTGACTATCGTAACTAAACAACAACAACAAAAAAAGTATGGAAAACAAAAAAGTCGCTGTGATTACAGGAGCAAATTCGTGAGTATTTCGTGGTTTCTTTCACTTTTACGTGGCATGTAGCAATGTGTACAGTAATGGTATATATACCATACAACATATTGGTTATAGGTATATGTTATGCCACTGTCTTAAACTCCGATAAACTTGTAACAGAAATATGGCGTGATGTTTTTGAGAATTCTAGTTCCGGTTTAGATGAGATTACCCGCCAAGTGTCAAAACATTGAAAGTGATTAACGTCCCACCAACAGCTAATGCCATATAGAGACGGGACCACAGTTTAAAGTCTCATCTGACAGACCAGTGGGGATGGAAATACTATGAAAGTATTTTTGATGCGCAAGACAACCTCCGGATTGGAAGTCCTGTGTTCTAACTACTGACTGTCTGTTCCACGTTTTGCTGCCGACGAACTTTTGGCCATTAAGCACATTAAATCTAAAACATATTTAAAAGTAAGTACTTTTTCTTCAATAACAAAAAAGTCACCCTCCCCAAAAAAAATTTGTTTTCTGAAATTCCATCAAATATTGATTTTATTTCGAAAAAACAATTTGCCTATGGGAATTTAACATGGGGGCTAAAAATAGATTTTTTTTTTTTTTTTTTTATTTGTGGACTGATTTTCAAAATATAACTTGTTTTCTTAATTACATCATTTTCAAGCTATCTCACCAGGTTTCAGAGTCAATTTCCAAAATTTCATCAAACAAATTTTTTTGGGGAGGGTGACTTTTGTTATTGATGAAAAAGTACTTACTTTTAACTATTTTTTAGATTTAATGTTTTTAATAACCAAAAGTTCGTCGGCAGCAAAACGTGGAACAGACAGTAGGCCACAATCCATCCCGCCAAATGTCAAATGAAATTGTTTTGGTCAAATTTTAATATACTGACATCTGGAACAGATACAACAACTATCGCTAATTAAATGACACACCCATCTAATTCTACGTCTCAGAAGTTACAGAATTGGTGACTCTCTCCGTCTCCGCGAAACTGCCAAAATCTTACATGACATTCGGTCTGGTAAATTTTATTTTTAACAGACCGGACAAAAATTTACCAGACCAAAAAAAAATGAAATTGATTTTGTGTGATATTTAAGAGCTTTTTAGCTTTTTAAGTATATCAGTCATATAAGAAAACCTAGCTACAATGTAGCACCAGAAGCGCATGCCAAAGGAAGGTGATTTCATTAAAGCGTAGAATAGAAAAGTATTTTTTTTTTTACTTTTTTTTATGTAGTCGGACATTCGGTCCGGCGACTTCCAGTTTACTGTCGGACCGGTGGCATCTTTAACGGACATGTCCGACGGACCGACGACTTTCGTGGAGACTGCTGTCTGTTTTGGGAACTGGCTGGAAAGATAAGGAAATTCTTCAAATGGCCAGCATTTGAGGGTGCTAGCTCTGCAGTCAATGACATCTACGTTCCTAACTATTCCAGTATAAATGCTCAACCAACATTAATCACGGTAGTTCTGAGCACATAACTAATTACATTTCTTTACACTGTATTACATAAGAGTTATGATGGAGTAATCTTTCTAAATGTGCATTTGAAGCATTCTTTGTTTACTGTCTACTTCGTGGATAGTGACCTAAGAATACACACTTTATTAGGTAAGTTTATGGTAATATTTTTGTGGCATATTGTAGAGTTGTCTCTCAATAAAAATATAGCGAAGTATGAACATTAACGCCCTGCAAGTTTTTGTCCCGCCTGCTTTAGCAGAAGCGGGACATAGGCATAGCTTTTCCGTCGGCGGCGGCGGCAACATTTCACGTTAAGTTTTTGCATTTAGCTCAGTTTCCAGAAAACTTTAACTCCTACGACCTCCATACTTGGTATACATCAACACTGTGGTGTAACCATCTCACACAGAGGGAACCCATGTGACCTTCACCTACTTTTCATGGTTCTTGAACCTACTTTTCACATGCATTCAACGTTAAGTTTTTGCATTTAGCTCTGTTTCTAAAACTTAACGCTCAGGTTAATTCATTGTAACTTCTGTTTCCCTCAATGGAATGCTTTAATATTCCATCCATGCATTTGTAACAACATCTCGCATCATTCTACAGAAATCCCATTGTGCGCGCTAACCCCAAAGGTGAAGGTCACTGACTTAGAAATTTCCGTGTTTGGAAAAGTTAACGCTCGGTTTAATGTATTACAACTTCTGTTTCCCTTGATGGAATGCTTCGGTATACATCAACACTGTGGTGTAACCATCTCACACAGAGGGAGCCCATGTGACCTTGACCTAGTTTTCATGGTTCATTGACCTACTTTTCACATGCATTCAACGTTAAGTTTTTGCGTTTAGCTCTGTTTCTAAAACTTAACGCTCAGGTTAATTCATTGTAACTTCTTTTTCCCTCAATGGAATGCTTTAATATTCCATACATGCATTTGTAACAACATCTCGCATCATTCTACAGAAAGCCCATGGTGCCCGCTAACCCCAAAGGTCAAGGTCGCTGACTTAGAAATTTCCGTGTTTGGAAAAATTAATGCTTTCATTTATGCTTTTAATATTTCCATACATGCATTTGTAACAACATCCCGCATCATTCTACAGAAAGCCCATGGTGCCCGCTAACCCCAAAGGTCAAGGTCACTGACTTAGCAATTTACGTGTTTGGAAAAGTTAACACTCAGTTTATGCTTTAATATTCCATACATGCATTTGTAACAACATCCCGCATCATTCTACAGAAAGCCCATGGTGCCCGCTAACCCCAAAGGTCAAGGTCACTGACTTAGAAATTTACGTGTTTGGAAAAGTTAACGCTCAGTTTATGCTTTAATATTCCATACATGCATTTGTAACAACATCCCGCATCATTCATCAGAAAGCCCATGATGCTCACTAACTCCAAGGTTATTACAAGCTCCTTATATACGGTACTATCAAACTGCGCCAGACGGGACATTTTGCTCCGCGGAGCTCTTGTTATATATTAGTGTGCGAAGTGTAAATGCTATTATGCACATTTTTAGCTCGCCTGCACGAAGTGCAGAAGAGCTTATGGCATACCCCCGGCGTCGTCGTCGTCGGCGTCGGCGTCAGCGTCAGCGTCGTCCACAAACTTAACGTTGGGTAAATGTCTTATAACTTCTGTTTCCTTTCATGGAACACCTTGTTATTTCATACATGCATTCCTCAGATGACCCTCTATCATGCTGTAGCAAATCCATGACTCACCACCCAGCCCTTACCCCAAGGTCAAGGTCACAAACTTGGCACATTCATAAACTTAACGTTGGGTAAATGTCTTATAACTTCTGTTTCCTTTCATGGAACACCTTGTTATTTCATACATGCATTCCTCAGATGACCCTCTATCATGCTGTAGCAAATCCATGACCCACCGCCCATCCCTTACCCCAAGGTCAAGGTCACAAACTTAGTACATTCATAAACTGAACGTTGGGGTAAATGTCTGTTTCCTTTCATGGAACGCCTTGCTATTTCATACATTCCTCAGATGACCCTCTGTCATGCTGTAGCAAATCCACAACCCACCACCCAACCCTTACCCAAAAGTCAAGGTCACAAACTTAGCATGTTCATAAACTTAACGTTGGGGTAAATGTTGTGTAACTTCTGTTTCTTTACACTTTGAACACCTTGATATTTCATACATGCATTCATCTGATGATACTCTATCGTGCTATAGCAAATCCATGATCAACTCCCACCCCTTTCCCCAAGGTCACGGTCACAAACTTAGCACATTCATAAACTTAACGTTGGGGTAAATGTCTTATAACATCTGTTTCCTTTCATGGAACGCCTTGATATTTCATACTTGCATTCATCTGATGATACTCTATCGTGCTATAGCAATTCCATGACCCACCGCCCACCCCTTACCCCAAGGTCAAGGTCACAAACTTGACACATTCATAAATTTAACGTTGGGGTAAATGTCTGATAACAACTGTTTCCTTTGATGGAACGCCTTGATATTTCATACATACATTCCTCAGATGACCCTCTATCATGCTGTAACAAATCCACAACCCACCACCTAACCCTTACCCCAAGTTCAAGGTCACAAACTTTGCATGTTCATAAACTTTACATTGGGGTAAATGTTGTGTAACGTCCGTTTCTTTACACTTTGAACGCTTTGATATTTCATACATGCATTCATCTGATGATCCTCTATTGTGCTACAGCAAATCCATGACCCACCCCACCCCTTTCCCCAAGATCAACATCATAAACATAACGTTGGAGTAAATGTCTTGTTATAACTTCTGTTTCTTTACAGGGAACACCTTCATATTTCATACATTCTTTCATCTGATGATACTCTATTGTGCCGCTGCAAATCCATGACCCACCCCCCACCCCTTTCGCCAAGGCTAAGGTCACAAACTTAGCACATTTATACATGCATTCCTCATGTGAATAGCTATCATGCTGTAGAAACTTACTGTGTTCATAAACTTAACACGGGGTTAAATTTTGTTTTCCTTCTCTTTTCAGGGAGCGCATTGATATTTCATACATGCATTCATCTTAATATGCTATATCATGCTATATCAAATCCACGACCCACCTTCCACCACTGACCTCAATGTCAAGGTCCACCGCACACCCCTTAACACAAGGTCAAGTTATATAATATTCATGTTTTTATACAACTGTTCCAAGTTTGAATGAAAGCTGCCAACAGGCGAGCTTCGTTGTCTTCTGACAACTCGTGTTACTGTATAGCATGATGTATCGAAATAGTGCAACCTGTTGCCCATAAAGCCGAAAATGTGCAGTTATAATCATGGAGGTCCTAGGTCCGAGTTAGCTTAGATAATCTCAACTATACAAATGACTTTTACTATTTCATCTGTTTTTTATATTATCCGTATATACCTGCCAGCCATTCTAAAATATGGTCACAATAACAGCCCAATCTGTCCTCGCGTGTTGCGAAAGAAAATGGGAATAAACAGATAATCCAGGCCAAAGTAGGTATATTTACATGTTTATTATTGGTCTGTGAATTTTTTTTAACAGAACTGCGAAGTATTAAACCGCTCGCTCGTCACTAAATGCCAGGACAGAATGGCTGTTTTTGTGGTCATATTTTATACTGGCCGGGTCTCGGCTATAAAGATACAGATAATATAAAAGTCAGATGAAATAGTAAAAGTAATTTGTATCTATAGATAATTTCAGCACAAAAATATTTACACAATTCCCTAACATTTGATTGGCCCGTAGCAAGTCTCTATTTATATCCCAGTAAACTCCCACGCCGAACTACTTTCCGTAACCGTGAGGCGCAGTTAAAATCATTCTTAAGAAAACGGAAAATAAACACATTTTCTTGATGAATTTATTTCAAATGCTGGAATTATAAGGAATGAATGGCATTTTTGTTGAATTTATCGGGGATATAAACTTGGAAAAGTCGCAGGAATACTGGACGAGGCCTTCCGGCCTTCGTCCAGTATTCCCGCGACTTTTCCAAGTTTATACCCCGATAAATTCCACAAAAAGGCCATTCATTCCTATATTGAGATTATTATACCCCCCGCAACGAGTTGAGGGGGGGTATACTGGAGTCAGGTTGTCCGTCCGTCCGTCCGTCCGTCCGTGCGTGCGTCCGTGCGTCCGTCCGTGCGTCCGTCCGTCCGTCCGGATAAACTTAACATCAGAGAAATATTATAACTTCTATTTCCTTTCATCTAAAATGCTTGATCACACATGCATTCCTGTAAGGCTCTACTACCATGCTGTGCCAAATCCACGACCGTCCAACCCCCGCAGATCCCAAGGTCAAGGTCAATTACTTAGTCCGTAAACTTAACATCAGAGAAATATTGTTATAACTTCTATTTCCTTCATCTAAAATGCTTAATATTTCACACATGCATTCCTGTAAGGCTCTACTACCATGCTGTGCCAAATCCACGACCGTCCAACCCCCGCAGATCCCAAGGTCAAGGTCAAATACTAGTCTCTTTACAAAACTTAACATCAGAGAAATATTGTTATAACTTCTATTCCTTCATCTAAAATGCTTAATATTTCACACATGCTTCCTGTAAGGCTCTACTACCATGCTGTGCCAAATCCACGACCGTCCAACCCCCGCAGATCCCAAGGTCAAGGTCAAATACTTAGTCTCTTTACAAAACTTAACATCAGAGAAATATTGTTATAAACTTCTATTTCCTTCATCTAAAATGCTTAATATTTCACACATGCATTCCTGTAAGGTCTCTACTACCATGCTGTGCAAAATCCATGACCGTCCAACCCCCGCTGATCCCAATGTCAAGGTCAAATACTCTTTACAAAACTTAACATCAGAGAAATATTGTTATAACTTCTATTTCCTTCATCTAAAATGCTTAATATTTCACACATGCATTCCTGTAAGGCTCTACTACCATGCTGTGCCAAATCCACGACCGTCCAACCCCCGCAGATCCCAAGGTCAAGGTCAAATACTTAGTCTTTTTACAAAACTTAACATCAGAGAAATATTGTTATAACTTCTATTTCCTTCATCTAAAATGCTTAATATTTCACACATGCATTCCTGTAAGGCTCTACTACCATGCTGTGCAAAATCCATGACCGTCCAACCCCCGCTGATCCCAATGTCAAGGTCAAATACTCTTTACAAAACTTAACATCAGAGAAATATTGTTATAACTTCTATTTCCTTCATCTAAAATGCTTAATATTTCACACATGCATTCCTGTAAGGCTCTACTACCATGCTGTGCCAAATCCACGACCGTCCAATCCCCCGCAGATCCCAAGGTCAGGTCAAATACTTAGTCTCTTTACAAAACTTAACATCAGATATTGTTATAACTTCTATTTCCTTCATCTAAAATGCTTAATAATTTCACACATGCATTCCTGTAAGGCTCTACTACCATGCTGTGCAAAATCCATGACCGTCCAACCCCCGCTGATCCCAATGTCAAGGTCAAATACTCTTTACAAAACTTAACATCAGAGAAATAAGTTATAACTCTATTTCCTTCATTGAAAATTCTTATTATTTCACTTGTGCATTCCTCTAAGGTTGTACTATCATGCTGTCACAAATCTACGAGTGTCCAACCCCCGCTGCTCCCAAGGTCAAGGTCACATACTTAGTCTCTTTACAAAACTTAACATCAGAGAAATATGTTATAACTTCTATTTCTTTCATGGAAAATACTTAATATTTCATATGCTGTGACAAATCCCCGCTGATCTCGAGGTCAACGTCACATACATACCGTATAACATTGGCTTAACGCCCCCTCCTAATAAACGCCCCCCCCCCCCCCCCCAAATAAAAAAAAAAAAAAAATCCTTTTTTTTTTTTATTTTTTATTTTTTTATAATGGCTAATAAACGCCCCCCCCCCCCCCAAATAATAATTTTTTTTTTTTTTTACCAATGACCGCCAATTTCAAACACAAATAGTCTTTAAATCTTTATTTGTGTTTGAAATTGGTGGTCCTTGGTAATTTTTTTTTTTTTTTTTTTTTTTTTTTTTTTTTTTTTTTTTTTTTTTTTTTTCTTTTTTTTTTTTTTTTTTTTTTTTTTACTGGCTAATACGCCCTTTTGTAAAACCCTTTTGTAAAATGTAACGCCTCCGGGGGCGTTAATTCGAGGTTATACGGTAGTCTCTTTACAAAACTTAACATCAGAGAAATCGGTTATAACTTCTATTTCCTTGCTCGGATCTGCTTCACATTTCACACACTCATTGCTCCAATGGACCTCTACCACCCTGTGACAAATTCACGTTCATGCCGCTCGCGCTAATCCCAGAGTCAAGGTCACAAGCCCACACACTTGGAAATTTGTACATATTTTAGGGGTACCTGGGCCCACGCGGGGGGTATATTCCGTAAGCCTCGCTTACTGACCAATCTAGTTATTGCTGAGATTATCTGAGCTGGGTCTGAGTGTTCTACCTACATGGAGGGGAATCGACCCATGTGAATGTAAACAGCAAAATCAGCTGATTTCGCCTTGACTCGGGGTATTATGTTTATCATAACGTCATCTTGTTGTCTTGTTGTTGTATTTATCAAAGCCAAATATACGTGTTTTTTTCCCAATATGAAAAATAAATCCCAATCAAAAGCACCTTCAAAAATTGTCTACTAGATAAACACGTACTGGTACCGAACCGGCTCAGTTTCCGCAATATAAACATTGTCGAAACACTGCACTTGGGAACACTCAGATTTCGTCGGTCATTATTGATTTACAGTTGGAAATTCCTGACACGTGTTCTGGTTCTGATCGTATAAAGCGCAGGGCCTTTTAGAGCATTTATGCGCTGGGAACCTAGCTGTTCTCCCAATCGACGATTTGCCTGTTTCAATTTGGGTCCCGATTTCTGCATCGATAAGTAGTGTATGCGTACATCGAATGCGGGAACCATAACAAATCATAACAGTAAACATTACCCTGGAGAAATCAGAAAACAAGATGTGAAAGGTGCGAAAACCATCAATCTCTTTTGGAGAATTACAGCTGCTAGTACTACATGTAGTAATGTTTCTCATAGCTCCAGATAAGACGCGTATTGGCGTATTTTACGCAAATATATTAGCTAAATACGCATTGATTATATCAAAAGTGGGAGTAAAAAATTGAAACTACACACATCAATGTGAAAAGATGCATTGATTTTCAAATTGAGTAGTGAAAATACTGTCATAAAGTTGAAAATTCACTTAGTTGAGCTGCAAAAAGCAAAAGCAAATACTGTTTGCTTGTGTTTGCTTTTTGCAGCTCAATTAAGTGAATGTTTCAATTTGTTATATTTTTTTATCATTTGTTCCCTATTTAAGTAATGAAAAAAATCAATAATCCATATGTAAAAGTAAAATATGCAATGATTTTGAAATCAGGGGGTATTGTACGCTTTAGACACAAAGCTTATCTGGAGCTCTGGTTTCTCCTTCTACATTCACAAATGAAGGCCTGAAAAGTCTGATCGAAATCGATGAGGGCAGAACACTTGATCATTGATATAACATTTCCATGGCCCCAATTCTCCATTCTCAATCTCGAAATCAGTCAATTTGACAGTAACATCATTCTAACAGTAACACATTCCTGACTAATGGAATATTATTTGACATATAATTAAGATTAAAAAAGCTGTTTATTTAGCTATGAAAATTCTCAAATTTGGACTCGAAACAATTTTGTTCCCCAATTTGGCAAATTTTGCTACGCAAATTTTCCCTACTTATCTGGGGTCGTTTTCCCAAAATGGAGAGAGTATGTTATCCACTTGAGCCATGTACTTGTAAATGAGGGTACATGTATATGGCTGTAACTGGAGAAATGGGGCTTACTGGCTTTGCGACCAGTGTAGATCTAGATCAGCCTGTGCATCCGCACAGTCTGATCAAGATCTGCACCGTTCGCCATTCAGTCAATGAAACACGCAATATGCTTCTCACAAGCATTTTCCATCATTATCATGCCACAGGAGTATGCGATTTGATCAAGAAATACAGTGGTCACAACTCCCATTTCTCCAGTCACAACCTCAGCATATCAGACCATTTATATGATTGGCTGGCTGATCCTACAGATCAACAACCTCATACCTACAGTAGTCGGCGTGTAAGTGTATCATTTCCACGCATGCGTATCGTGTGCGTCCCGTGTTCGTCTCGTGCCGTTTTTTGTCGCGCCCGCTTGCGGAAAGCACGATATAGTCGGCCATTTGGCGTACGTATGTACGTGTGTCCGGTTAAAGTTTTTGGTTAAGTTGTTTGGTTAAGTTTTTTGGTTAAAGTTTTTGGTTAAGTTCTTTGGTTAAAGTTTTTGGTTAAGTTTTTTGGTTAAGTTGTTTGGTTAAGTTTTTTGGTTAAAGTTTTTGGTTAAGTTCTTTGGTTAAAGTTTTTGGTTAAGTTTTTTGGTTAAGTTTTTTGGTTAAAGTTTTTGGTTAAAGTTTTTTGTTATACTATACCTCTGCAACTGCTTTGCCCATTACCTTGAAACTTCACATGGGTGTTTATCATCATCTATATTTTCCATTCTACTACCCCCCTCCCGTGCGGCCCCTGTGTGCCCAATGTCAAGGTCAAATTACTTTGAAGTTTTTGGTTGTTTAAGTTTTTTGGTTAAAGTTTTTGGTTAAGTTTTTTGTTTTTTGGTTAAGTTGTTTGGTTAAGTTTTTTGGTTAAAGTTTTTGGTTAAGTTCTTTGGTTAAAGTTTTTGGTTAAGTTTTTTGGTTAAGTTGTTTAAGGTTAAGTGTTAAAAGTTTTTGTTGGTTAAGTTCTTTGGTTAAAGTTGTTGGTTAAGTTTTTTGGTTAAGTTGTTTGGTTAAGTTTTTTGGTTAAAGTTTTTGGTTAAGTTCTTTGGTTAAAGTTTTTGGTTAAGTTTTTTTATTTTTTGGTTAAGTTTTTTGGTTAAAGTTTTTGGTTAAATGTTATGTTATACTATAACCTCTGCAACTGCTTTGCCCATTACCTTGAAACTTCACATGGGTGTTTATCATCATCTATATTTCCATTCTACCCCCCTCCCGTGCGGCCCCTGTGCCCAATGTCAAGGTCAAATTACTTTGAAGTTTTTGGTTAAGTTTTTTGGTTAAAGTTTTTGGTTAAGTTTTTTGCTTAAGTTTTTGTCGCGCCCGCTTGCGGAAAGCGCGATATAGTCGGCCGTTTGGCGTACGTACGTACGTGTGTCCGGTTAAAGTTTTTGGTTAAGTTGTTTGGTTAAGTTTTTTGGTTAAAGTTTTTGGTTAAGTTCTTTGGTTAAAGTTTTTGGTTAAGTTTTTTGGTTAAGTTGTTTGGTTAAGTTTTTTGGTTAAAGTTTTTGGTTAAGTTCTTTGGTTAAAGTTTTTGGTTAAGTTTTTTGGTTAAGTTTTTTGGTTAAAGTTTTTGGTTAAAGTTTTTCGTTATACTATATCTCTGCATCACATGGGTGTTTATCATCATCTATATTTTCATTCTACCCCCCTCCCATGCGGCCCCTGTGCCCAATGTCAAGGTCAAATTAATTTGAAGTTTTTGGTTAAGTTTTTTGGTTAAGTTTTTTGGTTAAAGTTTTTTGTTATACTATATCTCTGCAACTGCTTTGCCCATTACCTTGAAACTTCATATGGGTGTTTATCATCATCTATATTTTCATTCTACCCCCCTCCTGTGCGGCCCCTGTGCCCAATGTCAAGGTCAAATTACTTTGAAGTTTTTGGTTAAGTTCTTTGGTTAAAGTTTTTGGTTAAGTTTTTTGGTTAAGTTTTTTGGTTAAATTTTTGGTTAAGGTTTTTGGTTAAGTTTTTTGGTTAAAGTTTTTTGTTATACTATATCTCTGCAACTGCTTTGCCCATTACCTTGAAACTTCACATGGGTGTTTATCATCATCTATATTTTCATTCTAACCCCCCTCCTGTCTGTGCTGCCCCTGTGCCCAATGTCAAGGTCAAATTACTTTGAAGTTTTTGGTTAAGTTTTTTGGTTAAAGTTTTTGGTTAAAGTTTTTGGTTAAGTTTTTTGGTTAAAGTTTTTTTTTCGTTATACTATATCTCTGCAACTGCTTTGCCCATTTACCTTGAAACTTCATATGGGTGTTTATCATCATCTATATTTTCATTCTACCCCCCTCCCGTGCGGCCCCTGTGCCCAATGTCAAGGTCAAATTACTTTGAAGTTTTTTGGTTAAGGTTAAGTTCTTTGGTTAAAGTTTTTGGTTAAGTTTTTTGGTTAAGTTTTATGGTTAAAGTTTTTGGTTAAGTTTTTTGGTTAAGTTTTTTGGTTAAAGTTGTTTGTTATACTATATCTCTGCAACTGCTTTGCCCATTACCTTGAAACTTCACATGGGTGTTTATCATCATCTATATTTTCATTCTACCCCCCTCCCGTGCGGCCCCTGTGCCCAATGTCAAGGTCAAATTACTTTGAAGTTTTTGGTTAAGTTTTTGAAGTTTTTTGGTTAAAGTTTTTCGTTATACTATATCTCTGCAACTGCTTTGCCCATTACCTTGAAACTTCACATGGGTGTTTATCATCATCTATATTTTCATTCTATCCCCCTTCCGTACGGCCCCTGTGCCCAATGTGAAGGTCAAATTACTTTGAAGTTTTTGGTTAAGTTTTTTGGTTAAAGTTTTTGGTTAAGTTTTTGTCGCGCCCGCTTGCGGAAAGCGTGATATAGTCAGCACTTTGGCGTACGTACGTACGTGTGTCCAGTTAAAGTTTTTGGTTTAGTTCTTTGGTTAAGTTTTTTGGTTAAAGTTTTTGGTTGAGTTCTTTGGTTAAAGTTTTTGGTTAAGTTTTTTGGTAAGTTTTTTGGTTAAGTTTTTTGGTTAAAGTTTTTCGTTATACTATATCTCTGCAACTGCTTTGCCCATTACCTTGAAACTTCACATGAGTGTTTATCATCATCTATATTTTCATTCTACCCCCCTCCCGTACGGCCCCTGTGCCCAATGTCAAGGTCAAATTACTTTGAAGTTTTTGGTTAAGTTTTTTGGTTAAAGTTTTTGGTTAAGTTTTTTAGTTAAGTTTTTTGGTTAAAGTTTTTCGTTATACTATATCTTTTTTTTTAGTGTCCATGCCTCGTCACAATGCGCGACATGCAGGCCGCGGCCATCTAGTTTAATGAGGACACAGTTCGTTTCGTTTTACTAATTTGCATATCGTGTTGGTGTGAATCGTGCCGTGTAATACGATACGAATTAGAAGATAGGTGCCGTGTTACACGGCATTCGTGTCGCGCCACACGGAATGATTTGGATTAACCAATGAGGTTGTCAGAATAGTGCGGTTAAAATATTCCGATGCACCAGTTCATTTCACATGTAAACATCCGGTTTTCATTTCTGCCACAATTTTCCTGAAGTTCTTTCAGAATGAATCAATTTTCAGTTTTATGATACAGAATCAATTTCAAGCGGAGGATTGTGAATTATCACAATCCATCTTATATATTTGTGTTCAATAAAGTAATTCATCAGTAATTCAGCATTGTAATCCACACCACCGCCGGACACAAACAAAATATCCCCCACACACACGGCCATCTCAATTTGGCATCCGCCCAAAATGTTTGCCAGGGTTCCCTTTTAATATCCCCCAAAGTGGGAACAATTTATAACCCCCTCCACAACCACCCTCCCCAGATGTTGTCTCTGATTACACTACATCCCCGACCCCCACTAACCAGAAGTTTCTGTATGTAACACAGGGCGACTTACATGACTCGAGTTACCGACAGACTGGTACCTGGACATAACGGACCAGATTTCGGACTAGTCGTGTTTCGGTGGCCGACTGATCAGGTGACGACGGATAACCGATACAAATATTTACATTTCGTCAAAATAGATAACCGTAAGAAATAATTGTATCCGGTCGAACATTCTAACAATAATTTCTTGGTGTGACCAAGGTCAGATACATTATCCAAATAATTATTATATTCGTCGAAACAGATAACCGTAAGAAATAATTGTATCCGGTCGAACAATCTAACAATAATTCCTTGTTATGACCAAGGTCAGATAAATTATCCAAATAGTTACATTCGGTCGAAACAGATAACTGTAAGAAATAATTGTATCAGGTCGAACATTCTAATGGTAAATCCTTGTTGTGACCAAGGTCAGATACATTATCCAAATAATTATAATCCGTCGAAACAGATAACCGTAAGAAATAATTGTATCAGGTCGAACATTCTAACAATAATTCCTTGGTGTGACCAAGGTCAGATATATTATCCAAATAATTGTATTCGGTCGAAACAGATAACCGTAAGAAATAATTGTATCCGGTCGAACATTCTAACAATAATTCCTTGGTGTGACCAAGGTCAGATACATTATCCAAATAATTATATTCCGTCGAAACAGATAACCAACCGTAAGAAATAATTGTAACCGGTCGAACATTCTAACAATAATTCCTTGGTGTGACCAAGGTCAGATACATTATCCAAATAATTATATTCCGTCGAAATAGATAACCGTAAGAAATAATTGTATCCGGTCGAACATTCTAACGATAAATGCTTGTTGTGACCAAGGTCAGATACATTATCCCTGGTTCGATTCCAGGCCGGTATGCATCTTTCTCACTCTGTGAGACAAGTAAACCGTTTTGTATTTTAAGCAATAGCCATCACCAAACACGACAACAGAGCAGAAATTTTGCTGTAATACTAATAATTATGAAATAAATTTTATCAATATCATTCATTCAATCATTATAGATTTGGAAAATTAAATAATGCTTTTCTTTGAAAATTAATATCAATATTTTCACATTGTTATTATATTATGAATGATTAAATTGCAATCACAGGCTCCTTGCAGCTTGAAATTGAAAGATATATGAGTTGAAACTGATCTCAGAAAGTGTCGTGTCGACTATAGGATCGCGTCGAAATAAAGTTAACGGAATAGGAACACTTAATTTGATACCGACGAAAACGAAAACTTGGTGCTTAGTTTTGCCATATTATACTGTAGACCACACATATTATACCGTAGACCATACATATTATACCGTAGACCACACATATTAATTCGATTTTATATCAAAATAAGTATGAGTATGCTGGTGTATATTTGTTCTTGATGTCTGGAACGTGGAACATTGTCAGTGACGGCATTTTTTTGTCCGAGAAATTGTGAAGCTTCAACATGCTCAAGGTCACGACTGCGTTTCTCGCGCAATAACCCGCTAGAATTTATTTGCGCACCATAATTTCTGAAGAATAAAACAGATCATGAATACACGAGTGTGGACTGTAACACCGTCGTATTTGATTGGTCAAGGCAATCGTGTGTCCAAATTCTTGCATATCGTGTGATATTTGGTGTTGTGTGCGTGCCGTGTGGAGACGGTGTCATGTTCGTTTGTGTGTGCACTTACACGCCGACTCTACTGTATCACCCCTACAATTCAGGAATGGACTCTTCCATGTAACCCTTTCACCCTTAAGTAACAGAAATGGACTTTGTGTTAATGGACCTTATGTTAATTTTCCGAACAATCCAATCGTCACAAAATGATTCAGAATAGTCCATTTATGAAAAGGGTGTGTGTTTTTTTCTCCAGCCGGCTCATCTGATCTACACTGTTCGCAAACACCGCTATATTGATGAAAAAATAAGATTTACATGAGCTCTCCTGGGTGCCGCCATTAATCCAGTGTAAACAATAGACCACATGATCTAATACACTCGGAGCTCAATATAAGGACTGGTGTGTATTCTACGCAATTATTTTAGCTGAATACGCATTGATTATCTAAAGTGGGAGTACACAATACACACAGCAATGTGAAAATACGCATCGATTTGCCAATTGAGTAGTGAATATACTGTCTTAAAGTTGAAAATTCACTTAGTTGAGCTGCAAAAAGCAAAGTGAATGTTTAAATTTGTTATATTTTTTATCATTTGTTCCCTATTTAGTAATGAAGTAAATCAATAATCCATTTGTAAAAGTAAAATATGCAACGATTTTGAAATCAAAGCGTGTAGTACGCTTTAGACACAAAGCTTATCTGGAGCTCTGTATATTGCTTGCATATTTTATTTATACTATTTTCAGAAGTCTTATATGCAGTCTTGATTACTTTTTTTGCTTTTTCGCAAGGATTGGAGGGTACAGAGCTATAATTCCACCACAAAAATATTTACACAATTCCCTAACATTTGATTGGTCCGTAGCAAGTCTCTGTCCAAAATTGATATCCCAGTAAACTCCCACGCCGAACTACTTTCCGTAACCGTGAGTCGCAGTTAAAATAAAGTAAACGGAAAATAAACACATTTTCTTGATGAATTTATTTCAAATGCTGGAATTATAAGGAAAGAATGGCCTTTTTGTTGAATTTATCGGGGATATAAACTTGGAAAAGTCGCGGGAATACTGGAGTATACCCCGATAAATTCCACAAAAAGGCCATTCATTCCTATAGTATATCAATTTTCACATTGCTGTGCGTATTTTGTACTCCCACTTTTGATAAACAATGCGTATTCAGCTAAAACAATTGTGTAAAATGTGTCAATACGCACCTTATCTGGAGCTCTGGCCCATCGTCAATTTCAGTGGAGTCGGTCTGTCACTGGCGGACCGGCTGCTCACCACCCACCCGTCCATCCGCGTGTGCCTGGCATGCCGCAATCAGCTCCGGGCAGAATCTGCGATGGCCAAGTTGAGACAGAACCATCCCGAGGCAGATATCTCCATTGTTCAGGTTGACACAAGCTCAATCAAGTCGGTGCTTAATGCTGCTAAAGACATCAAACAGAGGTAGTGGTTGGGGATGGGGTGTGTCACAGGCCGTCGGCATGCTGATATGATGGTATACATGGTCTGATTCAGAGGGGGCAGACCCGGCGCGTGCCCCCCCCTAAAATTCGCTGAGTAAAGATTTTTTACAAGTTACAAGGCACGTTTCATGCCAAGTGCCATGTATTCCATGCATTTTTCGGTCGTTGTATTATTGTATCAAAATTTAAACGTTTTCAATCAAAAATCATGTCTAAACATACTGTGACAGTGTCAATATTTTTGCTCCAAAATGTGCCAGAATGCAGAAAAGCGATTTAGATTTCAAAAAAATTCCGGGCATTCCCCCCGACCCCCCCTAGCACTATCCCGATCTCCGCTCAGTCTACTATTGTGCAATACTTGACTATATTATCGAACGAGCACTATAATATAGTCAAGTATTGCAAAATAGTTGCGCCCCCCCTAACCCAAAATCCTGGATCCGCGCCTGGTATTTATTGTACAGCGACTCCATGAAAGAAACCTTGACCAAAATATTTGTCACTTGACGGAGAAAAAGACAAAAAAATCATCATGTTTTAGATAAGTAGAAGACAAGAACATTTGTAGTCGTTGTTCAGTCAGAGCTCCAGTTAAGGTGCGTAATTTGACCAACTTGGGGTGAAATTTTGTTCTTTGTTCATCAAAAATGACAAGTTGGGAGTCCTTTAGAATCGTCTCATTGAGACGATTCTAAAGCACTCCCAACTTGCCATTTTTGATGGAGAAATAAGAAATTTACCTCCAAATTACGCACCTTAGCTGGAGCTCTGAAAGTGATTAAACAATGACTACAATTGTGTTGTTTTCTACACGTGTCTGAAACAGTATATGACACCATCCTATCATCATGCCGACAGCCTGTGGCGTGGGTGGGGTATTCCAGATAATCTGTGTATATTTTATCAGGTAACTACATGTAACTCGCTCTGCATCGGCCAAATGCTCGCCAACTGGTTATTACTTGTAGGCATGAGAATCTTCAGCTGATCAGCTGATTTCAGTGGATTTTGTCATAATTTGCGTTTTCAAAATGATTCAGAATCAATCTGGTATGCTCAAATTTGATACTTTTACAACTGGGGTGAGGGGGTTTCAGTGGATTTTCAGATGTTTTCAGCGACACCCATTCTCATGTCTGTACTTGTCGTATCCTCCGTTGACTAGATACCCACATCAGTTGAAGTAACGGACCAAGGTGTATTCATAGAGAATACCAGGATAGTGACTTTTGATATCAAGTTTATCAGGCAAGGCTAGGAAACGCGTAGGAATTCCGAGGCTTGCCAAGGAATTCCTACTGTTTTAGAGCTTTGCCTGATAAATTTGATATCAAAAGACATTGGTTGGTATTCTATTTATCAGGTAACGTTTTATGCTCGAAAATGACCACATATGACGTCATTATCTATGAACAGAACGCGGACTTGCGACATTACACTGACGTCATTCGGTAACGTCACTTGCCGTCATCCTAACCAATGGAACGTCAGTTTTCACTTCGTTGTAACCCGGATGTTTGTATCAGGTCAATGCCTGATACAACAATATGTACTAATTATAGTTCACATACATTGTATTGAATTTTGAATAAATTAGTTTATTAAAAATTCAATATGTGAACTATAATTTACTTATTGTTTACCCAGCCCAGTCACGAAACTCCGCCCATAAACATGATTTCAAATCGCTATACCAGTATGTGATTAGCAGTGTGACACAAAGTGAGCACGTTTTTGTGGGCGGTAAGATGCTTTACGTCTCGTGAACTGATGACAAGGCGTTAAATAAGTTCTAAATATAGCGCTGACCATTTAATGATTAATTGAATAGATATTGACGTTTTTCACTTACTGATACTTTTTGTCGCGCCCGCTTGTGGACAGCATGATATAGTCGGCACATTGGCGTACGTACATACGTACGTAACATGTCCGAGTTAAAGTTGTTTGGATAAAGTTTTTCGGTATACTATCAAACCCCCGGCCTTAAATGACATTACCTGTTGATAGGCTGTTAAACACCAATAAACAAACAAACTCGGCGAGTCGCAACTAATTCTCACACAGACCATTTAGACTAGTCGGCATTTTAAGAAATGAAACTTCTGTCGGCATTTTTTAGTAAAAGTGGTACGTCCAACTTTTTAACGTAATTCGAGTATGCTGAATCCAAAAATGGCGGATACCACGAAAATAAATGAGGATAAAGGCTTCAAATTTGCAAAAACAAAATGGCGGCCAATCTTTTTTTTTTTCGCCTTTCCTGGTCTTAGTTAAATTGAATGAGTGCATTATTGTAAGCAAATTGTATGCAAATGAACATGCAAATAACGTTATATGGGTTGTGCAATACATTACAAAGGATTTGTGTATGCTTACAACTAAAAATATTCACAAAATATCTGAATAATTGTCATTTTTTTGCGAAGAAAAGAAAGAAATGCGTATATATTTTCTTAATAGTTCTGGTGAGATAATGTGAGCCCATGCCAAGAACATGTTAGTGAACCAACTAAGTATTGGTGCAATACATGCTACAGTATTGTTACTATAGAGGTGTAAAACATTGTTTTGTTTGCCATATATATCGGCGATGACGGTGGAACAACACTGATGGCATATTCCAGGCTCCATGAACCTTTACATCCTATTAGGCTAGGCTATTTAGCTTTTGACCCTGAACATATTCCTTCATAAGCGATTGATATTGTAAACTGTAGTTCATCGATATAACAACCACAGAAAAAAAGTCATAAAATTCAATGACACTGACTGTGCACCGTACATGACAGGTGCGTGCGTAGCGCGTGAAATCCCGGTGTTAATGTAAATAATGACCTCCAAACAAGCCACTTCCAGTCTTTTCAAAACCTGTGGAAACGGCTTGGTTTGACGACAATGTTGCTGATTCTGAGTGTGTAAAGGATGCACAGGCTATTGACTTAGCATTCTTTACACAGCGTCAGACATCAGAAGAGAAGGTGGGGTGGACAGTGTTTAACGAATCACTGTCATCAGACGATTCTGAGCTAACATCAATTGGGTATATACCAATCATCCTTGCCCCTGCATATGAGTTTGACACGCTGAACACAGTATTGAAGCGATGCATGACCATATCGTCGGCTCTTGGACAAGAGCATACAGTAACTACTGTTGACCAAGCGTTGTATTGCAAGTTGATGGAACTAAAATGGTCCGTCCTGGAGTACCAGAATCTACTGATTCCACGCCTTGGTGGCCTTCATATCTCCATGAATATTTTAAAGACTATTGGAGATCATATGAACGGGTCTGGGTTAGCTGAGGTATGGGTAGAAAGTGGATTAGTTGGTCAGGGTACGGCTGAACTAGTTATGTCTGGTAAGGCATACAACAAAGGCATGAGGCTCCATAAACTGACACTGCAAGTATTGTGGCGTCAGATGATGCCCCGTGTTCTTGACTTCGTCAAATAGTCTGACATAGAGTATTATGACCAGATATCAGATCTGTGCGATAATCCCTATACGGAAATGAATGCCGAGTTGGCGACATTGCTGAAACATGAACGAGTTCAGAAGCCACTCGATGAGTTTGTTGACAGTCAATCGGGTGAGCATGCAAATGTGTTCTTCTGGTGGAAATACATGGACATGGTAGCCATGCTCCTGCTATTCACCCGTGCACAACGTGATGGTATCTGGAACCTCCATCTGCAATCGTTCGGGATGATGTTGCCATATTTTATGCGCTACGACCACTACAACTATGCCAGATGGGGGCCAGTATATCTGGCCGAAATGCACCAGCTTCCTGCTCCGGTACTGACAGAGTTTGAAAAGGGTAACTTTGTGGTCAAGCGTTCGGCACGCAAATTCAACCAAGTAGACCCTGATCAAGCTCAAGAGTGGTTGAATGGTGTAGGCAAGAAGGGTGGTGGAATTGTTGGCATTACAAAGACTACCTCCGCCTTATCTAGATGGACACTCTCTTACACCCTGAGGTCTCACATTGCAGTAGAGACATACGCCATGTTCCAGATGCACTCATGTGAAAAACTAGGTCACAATGAGAGCACCAAATCCCGCAAAAAGCGAGATAATGCTGATGAAGAGGCATTGCTCGGTACGTTCCAGAGATTTGGGGTGTTCACACCTGGAACCGAACGTACTACTCTGCAAAACGTTGTAAACAAAGACATTGCAACGGAAGTAATACGAGAATCATTACTAAATGCCAAATGCCGTGGCATGGCACAGTTGCAAGTATTTGTGCAGGAGAGACTGGTTGTCACTGAGGGTGCCAATCCAAGCATGTCACTACATGACCCCTTAGCTAGAAACAATGCGCCGACATTTGCGTCATTGTATGACGTCAAGGACACCAGATCTAAAAACCAAAAACATGTCATGAAGGCAGACAGGAGTGTTCTTCAACGGTTGGTCATTGCCTTCGAAGCCGGTCGCCAAGTTGATATGCCCAGCATTCTTGAGCATGAACTCATGCCAGTTCCTCTATCAATTGCGGAACTAAATGGCACACTCCGTACCGGAAACAAGAGTGTATTATCAGACTTGGTAACCGAAGGCATTGACTGTCCCGAAACCGTTGAACTTCATGATCACTCATCATGTCTCATCATTGATGGTCAAGCACTTGTCGTTGCCATTGGCAAACCTGCTACTGCAAAAAGCTTCGGTGATCTAACCGACGTATTTGTCAAATCAGTGCTACATACTGGATCTAAGTACCAGAGAATAGACATTGTCTTTGACCGGTACAGGAAAATGTCTATTAAGTCAAGCACGAGGTCTCGGCGAACAAAGGCTGCTCAGCCTATCAGACGCATTGTGGAAAGTCGTGATGTACCCTTGCCAACAAACTGGGAAAACTTCATGGCACTTCCCGCAAACAAAGCTGATCTTGCTAGATTCCTGTCTGAGGAACTACTTGCCAATGCCCCACACGATAAGGACATAGTTGTAGCTGGTGGGTTTGCTGACAAACTAGAAGTACGGGCATCAAACGATGCAACGGATGTAACGCTGCTAAGTGCAACGCACGAAGAAGCTGATACACAGCTTGTTCTTCATGCTGTCCATAGCCAGTTCGATACTGTCGTTGTGGCCTCGAGGGACACGGACGTACTGTTGCTACTCATAGCACACTTCCCACGTTCACAGTGTATGCGCATGTTCATGATGACTGGCACATCAAAGAAACGGCGCTATATACCTATAGAGCGAGTGTTCGATAGCCTCACACCACAACTTAGCAGCATCGCATCGCTACTGCCATTCCATGCTCTCACAGGCTGTGACACGATGTCTTACCTTTCAGGTCACAACAAACGAACAGCATGGGAAGTGTTCAAATGCAACCACGAGCTACTCGTTGATTTGGGTGAAGGAGAGTTCACGCAGGCAATTCTCAAATCTGCAGAGAAGTTTCTGTGTAGAATCTACAACGTGCCTCAAACCGATTCTATTGACACAGCGAGATATCACTTGTTCTCAAAGTCAGTAAAGCCTGATGCATTACCACCAACAAGTGATGCTCTCCGCTTTCACATAATGCGAGTACATTATCAGTCTATGATCTGGAGGCAGGCTGACACTGCCATACCGGAGCTTCCTGCGCCAGACACTATGGGGTGGGAGCGCAGTGATGATGGCTTTGTGCCCATCGTTATGACGTTGGATCCTATTCCAGCGGCATGTCTGGAAATGATATCCTGTTCATGTCACATGCAGTGTAAGACCATGCGCTGCAAATGTCGCAAGTCTGGTCTACGTTGCACAGCTTTGTGTAGTTGTAAGGCTCATGGCGGTGATGCAAACCCATGTATGAACATAATCTAAACTGACATTTCGGGTTGTGAATCGGTTTATAGTGGATTAGATGTACATGTATCACACAAAGCACACTGTCATCCAGCATGTCACATATCGGTCGCGGCATCCGGGCGACTCCTAAAACCACAGGTGAAGGACGCGTACCTGTGATATCAAATTAAGTACAAGTCCATTGACAATGCTTACAAACTACAAATAATCAAAATTAATGATAGCTGGCAAAAAATGTCTCTACACGCGATGCTATTTTGGGTTATTTGTAGTTTGTAAGCATTCTTAATGGACATGTACATAATTTAATATCACAGGTACGATTCTTTCACCTGTGGTTTTACGAGTCGGGCCGGCGCCGCGACCGATATGTGGGGGCCGATTTAGTTCGAAAGACGCATAGTTTCATTACTGGAGAAATCAACAATGGTGACTGATTTAAATAATATTCGTCTATGTTCCTTAACTGTGTAATACATGCATGTTACACATGGCATATCATTTGCGTTCAATATTATGTATTAGCATTCAAACATGTTTTCCAATAGAAAAAGGAATGTTTAGTACATCATTGTGGTGTATTTAATCACTATACCAATATACAAGCCATAGTATTGCAACTGCTCACATATACCAACTTTAGTGAATGACAGAGAAAAAAAAAACGATTTTGGCGGCCATTTTGTTTTTGGAAAATTAGAAGATCATGTCATAATAATATCTATAACACAATCTGATTACTCTTTTGCCACTGAATTGCTAATACTGGTACCATAATACCACTTAAACACATTTTAGAAAAATAAAAAATAAAAATTTGGCGGCCATTTTGTTTTTCAAATTAGAAGCCTTTTGCCTCAAAATTCTTCGTGGTATCCGCCATTTTTGGATTCAGCATACTCGAATTATGTTAAAAAGTTAGACGTACCACTTTTACTAAAAAATGCCGACAGAACTTTTTCCAAGGGCATTATACAATTATTCGTCTTGTCTAATTGACCGAAAGTTTTCACAGACAATGACACAGCGTCTATTCAAGAAAAACATTATATCGAGGGCTTGGCGCAACACTAGTCTAACTAGGTTTTTGAAAACTTTTCAGGAGAAGGGAAAAACTGATTATTTCAATAACTACTGGGACTAGAGATTTGAAAATTGAGAGTGTTGGTATATATTATATATGAAATTAAAATATCAACTTTAAATTTTAAAAAAATAATTGAAAATATGTATTTGAAGAGTTAGATTTATTGCACGCTGAAATTTTCAGTGCAAAAGTAGTTCATCTCAACTTGGACTAGTTTCGCACTGAAATTTTCAGCGCAAAACTAGTTCAACTCAACTTAGACTAGTTTCGCACTGAAATGATCAGTGCAACAGTAGTCCATCTCAAGTTAGACTAGTTTTGTTCCAAAGTATTTGCCACAATAGGACATTTTATTGGAGATGTGTAATGATAACATAACTGTGTTTATACGTTATTTTATTTGTTCATCATTGATATACATGTATGAGAATCTCCAGAATCAAAACAAGACGTTTGTTGATGATAATGTAGCATAACTTGCAAGATGTTTGCAATTGAAACCATCTAATATAAATATATCAAGCAAAATATGAAAGGTTAAATATGACAAAGAATGTTACCAACACTATTGTCAACTTAATGTAAAGTGGAAGTTTAACATCACAGAAAAAGCTAAGGCCATATTGAGACGGGACTACAGTTTACAGTCTCGTCCGACAGACCAGTGGTGTGGAAATACTACAAAATTATTTTTCATTCATCCGCTGAGGACTGAACTAAATGACAACATGAAAATGTCAATATTGTGTATTTTTAACACTAGACTAAGTGAGCAGGGGCTCATTTAGCAACCCATGTTGTACTACCCTAGCCACAAATTAAAGTCATGTTCTGGGTCCGCGGCTGGGACATTAGCTGGGACAGGTTCGGATACATCCTTGCGGGTCATGGTGTCATTAGCTGGGACAGGTTTGGATACATCATTGCGGGTCATGGTGTCATTAGCTGGGACAGGTTTGGATACATCATTGCGGGTCATGGTGTCATTAGCTGGGACAGGTTTGGATACATCATTGCGGGTCATGGTTTCATTAGCTGGGACAGGTTTGGATACATCCTTGCGTGTCATGGTGTCATTAGCTGGGACAGGTTTGGATACATCATTGCGGGTCATGGTGTCATTAGCTGGGACAGGTTTGGATACATCATTGCGGGTCATGGTGTCATTAGCTGGGACAGGTTTGGATACATCATTGCGTGTCATGGTGTCATTAGCTGGGACAGGTTTGGATACATCATTGCGTGTCATGGTGTCATTAGCTGGGACAGGTTTGGATACATCATTGCGGGTCATGGTGTCATTAGCTGGGACAGGTTTGGATACATCATTGCGGGTCATGGTGTCATTAGCTAGGACAGGTTTGGATACATCATTGCGGGTCATGGTGTCATTAGCTAGGACAGGTTTGGATACATCATTGCGGGTCATGGTGTCATTAGCTGGGACAGGTTCGGATACATCATTGCGGGTCATGGTGTCATTAACTGGGACAGGTTCGGATACATCAGTGCGGGCCTTGGTGTCATTAGCTGGGACAGGTTGAGAGTTGCCATTGCAGTTCGTGGTATTCTCAGCTGTGACAGCATCAGAAATAGCAGCAGACAGTTCGCACAAAGCTCCATCATGCATTAGGGTAGTAGGGCTATGCCATGAGTTGGAATCCAACTCAATTTCATCATGTTCAGAACTACTTAGTAAAAAGTAACTGTCAAGATCACTGTCATGTACAGAGGAAACATTGAGAGAACTAGAATAACTTTCATTTTGTCAGTCGGATGTCCATATCTTTATCAAGAGCATAGAGCCGGCAACTGTATTCACCATCACTAATGTTTGAAAAATACTACTACTCAGTCTATCCTCTTGTGATGAATCTATGTTGTTGGCTGCATTACTGAAATACTGAAGATTGTTGTATGCTGAATCGCTGATTTCAGAAAATCCATCACTATTCATACTGATGTCATCCTGTGCCATTTGTGCGACACTCGCGATGATACTGACATCGTCCTCGGCTGTTTGTGTCGTACTCGGGCTGAAACTGACATCATTCGGTGGGGTTTGTTTCCATATCGGGATGGTAGTGACATCATCTGATGCAGTTTGTGTCACACTCGGGCTGAAAGTGACATCATCCGGTAGGGTTTGTGTCACACTCAGGAGGACACTGACATTGTCTGGCATCTCGTGGTGTGGAATGTCCATATTTCACGAGTGCCTAACGGCACTCGTGAAATATGGACATTTCACACCACGAGATGGTGAGGTTTTTGTCATACGCGAGAAGATACTTTTCTAGATTTCACACTATAGTAAAATGTGTGTCTGTTAGTGATTTCTAACAGCATGTAATGATTCACCGGGCACTGGTCAAATTAAAAGTGTCATAAAATTTAAACCAGATGTGAAATAGCAGCCATCCATATTTCACACCTAGTCTTAGGGACACTTCAAATATTGGTGGCAATAAATGAGAAGGTTTTTCTAATTTGATAACCATATTTTATATAGTACATACCGTATGTGTATAATAAATTGCTTGTACGTTGCGGGCAGGTATAGAATTAAAAAAGAACAAGAAACGCGTCTGTCGAACGCGGATGCCACCTGCAGCATATTTGAGAAACTGTGACAAAGTGGTTAACCGAAAAGTGTGACGGAAGGACAGACGGACGGACGGACGGGCGGACAGACGGACGGTCCAAACACTATATGCCACCCGTTTCTTCGAAACCCGGTGGCATAAAAAAAAAAGATTCTGCACAATGGTCTCTGAAAATGGGTTGTTGCAGTATACAAGTAGATAGGTAATTCAGACATAGGCTTTTTTTTCGGATTTGTACATGTACACACAGACATTTTCAATACTCGGACACGATTAGGACACCAAAAATGAAAGAAATCAGCTATAACCAAAGTGTTTCTAACACATTTTGTGACCAGGACATCAATTAATCACCATACACGTATTTCAATGCAAAACAAGTCCATCTGGGCCCGATAGCGCTAGGGGGGTCCGGGGTCATGCCCCCCTCGGAAATTTTTGAAATCCAAGTGGTGTGAAACGCCATTTCCTGCATTCTCAGCAAAGTTCTCAGCAAAGTTCCCAGTACTCATGATTACACAAATACCGGTATATTAGAATAAAAAATCCAAAATTTACAGAATTATTGGGGGGGCCTGCTAGGCACACCCAACAAAATGACCGTCATGATTCTAACAAGCAGCATAAATCATTATCAGACTCCAGGACTGTGCTATTTGATCAGTAGCCGATTTCATCAAAATTGCAAAGTATACTTATCTAGCAAAGTATACTTTGAGGGAGTAATCGTTTATTTTTCCCGAAATGCATTATTTCATATAGAACTAACCACTGCATATATTTGATGATTACAAGGACGCAGAATTATTATACTGAATTTATTACATTATCACAGCCAAAATAGCTGTGATAATGTAATACATTCAGTATAATAAAAATTAATAAATTTATCCTTAAATTGAAAATTTCTCCCGCAAAGTATACTTTGCTAGATCAGTATACTTTGCAATGTTGGTGAAATAGGCTACAGGAGCTACACTGGTCGCTAACCCATAAGCCTCATTTCTCCAGTCACGGCCAGGTATCTATATGTGGCTATCTTGTAGCATATAAAACATTACCTAATACATACCATGGTAGTGTTTTTTCGATATCAAGTTTATCATAGGCTCAGCTGGTTTGTGAGCAGAGTGATAAACTTGATAGCAAAGACAATGGTGAAGTGGCTGCATAGAAGGGCTCCAGATAAGGAATTACTGTCTGTTTCACGAAAGCTGCCCAAATTTTACGGCTATATAGACAATTCAAAAACAATATTATTTTCGATAATATGAAATTAAAGGAAAATTTAAGAATGAGCCTTCTTTTTATTTCGTGCAATTTGGTCAAATATTGCATGTTTTATTAATACGAAAAATTGATTTCTCTATGGGAATTTAACATGGGGGAAAAAGAGGTAGAGGAGTGTGGGAGGAGTCAAAACACGAACAAAATTGGAAATTGACTCCGAAAGCTGGCTAGATATCTTGGAAATGATCTAACTAAGAAAACAAAAGTTAAATTTTGAAAATCGGTCCAGTATTTCTGAAATTCTAACAAATTTCCCCATGTTAAATCCCCATAGACATCTTCACTCTGTGAAGATGTCTATGGGGATTTAACATGGGAAAATAAAAAGAAGGCTCAATCTTAAATTTTCCTTTAATTTAATATTATGGAAACAAATATTGTTTTTGCATTGTTTATATAGCCGTAAAATTTGGGCAGCTTTCGTGAAACAGACAGTAGTCATTGGGTATTGTCACTCCATCATGTCTGAAGCAATTGGGTATTTCAAAATTTTAATTGGGTAAAATAGAATCACACATCAACAGACAGCAATGATTGAATAGGTTGCTTCGAAATGAAAACATGTCTTGGCATTTCATTAGAATTGTCTCCGTGGAGACAATTCTGATGAAATACCAAGATTTGTTTTCATGGAAAATAAGAAAAATATGCTATATTTGTGGTCTGTTTATTGTTTTCTGCACCATGATAAAGGTACCACAAACGTTTTATTGCTTTTTGATACTGTTTTATTGCTTTTTGATACTCGCTACTTCTGATTTCAATGGGGTGTTTGGCAATTTTAATTGGGTATTTAAGCAAATACGCAGCTTATCTGGAGCTATGGCATAGTCAGCATGAAACTTGGAAAAGTCGCGGGAATACTGGACGAGGCCTTCCGGCCTTCGTCCAGTATTCCCGCGACTTTTCCACCTGCTCTTTGTGCATGATGGAATTCTTCTTCTGGACCGGTTTCATCTTTTGTGAAGATGCATCAGAGCATGCGCACTTGTGTGTAAAAGGTACATCTTCTGTACATGGGTTCAAGTAACGGACCGAGGTCTATAAATACATTAAATATGCCTAAAAGCATCAATAAATGAAGAAAAAAATAAGCTAAACATTTTTTTTTTACTCCCTACATATAGACTTCTACCATAAGTCTATATGTAGTGAGTAAAAAAATATTTTTTAGCTCATTTTTTCTTCTCATTTATTTATGCTTTTAGGCATATTTAATGTATTTATAGACCTCGGTCCGTTACTTCAACCTGTGCTTTTGTAGGACGACGGCATATTCATCCGGATCGCTGCTGAGGATGTCAATAATATCGAGGGGATTCAGCTTCGTATAAAGATGCCATTTCCTGTTGTTTAACCTTTACTACGCTGAATTAAATTTTGTCGTCTGCTGGAAATGTTTTATTTTCAAAGATTTTCGATGAAAACCTGTTTTGACCGCGCATGAGAATCGTCTCCACTGGAGACGATTCTCATGCGCTGCCAAAACATGTTTTTTGTTAAGAATTAAGGCAAAAATGAAAAACAGCAGACGACAATTTTCGTCTCCCGTGTAGCGAGGGTTAAGAGTTCTACTTCTTTCAATGCAAACTTAAGAAATTATAAGTCATAACGAGGGGCGATATTGGCCATTTCTCCAGTCACCATTGCAAATCATGCAAACCATGTAATGTCACCCACAGAGCTCCAGATAAGTTTTGTATCTAAAGAGTATTATGCCCATATTTAAAATTCAATGTGTACATTTCAGCCGCGCCATGCGAAAACCGGGCTTAATGACAAAATTTTCAGTTTTTACTTTTTCGCGTATTCTGAATTGTACATCTTTTAAAAGCCATATGCCGCCAAAATTATTAATGTATCTCAATTATTTTTCATTTTAGAAGTATTTTTATGACGCGTGGTAAAAACTTATATGACGTTTTAGATCAATGACGTTGAAATTACGACGTTTTTATCAACGGCGTATACAAGGGGTGTTGATAAAATTTGGATATCTCGTAGCCTTTCCAAGTGTTTCCCATTAGGCCAATACAAAGTATGAAAATAATGTGTATTGCAGTTGCTATTAATGTAACGTCATGTTTTGGATTGCGGCCCATGTAACGTAATTCTGTATGAATAATTTTCAAATAAGAAAGAGTGTTGGCGTTTCCCTGTTGTTTGCTGCTATCTGAAATAATTTTGAGGAATACTAGCGACATTATTTAACATTTCGTATGCGACGACATATTTTAAAGTAGGAAGTAGGCCGCTACATTAACTGTGTAGGCCGTTACATTAACTTTGTAACAAAACACGACGTCGGGCAGATTTGGTAGCGTGATACCTTATAATTGTCGCCGTGTGTCTTTCTTGAGGATCGCATTACCATCGCCTGATTCAGACATACATTATTATGCAGTCAAGTGATAGGCTGATGATTTGATACGACAAATCGTGCGAAAAGCAAGTTTATGACCATCAACATGATCAAATTTCCAATTAATTTCAAGAATTTTCAAATACTCCACCGACCTCACTGTGTGTTTTGTGCATTATGTATTGCTTATACACAAACAATGAAGGAGCTGCATTGAAATCACTGATACTGAATCTATTAGAGAGATTGTGATGCATTTGTTTTGCGAAATTCAATACAAACCATGGATATATATATGTCATTATATTGTAAGGATCAGGGATTGTGGCCATGTGCCCTTTGTCACTTGTTAACTTACCCCACCCCATCTTTATCTTTAAACACTGCAAACTGTAATGTACTATAACCTGATAACATGTTGAATATTTAACCAAGCTTACCGACACATGTTGATTAGTTGCAGAGGTTACTTGGAGGTTGAGATTCCCATTATTGTTCTCTGTTTGACATGTGTTCATTTCTGCCACAATGTGGAAATTACATATTCTGCACCGCATAATACGATATTCAGTCTGTAAATAATACTTTAATTGTTGTTACATGTTAGTTAAGACTTTATTAAACTTGTTGAATTGACATTCGCTCTCGTATTCTATTCTCAGCCAATATTTAGTTTATAATGTACATCCTTGTTGGTGCGGAGCTACCAAACCCAATATCTGGATAATCATCCTGACAAAAACCAGACTGCAGGTCCCTTACAATATAGTTGAGTGTCTACCTCAATTTATGATAAAATGAATGGTATTAAATGGCATATCATTCGCTAAGTACTGGATTGAATTGTTCAAAAGGGTCTCAATTTACCAAGATAATAGATGGTAATATCGTTGACACTAGGTTGTTCATATTTAAGATTATTTAGGATTCAAGGTGCAGTGTAAGCGAGGACTTCGCTGATATGTAGCCAGTTAAATTATGCGTTCACCATTTTGAATTCATAAGGATAACCGACGAAACAGAGTGACAATGTCAAAGAACGACAGTTAGGCGACAATGCACAGTGCCTGAAGCATTTCTAAGTCATTGATGCTGCGAGGAACTCGTGCAAGTATCCTTGCTATAATATTTTATCACGACACCATGGTCATAACGTCAAACATGTATTCACGTTCAATGACGTCACAAGTACGTGACGTCAAGTCATGACGTCATAATATGTGTACTAAGGTGCAAGGCATCGCGTCTCATATTAGTGAAAGTTTCAGTAAGTTATAATTTTCCGTTTTCTGTTCACACTTAATGTTAACTGACACCAGTAAACATAAATGGGAGGGCAAAATGTGAACTTTTACAGCGACGCTGCAAACGTCGTTTTTCCGACGTCGTTTACCGCTTTTCATGACGTTGTCATTAAGCCCGGTTTTCGTATGGCGCGGCCCATTTGTATTTTACTTTTACAAATGTATTATTGATTTTCTTCCTAATTAAATATGGAATGGATGATACAAAAATGAAACATTTAAAAAATCACTTATTGCTGTTGCAGCTCAACTAAGTAAATAGTTAAATTTGTTACAGTGTTTTCACAACGCAATTTGAAAATCAATGCGTTTTTCTAACTATTTTCACATTGCTGTGAGTATTTTGTACTCCCACTCTTGATAATTAATGCGTATTCTGCTAAAATAAATGTGTAAAATACGCCAATACAAACCTTATCTGGAGCTCTGGACGCATTATGTGAGCTGGCGGTTAACTTCCTCCGTGTTTTTCAGATACTCGCGGTTAGATTACCTCTACTTGAATGCCGGCGTGATGAAAATCAGGAGTATCAACTGGGACCAGGTCATGTTGATATTTACAAGGTAGCAAGTTCGATATCGCCCTTAGTAATCTGAAAATATAGGATACTTTCCATTAACCCTATCAACACTACATCCGTCTACAGCGGTGTTTGCAAACAGTGTAGATCCAGGTGAGCCGGCTCGTGACGAGCCGTCTCATCAGATCTGCACTTTTTGCAAGCAATTTTCATATTTTTCAGAACAAAAACACCCCATCTCATAAATTGACTAGTCTGAAGATGATTTTGTGACAATTCCAGTTATTATCCCCTCGCCGATAGGCAAGAGGGGGTATATTGTTGGTCCATGTATGTACGTGCGTACGTACATACGTGTACGTACGTTAGTAACACCCTTCACTTTTCAGTAACTCATGAACCACTTCGCCGAATTTGAGAATATTTGGCCACAATGTGTGTCCAGCGATGGTGCTTTGTTTTGCGTACGACCCACGTCCGACCGCCCAAGGTCAAGGTCACTGAGGACTTATGTTCACCTTGTTTGTAAGGCTAAAATTTTCTTTTTTCAATAAGTCATCAACCGCTTACCAATTTTGATAATAGTTGGCCACAATGTGTGTCCAGGAATGCTGTTTTGTTTTGCATACGACCCACGTATGACCGCCCAAGGTCAAGGTCACTGAGGACTTGATTTTTTTTATTAAGGCTGACAGCGAGGGGATTAGCTTCGTTTAACGATGCCAGTTCTTGTTTAGGGTTGAAAGGGTTAATGAATTATCAGGCTACAGGAGTGTGATATTTGATCGGGAGCTACATTGGTCACAAATCTCATAAGCCCAATTTCTCCAGTAACAGCCACATAAGTATGACCTTCCTGTTGAACATATATAAATCCCAATCAATCAATTAGCCAATCAATCAACCAACACATCAATCAATCAATCAACCAAACAATCAACCAACACATCAATCAACCAACACATCAATCATTCAACAAATTAATCAATCAATCAATCAATATTGCAGTAAGTGTGTGAAGATCCTAAGAACAGGCCACGGTGTCCTAAACCATGAAGACAATCGGACTGAGGAAGGCTTACAAGAAGTGTTCACCACCAACCTGTTTGGCCATTATGTCCTGGTGAGCCTAACCGTCTACAGTGGGGTCAGCGTGTAAGTGCACACATGAACGAACACGACAGGTTGGTTCCAACCTGTCGTGTTCGTTTGTGTGTGCACTTACACGCTGACCCAACTGTACACTACTTTATACCCATTATAAAAGTAATAAGATTAGTACTAATCCTGTTATTTTTGGGGACCGTTACTAAGTGACTGGTGTGGTGAGGACCCGACACCATGATTCTAATTTCAGGGCTGAATATATATTTGTATGGTCTCGGTAGAGCCGGAGGAATTCCGTGTGTCCGGCACATTAAGAAGTACGCCGGAGTTCCTCAATTATGTCACAAGTTCTATATCCCTTGATAGTATACCTGTGGACAAATGCCACATATCAATGCTGCCCTTAATATAACCTTGATCGTTTGACCTTCACAACTTTGAACTTTTTCTCACATTAAGAAGTTCGCCGTAGTTTCTCAATTCTGTCATAACTTCTATATTCCTTGAAGGATTACTTAAATATTTCAACAGAGAATACGTGTGGGCAAATGCCACACATCCATGCTGCACTTAATATGACCGTGACCTTTTGACCATCACAGCTTTGAACCTTTTCACACATTAAGAAGTTTGCCACAGTTTCAAAATATTTCATAATTTATAATCTATATTCCTTGTGGATTACTTTAATTCTTAACAAAAAACTGGTTTTGACAGCACATGAGAATCGTCTCCACTGGAGATGATTCTCATGTGCTGTCAAAACCAGGTTTTTGTCGAGAAATATTGAAAATAAAACATTTCCAGCAGACGACAACATTTAATTTAGCGTAGTAAGGGTTAATAGTTCAATACCGCGGTACATCATACTTGTGGACAAATGTCACACATCCATGCTGCCCTATGACATTGACCTTTTGACCTTGACAACATTGAACATTTTCTCACATTAATAAGTTTTCTGCAGTTTCTCAATTCTGTAATAACTTCCATACTCCTTGATGGATTACTTTAATATTTTGATACATCAAACCTGTGCACAAATGCCACACACCCATGCTGCCCGTAATATGACCTTCACCATTTGACCTTCACAACTGTGCTTATGAATACTTATCACTTTCGGTTAAGTAACTTTGCCACAGTTGCTCCAATCTGCCAATGGGGGCACAGGTTGAAATAACGGACCGAGGTCTATAAATACATTAAATATGCTTAAAAGCATCAATAAATGAAAAAAAATAAGCTAAACATTTGTTTTTACTTCTTCCATATAGACTTGGTATAAGTCTATATGGAGGGAGTCAAAATAATTGTTTAGCTTATTTTATTTTCATTTATTGATGCTTTTAGGCATATTTAATGTATTTATAGACCTCGGTCCGTTTCTTCAACCCGTGAAGGGCATTCGTGTGCCAACAGGCCACATTTTCTTGCTTCTGTAAATATTCAGTTCAGTTACCCCCCCCCCCACCCCTCCCCATCCCTACAGGTACATGTAACATATGGGATTCGACCCGGTTAACCTGGCCTATAATGACCTTAGCTGTTGACAGGCTGTTAAACACCATTAAATCAAATGTACACGACCAAGGGATGGAGATATAATACAGGACTCTGTGAGTTCAAACCCAGCTCCAGATAAGCTGCATATTTGCTTAAATACCCTATTAAAATTAAGCAAATATGCAGCTTATCTGGAGTGGAATCTGGTTATACCCTTATATAAGTAATCCTACCTATGCGTATTACTTTTAGGGAAAGGGGACAAGTGACTGGTGTGGTATGGACCTGGCACCAGTAGCCGATTTCATCAACAGTGCAAAGTATACTTTACTAACAAAGTATACTTTGAGGGAGTAATCATTTATTTTTCCTGAAATGCATTATTTCATATAGAACTAACCACTGCATATATTTGATGATTAAAAGAATGCAGAATTATTATACTGAATTTATTACATTATCACAGCCAAAATGGCTGTGATAATGTAATAAATTCAGTGTAATAAAAATTAATAAATTTATCCTTAAATTAAAAAAATTTCTCTCAAAGTATACTTTGCTAGATAAGTGTACTTTGTAATGTTGGTGAAATAGTCTACTGATCAAGTTATTTTAATTTCAGGGCTGAATATATACTTTTTCGATGTAAACGTTCCGTTCTGATTTTAGCATTTCCGCCAATGCAGCGGGTTAAATGCGGCATCAAACACGTTGGCCCGGCCTCAAATGACCTTACCTGTTGCTAGGTCATTAAACGCCAATAAATCAAATCTGTTTGTGACCCAGGTTCGGGAACTAGAAGATCTACTGGAAACCTCCAGCCCGGCACAAGTTATCTGGACAGGATCCCAGAATGCCGATAATAGCGTGTTAGACTTCAAGGATATACAACACAAAAATGGGTCAGTATTGATAACAAAATGGTCTTGGCATGCCTCGGCTCAATGTGAATCCTGTTACACAATCTTGCCCTGTAGCCCATTTCACCAACATTGCAAAGTTTACTTTTCTAGCAAAGTATACTTTGAGGGAGAAATTTTCAATTTTAGGATAAATTTATTAATTTTTATTATACTGAATTTATTACATTATCACAGCCATTTTGGCTGTGATAATGTAATAAATTCAGTATAATAATTCTGCATACTTTTAATCATGAAATATATGCATTTGTTAGTTCTATATGAAATAATGCATTTCAGGAAAAATAAATGATTACTCCCTCAAAGTATACTTTGCTAGAAAAGTATACTTTGCAATGTTGGTGAAATGGGCTACAGGTTATATGCGGGATCGAACCCGTTGGCCTGGCCTTAAATGCCCTTAGCAATAAATAATCTTGCCCAGCTGTCAATGTTTCTGAACATCTATTGGCAATGATCTCAACTTCGCAATCATGCAGTTTGATTGGCTGAGCCTGAGCTGTACCACAGCTCAGGCTCAGCCAATCAAGCTGCTCGATTGCAAGCACAATGTTCAAGTATGTTTGGAATGATAAGCAGTAGAACTATTGGCAGGATCAGCGCTGCGGTGGTGTGGTCTGTACGTTCACTTGGTTAAAGATATACGTGCTTCATGACCATATTTTTCTACCACATAACACTGTGTGTTTGCTTAAATACCCAATTAAAATTGCCAAAAACCCAATTGAAATAGCGAGTATCAAAAAGCAATAGAAACATTTATGATACCTTTCATCATGCAGCAGAAAACAATAAACAGACCACAAATATAGCATATTTTTCTTATTTTCCATGATATGTGGGTGATCCGTGTTCTATGAACACATTTTCCAGTCTATTTTTTTTTTATTATCAAGGCTGCCAGCGAGGGGATTAGCTTCGTTTAACGGTGCCATTTCTTGTGTTCACTGTATATGACCTTGATTCTGATTGGCTGTAGACCCCAATCAATCAAATCAGTCTGCCAATCACTGTTTCCCTGCTACCTTCAGGATTGAACCGTATGCGAGCTCGAAGCGCGGCACAGATATAATTAGTGTTTCCATGAACGACAAGTTAAACAAAAAGGTACGTTCCGTGTATGTAGTATAGGACACAGGTTGAAGTAACGGACCGACGTCTATAAATACATTAAATATGCCTAAAAGCATCAATAAATGAAAACAAAATAAGCTAAACTTTTTTTTTTTTTTTACCCCCTCCATATACTCCATCTATAATGGAGTATATGGAGAGGGTAAACAAAAATTGTTTAGCTTATTTTTTTTCCATTTATTGATGCTTTTAGACATATTTAATGTATTTATAGACCTCGGTCCGTTACTTCAACCTGTGGTATAGAATACCCGTTCTAGTCGGCCCATTTGTATAACTGCTCTCTCGCCTGTTTGTAATCATCACAGCTCCAGTTAAGAGGCGTAATTTGACCAAATATTCGAGGTATTTTTCTTAGTTCTTCACCAAAAATTCTTTAGAATCGTCTCCATGAGACGATTCTAAAGCACTCCCAACTTGCCATTTTTGGTGAAGAAGTAACAAAATTGCCCCCAAAGTTGATCAAATTGCGCAGCTTACCTGAAGCTCTGATCATTGTAAAATAATTAAAAGTTAACCCTACGCCGCTGCTCACAACAATTGTGTCTGCTGTTGCTTTTACATCTTGCCTTATTTCTCAATAAAAACATGTTTTGACAGCACTTCAGAATCATTTCCGATGGAAATGATTCTGAAGTGCTGTCTAAGCATGTTGTAAATTATTCTAAAGTGCTGTCAAAGCATGTTTTTGATGATACAAATGGAAAATAGAAAATAAACAACAGACGACAAAAAAATTAAGATAGCGGTCTAAGGGTTAAAAATAAAAATCAATATACCATTTCAGGGTGTATACTGCCACACGACGTGTCCGGGACTGGTTATGTCAGGCATGACGTTCGGTATCCTGCCATCGTGGGTGTGGCTACTCGTACTCCCTATCCTCTACTTCGTAAGTCTACCGTCCCACGTTTTACTAGGGGTGGACTGTGGCCTATGGGTTAGAACACCTGAAACGGTTTCAACGGGTTCAAACCTCGCCTAGGGCATAAAAAATACTTTCATAGTATTTCCATCCCACTGGTCTGTCGTGGGTGGAAGGTGGGTGCAAGCGATGAGTAATTTAACGATCGGGATTCATCCTTACTGGAATTCCGACTGGAGACCTGGTTTGGCCCTCACATACGTCTTTGGCATTTTGTATGTGACAGTTGAATCTGGTTATACCCCTTATGTGAGTATTACGATTATTCGTAATCCTATTTTAGGGGAAGGGGCCAAGTGACTTTGGTGTGGTATGGACCTGCCACCAGGTCAGGTTATTCTAATTTCAGGGCTGAATGTATTGTTTCTTGATGTAAATATTCAGTTCTGATTTTGGAATTATCCCCCCAATGCATCAGGTTAAAATGGGATTGAACCCGTTTGCCCGGCCTTACATGACCTTAGCTGTTGATAGGCCTTTAAACACCAATAAACAAAAAAACAAACAAACCCACTGGTCTGTCTGATGAGACTTTAAACTGTGGTCCTGTCTCTGTATGACCCTAGCTGTTGGTGGGACGTTAAACCCTTTCACCTTCACTTTTTTCACTGCCGACAAACGTTTGGCGATTAAACACATTAAATCTAAAAATATTTTAATATATAAGTACATTTTCCTTAATGAAAAAAATATTCCAATTTACATTGAAAGTTTGTATTAAGTGGAAACAAAAACATTTGCATTGACAGCCGATGCGTGCAAAATGTTTGTGTATGTGTTTGCGTTTGATGCGCTGTACACGTGGTGGAAACTCCTAACATTTGGGAAACACATCAATGCGATAATCAAATTAATAACAAATTGTTTTTACAAACATTGATATCGTACGAAGTTGAGTGAAACGGGTAACTGGTTTCCCCAGTTATGGCCATGAAGGTAGGTAAACCCTATATAGTACATATATTTATACTAAATCTGTATGTATCATACCAACCACCAACCTACATACAACTACAGTACACATTTAAGTACCTGTAGCCTATTTCACCAACATTGCAAAGTATACTTTTGTAGCAAAGTATACTTGGAGGGAGAAATTTTCAATTTTTGGATAAATTTATAATGTTTTATTATACTGAATTTATTACATTATCACAGCCATTTTGGCTGTGATAATGTAATAAATTCAGTATAATAATTCTGCATACTTTTAATCATCAAATATATGCAGTCGTTAGTTCTATATGAAGTATTGCATTTCGGGAAAAATAAATGATTACTCCCTCAAAGTGTACCCGATGGAGGGTGGCAGGTGGGAGCATGTGACGGGTAATTTAACGATCGGTGTTCATCCTAATACCAGAATTCCGACCAGAGACCTGGTTTGGCCCTCACGTACGTCGTCGGCATTCTTGTATGTGAAAGTTGAATCTGGTTATACCCCTTATGTGAGTAATACGATTATTCGTAATCCTATTATTGTTAGGGGAAGGGGCCAAGTGACTTTGGTGTGGTATGAATCTGGCACCAGGTCAGCTTATTCTAATTTCAAGGCTGAATATATACCTTGTCTGTCCGTCCCGTTATTTTCCTTGGTTAAAGTTTCTATATGAGCTTGTATTGTCTGTAGTATTAGGTCCAGGGGCGGATCCAGCATTTGGGAAACGGGGGTGGGGTTGTCTAGTTGTGAAGGTAACTTGCAATCTACTCCTAGCTACGGACGGTACGGGAGTAATTGCAAGAGTTACCGTTCGCAAGTAGGGATTGTCCTATTTTCGAGCTCTTCACCCCGGAACCCCCCCCTCTAGATTCGCCCCTAAGGTCTATAGCCACCATATCAGGAACAAGTGATGTGCAACACAGCCCACTACGAATCAAATGACCTTTGTGTGACCTTGACCTACAATTGCCATATATTAAATTGATATTTCCTTGGTTAAAGTGTCTGTTATGCCCAAACAGATGTAACAATCTATTTTGTAGGGCTCCAGATAAGGAATTAGTAATTGAGTTTTTTCACTCCATCATTTCAAAATTTTAATTGGGTAAAATAAAATCACACTACTGTTTACACATCAACAGACAGCAATTATTGAATGGTTTGCTTCGAAATTAAAACATGTCTTGGCATTTCATTAGAATTGTCTCCTTGGATACCAAGATGTGTTTTCATGGAAAATAAGAAAAATATGCTATATTTGTGGTCTGTTTATTGTTTTCTGCAGCATGATAAAGGTACCACAAACTTGTTATTGCTTTTTGATACTCGCTACTTCTGATTTCAATTGGGTTTTTGGTAATTTGAATTGGGTATTTAAGCAAACACGCAGCTTATCGGGAGCTCTGGGGGTGTTTCATTGATGGAATGACAAACAGTGCAGATCCTGATCAGACTGCGTATGCACAGGCTGATCTGTATCTACACTGGTCGCGAAACCATACCCCCATTTATACAGTCACGGCCACAAATGACCTTGCTGTTAAACAGAACTGCAATCAATCACTATTTCAGATGCGCCTGTTTGTGAAGTCTGTGAGCGTGAGTCCGTATAACGCCAGTGAAGCATTGGTATGTAAACGAAGGCCATAAAAAATAGAACTTTGGTTCTCAGATATCGCCGCGTCAGAAAAACCCCTGCGCGTCGAGTATTTTATGAATAAATTAAATCGTACTGTAAATTCGCGAAATGATCAATAAAAAACACTATCATGCACATTTTGTGATATTTCACGTATAAACTGGTTATAGTAACTTTGTAGAACATATATGCATCTGGCGACTTGGAAGAAAAAAAAATGAGAGACGAACATCTCGAATAAAATAAAATAAAAATCCGCCTTCCTGCGTCACATTTCACAAACGCCCTGTCTGAGAACCAAAGACTTTTCTAATTGTTGAAGAATTATCTTTAACAAAAAGTTTACATGCGGCTGTGACTGGAGAAATGAGGTTTATTGATTTTGCGACCAGTGTAGATCCAGATCAGACTGTGCATCCGCACAGTCTGATCAGGATCTGCACCGTTCGCCCTTCCATTGATGAAACACCCGCCATGCTTCTAACAAGCAATAGAGATCGTTATGAGGCTATAGGAGTGTTATTTTATCAAAGCCTACACTGGTCACATAATGAAATGCCCGTCATGCTTCTACATATAACAAGAACTGGCATCGTTCAACTGAGCTAATCCCCTCGCTGGCTGCCTTGATAATTAAAAACCCATTTACAAACAAGGTGAACATAAGTCCTCAGTTACCTTGACCTTAGGCGGTCGGACGTTTGTCGTATGCAAAACAAAGCAACATCCCTAGATAAACATTGTAGCCAAATATCTTAATCGGTGAGGCGATTCACAAGTTATTCATGCTTATCTGCGAACGGATAACAAGTGATATAGAATGTTATCAGGATACAGAAATGTGCTATTTGAAGTGAGCCTGCACTAGTCACAAATCCCATAAACCCTCATGGCTGCAACTGGAGAAATGGGGCTTATGGGATTTGTGGATCTGTGGATATTCAAACATATCTGAATCCTGATAACGATCAACACTATAAGTTTGTAACATTATGGGTGTTTCATTGATGTTATGCCGACAGTGTAGGCCCTGATCAGACTGTGCGGATACACTTGTCACATCACTCGTAAGCCACATTTCTCCAGTCACAGCCACATAATTATATGCTTATCATGTTATATTTATATAAATAGACCTGTATCTCCCTGCATAAGTGTGCATTATCTCAGTATGTCAATAACACAATATTTACACTGTACATATACCATAAGTATCTGGAATGGATAGCAAGGGGTGCTGCATATTGCTTTGCTCTTGCCTCTCCGTCTGTCCATCCGTGGTCATTTACAAGATTTTCCACATTGCCATGACTTTAAAAGTACTGCATGGATTACTTCAACATTTGTCATAGATGTGGACAATGCAACACATTCAAGTGACCATTAACATGACCTTGACATATTTATACGCCCAACTGGGACGTATTATGGTATTCCACTGCCCTTTCATCCGTCCGTCCGTCCATCCGATTTGCGTTAAAGTTTTCTGGTACCTATTATCTCTGCAACTCCGATTTTGTCTTGAAACTTCATTGACATGTTTATCTTGATCTATATTGTCATTTTTTTGTCCAAACTTGACAGCCCACATGCTCTAGGTCAAGGTCAAATTACATAGAAATTTGTTTTAGAGTTTTTAGTTATCTGTTATATCTCTGCAACAACCCTAAGTCATATTGGTTTGAAACTTTATATACGTATTTGTCATCATCAGACCATCCATATTTTCATTGTATTATCCTCACTTGAAACTTTTCATTTACTTTTTTGTTATATCGACCATCATATTGTCCATTCTATAAATTTGAAACTTCATATACTTACTTCATTTATCCTATTTGTTCATCATCTTGACCATACCATATTAATTGTCATTGGTATATTCTTACCTTGAAACTTTAAGTGACCTCATAACTTATTTGGTCACCTGAAACTTTTTTATCATGACCATCCATATTGTCATTGTATATCTCACTTGAAAACTTTATTATACTTATTTGTTATCTTCAGACCAATCCATATTGTCATTCTATATCTCACTTGAAACTTTTATATATTATTTGTTATCATCAAGACCATCCTATTGTCATTGTTTATCTCACTTGAAATTTATATACTTATTTGTTTATCATCAGACCATCCATTTGTCATTGTAAATCTCCCTTGAAAACCTTTATTTACTATTTGTTAAATCATTTCAGACCACTCCATATTGTCTTTTTATATCTCTCCTGAAACTTTATATACTTATTTGTTATCTTCTGACCATTCCATATTGGCTATTCTATATTCCCTTGAAACTTTATATACTTATTTGTTATCATCAGACCATCCATATTGTCATTCTATTTCTCACTTGAATAAATTATATACTTATTTGTTATCATCAGGGACCATCATATTGTATTCTATATCACCTTGAAACTTTATATACTTATTTGTTACAACAGACCATCCATTTATTGTCATTCTATATCTCCACCTTGAAACTTATATATTTATTTGTTATCATCAGACCATCCAATATTGTCATTCTATATCTCACCTTGGAAACTTATTATTTATATTTGTTATTCATCAGAAACCAATCATATTGTCATTGTATTATCTCACCTTGAAAACTTTATATACTTATTTGTTATCATCCAGACCATCCTTATTGTCCTCCTATATCCTTCACATTTGAACTATTAAGTCTTGTTTATCTCGGACCATCCTTATTTGTTTCATCTATAATTCCCCTCACCTGAAAACTTTTATATACTTATTTTTTGTTATCACAGATCATTCCATATTGTCATTCTTTATATTTCTCACCTGACTCTTAAATAAATACTTATTTGTATCCATCATACCATCCATATGTCTCTATCCTCACCTTGAAAAACCTTTATACTATTTGTTATCATCAGACCATCCAATAATTGTCATTCTTATATATTCAAAAACCTTAAAACTTCCATATAACCGTATATTTTTATCATCAGACCATCCATATTGTCATTCTATATCTCACCTTGAAACTTTATATACTTATTTGTTATCATCAGACCATCCATATTGTCATTCTATATCTCACCTTGAAACTTTATATACTTATTTGTTATCATCAGACCATCCATATTGTCATTCTATATCTCACCCTCACCATAAACTTAATATACTTATTTGTTATCAATCAGAACCATCCATAATGTCAATCCTAATAATCTCACCTTGAAACTTTAGATTCTTATTTATCAACAGACATCCATATTGGTCATTCTATATCTCACCTTGACACTTTATATACTTATTGTTATCAACCAGACCATCCATATTTGTCATTGTAATAACTCACCTTGAAATTTATATACTTATTATTTTTTTTTTTTTATATTGTTATCACAGACCCATCCATATGTCCTCCTATATCTCACAATTGAAACTATATACGTTTATTTGATTATCATCAGACCAATCATATTGTCCATTGTATATTCTCCAACCTTGAACGTTTATATACTATATTGTATCATCAGACCATCCATATTGTCCTCCTATATCTCACATTGAACCTATATAACGTAATTGTTATCATCAGACCATCCATATGTCATTCTCATACTCACCTTGAAACTTTATATAACTTATTTGTTGTCATCAGACCATCCAAATTGTCCCTCCTATATCTCACATAGAAACTATATAACGTATTTGTCATCATCAACCATCCATATTGTCATTCTAGATCTCACCTTGAAACTTTATAAACTTATTTGTTATCATAAGACCTATCCTAATGTCATTCATATCATCACACCTTGAAACTTTAATACTTATTTGTTATCAACAACCATCCATATTGGTCCCCTAAATCTCACATTGAAACTATATACGTATTTGTTATCTTATCAGACATCCATATTGTTTCATTTCTATAAAACCTTTATCACTGAAACCTCCATATACGTATAAATATTTCATCAGACCATCCATATTGTCCTTCTAAATATCTCACTTGAAACTAATACGTATTTCTGTTATCAATCAGTGACATCCATATTGTCCTTCTATATCTCACATTGAAACTCTATACGATGTTATTCATTCACATCATATCAGTCCATTCTATATATCACCTTGAAACTTCATATACGTATTGTTATCATCACCATCCCTATTGTCCTTCTAATATCTCATTGAAACATATAGTATTTGTTATCATCAGACCAATATTGCCCTTCTCTCACATGAAACTATACTATATGTTACATCAGACCACCATATGTCCATTATATATATCACCTTGAAACTTCATATACGTATTTGTTATCATCAGACCATCCATATTGTCCTTCTATATCTCACATTGAAACTATATACGTATTTGTTATCATCAGACCATCCATATTGCCCTTCTATCTCACATTGAAACTATATACGTATTTGTTATCATCAGACCATCCATATTGTCATTCTATATATCACCTTGAAACTTCATATACTTATTTGTTATCATCAGACCATCCATATTGTCATTCTATATCTCACCTTGAAACTTTATATACTTATTTGTTATCATCAGACCATCTATATTGTCATTCTAAATCTCACCTTGAAACTTTATATACTTGTTTGTTATCATCAGACCATCTATATTGCCCTTCTATATCTCACATTGAAACTATATACGTATTTGTTATCATCAGACCATCCATATTGTCCTCCTATATCTCACATTGAAACTATATACGTATTTGTTATCATCAGACCATCCATATTGCCCTTCTATATCTCACATTGAAACTATATACGTATTTGTTATCATCAGACCATCCATATTGTCCTCCTATCTCTTACATTGAAATTATATACGTATTTGTTATCATCAGACCATCCATATTCCCGCCTATTTATCACATGACTATAAATATGTATTATCCCTTCATTCATCATCATGCTTCTATATTCACCTTGAAACTATACGTATTGTTACATCAGACCATCCATATTGTCCTTCTATACTCACATTGAAACTCACATAGATACCCTACAGTATATACGTATTTGTTATCATCAGACCATCCATATTGCCTTCTATATCTCACCTTGAAACTATATACGTATTTGTTATCATCAGACCATCCATATTGTCCTTCTATATCTCACCTTGAAACTATATACGTATTTGTTATCATCAGACCATCCATATTGTCCTTCTATATCTCACCTTGAAACTATATACGTATTTGTTATCATCAGACCATCCATATTGTCCTTCTATATCTCACATTGAAACTATATACGTATTTGTTATCATCAGACCATCCATATTGTCCTTCTATATCTCACATTGAAACTATATACGTATTTGTTATCATCAGACCATCCATATTGTCCTCTATATCTCACATTGAAACTATATACGTATTTGTTATCATCAGACCATCCATATTGTCCTCCTATATCTCACCTTGAAACTATATACGTATTTGTTATCATCAGACCATCCATATTGTCCTTCTATATCTCACCTTGAAACTATATACGTATTTGTTATCATCAGACCATCCATATTGCCCTTCTATATCTCATCTTTCAAACTGCTTGAATATTGTGCTTGCAATCAAGCAGCTTGATTGTCTGAGCCTGAGCTGTGCTACACCGCAGGCTCAGCCAATCAAGCTGCTTAATTGCGAGTTGAGATTGCCAATAGATGTTCCGAAACTTTGTCAACTGTGCAAGATTAACGCAGGCGGTTATGTAGCAGACATGGAGCAATGATTAAGCCTCCCCAAAATATGTTTGGAAACAAGCAGAAAGTGAGAGAAATATAAATTACCATGAAATCCAGAATTAGCCGCTAAATTCCTATCACATGTATCCGACAGTTAGTTTTCTAAAAATAGAGTTCTGTCATCCCTGCTATTACAGTGGAACCTCTCTAAACTGGACACCCTGGGAGGTCCCCAGGGTGTCCGGCTTAGAGAGGTTCCACTGCACATATGACCACTCCAAAGCGTGGCTTAGTGCCACGCTTTGGAGTGGTCATATGTGCAGTGGAACCTCTTTAGTGCTGTCCGTTCACGAACAGACAGTGCCATCGGCGATAAATAACAGCGAACCCATAGGATATTACCCACACTTTGGTGTAGGTGGTGTCCGGTTTAGAGAGGTTTCATTGCACTGTACGCGTCATTCAGCCGTGTGCAATGGTACGTCATAGTATCATCTATTTTCCATTGACTGTATCACTGGCGCTGCACTCCGCGCCGGTTGAAATAGGCGCTGGATTCCTGACGAATTCCCATTCAGCTACATGCAGAAGATACTGCATACAAATGTAAACACATTTTCGTCTAGTAAACCGACGCAAGACATTTGCGCCGGTTACTAGTCGGACGAATAATGTGTTGATGTGATAGCTGTAAGAACTACGGGATGGTGTCTCGTCAAGAAACTGGTGCATTTTTCGACGTGAAACATTTTATGCTAGTGCGGAGTGCAGCACCAGTGTGGGTGGCATAAGCATTCTGGGAAGTTGATATAATACTAATAAAAATGTGAACTGGGACACTCATGCTGATATGTGGCTGTGAGTGGAGAAATGGAGGTTATGGGATTTATCACCAGTGTAGGTCATGATCAAATAACAAACTCCTGTTGCCTGGTAACGATCTGTAGTGCTTATTAGAAGCATGCCGGGTGTTTTATTGATGGAAAATGGCGGAATCATTGGAACGGGCTGACAGTCAGAGATCCTGATGCACATGCTGATCTGGATGACGTTCAAGCCAGTGAATGCGGAATTTGTTATAACTTGAAAACTAAACGTAACCGGAAATCGTCAAGCACTGTGCTTGAAACGACAGTGTTACATGTTTAGAGAGCAATTTTGTTTAATATATGCGTCAACATTTGTGGCTGTGACTTGAGAAATGGGGCTTATTGGTTTTGCGACCAGTGTAGATCCAGATTAGCCTGTGCATCCGCACAGTCTAATCAGGATCTGCACTGTTCGCCATTCCATCAATAAAACACCTGTCCTGCTTCTAACATGCAATATACATCACACAAGTGTCTTATTATACCCCCCCCCCACCCCCGCAACGAAGTTGTGGGGGGTATACTGGAGTCACTGGAGTCCGTTGTCCGTCCGTCCGTCCGTCAGCCGTCCTCCGTTCCGGTCCGTCCGTCCGTCCATCCGTCCATCCGTCCCGTACGCCCGTTTCCGTCCGTGTCTTATTATACCCCCCCCCCCCGCAACGAAGTTATGGGGGGGGGTATACTGGAGTCAGCTTGTCCGTCCATCCGTCCGTCCGTCTTTCCGTCCGTCACAAAACTTAACAATTGTAAATTTCCTTTTAACTTCTCTTTCCCTTTGCGGAAATCTTTCATATTTTACCCGCCCCTTCTCTGACACTCATACATCATTCTGCAACAAACCTACGACCCCCATTTATGCCAGGGGTCAAGGTCACGGACTTAGAAACTTAAAAAAAAACAAAAAACTTAACAATTGTAAATTTCCTTTTAACTTCTCTTTCCCTTTGCGGAAATCTTTCATATTTTACCCGCCCCTTTTCTGACACTCATACATCATTCTGCAACAAACCTACAACCCCCATTTATGCCAGGGGTCAAGGTCACGGACTTAGAAACTTAGAAAAAAAAACAACTTAACAATTGTAAATTTCCTTTTAACTTCTCTTTCCCTTTGCAGAATGCAGTGATATTTTACCCGGCCCTTCTCTGACACTCATACATCATTCTGCAACAAACCTACGACCCCCATTTATGCCAGGGGTCAAGGTCACGGACTTAGAATGTCTAGTTTGCTTTTTTCAACTGGAACCACCATCGCACTCTCCATATGTGCTGACATAGTCTTTTATCTGAAAATGATAGTATGCGAGCTGGAATTCATTCTAGGTCAGGGCTGATGCGGGGGGTATTCTGTAAGCCCCCGCTTACTGACAAATCTAGTTCGATCAGGAGCTACACCGGTCACAATTTCCATGTGCCCGATGTCTCCAGTTACAGCCACATGCGCGTAGTTACGTAATCATATTGTCAGGTAGATCAAAAGAGAGCATTATATCCGTCGATTTTAATATGCTTGCTTTTATTTCCTGCTATATAATTTTCCCAATGACATGGATGCCGATTATGAAATAGGCGTTTTGAAGTAAGCGCCGAATATAGCTCAGCCTGTGCATACGTAAAGCCCTACTACACCAATTTACTCGGTACCTAGCCTTGAACCTTCATATACTTATTTGTCATCATCAGACCATCCATATTGTCCTTCTATATCTCACCTTGAAACTTCATATACTTATTTGTCATTATCAGACCATCCATATTGTCATTGTATATCTCACATTGAAACTTCATATACTTATTTGTCATCATCAGACCATCCATATTGTCATTCTATATCTCCCCTTGAAACTTCATATACTTATTTGTCATTATCAGACCATCCATATTGTCATTGTATATCTCACATTGAAACTTCATATACTTATTTGTCATCATCAGACCATCCATATTGTCATTCTATATCTCCCCTTGAAACTTCATATACTTATTTGTCATGATCATATCATCCATATTGTCATTCTATATCTCACCTTGAAACTTGATATACTTATTTGTCATCATCAGACCATCCATATTGTCATTCTATCTCCCACCCATGCGGTCCCTGTGTTCAAGGTCAAAGTCAAATGACTTAGCCAAAAACTTGACACAAATTTCTATCTGTCTTAACTACAATTCTTAGTCGGATTGCTTTAAACTTCATATAGAGAATATAAGGTTTGATCATGTCCAGCCGTGTGCAAACGTTTGCTGTGGCCCGAGGGAACTGTTTGAACCCCAAGGCCTGCGTTTGCACACGGCTGGACATGATCAAACGTTATTGTTACATTTCCAACAAAAAACTGATGTAATTTGAGCATTATATTCAGTATTTTCAGTACTTTTATAAAATCGTCCCATTCACATAGACAATTTTCGGTATGCATATTCCGGGGCCGCGTCATGAACGTCATGAAGTAGTGACGTCATGAAGGCACTTCCATTACGCGGGGTCCCGGAATGAGCATTGCCTAAAGCCATGTGCAAACAGCACGCGCTATTTGTTTGCACATATGTGCAAACAACGGAAACCATGTAACAATAGTAGGTTAGAGACGTGAATGGGAAAAAATATCTGGCAAGGCTTAGGAAACGGGATGGGCGAGGCTCTGCCCCAGAGGCTCTGCCGCGCCAGATATTTTTCCCATTCACGGCACTACATGTAACCTTCTATTCTATTTATCCCGTCAACACATACACATGGCTTTAAAATGTCAAGTTCAAATGACTTTATATAGAAATTTGCATTGAAACAGGTTTTCATATCTATTATCTCTGCAACCCTCAGTCTGATTGCAGTTTAATATACTTGTTTGTCATAAGCAAGATTTTCCTTAGATGACCAACCCATGTGGCCTCTGTTCAGGGTCAAGGTGAAATTTGTTTTAAAAGTTTTTAAAGTTTTTGAGGGTATATCCATCAGTGTTTACTTATTTAAGACCAGGGAGCCGTTTCACTAAACTTTGTACAAGTAAAATGTTCGTAAGTGCAAATTATGATAATCTGTAAATTTCACATTAACTATGTTTTATTGTAAACAGTTTTTGGATTGCTCAATAAATGTAAATGCATCAATTGAAATTTCCCGACGATCCTAAATTTGCTCTTACAAACATTTTAGTGGTACAAACTTTAGTGAAACGGCTCCAGGTATATTAGAGCTAGTAACATATATGTTTTACAGGTGTGGTTATCGGAACAACGACCGGAGACGGTGCCACCGCGAGTGAAGCATTGCAGTTACACCACTGTGCTGGGTAGGCCGTATACACAGGGGGAGAAGGTGGGTATATGTGGCTGTGATTGGAGAAATGAGGCTTACAGGGATTCCGCTGGGGAAAATAAAAAAATCGCCACTTCAAAAAATTGGCAATAAAAAAATACAAGTTTCGAAAAAAAACAAAAAAACAAATATATATATATATTTATATTTTTTTCGAAAATTGTAATTTTTGTCGCGCCCGCTTGCGGAAAGCGCGATATAGTCAGCACTTTGGCGTACACGTACGTACGTATGTACGTACGTATGTGTGTCCGGTTAAAGTTTTTGGTTAAGTTGTTTGGTTAATTTATTTGGTTAAAGTTTTTGGTCGAGTTCTTTGGTTAAAGTTTTTGGTTCAGTTTTTTGGTTAAGTTTTTTGTTTAAAGTTTTTCGTTATACTATATCTCTGCAACTGCTTTGCCCATTACCTTGAAACTTCACATGGGTGTTTATCATCATCTATATTTTCATTCTACCCACCTCCCGTGCGGCCCCTGTGCCCAATGTCAAGGTCAAATTACTTTGAAGTTTTTGGTTAAGTTTTTTGGTTAAAGTTTTTGGTTAAGTTTTTTGGTTAAGTTTTTTGGTTAAAGTTTTTCGTTATACTATGTCTCCGCAACTGCTTTGCCCATTACCTTGAAACTTCACATGGGTGTTTATCATCATCTGTATTTTCATTCTACCCCACTCCCGTGCGGCCCCTGTGCCCAATGTCAAGGTCAAATTACTTTGAAGTTTTTGGTTAAGTTTTATGGTTAAAGTTTTTGGTTAAGTTTTTTGTTTAAGTTTTTTGGTTAAAGTTTTTTGTTATACTATATCTCTGCAACTGCTTTGCCCATTACCTTGAATCTTCACATGGGTGTTTATCATCATCTGTATTTTCATTCTAACCCACTCCCGTGCGGCCCCTGTGCCCAATGTCAAGGTCAAATTACTTTTTGGTTAAGTTTTTTGGTTAAAGTTTTTGGTTAAGTTTTTTGGTTAAGTTTTTCGTTATACTATATCTTTTTTTTTAGTGTCCATGCCTCGCCACAAGGCGCGACATGCAGGCCGCGGCCATCTAGTTTTTCGCCAATTGTTTATTTTTATCGCCAATTGCGAAAGTGGCGATCGCCAACGGAATCCCTGGGCTTATGGAAATTGTGACCAGTGTAGAACCAGTAATGATCAAAGAAAACACTCGGATGATAACAATCTAGATTGATGGAATGGCGAACAGTGCAGATCCTGATCAGACTGTGCGGTTTTCAGCATTTATTTCATATTATCAAATTGTATTATTTACAAAAATAAAAACAGTTGTTCATGTGACGTTTAACTACAATGTCTTGTTCTATTTATTTAGTTAAAAGTGAACGATGAAGAAGCCGAAAACTTATACAAACAACTGGAAACGATGTATCAGGATTTCAAGAAACAGTACACTGCAAAACACATACATTAAACACAAAGCTCCAGATAAGCTGCGTATTTGTGTAAATACTCAATTTAAATTGCCAAAAACCCAAATGAAATCAGAAGTAGCGAGTATCAAAACACATTTGTGGTTCCTTTATCATGCTACAGAAAACAATAAACAGATCACAAATATAGCATATTTTTTCTTATTTTCCATGAAAACACATCTTGGTATTTCATTAGAATTGTCTCCAAGGAGACAATTCTAATGAAATGCCAAGACATGTTTTCATTTCGAAGCACACTATTCAATAATTGCTGTCTGTTGATGTATAAACAGTAGTGTGATTTTATTTTACCCAATTAAAACATTGAAATACCTAATTGCTTCAGATATGATGGGAGTCAAAATACTCAATTACTAACTCCTTATCTGGAGCCCTGTAAACATATGTGGTTGTCACTGGAGAAATGGGGCTTATGGGATTTGCAGCCAGTGTAGATCCAGATCAGCCTGTGCATCAGCAGTCTTATCAGGATCTGCACGGTTCGCCGTTCCATCAATGAAACACCCCTCACGCTTCTAACGAGCAATATAAGTCATGTTCAGGCTACATGGGTGTGCTGTTTTATCTACTGGTCACAAATACCATAAGCCCCATTGCTCCAGTCACAGCCACATATAGCAAACATTTGTTAAGGTTATTGTACCCTTCTTGTGGTAAGGTCAATGGAAATCTAATAACAAACTTAATCATAAACCAATAGCTACATAAATTATATGTGTTCAATAAGTCATTATCAAGGTGTATGATCATGTGGTACTAACAACAACAACAAGTACTGAAACTTCCAGAATTCATCTGATTCAAAGTACATATTCTTTAATATTGTCCTTATTATACCCCCCGCAACGAGTTGTGGGGGGTATACTGGAGTCAGGTTGTCCGTCCGTCCGTCCGTCCGTCCGTTTGTTCGAGCTTACAAATGGATACATATGTGGCTAGGAGAACAATAGGTTAATATGTAATATTCTATTGTTCTTTGATTTTATGTGGCTAAAAATGGGTTTATGTGGCTACAGAACAATAGGGATGAACAAAGGAAAAGGTTAGGTTAGTCACATAAGTATCCATTTGTAGGAACGTGCGTCCGTGCGTCTGTGTGTCACTAAACTTATCATCAGAGAAATATTGTTATAACTGCTATTTCCTTCATCTAAAATGCTTAATATTTCATACATGCATTTCTGTAAGGCTCTACTACCATGCTGTGCCAAATCCACGAACGGTCCACGAAAAAAAAAAACGTCCAACCCCCCCCCCCCCCCCCCCCCCCCCCCCCCCCGCTGATCCCAAGGTCAAGGTCAAATACTTGGTCTCTTTACAAAACTTAACATCAGAGAAATATTGTTATAACTTCTGTTTCCTTCATCTAAAATGCTTAATATTTCACACATGCATTCCTGTAAGGCTCTACTACCATGCTGTGCCAAATCCACGACCGTCCAACCCCCCGCTGATCACAAGGTCAAGGTCAAATACTTAGTCTCTTTACAAAACTTAACATCAGAGAAATAAGTTATAACTTCTATTTCCTTCATGGAAAATTCTTAATATTTCACTTGTGCATTCCTCTAAGGTTGTACTATCATGCTGTGACAAATCTACGACCGTCCAACCCCCGCTGATCCCATAGTCAAGGTCACATACTTAACTTAACATCAGAGAAATATGTTATAACTTCTATTTCTTTCATCGAAAATTCTTAATATTTTATGCATGCATTCCTCTAAGGCTCTACTATCATGCTGTGACAAATTCACGCTGATCTCGAGGTCAAGGTCACATACTTAGTCTCTTTACAAAACTTAACATCAGAGAAATCGGTTATAACTTCTATTTCCTTGCTCGGATTTGCTTCACATTTCACACACGTATTGCTCCAATGGACCTCTACCACCCTGTGAAAAATTCACGTTTATGCTGCTCCCGCTAAGCCCAGGGTCAAGGTCACAAGCCCACACACTTGGAAATTTTTACATATTTTAGAGGTACCTGGGCCCACGCGGGGGTGGGGGGGGGTATTCCGTAAGCCTCGCTTACTGACCAATCTAGTTAAGTAAAGGATTTTTATGAAATATGGCGCATCAAACGCATCTTGTTAAGCTGCATTTGGTGATCTCTGTATTTTCCCCCAAATTTTTCCCCTGACACAGAAATCGATTCTTCGCAAAAACGACAGAAGACTGTGCAGAACTCCATGGGCCACCAAATGCAGCTCATGAAGACGCGTTTGCTGAGCCATATTTCATAAAAAATCCCATTTTGTGCATAACGCACTTGTTGAGGCTATACCTGTAGGGGAAATATGCATTCACAATCTAATCAGGATCTACACAGTTTCCCATATTGTACATAATCGATTCAGGGATTCCGCTGGCGATCGTAAAAAATTACAATTTTCGAAAAATAATCGCCACTTCAAAATTTTTTTTTTTATTTTTTGAAGTGGCAATTTTTTTTTTCCCCAGCGGAATCTCTGTCGACTATATATAGCGAGCTACCCCACTAAAATACACTGTGTTCTGGTCAATACAATGTAATATTGGGCTTTGTCTACATAGAGGTGTGAAAACATTCAATTTATTTGACAAGATATACAAACCATACACAAATTTAAAAATATTATTGTAGATGAATATTAAGAATATTTTTATATATATATAGAACCTTCCTGTGTGAGTTTTGAAATGTATCACGGTAGTCTCCCTTTATAATAATGCTACATGTATATTAATCGCTTTCCCGCAGAAATATGTGCTTTATTCTTCCCTTTTTCGGTCAAAATGTGCTTATTGTATGATATACTAATGATATATTGTTGAAAACTTATATAATATAATCATAAATGTTATTTTTAATGAAGATTTGGGTAGATTTGGGTAGATTTGGGTAGATTTGGGTAAATCGTGCTGCTGCTGGTGTGTGTGCATTTTTATTGGTAGCAGTATCTGCATAAAGACTTACAGATCACATTCATGTGGTTTATTTTATGTAAGTTGCTATTGTTTTATTAGAGCAAAAACCGACCTCCCTCAGTAAACCCATTTAAACCTATATTACTACTAAAAACGATTTTCCTATGGGAATTTAAAATGGGGGCTAAATAGATTTTTTTTAAATATTTTTTTGAATTGTGGACCGATTTTCAAAATGTAACGTTTTTTGCTCCTTCAGGATGAAAAAACGAAATGTTTTTTGGAAATTGACTCCCCATGTTAAATTCCCATAGAAAACTCGATTTTTTCGCAATAAAATATTTTGATGGAATTTCATCAAATAATTATTTTTTTGGGGAGGGTGACTTTTTTGTTACAAAAAAGTACTTACTTTTAAATATTTTTTAGATTTAATGTGTTTAATAGCCAAAAGTTCGTCGGCAGCAAAACGTGGAACAGACAGTATATTACTAGCTTCCACTGCGCATGTGCCGAAAGTTCCCTTCACTGTGAGTTTTAAATTCATGAGAATCAGCGCAAAAATTATTGGCGACTTATTAAATCATATTCCATAGAAGAACATATGAGCCGCGTCGCGAGAAAACCTGTCTTCGGGAGTCTGACGACGTCACAAGATATGACGTCGTGAACTTAGCTGACATAATTTCAGCCGAGATTTCCAATTATCGACGTTTGTCAGACGGCCCATGTTAGCTTTGTTCCTTTGTGTTAAAGTTATGTAACGAACAGAATATATCTATAATCGGGCGTATGTGTGTGAAAAAAACGAAACTGAAAATGCTGATAATGTATTGGATGAACGTTAGACTGCCGTACTAACGGTCGTACGATCGAAATCCACCATTTTTATTCGAAACGGGCACACCTTCTATTATGTTTTTATTAACAATAATGGCGTAAGGGTAATTTTATTTTATTATTTTGCTGCTGATATCACATATAAAAATGTTTGACTGTTATTGATATGTGTTTTTTATGTTCCGTTATTTTGACATATAATATTTTCTTTGACACAGTTTACAGATAACTGTCCACATTAACTGCTATCGACCACCATTTACAGGTGAAAACTCTGTGTAAGCTACATTTTGTATTTACATACAGATGGTCGGCAGCATATTTGTAGACCGTTGTAGCCTGGGCCCAGTTTCCCGCACAACTACATGTTTCAGATCTGGTTAACTCGACACAAATTTTCAGTTTATTATAGGAATGAATGGCCTTTTTGTGGAATTTATCGGGGTATAAACTTGGAAAAGTCGCGGGAATACTGGACGAAGGCCGGAAGGCCTCGTCCAGTATTCCCGCGACTTTTCCAAGTTTATATCCCCGATAAATTCCACAAAAAGGCCATTCATTCCTTATAATTCCAGCATTTGAAATAAATTCATCAAGAAAATGTGTTTATTTTCCGTTTTCTTAAGAATTATTTTAACTGCGCCTGACAGTTACGGAAAGTAGTTCAGCATGGGAGTTTACTGGGATATAAACGTTGGACAGAGTCTTGCTACGGACCAATCAAATGTTAGGGAATTGTGTAAATATTTTTGTGCTGGAATTATTGCTCAATTCTTTCTTTCTAATATACATGTAATGTATAAAATTAACATTTAGCGCAACCTTTACCTGCAAAAACAACACAGCCATGGATGTTACGATGTCTCATCTGTGCATATGCACCGTCTGATCAGAACATAGGATGTCCGCCATTCAGTCACTAGGGAATCCTTTCTCGATTACCGACATGATATGGGTCGCCGATCTTACATTTATTGCAGATATTGTAAGGTCCGTTTTTATCAGCAGGTGGTCCAAGTACAGCTGTAAGCGGGACAATGTCGTGAATATTCGACATTTATATTGTCTGAATATGAAAAGCTTAAATCTGAATGCACACTGACGTGTGTGTCATGTTAATATAAGAAATAGATATGGTGGGATGACATTTCAAGGCAACATATGTTGGAGACATTAGTATCATGGACTGTGATCTGCACCACTTGAGCCCCGTGCAGGCACCGGGGCGGGATCAACTGATCCTGAGAATAGTGCTGCAGTAGCCATTGCTTGTCGTAAAAGGCGACTAAACTGGCTTAACGATTGGGTTCTACTTTCCGGAACCCACTACCGATTTGGCCCTCATGTACATTTTTGGCTTTCTTGTATGTGAGAGTTGAGTCGGGCTATACCCCTATATAAAAGATTAGCGCTAACTATTACTTTTAGGGGATGGGATAAATGATGCTGGTGTGGCGAGGCCGGCACCAGATCAGGTTGTTCTAATTTCAGACTGAATATATGATTGTAAATATTGAGTTCTGAATTGGGATTTACCTTGACAGGTGGATACGGGATCACCCCGTTGACCCTCTGCGTGTAGACTCCCTGAGGCTTGTACCTCTATGCAGCGGACGTTAAACCCTATTCACTCACTCACTCACTGCACCACTTGAGGATATTTTTTATTTTTTGCAAAACGATCCCCTTTTCTGCATAATGGAAGTCTCGAACTTAACATGAAACGGTTCATTTCAGTTACTTAGGGGGTTTACATGTTAATCGTCAAAGGTTGTAGCAGCATTGCCAATGAAAAATAGCAGTATGGACAAACTTTTAAAAATCTATTATATCCACAGGAATCTTCGGAATGTCAAATACTTGGTGGATTAACTGTACAGTTGGTCATAGACATGCACAGACGGACGGATGGATTGACGCATCCACACATGCACAACGTGTGATTACTGGCATTTAACTCGTGTAATGTATGAAGTATCTCCCCTGTGTATCACAATATATTATAGCATACATATCAATTAAAATAAAATACAAAGTCCTCAGATTTTTATGCCCCCGCCACCGAATGGTGAGGGGGGCATATAGCGTTACCGGCGTCCGTACGTACGTACGTACGTACGTACGTACGTCCCGAAACCTTAACGCTGGGTAAATGGCTTATAATTTCTGTTTCCTTGCTCGGATCTGCTTCACATTTCACACACGCATTGCTCCAATGGTCCTCTACCGCCCTGTGATAAATCCACATTCGTTCCGCCCCCGCTAAGCCCAGGGTCCAGGTCACAGACTTGGTGCTTTTGAAACCTTAACGCTGGGTAAATGGCTTATAATTTCTGTTTCCTTGCTCGGATATGCTTCACATTTCACACACGCATTGCTCCAATGGTCTTCTACCGCCCTGTGACAAATCCACATTCGTTCCGCCCCCGCTAAGCCCAGGGTCAAGGTCACAGACTTGGTGCTTTTGAAACCTTAACGCTGGGTAAATGGCTTATAATTTCTGTTTCCTTGCTGATATGCTTCACATTTCACACAATCACCTTGTGCTCCAATGGTCTTCTACTGCCCTGTGACAAATTCCACATTCGTCCCCGCCGCTAAGCCCAGGGTCAAGGTCACAGACTTGGTGCGTTCGAAACCTTACGCTGGTAAATGGCTTATAATTTCTGTTTCCTTGCTCGGACTGCTGCTTCACATTTCACACACTGCATTGCTCCAATCGTCCTCTATGGCTTGCCCTGTGACAAATCCACATTTGTCCTGCCCCCGCGCCTAAGCCCAGGGTCAAGGTCACAGACTTGGTGCTTTTTGAAACCTTAACGCTGGGTAAATGGCTTATAATTTCTGTTTCCTTGCTCGGATATGCTTCACATTTCACACACGCATTGCTCCAATGGTCTCTAACCACCCTGTGACAAATCCACATTCGTCCGCCCCCGCTAAGCCCAGGGTCAAGGTCACAGACTTGGTGCTTTTGAAACCTTAACGCTGGTAAATGGCTTATAATTTTCTGTTTCCTTGCTCGATATGCTCACATTCACACACGCATTGCTCCAATGGTCTTCTACTGCCCTGTGACAAATCCACATTCGTCCCGCCCCCGCTAAGCCCAGGGTCAAGGTCACAGACTTGGTGCGTTCGAAACCTTAACGCTGGGTAAATGGCTTATTAATTTCTGTTTCCTTGCTCGGATCTGCTTCACATTTCACACACACATTGCAATTGCCAATGGTCCTCTAGCTGTTGACAAATCCACATTTGTCCCGCCAGCTAAGCCCAGGGTCAAGGTCACAGACTCGGTGCGTTCGAAACCTTAACGCTGGGTAAATGGCTTATAATGTTTCTGTTTCCTTCTTGCTCGATCTGCTTCACATATCACACACGCATTGCTCAAATGGTCCTCTACCGCCCTGTGACAAATCCACATTCGTCCCGCCCCGCTAAGCCCAGGGTCCAGGTCACAGACTTGTTGCGTTCGAAACCTTAACGCTGAGTAAATGGCTTATGATTTCTGTTTCCTTGCTCGGATCTGCTTCACATTTCACACACGCATTGCTCCAATCGTCCTCTACCGCCCTGTAACAAATCCACATTCATCCCGCCCCCGCTAAGCCCAGGGTCAAGTTCACAGACTTGGTGCGTTCCAAACCTTAACGCTCGGGTAAATGGCTTGTAATTTCTGTTTCCTTGCTCAGATCTGCTTCACATTTCACACACACATTGCTCCAATGCTCCTCTACGGCCCTGTGACAAATCCACATTCGTCCCACCCTCACTAAGCCCAGGACAGGTCACATACTTGGTGCGTTCGACTTAACGCTGGGTATGGCTTATAATTTCTGTCCTTGCTTCGAAATCTGCCGTTCACATTTCTCACACGCATTGCTCCAATGGTCTCTACCACCCTGTGAACAAATCACATTCGTTTCCTTGCCGGATCTGCGTCACATTTCTCACACGCATTGTCCAAATGGTCCTCTACCGACTCCCGCCCTCGCTAAGCCCAGGGTCAAGGTCACACACTTGGTGCGTTCGAAACCTTAACGCTGGGTAAATGGCTTATAATTTCTGTGTCCTTGCTCGGATCTGCGTCACATTTCTCACACGCATTGCTCCAATGGTCCTCTACCGCCCTGTGACAAATCCACATTCGTCCTGCCCCCGCTAAGCCCAGGGTCAAGGTCACAGACTTGGTGCTTTTGAAACCTTAACACTGGGTAAATGGCTTATAATTTCTGTTTCCTTGCTCGGATCTGCTTCACATTTCACACACGCATTGCTCCAATGGTCCTCTACTGCTCTGTGACAAATCCACATTCGTCCCTCCACCGCTAAGCCCAGGGTCAAGGTCACAGACTTGGTGCGTTTGAAACCTTAACGCTCGGGTAAATGGCTTGTAATTTCTGTGTCCTTGCTCGGATCTGCTTCACATTTCACACACGCATTGCTCCAATGGTCCTCTACCGCCCTGTGACATATCCACATTCGTCCTGCCCCCACTAAGCACAGGGTCAAGGTCACAGACTTGGTGCGTTTCAAACCTTAACGCTCGGGTAAATGGCTTGTAATTTCTGTTTCCTTGCTCAGATCTGCTTCACATTTCACACACGCATTGCTCCAATGCCCCTCTACCGCCCTGTGACAAATCCACATTCGTCCCACCCCCGTTAAGCCCAGGGTCAAGGTCACAGACTTTGTGTGTTCGAAACCTTAACGCTCGGGTAAATGACTTATAATCAAATATGCCTCGTTTTCTTTGGCTGCCAGCGGGGGCATTCGTGTGCCGACAGGCCACATTTCTAGTTATAAAATACAATAGTGTGTATTGTGATCATATAAATAGAAAATTTGCATTATGGAAAGCAAAAAAAGATATAAAACTTCCTGACACATCATCAGGGCCGTAACCAGGAAGCCAAAAACGAGGATGCAGGGGTCATGCACACCCCGCCCACCCCACACGGAAAGAAAATTACGAGTATTTATTATGAAATCTAAAAAATATTTACAAATAGAGCAGATTCTGATGACACGGCTCGTTATGAGTTGCTCACCTGTGTCTACACGGTTTTGTTGAAACTTTCGAATTAACTCGGGTTACCATATCTTTGACACACTTCCTGGTGTTGTTTCTGTATTAACACAGCTGGTGTGCAAGGTATGTGCATGAGGATGTGATAAATAAGTTGGATCACGTTTTTGTATGAATAATATCGTCTAGCATTACAGGATCCGGGTTCGGATACGGATAACAAAACGTCTGATCGAATATCAATATGATTGATGGAAGAAACTATTTTTAGTTGAAATTAACATGAGAATAAGACACACTACACTTATTTTCACGACCATGACTATTTGAAAAGCATAATAAAGGGGGTTGAATAAATGCGGTTTATATCTGAAGTAACCTAATATGTTATACCTGTAGCCTATTTCATCAACATTGCAAAGTATACTTTAGTAGCAAAGTATACTTTGAGGGAGAAATTTTCATTTTTTTTTTAAATTTATTAATTTTTATTATACTGAATTTATTACATTATCACAGCCATTTAATGGCTGTGATAATGTAATAAATTCAGTATAATAATTCTGCATACTTTTAATCATGAAATATATGCATTTGTTAGTTCTATATGAAATAATGCATTTCAGGAAAAATAAATGATTACTCCCTCAAAGTATACTTTGCTAGTAAAGTATACTTTGCAATGTTGATGAAATAGGCCCCTGAAGTAGCCTAATATTAGTCTCAACAGCAAATTCAAGATGGCGGCGAATTTTAAAAACCAAGTCGCTGTCGGTGCAGCTGAATTTTGTCCATTTTTGTCCCGCCTGCTTTAGCAGAAGCGGGACATAGGTATAGCTTTTCCTTCGGCGTCGGCGGTGTCGTCGTCGGCGGCGTCGTCGTCGGCGGCGTCAACATTTCACGTTAAGTTTTTGCGTTTAGGTCAGTTTCCAGAAAACTATAACACCTACGACCTCCATACTTGGTATACATCAACACTGTGGTGTAACCATCTCACACAGAGTGAGTCCATGTGACCTTGACCTAGTTTTCATGGTTGATTGACCTACTTTTCACATGCATTCAACGTTAAGTTTTTGCGTTTAGCTCTGTTTCTAAAACTTAACGCTCAGGTTAATTCATTGTAACTTCTGTTTCCCTCAATGGAATGCTTTAATATTCCATACATGCATTTGTAACAACATCCTGCATCATTCTCCAGAAAGCCCATGGTGCCCGCTAATCCCAAAGGTCAAGGTCGCTGACTTAGAAATTTCTGTGTTTGCCAAAGTTAATGCTCAGTTTATGCTTTAATATTCCATACATACATTTGTAACAACATCCCGCATTATTCTACAGAAAGCCCATGTTGCCCGCTAACCCCAAAGGTCAAGGTCGCTGACTTAGAAATTTTCGTGTTTGGAAAAGTTAACGCTCAGTTTATGCTTTAATATTCCATACATGCATTTGTAACAACATCCCGCATCATTCTACAGAAATCCCATGATGCCCGCTAACGCAAAAGGTCAAGGTCGCTGACTTAGAAATTTCCGTGTTTGGAAAAGTTAACGCTCAGTTTATGCTTTAATATTCCATACATGCATTTGTAACAACATCCCGCATCATTCTACAGAAAGCCCATGATGCCCGCTAACGCCAAAGGTCAAGGTCACTGACTTAGAAATTTCCGTGTTTGGAAAAGTTAACGCTCAGTTTATGCTTTAATATTCCATACATGCATTTGTAACAACATCCCGCATCATTCTACAGAAAGCCCATGATGCCCGCTAACGCCAAAGGTCAAGGTCACTGACTTAGAACTTTCCGTGTTTGGAAAAGTTAATGCTCAGTTTATGCTTTAATATTCCATACATGCATTTGTAACAACATCCCGCATCATTCTACAGAAAGCCCATGATGCCCGCTAACGCCAAAGGTCAAGGTCACTGACTTAGAACTTTCCGTGTTTGGAAAAGTTAATGCTCAGTTTATTATTTAATATTCCATACATGCATTTGTAACAACATCCTGCATCATTCTACAGAAAGCCCATGTTGCTCACTAACCCCAAGGTTATTACAAGCTCCATATATACTATCAAACTGCGCGAGGCGGGACATTTTGCTCCACGGAGCTCTTGTTACAGTATATGCAACGTAACCAACGACACGGACATGTCCATTATGATTGCAATGCTTATTATGACAACTGTGTAGTCTAACTCGAGCCAATATTGACGCGCATCGTAAATAAATCGGAGATTTAATCAGATACAAATACCGAATCTACCTAGTGTGGACGCCGCCATTTTGCTTTGAATCACGTCACTGGATTTGTGACGCATGGCGAGGGAATGACGTCAAAACATGACGTCACGCACGTTCAAGCAATTGCGTTCAGTATGCGGTATAAATTAAATACATGATTAGTGCTAAAGCTCGCCCCAATAAAGCTGTCTTAAGGCTCAACCGAATAAATTGTATGTTCAACGGCACTAACCATGTTACATGTATTTACTATATGGGCCGCGCCATACGAAAACCGGGCTTAATGACAACGTCATGAAAAGCGGTAAACGACGTCGGAAAAACGACGTTTCAAATTGTCTAGCGTCGCCGTAAAAGTTCACAGTTTGCCCTCCCATTTACGTTTACTGGTGTCCGTTAACATTAAGTGTGAACAGAAAACGGAAAATTATAACTTACTGAAACTTTCACTAATATGAGACGCGATACCTTGTACCTCGGTACACGTATTATGACGTCATGACTTGACGTCACGTACTTGTGACGTCATTGAACTTGAATACATATTTGACGTTATGGCCATGGTGTCGTGACAACATATTATAGCAAGAATACTTGCACGAGTTCCTCGCAGCATCAATGACTTAGAAATGCTTCAGGCGCTGTACATTGTCGCCTAACTGTCGTTCTTTGACATTTTTACTCTTTTTCGCCGGTTTCCTTATGAATTCAAAATGGTGAACGCATCATTTAACTGGCTACATATCAGCGAAGTCTTCGCTTACACTGCACTTTGATTCCTAAATAATCTTAAATATGAACAACCTAGTGTATGCCAACGATATTACCATCTAGTATCAAGGTAAATTGAGACTTTTGAACAATTCTATCCAGTACTTAGCGAATGATATGCCATTTAATGCCACTCATTTTATCATAAATGGAGGTAGACACGCAGCTATATAATGACATAAATATCCAGGGTTTGTATTGAATTTAAAATAAATGCATCAACATATTAATTGGAAATGTGATGGTCATAAACTTGCTTTTGTAATCGAAAGTGCTTTTGTAGTATCAAATCATCAGTTTATCACTTGACTGCATAATAATGTATATCAGGCGATGGTAATGCGATCCTCAAGAAAGACACACGGCGAAAATTATAAGGTATCACGCTACCAAATCTGCCCGGTATCGTGTTTTATCACAAAGTTAATGTTATAAGCGGCCTACTGCCTAAAAATATGTCGTCGCATACGAAATGTTAAATGATGTCGCTATTATTCCCAAAAATTATTTCAGACAGCAGCAAACAACAGGGAAACGCCTCACTCTGCCTTATTTGAAAATTATTCATATGAAATTACGTTACTTGGGCCGCAATCCAAAACATGACGTTACATTAGCAACTGCAACACGAGCCATAAACATTATTTTCATACTTTGTCTTGGCCTAATGGGAGACACTTGGTCAGGCTACGAGATATCCAAATTTGGTTGACATGCGATAAAATATGACAAATCTATAGGACTTAAACGTCATATAAGTTTTTACCACGCGTCATAAAAATACTTCTAAAATGAAACATAATTGGGATACATTGATAATTTTGACGGCATATGGCTTTTAAAAGATGTACAATTCAGAATACGCGAACAAGTAAAATCTAAAAATGTTGTCATTAAGCCCGGTTTTCGCACGGCGCGGCTCAATTATGTAATCTAACACTTTCCTAAATATGACGCCATATGTACGTAACACACTGTTGTAAGCATGAAGGCAGGTTTATCTGGTTTTGGTGGGTGGCAGGTGGGACGTGGCAGTTGGCAGGTGGGATAATTCGATGGGTAATTTAACGATCGGCATTTTGTATGTGACAGTTGAATCTGGTTATACCCCTTATGTGAGTATTACGATATTCGTAATCCTATTTTAAGGGAAGGGGCCAAGTGACTTGGTATGGTATGGACCTGGCATCAGGTAAGGTTATTCTAATTTCAGGGCTGAATATATTTGTTCTCGATGTTCTGATTTTGGGATTTTCCTCCCAATGCAGCAGGTTAAAATGGGATCGAACTCGTTTGCCCGGCCTTACATGACGTTAGCTGTTGATAGGCCGTTAAACACGCGGGGGGGGGGGGGGGGGTGGGGTGGGGGGGGGGGGGGGTGGTATTCCGTAAGCCTCGCTTTCTGACCAATCTATTTACGTAATGGATTTTTTATGAAATATGGCGCATCAAACGCGTCTTGTTGAGCTGCATTTGGTGATCTCTGTGTTTTCCCCCAAATTTCCCACCCCCCCCCCCCCCCCCACCGACACGGAAATTGATTCTTCGCAAAAAACGACAGAAGTCTGTGCCGAACTCCATGGACCACCAAATGCAGCTCATGAAGACGCGTTTGCTGTGCCATATTTCATGAAAATCCCATTTTGTGCATAACCATTTGTTGAGGCTATACCTGTAGGGGAAATATGCATTCACAATCTAATCAGGATCTACACAGTTTCCCATATTGTACATAATCGACTCAGGGATTCTCCGCTGGCGATCGCCACTTTCGCAATTGGCGATAAAAAATTTCAATTTTCGAAAAATAATCGTCAATCCAAAAAAAATATATTTTTTTTTGAAGTGGCGATTTTTTTCCCCAGCGGAATTCCGGAATTCCTGTCGATTATATATAGCGAGCTACCCCACTAAAATACACTGTGTTCTGGTGAATACGATATAATATTGGGCTTTGTCTACATAGAGGTGTGAACAACATTCAAGCTATTTGACAAGATTTACAAACCATACACAAATTTAAAAATATATTTATTGCATGCATATTATGGTTCATTTTCATCAATGTTCTTAATACAAGATTGTTTATTATTGTTATTGTAGATGAATATTAAGACTATTTTTATATATATATATAACCTTCCTGTGTGAGTTTCGAAATGTATCACGATAGTCTCCCTTTATAATAATGCTACATGTATATTAATCGCTTTCCCGCAGAAATATGTGCTTTATTCTTCCCTTTTTCGGTCAAAATGTGCTTATTGTATGATATACTAATGATATATTGTTGAAAACTTATATAATATAATCATAAATGTTATTTTGAATGACGATTTGGGTAGATTTGGGTAGATTTGGGTAAATCGTGCTGCTGCTGGTGTGTGTGCATTGTTATTGGTAGCAGTATCTGCATAAAGACTTACAGATCACATTCATGTGCTTTATTTTATGTAAGTTGCTATTGTTTTATTAGAGCAAAAACCGACCTCCCTCAGTAAACCCATTTAAACCTATATTACTACTAAAAACCATTTTCCTATGGGAATTTAAAATGGGGGCTAAATAGATTTTTTTTAAATATTTTTTTGAATTGTGGACCGATTTTCAAAATCTAACTTTTATTTTCTTAGTTACATCATTTTGAAGCTATCTCGCCAGGTTTCGGGAGTCAATTTCCTTTTTTTTTTCGTTTTTTGCTCCTTCAGGTTCGCTATTCCGTCGATGAAACAGCGGTCGTGCTTCTAGCAAGGAATATAGGCGTTATCAAGTTACGGGAGTGTGGTATTTGTATCAGTAGTTACACTGGTCACAGATCCCGTAAGTCCCATTTCTCCTGATTCCGCCACGACACGCAACAAAAACATTACTACACTGGACAGAGTTTTTGGAAATTGACTCCCCATGTTAAATTCCCATATAAAAATCGAATTTTTTTTCGCAATAAAATCAATATTTGATGGAATTTCATCAAATCTTTTTTTGGGGGGAGGGTGACTTTTTTTGTTACAAAAATGTACTTACAGTGCAACCTCTCTACAACAGCCACCCATGAGAAGAGGCAAACTTGGCTGTTATAGAGAGGTGGCTGTTAATGGAGGTTAATGCTGAATACAATTTTATCGTCTGATGTTTATTTATTTTCTTCAATAATTCTCAATAAAAACAGAATGCAAAATCAACATCAGACGACAATGTTCATGCTCAGCAGTGTAAGGGTTAGATATAGAGGAAATCATCCATTTGGGATATAAAATAGCGGCTGTTACAGAGAGGTGGCTGTTGTAGAGAGGTGGCCGTTCGGGGAGGTTCGACTGTACTTTTAAATATTTTTTAGATTTAATGTGTTTAATAGCCAAAAATTCCCGCCCCATTGTAACGTTACTCGAGGTTTACAGACAAGAGGCGTACCGAATACTGGTCAGACTGCGGATTCGCAGACTGATCTGGCCATTCTGGGTCTTCACTGGCAGCAAATACATAACTGCTTTGTAACATTGGTGTACGGGCATAGAGCTTGTGATCTAATGTAGGTAAATGTTGTTCACACAAACATTGTTTCATTAATTGTTAAAAATGCCGAGGTGGCCGAATTGACCAGATAAAACGGCCGAGCACAGTCGACAACGGCCAAATTGACACGATTCTACCTTTGCCCGGTAATGTTGAATGGTTGCCAAATGTATAGGCAGAATATGGCAAATGACTTGTCAACATGTTTAACCCAGTCTAATCTATTTATAAATACGGGAAAATCCCAAAATTGGAACTGGGTTTGTACAACGTGTATATTTACGTCTTAGATGGCCGAAAACACCCGACCTCGCTCTAGTAATTTTTTTGCTATTGTTACCGCAATGTGTCCGTCGTCGTCGTCCGTCGTCGTCCGTCGTCCATCGTCCGTGAACATTTTCAAACGTCTTCTCCTCGGTAACCATTCGGTCTATAGTCACCAAACTTCATGGTCATGGTCCTTAGGTAGGGGATTACAAAATTGTTAAAATGACGTCATTACGTAATCCAAGATGGCCGCCGTCTAAAAATAGCACACATTCTGAAAAAATCTTCTCAAGAACCGCCAACCGGATTTCGACAAAACTTGGTAGGAATGATCGATGTACATTGCTCTTTCAAAGTTGTTAAAATGGTGACCCCGGGGTCAAAAATGGGCATGGCCCATGGGGTCAAATTGGGATCAAATTTTATTTTTGACTGAATATGGTCATGTCATATATCAAATTGAAGGTATCAATGAGGCGATCACTCTGGTGCATTTTTTTGTCGAAATCGGATTGTTATGTCATCCAAGATGGCCGCCGAAATGTCAAAAGGTCGTTCTTTTATTAGAGATTTCAAAATTCTTCTTCACATGAACCACTTGGCCCATGGTAGCCAAACTTAAAAAGTTATGGTCCATGGGTGAAGCCTTTTCAGATTTGTTAAAACGGAGGTCATCGCTAATCCAAGATGGCCACCGTCTAAAAATAGCATACATTCTTAAAAAGTCTTCTTCTCGTGAACTTCTGGCCGGATTTCGACTAAACTTGGTAGGAATGATCGATTTACAATGCTCTTTCAAAGTTGTGAAAATGGTGACCTCGGGGTCAAAAATGGGCATGGCCCGTGGGGTCCAATTGGGGTCAAATTTTATTTTTGACCGAATATGCTCCTGCCATATATCAAATTGAAGGTATCGATGAAGCGTGCTCTGGTGCAATATTTGTCAGAATCGGATGATTATGTCATCCATGATGGCCACCAAAAGGTCCATTTATTCAAGATTTTGAACGTCTTTTTCTCAGGAACCACATGGCCAATGCTGGCCAAACTTCATAGGAAGTTAAGATCCTTGGGTGAAGCATTTTCAGATTTTGTAAAATGAGTCATCGCTTAATCCAAGATGACCGCCATCTAAAAATAGCACAATTTTTTTTAAAACATGAACTCAATGTCACATTATCCTCTGGTGTTCATGGAGTCAGGTGAGCGAATTAGGGCCATCATGGCCCTCTTGTTTTAATTAGATTTACATAGAATTTACATGGGACCATACGAAGGGTAAAACTACCTTAAATACCTCAGAACTTCAGTTAAGGTGCGTAATTTGACCAACTTGGGGTGAAATGTTGTTATTTCTTCATCAAAAATGGCAAGTTGGGAGTCCTTTAGAATCGTCTCATTGAGACGATTCTAAAACACTCACAACTTGCCATTTTTGATGGAGAAATAAGAAATTTACTAGAGTAGTTTATTTGTCCCAATAATACGCATTAAATATCTATATTGGAAATTGCGTAATGTTGAGTCTATTGTACAATCGAAAGCTAATGTGTAAATGTGTTGCCAGCATAAATTATCATCAGAAAATTAATTTGTCCATTTTTGTTCAGATTTATTTTTCTTCTATATTTTGTTTCTGTGTTTGTCTTGTATATAATAATTTGTTCACATATTTGCTATCCTGTACTCTCGATATAAGCGACGTAGATTGTGGAGTTGTGTTGATGCTTTCTGTTTTTATTTTCTCGGCCCATAATGGACTTATGCTGTTCACAATACTTTGATATTTTATAAAATCGTCCTGATGTATATTGAATATTGCTGTAAAATCAGTAAAGCGTAGAAAATTCCTTACTCTGTTGTCATACAGATGTTCAACATATTTAATGCCTTTATTGTACCAATCCTTGACAAAGATTGTTTTGTTTTGATGCTTTAAATTGGAATTATTCCGAAGTATTTCATTTGATACTGTGCCATTTTTGGAGGAATAGTTAATATGTGACCAGGATTTTAAAACATTATTTAAAAACATTTTTATTCCACTATATGTTTTACATCTTCTGCTTTTATGTTACAATAATTCCAGCACAAAAATATTTACACAATTCCCTAACATTTGATTGGCGCGTAGCAAGTCTCTGTCCAAAATTTATATCCCAGTAAACTCCCACGCCGAACTACTTTCCGTGACCGTGAGGCGCAGTTAAAATAATTCTTAAGAAAACGGAAAATAAACACATTTCCTTGATGAATTTATTTCAAATGCTGGAATTATAAGGAATGAATGGCTTTTTTTGTGGAATTTATCGGGGATATAAACTTGGAAAAGTCGCGGGAATATTTTTGTGCTGGAATTATAAAACTATCTATATCTAACATTTTTAATCCCCCTTATTCGTAAGATTGGATGATTATATTTCTTTTAATTTTATCAGGCTTGCTGTCCCATAAAAAATCGAATAATTTGTTTTTAATTATTTTGATCATGTTGTCTGGAGGGTCGTGTAAAACTGTTAATGGATATATTAATTTTGGAGCAGCAAACGTTTTAATAACTATTTTTTCCAAATAAACTTAAGTTTCTATGTTTCCACTTATCAAGACACTGTTCAAACTCTACTATTTTAGGAAGGATGTTATATTCGTGGATATCTGTATTATTATTTAAGAACGTAGTCCTTACGTTTTTGCACTAAGAGAAGTCCAAATGAATTTCTTATCCGGACAGAAAATGAGATCTTCATTTTTTAAGGCACTTACGCGCATTACAGTTGATTTCTTTTTGTGTTAAGGTTGAGACCAGATATTTTACTAAATTCATCTATTATGTATATTAACTTTTCAAATGATTTTCTTGTACCATCTGTCATAAAAGTTGCATCATCGGCAAACATTGTGTTTTTAATTTCTATATCATAAATATTTACCCGTATTATATCTTTTTCATTTATAATTGCTTTGGATAGTATTTCAATGGTGATACTAAAAAGGTAAGGTGATAAAGGACAGCCTTGACGTACGCCTCTATTTATTGAAAAGAAATCCGATAAATAACCATTGTTTGTAACACAGCTTTTTGCATCAAAGTAAAAAAGCTTGATCCAATTTAGAATGTCGTTGCCAAAATTTAATTGTTTCATAACTTTCAAGAGGTAAGAATGTTCAACAGTATCAAATGCCTTTGCAAAATCTGCGAAGAAAAATAAACCCGGTAATTCATTTTCATTCAAATGGTCCATTAATTCGTTCTAATATTTTCTCCGATGTACCTTCCCTTAAGAAATCCGGTTTGTGAATCATCTATTATATTTGGTAAAACCTTTTTCATTCTGTTTGCTATGGCTTTTGATGCAATTTTGTAATCCACATTAAGTAATGATATAGGTCTCCAATTCGTAAGTATAGATAAATCGCTATCCTTTTTTGGTATTAATGATATTACACCGTTTTTGCAATTCACTTAGTGCCGATCCATTTGCTAATGAAAATTTAAAAGAATCCATATATCTTTTTATGTCATTCCAAAATATTTTATAAAATTCCACAGTCAGACCATCTGAGCCTGGGCTCTTATTGTTTTTCATTTCCTTTAAAGAGTTACTGCATTCGTATTCTGAAAGGTTGCCTTCGCATAATTCTTTATTTTCTTCGGATAATCTGTTTACAGCATTATCATTTGAAGAAAAGTTGTGATTTGTATTTTCAACTTCTTTTTTCGTATATAATTTGTTATACTATTCTTTTTCCTCATTTAATATTTCACCATTGCTCGTAATATTTTGACCATTTACCGTTAATCTAGTTATCGTTTTATTTTCAGACCGTTTCCGTTCTAAATTTGCAAAGTATTTTGTATTTTTTTCCCACCCTCAATCCATTCGGCTTTTGATCTTAACATAATTCCTCTAACTTTCTGTTCATATAAATGCTGTAACATATCTTTTTTGGTGTTTAATTCTATTAAAATATCTTCCCGGGCGATATACTTTTTGAGTAGTCTGCTTCTAATTTATCTATTTCCTCTATTAATTTATTTTCCATTTTTAAATCTTTTTTCTTTTCAGTAGGCGCAAATTTTATCGTTTCATTTCTTATTGTTCCTTTAATTATCTCCCAAAGTGTATTTGGATTAGCATGTTGGTTGATTTCGGCAATGGTAGAAATACTTCGTCTAATTAGTTGTTGGTATTCTGTTTTTAAAAGTAGACAATTATTTAACTTAAGATATCCCGGACACCTTTCATTAGATTGAGTCTGTAAACAAAAATGTAATTAACAGAGTAACAAAAAGTAAAATTACTACAGGGTTTAAGTCTGAACATTCGTTAACGAATGTTCAGACTTAAACCCTGTTGTAATTTTACTTTTTGTTACTCTGTTAATTACATTTTCAGATATTAGAAAATAGTCTAAACGACAGAATATTGGTTGTTTAGTATTCGAATGCCATGTGAATTTCCTTGTATTAGGATTAAGACTTCTCCAGATATCATGAAGTTCATATTTATTAATTATTGACAATAGTTTCTCTCTTGTTTTCTTATTTGTGTCTCTTATGCCATTTTTCTTGTCTAAATCTGGATCTAAAATTATATTAAAATCGCCTCCTATTATTAAAGTATCTACTTCCACTGTTTCTATATATGTATCGAGATCTTGGTAAAATCGTAGACTGTTTTCGTTTGGACCATATATATCATGTATATTGATTAATGTATAATCTTTTTCAGAAATGCATATTTTAAGAGATTGAATTATACCGGTCATGACCTGTTCATAATGTTTCATTTTATAATTAAGCCCCGGTTTTTGTCGCACCTGCTTTAGCAGAGGCGCAACTATAGTCAGCGCTTTTTCCGTCGTCGTCCGCGTCGTCGTCGTACGCGTCGTCGTCCGCGTCGTCCGCGTCGTCCGGTTTTTTTGTAAGGCAAATGCGTTAAAAGTTATTGTTTTTTCACAATATCTCTTTAACCCCTTGCCAGACATTGATAATATTTCACATCAATGTTTGTCTAGGGATGATGCTTCATTACGCACACCCCCACATCCAAATTTTGAAGGTCAAGGTCATTTATTTACTTGTAATGTTCACCGGTTTTGTAACAGAAATGCGTTAAAGTTATTGTTTTTTCACAATATCTCTTTAACCCCTTGCCACAGACTTTGATAATATTTCACATCAATGTTAGGCTAGGGATGATGCTTCATTACGCACACCCCCACATCCAAATTCTCAAGGTCAAGGTCATTTATTTACTTGTAATGTTCACCGGTTTTGTAACAGAAATGCGTTAAAGTTATTGTTTTTTCACAATATCTCTTTAACCCCATGCCAGACTTTGATAATATTGCACATAAATGTTTGTCTAGGGATATTGCTTCATTACGCACACCCCCACTTCCAAATTCTCAAGGTCAAGGTCATTTATTTACTTGTAATGCTCACGGTCAAATGCCTCGGCAGGCGCGACACCGCTTCCGTGGCGGAATTCTTGTATTAAAATACATATACCTTCTTTATTGCTATATTCCCCACTAAAATACCCATCACCACCCCATTCCTTTTCCCACTGGGCTTTATCACTTGTGAAATGGCTTCTTGTTTGAAACATATATCGTAATCAGTCTTTTATCCATTGAAAAAGATGTAGCCATTTGTGTTTTGATCCCATACCCTTAACATTAAAGATTCCTAGTTGTAATTCCATAAAGTAGTATTAGAAATCTGATCTATCTAAAGCAAGCACAATGCATCTTGGTCGCCGGTCCACGATGTTGAGTCCACCAAATGTGAACAGAAAGAAAGAAATGATAGAAGTAAATGAGAGTTGCATCAACGATAACATGTGAAGACAATAATGACATGTACAAAAAGAACGAGGGTCACCAACTCAGATATTGTGTAATATAAACACGTGGGCACCTGTTGACAAAATGGATCTTACTATGTATGCTATCAGCATACCCCCAGATCAGTTTACACATCCGCGCTGTCTGGTCAGGGCCTACCTTGATCGACATTCCATCAGTGGAGAGCTCCTTCTACCTGCCGTTAACATCATGATTATATTCTGGTAATTGAATTCTATTCTCACTACATAGCCTAAATGTGCAAACTAATTTAATAATTATTGCTAAAATAAGGTGGTCTATTTTGTCACCCGGCAGCCCATGTATATTCGCACGTTACAATTTACAGTAGTGAGTATGTCTGCCTCCTCTATACCAGAAATAATTTTGAATTAGCATAGCAGTCAGTGATATCAGCTGGATTTCAGTATGTAAGCTGTTTTGTTTAAGTAAAAAGTTTAACATAATCTCAAATCGGCTGCGCAACGTGTATATGGGCCACCTACTGAGCAAAACGCACCATACGACGTGTGCGACCAGCATAGCCCCAGACCAGCCTGTGCATATGCGCAGTCTGATCCGGGCCTATGCTGTTCGCCATTCTGTCACTGAAATAACCTTGCTGTCGTCAGTAAAACTATTAGACCATAACCATACAGTGCAAGATGATCATGATACACAATTGTTGCAAATGTTGTACGGTTCCTTTTCTCAGCCGGCGGCCCACACACAGACGAAAGTCCTCATGAAACGATTTTTGCTGCCATAGTATTCACATAATTAAACTAATTTTTATACATGAGATACTTAACTAATCTGTACATATGTGTCCCGCCACGATAAACAATTGTCAAATTCCGCGGCCAGTGTAGCCCCAGATGAGCATGCGCATTCGCGCCGCCCGATCAGAACCTACGCTGTTCGCTATTGAGTTAATGAAATACTGTTGATGTCTCTAACAAAATATTTTAACCCCTCTCCACACCGATCAAAACCACTCATCAAGCCCCTCCCACTTCGTGTCGGGCCACATATAGTATTTCATTTGGGAAACGAGCATAGCTCATTAATTAAAATATGCTTATAACATTCGTCAGACAATCAGGTTGTATAGTATTAGCATAACATCAAGTTTAATACATGTATATTGTGTGTATAGATCATATTTTCATTGTATACCCTGCCCATGCTGCCCAGTAGCCCAAGGTCACGGTCAAATGACTTTGAAACTTTTTGTTAAAGTTTTTCCAATTGTTATATATCTGTGACCGCTTGCGATATCAACTTGAAACTTCATATACACATTGATCACCATCCATATTTTCATTGTATACCTTACCTATTCTGTCCAGGAGCCCAAGGTCAATATAGGAATGAATGGCATTTTTGTGGAATTTATCGGGGTATTAACTTGGAAAAGTCGCGGGCTTCCGGCCTTCGTCCAGTATTCCCGCGACTTTTCCAAGTTTATATCCCCGATAAATTCAACAAAAAGGCCATTCATTCCTTATATTTCCAGCATTTTAAATAAATTCATCAAGAAAATGTGTTTATTTTCCGTTTTCTTAAGAATTATTTTAACTGCGCCTCACGGTTACGGAAAGTAGTTCGGCGTGGGAGTTTATGGGATATAAATTTTGGATAGAGACTTGCTACGGGCCAATCAAATGTTAGGGAATTGTGTAAATATTTTTGGGCTGGAATTATGATCAAATGACTAAACTTTTGTTAAAATTTTACCTGAAATATCATATACACATTGATCACTATTTATTGTGATTAATAAGCATACTACACCAGTACACAGGGTCAAGGACTTTGAATTTCAATCCAGTCGTCAACGGGGAGCATTTGTCGGATTTACTGACCATCTTGTTTATCATGTTTATGAATGACAATACCAAATTTGGAGATATTTTTATTGATGCAAATATTGTGTATGTATATTGTTTAACAATGTTATCGCCTCGCCTATAGGCAAGAGGGGATATAGCGTTAGTCAGGTACGTTAATAACGCCTTTCATTTTTGAATAACTTATGAACTACTTCACCGATTTTGATAATATTTGGCCACATTGTGTATCTGGAATTGTGCTCTGTTTTGCATACGACCTATGTCTGACCGCCCAAGGTCAAGGTCGCTGAGGACTTGTGTTCACCTTGTTTGTAAGGCAAATGCGTTAGTGTTTTTGTTTATTTAATAACTAATGAACCGCTTCACCAATGTTGATAATATTTGGCCACAATGTGTGTCTACTGTCTGTTTCACGAAAGCTGCCCAAATTTTACGGCCATATAAATCAATATTTGACAAAATTCCATAAAATAAAAAAAAGGCTGATTCTTAAATTTTCCTTTAATTTAATATTATCGAAAAAAATATTGTTTTCTAATTGTTTATATGGCCGTAAAATTTGGGCAGCTTTCGTGAAACAGACAGTAGGGATGGTGCTATGATTTGCATACGACCCACATCCGACCGCCCAAGGTCAAGGTCACTGAGGACTTATGTTCACCTTGTTTGTATTAAAGGCAAATATGTTAAAAACAATTGTTATGCCCCCGCCACAGAATGGTGAGGGGGGCATATAGTGTTACCGGCGTCCGTACATACGCTTAACGCTGGGTAAATGGCTTATACTTTCTGTTTCCTTGCTCGGATCTGCTTCACATTTCACACACGCATTGCTCCAATGGTCCTCTACCGCCCTGTGACAAATCCACATTCGTCCCGCCCCCGCTAAGCCCAGGGTCAAGGTCACAGACTTGGTGCTTTCGAAACCTTAACGCTCGGGTAAATGGCTTGTAATTTCTCTGTCCTTCATCGGATCTGCTTCACATTTCTCACACGCATTGCTCCAATGGTCCTCTACCACCCTGTGACAAATCCACATTCGCCCTGCCCCCGCTAAGCCCAGGGTCAAGGTCACAGACCTGGTGCTTTTGAAACCTTAGCGCTGGGTAAATGGCTTATAATTTCTGTTTCCTTGCTCGGATCTGCTTCACATTTCACACACGCATTGCTCCTATGGTGCTATACTGCCCTGTGACAAATCCACATTCGTCTCGCCCCCGCTAAGCCCAGGGTCAAGGTCACAGACTTGGTGCGTTCGAAACCTTAACGCTCGGGTAAGTGGCTTATAATTTCTGTTTCCTTGCTCGGATCTGCTTCACATTTCACACACACATTGCTCCAATGGTCCTCTACCGCCCTGTGACAAATTCATATTCGTCCCGCCCCCGCTAAGCCCAGGGTCAAGGTCACAGACTTGGTGCGTTCCAAATCTTAACGCTTGGGTAAATGGCTTGTAATTTCTCTGTCCTTGCTCGGATCTGCTTCACATTTCTCGCACGCATTGCTCCAATGGTCCTCTACCACCCTGTGACAAATCCACATTCGTTCTGCCCCCGCTAAGCCCAGGGTCAAGATCACAGACCTGGTGCTTTTGAAACCTTAACGCTGGGTAAATGGCTTATAATTTCTGTGTCCTTGCTCGGATCTGCTTCACATTTCACACACGCATTGCTCCTATGGTCCTATACTGCCCTGTGACAAATCCACATTCGTCCCGCCCCCGCTAAGCCCAGGGTGAAGGTCACATACTTGGTTCGTTCGAAACCTTAAAACTTGGGTAAATGGCAGACCTGTTGCTTTTGAAACCTTAACGCTGGGTAAATGGCTTATAATGTATGTGTCCTTGCTCGGATCTGCGTCACATTTCTCACACGCATTGCTCCAATGGTCCTCTACCACCCTGTCCCACATACGTCCCGCCCCCGCTAAGCCCAGGGTCAAGGTCACAGACTTGGTGCGTTCGAAACCTTAACGCTCGGTTAAATGGCTTATACTTTGTGTTTCTTTGCTCGGATCTGCTTCACATTTCACACACATAGTGCTCCAATGGTCCTCTACCGCCCTGTGACAAATCCACATTCGTCCTGCCCCCGCTAAGCACAGGGTCAAGGTCACAGACTTGGTGCCTTTGAAACCTTAACGCTCGGGTAAATGGCTTGTAATTTCTGTTTCCTTGCTCGGATCTGCTTCACATTTCACACACGCATTGCTCCAATGCTCCTCTACCGCCCTGTGACAAATCCACATTCGTCCCACCCCCGCTAAGCCCAGGGTCAAGGTCACAGACTTGGTGCGTTCGAAACCTTAACGCTCGGGTAAATGGCTTATAATCAAATATCCCTCGTTTTCTTTGGCTGCCAGCGGGGGCATTCGTGTGCCGACAGGCCACATTTCTAGTTGTTTATTCAATAACTTATGAACAGCTTCACTGATTTTGATAGTATTTGGCCACAATGTGTGTCTAGGGATGGTGCTTCGTTTTGCATATGACCCACGTCCGACTGCCCAAGGTGAATGTCACTGAGGAATGTTGTTTTTTTGTGTTTTTTTTATATCAAGGCTGCCAGCGAGGGGATTAGCTTAGTGACAACGATGCCCTTGTGTTATTATAAAATAATACATGTATGTGTGATTATACAAATCAGATACCTGTTAGCCAAATTAGTCCTGAATGTTATATTTCTGTCTGTACACCCATAAAATAAATTTGGACTTTATATGATGGTGCTGTCTGCTTTTCCGTCCAGCCAAAGTCTTGCTGCGCTGTCAAAACTTAAACATTGACCATACATTTTTACTAATTTAGAAGGGTCTAAGTCCCATAAGGGGCCAGTATAATGCGGCTAAGTCCCATAAGGGACCAGTATAATGCGGCTAAGTCCCATAAGGGGCCAGTATAATGCGGCTAAGTCCCATAAGGGGCCAGTAGAAGGCGGTTAAGTCCCCAAGTCCCATAAGGGGACAGTAGAAGGCGTCCAAGTCTCATAAGGGGCCTGTAGAAGAAGAGGTCTAAATCCGATAAGGGGACAGTTGAAGGGGTGTAAGTCCCATAAGGGGCCAGTAGAAGGGGTCCCATAAGGGCCAGTAGAAGAAGAGGTCTAAGTCCGATAAGGAGACAGTATAAGGGTCTAAATCCAATAAGGGGACAGTATAAGGGTCTAAGTCCCATAAGGGACCAGTATAAGGGGTCTAAGTCTCATAAGGGCCAGTATAAGAAGAGGTCTAAGTCCCATAAGGGCCAGTAGAAGAAGAGGTCTAAGTCCCATAAGGGCCAGTAGAAGAAGAGGTCTAAGTCCCATACGGGGCCAGTAGAAGGGGTCTAAATCCCATAAGGGGTCAGTAAAAGAAGAGGTCTAAGTCCCATACGGGCCAGTAGAAGAAGAGGTCTAAGTCCCATAAGGGCCAGTAGAAGAAGAGGTCTAAGTCCCATACGGGGCCAGTAGAAGGGGTCTAAATCCCATAAGGGGCCAGTAGAAGAAGAGGTCTAAGTCCCATAAGGGCCAGTAGAAGAAGAGGTCTAAGTCCCATACGGGGCCAGTAGAAGGGGTCTAAATCCCATAAGGGGTCAGTAGAAGAAGAGGTCTAAGTCCCATAAGGGCCAGTAGAAGAAGAGGTCTAAGTCCCATAAGGGCCAGTAGAAGAAGAGGTCTAGGGCCAGTAGAAGGGGTCTAAATCCCATAAGGGGCCAGTAGAAGAAGAGGTCTAAGTCCCATAAGGCAGTAATAAGGGGTCCTAAATCCCATAAGGGGCCAGTAGAAGAAGAGGCCTAAGTCCCATAAGGGGACAGTATAAGGGGTCTAAATCCCATAAGGGGCCAGTAGAAGAAGAGGTCTAAGTCCCATAAGGGGACAGTATAAGGGGTCTAAATCCCATAAGGGGCCAGTAGAAGAAGAGGCCTAAGTCCCATAAGGGGACAGTATAAGGGGTCTAAATCCCTCCATAAGGGGAACCAGTAAAGAAGAATAGGTCTAAGTCCCATAGGGGACAACCCGGTATAAAGGGGTCTAAATCCCATTAAAAGGGACCAGTAGAAGAAGAGGCCTAAGTCCCATAAGGGGACAGTATAAAGGGTCTATATAAAGGGGCCCAGTAAAGAAGAAAAGGCCTAAGTCCCATAAGGGGACTGTAGAAGGGTCTAAGTCCCATAAGGGCCAGTAGGAGAAGAGGTCCAAGTCCAATAAGGGGGCAGAAGAAGGGATCTAAGTTCCATAAGAGGACAGTAGAAGGGTCTAAGTCCCATAAGGGGCCAGTAGAAGGGGTATAAGTGCCACAAGGGCCAGTAGAAGAAGAGATCTAAGTCCGAAAATAAGGAGACAAAAAGGGTAGAAGGGGTCTAAAAATCCAATAAGGGGACATTGTAAAAGGGTCTAAAGTCCCCTTCAAAAGGGGACAGTAAGAAGGGCAAAGGATCTAAGTCCCATAAGGTGGCCAGTAAGAAGGGGATCTAAGGGTTCATATAGACCCAGTAGAAGGGGTCTAAGTCATAAGGGGCAGTAGATAGGGGTAGTGCCCAAGGGCCAGTAGAAGAAGGGTCTAAGGCCGATAAGGAGACAGTAGAAGGGGTCTAAATCCAATAAGGGGACATTATAAGGGGTCCCTAAGTCTCATAAGGGGACCAGTAGAAGGGATCTAAAGTCCCATAAGGGGCCTGTAGAAGGGGTCCTAAGTCTCTAAGGGGCCAGTGAATGGGTCTATCCATACGAACAAGTAGTAGTGGGTAAATAAATAGGGACAGTAGAAGGGGACTAAGGTTCCCATAGCCCGTAGAAGGGTCTAAATCCCAGAAGGGGTCCTAAGTCCCATAAGACCAGTAGAAGTAAGGGGGTCTAAGTCCCATAAAGGGGACAGTAGGGGTCTAGTCATAAGACAGTGGGTGTCTAAATCATAAGGGGACAGTAGTAGTGGTGTAATCATAAGTCAGTAGAAGGGGACTAAGTCCCATCAGGGGCCAGTAGAAGGGGTCTAAATCCCAGAAGGGGTCCTAGTCCCATAATGACCAGTATAAGAAGGGGTCTAAGTCCCATAAGGGGACAGTAGAAGGGGTCTAAGTCTCATAAGGGGACAGTAGAAGTGGTCTAAATCCCATAAGGGGACAGTAGTAGTGGTGTAAATCACATAAGGGGACAGTAGAAGGGGACTAAGTCCCATCAGGGGCCAGTAGAAGGGGTCTAAATCCCAGAAGGGGTCCTAGTCCCATAATGACCAGTAGAAGAAGGGGTCTAAGTCCCATAAGGGGACATTAAAAGTGGTCTAAATCCCATAAGGGGACAGTAGTAGTGATGTAAATCACATAAGGGGACAGTAGAAGGGGACTAAGTCCCATCAGGGGCCAGTAGAAGGGGTCTAAATCCCAGAAGGGGTCCTAGTCCCATAATGACCAGTAGAAGAAGGGGTCTAAGTCCCATAAGGGGACAGTAGAAGGGGTCTAAATCCCAGAAGGGGACAGTAGAAGTGGTGTAAATCACATAAGGGGACAGTAGAAGGGGACTAAGTCCCAGAAGGGTCCTAATCCCATAATGACCAGTAGAAGAAGGGGTCTAAGTCCCATAAGGGGACAGTAGAAGTGGTCTAAATCCCATAAGGGGACAGTAGAAGTGGTGTAAATCACATAAGGGGACAGTAGAAGGGGACTAAGTCCCATCAGGGGCCAGTAGAAGGGGTCTAAATCCCAGAAGGGGTCCAAGTCCCATAATGACCAGGGGACAGTAGAAGGGGTATAATACCAATAATGGGACAGTAGAAGGGTTCTAAATCCCATAAGGGGCCAGTAGAAGTGATTTAAATCCCATAAGGGGACAGTAGAAGGGTCTAAGTCCCATAAAGGGCCAGTAGAAGGTATATAAGTCCCATAAGTGCAAGTAGATGAAGAGGTCTAAATCCCATAAGGGGCCGGTAGAAGTGGTCTAAGTCTCATAAGGGCCAGTAGAAGAAGGGGTCTAAGTCCCATAAGGGGACAGTATAAGGGGTCTAAGTCCCATAAGGGGGACAGTAGAAGAGGTCTATGTCCCATAAGGGTCCAGTAGAAGTGGTCTAAATCCCATAAGGGGCCAGTATAATGGGTCTAAGTCCCATAAGGGCCAGTAGAAGAAGATGTCTAAGTCCCATAAGAGGACAGTAGAAGGGGTCTAAGTCCCATAAGGGGACAGTAGAAGAAGGTGTCTAAGTCCCATAAGGGGACAGTAGAAGGGGTCTAAGTCCCATAAGGGCCAGTAGAAGAAGGTGTCTAAGTCCCATAAGGGGACAGTAGAAGGGCTCTAAGTCCCATAAGGGGCCAGTAGAAGGGGTCTAAATCCCATAAGGGGCCAGTATAATGGGTCAAAGTCCCATAAGGGCCAGTAGAAGAAGATGTCTAAGTCCCATAAGGGGCCAGTAGAAGGGGTCTAAGTCCCATAAGGGCCAGTAGAAGAAGATGTCTAAGTCCCATAAGGACCAGTAGAAGAAGATGTCTAAGTCCCATAAGGGGACAGTAGAATGGGTCTAAGTCCCATAAGGGGCCAGTAGAAGGGGTCTAAATCCCATAAGGGGACTGTAGAAGGGGTCTAAGTCCCATAAGGGCCAGTAGAAGAAGATGTCTTAAGTCCCATAATGGGACAGTAGAAGGGGTCTAAGTCCCATAAGGGCAGTAGAGGAAGATGTATACGTCCCATAAGGGGACAGTAGAAGTGGTTTAAATCCCATAAGACGACAGTAGAAGGGGACTAAGTCCCATCAGGGGTCAGTAGAAGGGGTGTAAATCCCAGAAGGGTTCTAAGTCCCATAATTGCCAGTAGAAGGGGTATAAGTCCCTAATGGCAGTATAAGAAGATGTCTAAGTCCCATAAGGGGACAGTAGAAGTGGTCTAAATCCCATAAGGTGACAGTAGAAGGGGACTAAGTCCCATCAGGGGTCAGTAGAAGGGGTCTAAAACCCAGAAGGGGTCTAAGTCCCATAATTGCCAGTAGAAGGGGTCTAAGTCTCATAAGGGCCAGTAGAAGAAGAGGTCTAAGTCCCATAAGGGGACAGTATACTGGGTCTAAGTCCCATAAGGGGCCAGTAGAAGTAGTCTAAATCCCATAAGGGGATAGTAGAAGGGTCTAAGTCCCATAAGGGGCCAGTAGAAGGGGTCAGTTCCATAAGGGCCAGTAGAAGGAGAGGTCTAAAACCCATAAGGGACAGTAGAAGGGGTTTAAGTCCCATAAGGGGCCAGAAGAAGTGGTCTAAATCAGGGGTCAGTAGAAGGGGTCTAAAACCCAGAAGGGGTCTAAGTCCCATAATTGCCAGTAGAAGGGGTCTAAGTCTCATAAGGGCCAGTAGAAGAAGAGGTCTAAGTCCCATAAGGGGACAGTATACTGGGTCTAAGTCCCATAAGGGGCCAGTAGAAGTAGTCTAAATCCCATAAGGGGATAGTAGAAGGGTCTAAGTCCCATAAGGGGCCAGTAGAAGGGGTCAGTTCCATAAGGGCCAGTAGAAGAAGAGGTCTAAAACCCATAAGGGGACAGTAGAAGGGGTCAGTCCCATAAGGGCCAGTAGAAGGAGAGGTCTAAAACCCATAAGGGACAGTAGAAGGGGTTTAAGTCCCATAAGGGGCCAGAAGAAGTGGTCTAAATCCCATAATGGGACAGTAGAAGGAACTAAGTCCCACAAGGGGGCGGTAGAAGGGGTCTAAGTCTCATAAGGGGCCTGTGGAAGGGGTCTTCGTCCCATAATTGGATAGATAGTAGAAGGGGTCTAAGTCGCATTAGGGGACTGTGGAAGGGTTCTAAGTCTCATAAGGGGATAAATAGTAGAAGGGATCTAAGTCTCATAATGGGATATATAGTAGAAGGGGTATAAGTCCCATAAGGGGATAGATAGTTGACGGGGTCTAATTACCATAAGGGGATATATAGTAGAAGGGGTCTACGTCCCATAAGGGGATAGATAGTAGAAGGGGTCTAAGTCCCATAAGGGGATATATAGTAGAAGGGGTCTAAATCCCATAAGGGGATAGATAGTAGAAGGGGTCTAAGTCGCATAAGGGGATTGATAGTAGAAGGCGTCTAAGTCTCATAATGGGCCTGTGGAAGGGGTCTAAGTCCCATAAGGGGATATATAGTAGAAGGGGTCTAAGTCCCATAAGGGGATAGATAGTAGAAGGGGTCTAAGTCCCATAAGGGGATAGATAGCAGAAGGGGTCTAAGTCCCATAAGGGGATATATAGTAGAAGGGGTCTAAGTCCCATAAGGGGATAGATAGCAGAAGGGGTCTAAGTCCCATAAGGGGATATATAGTAGAAGGGGTCTAAGTCTCATAATGGGCCTGTGGAAGGGGTCTAAGTCCCATAAGGGGATAGATAGTAGAAGGGGTCTAAGTCCCATAAGGGGATATATAGTAGAAGGGGTCTAAGTCCCATAAGGGGATAGATAGTAGAAGGGGTCTAAGTCCCATAAGGGGATAGATAGCAGTAGGCGTCTAAGTCCCATAAGGGGATATATAGTAGAAGGGGTCTAAGTCCCATAAGGGGATAGATAGCAGAAGGGGTCGAAGTCTCATAAGGGGATAGATAGCAGAAGGCGTCTAAGTCCCATAAGGGGATATATAGTAGAAGGGGTCTAAGTCCCATAAGGGGATAGATTGCAGAAGGGGTCTAAGTCCCATAAATGGATAGATAGTAGAAGGGGTCCAAGTCCCATAAGGGGCCAGTAGAAGGCGGGTAAGTCCCATAAGGGACCAGTAGTAGAAGGGATTTAAGTCCCACAAGGGGTACATGTAAGTAGAAGTGGTCTTGAGTCCCATGATGGGCCAGTAGAAGGGGTATAAGTCCCATAAGGGGCCAGTAGAAGAAGGGTGGTAATTTTCATAAGGGATCAGTAGTTGAATTGGTCTAAGTCCCACAAGCGGCCAGTAGAAGGGTCTAAGTCACATTAGGGGCCAGTGGAAGAAGAGGTCTAAGCCCCATAAGGGGCCAGTAAAGGGGTCTAAGTCCCATAAGGGGCCAGTAGAAGAAGAGGTATAAGCCCCATAAGGGGCCAGTAAAGGGGTCTAAGTCACATAAGGGGCCAGTATAAGAAGGGGTATACGTGCTATAAAGGCCAGTGGCAGGGGTCTAAGTCCTATAAGGGGTCAGTGGTCTAAGTCTAAAGGGGGCAGTAGCATTAGGGGTCTAAGTCCCATTAGGGGCATGCAGAAGGGGTCTACGTCTCGTAAGGGGCCAGTAGAAGCAGTCTAAGTCTCATAAGGATACAAGTGGTCTTAAGTCCCAAAAGGGGCCAGAAGAAGGACCTAAATCCCATAAGTGGCCAGTAGCAGAAGGGGTCTAAGTCCCATAAGGGGCTTGATGAAGGGGTCCAAGTCCCATAATGAGCCACCAGAAGTGGTCTAAGTCATATAAGGGGCATGTATAAGTGGTCTAAGTCCCTTAAGGGGTTAGTACAATATAGGGTCCAAGTGCCATAAGGGGCCAGTGGATGGGGTCTAAGTGCCATAAGGGGCCAGTGGATGGGGTCTAAGTGCCATAGGCGCCAATAGAAGTGCTATAAGTCTTTAAGGTGTCAGTACAAGAAGGGGTCTAAGTCTCATAAGGGGCCAGTAGGAGGGGTCTAAGTCCCATAAGTGGCCATTAGAAGAAGGGGTCTAAGTCCCATAGGGGGCATTAGAAGGGGTCTAAGTCCCATAAGGGGCCAGTAGGAGGGGTCTAAGTCCCATATGTGGCCTGTAGATGTGTTATAAGTCCCATAAGTGGCCAGTAGAAGAAGGGATCTACGTCCCATAAGGGGCCAGTAGAAGGAGTCTAAGGATCATAAGGGGCTAGTAGAAGAGGTCTAAGTCCCATAAGGGGCCAGTGGAAGGGGTCTAAGTCCCATACGGGGCCAGAAGAAGGATCTAAGTCCCATAAGTGGCCAGTAGTAGAAGTGGTCTAAGTCCCATAAGGGGCCTGACGAAGGGATATAAGTATCATAAGGGGCCAGTAGAAGGGGTCTAAGTCACATAAGGGGCCTGTAGAAGAAAGGATTAAGTCCCTTAAGGGATCAGTACTAGATGGGGTCCAAGTCCCATTAGGGGCCAGTGGAAGGGGTCTAAGTGTCCAATTCCCATAAATGACCAGTAGAAGAAGGAGTCTAAGTCCAATAAGAGGCCAGTAGTAGAAGGGGCTTAAGTCCCATAAAGGGCCAGTAGAAGGAGTCTAAGTCCCATAAGGGGCCAGTAGAAGAAGGGGTCTAAGTCCCATAAGGGGCCTGTAGAAGAAGGGGTCTAAGTCCCATAGGGGGCGAGTAGAAGGGGTCTAAGTCATATAAGGGGCCAATAGAAGTGGTATATGTCCCTTAAGGGGCCAGTACAAGATGGGGTCCAAGTGACATAAGGGGCCAGTGGAAAGGGTCTAAGTGCCATAAGAGTCATTAGAAGTGATACAAGTCCATTAAAGGGCCAGTACAAGATGGGGTCCAAGTCCCATAGTCCAAGTCCCAAGGCCAATAGAAGGAGTCTAAGTCTCAAAAGGGGCCAGTAGCAGTAGGGGTCTAAGTCCATAACTGGCATGAAGAAGGGGTCTAAATCCCATAAGGGGCCAATAGTAGTGGTCTAAGTCCCATAAGGGGCCAGTAGAAGGGAGCTAAGTCCCATAAGGGGCCAGTAGAAGGGAGATAAGTCCCATAAGGGGCCAGTAGAAGGGGTCTAAGACACATAAGGGGCCAGTAGAAGTATTCTAAGTCCCATAACGGGCCGGTAGAAGTGGTCAAAGTTCCATAATGTGCCACCGAAGCTTTCTAAGTCACATAAGGAGCTTCCGAAGCGTTTTAAGTCCCATAAGGCGCTAGCAGGTGTCATAAGTCCCATAAGTGGCCATTAGAAGGGGTATAAGTCCCTCATAAGGGGCCTATAGAAGAGTTCTAAGTTCAATAATGGGCCCAGTAGAAGGGGTATAAATCCCATAAGGGGCCGATAGAAGTGGTCTAAGTCCCATTAGGGGCCAGTAGAAGGGTTCTAAGTCCCATAAGGGGCCAGTAGAAGGGTTCTAAGTCCCATAAGGGGGGCCAGTAGAAGGGGCCAGTAGAAGGGTCTAAGTCCCTAAGGGGCCAGAAGGGGTGTAAGATCCAGTGAATGTCTAAGTCAATCCCATAGGGGCCAGTAAGGGGTAAGTCATAAGTCATCCCATAAGGGGCCATGGAAGGGGTCTAAGTCCCATAAGGGCCAGTAGAATCTAAGTCCATAAGCCATAGAAGGGGAGTAGAAGGGTTTTCTAAGTCCCAAGGGGCCAGTAGCAGTAGAAGGGGTCTAAGTCCATAAGGGCCCCAGGTAGAAGGGTAGGGAAGGGTTCTAAGTCCCATAAGGGGTCCCGTAAGGGGAAGGGTATAAGCCCAAGGGGCCAGTAGAAGGGTCTAAGTCCCATAAGGGGCCAGAAGGGTTCTAAGTCATAAGGGGCCAGTGGAGAAGTCCCTAAGGGCCAAATCGTAAGTCCCAGTAGGGAACCAGTAGAAGGGTCTAAGTCCCATAAGGGGTCCAGTAGAAGGGTCAAGTCCATAAGGGGCCCGTGAACGGGTCTAAGTCCCATAAGGGACAGTAGGGAAGTCCCTAAGGGCCAGTAAAAGAAGGGTTCTAAGTCCCATAAGGGGCCAGTGAGTAGTAGCAGTCCCGAAGGGTCTAAGTCCCATAATGGGCCAGTATAAGGGGCCAGTAGAAGGGTTCAAGTCCCATAAGGGGCCAGTAGAAGTTCTAAGTCCCATAAGGGGAGGGAAGTAAAAGGGTTCTAAGTCCCTAAGGGGCCAGTAGAAGGGGTCTAAGTCCCATAAGGGGCTACCTTAAGTAGAAGGGTTCTAGTCAATCAGGGGCCAGTAGAATGTCTAAGTGAAGGGGTTCCCATAATGGGGCCAGTAGAAGGGGTCTAAGTCCCATAAGGGGCCAGCCTAGTCCATAAGTCTAAGTCCATAAGGGGCCAGTAGGAAGGTCTAGTCTAAGGGGCCAGTATCTAAGCCCATAAGTGCTAAGGTCCCTAGTCCCAAGGGGCCAGTAGAAGGGTTCTAAGTCCATTAAGGGGACAGTAAGGGGTTAAGCTAAGGGTCTAAAGTCCCATAAGGGGCCAGTAGAAGGGTCTAAGTCCCATAAGGGGCCAGTAGAAGGGGTCTAAGTCCCATAAGGGGCCAGTAGAAGGGTTTTAAGTCCCATAAGGGGACAGTAGAAGGGTTCTAAGTCCCATAAGGGGCCAGTAGAAGGGTTCTAAGTCATAAGTGGGGCCAGTGATAGAAAGTCCTAAGTCCCATAAGGGGCCAGTAGAAGGGTCTAAGTCCCATAAGGGGCCAGTAGAAGGGTGTCTAAGTCCCATAAGGGGCCAGTAGAAGGGTTCTAAGTCCCATAAGGGGCCAGTAGAAGGGTTCTAAGTCCCATAAGGGCCAGTAGTTAGTTCCATAAGTCCCATTAGGGGCCAGTAGAAGGGTGTAAAGTCACATAAGGGGCCAGAAGAAGGGTCTAAGTCCCATAAGGGGCCTGTGAAGGGGTCTAAGTCCCATAAGGGCCAGTAGAAGGGTTCCTAAGTCCCATAAGGGGCCAGTGATTAACAGTCATAAGGGGCCCAGGGGCCATAGAAGGGTCTAAGTCCTCATTAGGGTCAGTAGGGGTGTAAAGTAAGTCATAAGGGGCCAGTAGAAGGGTCTAAGTCCCATAAGGGGCCAGTGGAAGGGGTCTAAGTCCCATAAGGGGCCAGTAGAAGGGTCTAAGTCCCATAAGGGGCCAGTAGAAGGGTTCTAAGTCCCATAAGGGGCCAGTAGAAGGGTTCTAAGTCCCATTAGGGGCCAGTAGAAGGGTTCTAAGTCCCATAAGGGGCCAGTAGGGTGGGGTCTAAGTCCCATAAGGGGCCAGTGGAAGGGGAGTTCCCTAATGCTTTAACCAAGTCCCATAAGGGGCCAGTAGAAGGGTTCTAAGTCCCATAAGGGGACAGTAGAAGGGTTCTAAGTCCCATAAGGGGCCAGTAGAAGGGGTTCTAAGTCCCATAAGGGGCCAGTAGAAGGGTTCTAAGTCCCATAAGGGGCCAGTAGAAGGTTCTAAGTCCCATAAGGGGCCAGTAGAAGGGGTCTAAGTCCCATAAGGGGCCAGTAGAAGGGGTCTTAGTCCCATAAGGGGCAGTAGAAGGGGTTTTAAGTCCCATAAGGGCCAGTAGAATGGGTCTAATGTCCCATAATGGGGCCAGTAGAAGGGTCTAAGTCCCATAAGGGGCCAGTGAGGTGTCCCTAGTCAAAGTCCCATAAGGGCAGTGAGGGGTTCTAAGTCCCATAAGGGGCCAGTGAAGGGTTCAAGTCCCATAAGGGGCCAGTAAGGAAGGGTCTAAGTCCCATAAGGGGCCAGTGAAGGGGTCTAAGTCCCATAAGGGGCCAGGAAGGGGATAAGTAGGGGCCGTAGTCACCCATAAGGGGCCAGTAGAAGTTCTAAGTCCCATAGGGGCAGTAGAAGGGGTTCTAAGTCATAAGGGGCCAGTAGAAGGGTCTAAGTCCCATAAGGGGCAGTAGAAGGGGTTCTAAGTCCCATAATAGTCAAGCCCATAAGGGGAGTGTTCTAAGTCCCATAGGGGCCAGTAGAGGGTTCTAAGTCCCATTAGGGCCGTAGAATTTCTAATCCCTCCATAGGGGCAAGTATAAGGGGTAGAAGGATTCTAAGCTTTAACCATAAGTCCCATAAGGGGCCAGTGGAAGGGGTCTAAGTCCCATAAGGGGCCAGTAGAAGGGGTCTAAGTCCCATAGGGGGCCATTAGAATGGGTCTAAGTCCCATAAGTAACGTACCAAGGTCTATAAATACATTAAATATACATAAACCTATCAATAAGTGGGAAAAAATCAGTTTAAAAAACATTTTTGTTTCAACTGATTTTGATACGTTTATGTATAGTTAATGTATTTATAGACATTGGTACTTTATTTCAACCTGTGCTGTGGCTGGAAATACTATGTAGTCACTAAGTACTTTTTATGCCTATGGTGCAGATTGAACTTACAACCAATGCCATATCCCCTGGGCCACGGCCCATCCCTGTATGCCTATTATATATCAATGTCATGGACTGAAAGACAATTTGGAAATAGGGTATATGCCTTAAGCCCTCATATAGTGTCGATGGCAGGTGGCAACATGGGATGGGTAATTTAACAATTGGGGTTCATCCTTACCGAAATCTCGGACGGAGACCAGCAGCGTATTTCACCAACATTGCAAAGTATACTTATGTAGCAAAGTATGCTTTGTGGGAGAAATTTTCAATTTTAGGATAAATTCTTGTATGTGAGGGTTAAATCTGGTTATACCCCTTATATGAGTAATATGATTATTCCTAATCCTATTAATTTTAGGGGAAGGGGTCAAGTGGCGTTTGTGTGATATAGACCTGGAACCAGGTCAGGTTATTCTAATTATAGGGTTGAATATATATTTATTTCGATGTAAATATTACGTTCCGATTTTGTGACCCCCCCCCCCCCCCCCCCCCTGATGTTAGGCCCGGCATTAATGACCTTATCTGTTGATAAGCCGAGAAACACCAACACACAGAGTTGATTAAACTCTCCACTTGGACGGATCCATATGATATGGCTACTACTGGCAGAATGGGAATGCGGTGTGTGAGGGGTGTGGCCAGTTCAATGGCCTCTTGTTATGACCTTAGCTGTTGATATGCCGCTAAACACCAAATGAATACATCTAATCAAATCAATGGCTTGTGGTTATTAGCAAGCTTGCCATCCAGGGGATTGATTGGCTTAATAACGATAATGATTCCTACGCTGTTGACGGAAATTGTCGTCTGCTGTTTTTCATTTTTGCTTCAATTCTTAACAAAAAACTGGTTTTGACAGCACATGAGAATCGTCTCCACTGGAGACGATTCTCATGTGCTGTCAAAACCAGGTTTTTGTCGAGAAATATTGAAAATAAAATATTTCCAGCAGACGACAACATTTAAGGGTTAATAATGATAACGATGCCCTTGCGTATGTAAATATTCAGTTCTGATTTTAGGATCTCCCCCACCCCGATGTACTGAGGAACTGGCACAAAATCAGGATATTCTAATTTCCAGGCTGAATCTACTTTTTATGTAAATAGTCAGTTAGATTTCGTTGCCCTTGCGTATGTAAATATTCAGTTCTGATTAAGGGATTTTCCCGCATTCATATGTACCTGGCACCAGGTCAGGTTATTCTAATTTCAGGGCTGATTATAGTTTTTGTCAATGTAAATATTTCGTTCTGATTTTGGGATTTTCTCCCCAATACAGCAAGGCAAATACGGAATCGAACCCATTGGCCCGGCCTTAAATGACCTTAGCTGTTGATATGTCGTTAAACATCAATCAATCAATCAACACCCCCCCCCCCATCCGTACAGTTGAAATATGGGATTCAATCCCGCTGACTTAGCGTTCAATTGCCTTATTTGTTGACAGGCTGTTAAAGGTAATTCACGAAATAAATACTGTTGGAAGAAACCCGAGTACCCGGAGAATGCCACTTGTCCTATCTGTGGACCACCATATCATCTCACATATGTGTACTGCCCCGGTCGAGGATCAAACCGGAGCTGCATTGGTGCGAAAGTACCAGTTGCACCAACCGGGCAACCAGATTGTGATTCAATTTGATATTTATTAAACAATTGGCGAGTACCTGGCACCAGGTCAGAATATTATATTTTCAAGGCTGAATGTTTATTTTTATGTAAATTTTCTGTTCGGATTTTGGGATTTCGCCCATCCCGCCTACCCCACCCAATACAGGTTAAATATGAGATTCCACCATGTTAACCCAGACTGAAATTACCTTAATGCCATTAACCCATTTCATGCTGGGGATTACCCATTTTGCTGATAGAAAAATCTGATTAGTTTTCTTGTATCTCCCTAAAAGTATATGGTGTGGCTACCATTTGAACCGTCTCATCGAGACGGTTCGAATGAGTGGTCACATCATATACTTTCGATGAAAAATGAGAAAAATTGTTGATATTTTTTAGAATTTTTTATACCCATATATGGGTATTCCACATGGGATGGGTTAAACACCACTAAATAAAACAAGCAATGTCATCGTCTTTTCTACAGCGGTCTCGTGTACATATTCATTATCCCCTCGCCGATAAGCAAGATGCGAAATAGAGAATAGTAGGTTAGTACCGTGAATGGGAAAAAATATCCGGCAAGGCTCAAGAATTTCTTTATTTCTCATCAGAAGTATATGTTGTGACCACTCATTTGAACCGTCTCGCCGAGACGGTTCAAATGAGTGGTCACAACATATACTTTGGTTCAGAAATAAGGAAAATAGATAGAGAATAGTAGGTTAGTGCCGTGAATGGGAAAACTATCTGGCAAGGCTTAGGAAACGGGATGGGCGAGGCTCTACCGAGCACATCCCGTTTCCGTGCCGCGCCAGATATTTTTCCCATTCACGACACTAACCTACTATTCTATTTATCCCGTCAACATCTACAGATAGCTTCAAAATGCAATAAAAATAACCCCAACCACCGCACATATTCATACGCAGTGATTAGATCGTATTGACAGGATATCAACAATGTTTCACGGCACATACGCACTGTGTTGACGGGATAAATAGCGTTAGTCCATGTACATACGTACATTAGTAACACCTTTCAGTTTTAAAGAAACACTGCACCGATTTTGATAATATTTGGCCACAATTTGTGTCTAGGGATGGTGCTTTGTTTTGCATAGGAGTCACGTCCGACCGTCCAAGGTCAAGGTCACTGAGAACTGATGTTCACATTGGTTGTAAGGCAAATGCATTAAACAAAGTCTTGTTTTTATTATCAAGGCTGACAGCGAGGGAATTAGCTTCGTAATAACGATGCCCTTGTTACAATAATGTATTATGATTATAATTATTACACTGTTATTACACTGTAAAAGACCATTTTGCACAAGAAATAGTTGTTTGTACAGCTGCAAATCGGTTTAAACACAGAAAGTAAACAAACACACATTGTCAAGATTTCTGATGTATTAATGAGTGCATACTACAAACCAGTGTATACAAATAACATTTGACAATTACAGTTAAACGTATATACAAAATTGAAATTCTTGACAGTTTGTATTAATGAGGAATCATAGCTAGTTATTTCCCTTTGCAAATCTATTTATAGAGATCAGGGGCCCGTTTCACCAAACTTCTTACGCCTAAAATGTTCGTAAGTTCAAATTTAAGATCGTCTGTAAATTTAAATTTATGGATTTACATGTATTGAGCATATGCTGCATATGCAGCCTATGCTCAATAAATGTAAATCCAATACTTATTTACAAGAAAACAATGTTAATATGATATTTTCAGATTATCATAATTTTACACTTACGAACATTTTTAGTCGTAGGAAGTTTAGTGAAACGGCCCCCGGTCCTTTGCTCTATTTCAGCGGTTATTTCTTTAAATACTGAATAGCACAAACTATGAGTTTTGCCAACAGAGCAGACCCAGCTCATCCGTGCAGTCTGATCTGCGTCTACACTGATCGCAATAACATTAATAAGTGTGAAAATATGAAGCTGGCAAATATTGTAGTCCAAGATCAGATTGCGTAGATACATGTACATGCAGGGGCGGATCCATCATTTGAGGAACGGACGGGGGGTGAGGTTGTCTAGTTGCGAAGGTAACTCTTGCAATTACTCCCATACCGTCCGTAGCTAGCTACGGACGGTACGGGAGTAATTGCAAGAGTTACCGTTCGCAACTAGGGGATTGTCCTATTTTCGAGCTCTTCGAAATGCACTTTCCTGTGTTTTACGGCATTTAAATTCAGACTCCAACCACAGGCAATGTTGAATATCCCCCACCCACTTGAATTCATGTAGTACTCTATCTGTACAGATTGAATACAATGGAATTATTTTAGTAGCCCTGTGACTCCAACTGGTGGTAACTGTGATCTATGTAAACTCCGTGGCTGAACGGGGTGGGTGCAACCCGGACCCCCCCTCTAGATCCGCCCCTGACATGTATGTACGTTGATTTGGACCAACACTAATCGAAATCACTAGACTCCTTTACACAATAAATCATGCTAAAGTCCCCTTTTTACGAGCAATAAGGCCATAAACTACACAATTTCGACCGGATTTCTATAAATGAATTCAACGGGAGATAACTCGCTACGACCCCTAATTGTATGCACCTATCATGTACTATCTCCCCTGGTGAAGCCATGTACGAACACAATCCTAAATAACTGGAATGGACTCTGATATGTTAATTTTACCACCAATCCAATCGTCACAAAATGATTTTCAGATAGAGTGCATTTTATAAAATAGGTGGTGTTATTTTTCTATACAATATGAACAGGATGTGTTAGGAGCCGGCTCATCTGGATCTACACCGTTTGCAAACACAGCTATATAATCGTAGTATGCGTAGCTGCAGATACATGTAAGCTGCGTATTTGCGTAAGCTATGGAGTCGCAAATTTCGGGGTAAATCGGACCGTACTGCTTGCATTCGTGCGCGAAAACGCTACCCAATTAAAATTGCCAAACACCAAATTGAAATCAGAAGTAGCGAGTATCAAAAAGCAATACAAATTTCCTGGTACCTTTATCATGCTGCAGAAAAAATAAACAGGCCACACTTATAGCATATTTTTCTTATTTTCCATGAAAACACATCTTCGTATTTCATTAGAATTGTCTCCAAGGAGACAATTCTAATGACATACTAAGATGTGTTTTCATTTAGAAGCAAACTATTCAATAAGTGCGGTCTGCTGATGTGTAAATAGTAGTGTGATTCTATTTTACACAATTAAAACTTTGAAATACCCAATTGCTTCAGAAATGATGGAGTGACAATACTCAATTACTAATTCCTTATCTGCAGTATGTATTGTTGAAAGTGTTTGTCTCCGGATTACATCAGATAATTATTTTTTCTACACATAATCTCATGCCATAAAATCCCTTATAGTTCACCTACTTTCTAAGCCAATCGCTGAGCAGCATTGTGCTCCATAGTTCACATACTGCAACGTTTTACCCAAATAAGTTACATATTACCAGATTTAACGATTAACTGTTCGACAGGAAATGGAAACTCAACACTCGAATGAGACATTGCATTGTACACTTGGCTGAACAGTAAGTATGTTATTGTTCACATATTGGATTTAGCAGGAACTAAATGCTGTGGTCGCAGGCGCTCCCTCGCATTTAATTCCTTAAAAATCCACTATGTGCACAATAACTTGTACTAAATATTCATACACAATTATTTGTTGTGGGAAAGCCCTAGAAACAAAATTGCTACCCCGCTCCATACCTCTCGCGAGGGTAGCAATTTAACCCCATCTCTTTAATGTAACACATGGAAGAGGGATTTTTGCAATCGGTTATCCGGCGTGTTTGATATGTTAGCAATATAAAACTGTCAAAACTTTATCAATAACTTATTAATAAAGAACATACACATGCAGAAATTGGTTATTTTACCGTGTCAAGGTGTTTATCTGACATTTACATGTATATCTTGTAAATTTGAAAGATTCATTTCGTTATGTTGAATGTTGAACAAAAACAAGAGAAAATATGGCTTTCATGGGAAAATGATTTCCCTGTACTATTATTGATGGCAATTTAATAGTTATACATCAAATAGTATTTGTTTAAATGTATAAAATATACGGTTTACTAAATTTTGACCTACATATTTGGGTATGCACTTCGGTTGCTCACATTTGTTGAATGGGTCAAATTGTAGCCGTAGATAACATATCGGAGGCGAATTATTGTAGCTAGGAAAGCCCTAAAATCGCATCCAAATACATATTATTGCGATTTCATTGCGCAATCCCTAAAATCGCATCCAAATACATATTACTGCGATTTCATTGCGCAATCATACTAACCCCAACTCTGTTATAGCTGATCTAAAATGTACGGTGCCCCGCAGGGGACGTAGCATTCTGTTTTGTATTAATTCGTTCCCACGAAATAACAATTCGTTCCCACGAATTAACAATTCGTTCCCATGAATTAACAATTCGTTCTCGCGAAATAACAATTCGTTCCCACGGGAACGAATTGTTAATTCGTGGGAACGAATTGTTATATCGTGGGAACGAATTGTTATATCGTGGGAACGAATTGTTAATTCGAGTGAACGAATTGTTAACTTGAGTGAACGAATTGTCATTTCGTGGGAACGAATTGTTAATTCGAGGGAACGAATTAATACAAAAAAAATCCATGTCCGCTGCGGGGCTCCGTGAAAATGAGTGACGATTTAATATGATACTTATTAAACGAGTTTGCTGATTTCATAAGAAACGAGGCTATGCCGAGTTTCTTATGAAATCAGTGAACACGTTTACTAAATACCATATTAAATCATTACTATTGGATTATATGTATTGCATAAGCACATACATTGAAGCTGTACTGGTCATCTATCTCCATCTATGTTTTCTGCAGCAGCCTAATTTACATATATATTTATTACCGTAGTGTATCATGGTGTTTATTACACTGTGTTATTACATTGTGTTATTGCAATGTGAAAGCACACTTTATGCCATAACTATGTATATGCGTTTCACAAAATATGTGTCATGATTACTGCAGGTACATATCATATGGTGTAATGAGTATGGTAGGTGCAGCCTGCAACTCTGTGACCCTCCCGTACCGTACGTACCAGAGTTACAGTTCCTGCCATAGCATTCCCCTGCAGAATAGCAATACAATACAATACAATATTCCTTTATCCACCCAGTCCATACATATGGCAACATGAGGTACATAGTTTCAACAAATGTGAACAAGGCTTCAGGAAATAGCATTCTGATCTGATTCGCACTTCAAATGTTAATTATCGATTATGAGCAATTTTGTGTATTTTGGATATGAAGAAAATGTCAGTATCATGAAACTAGCATACATTTACCAATGCACAAGACCTACTAGTAAGTAAATTTAACCCTTTCAACCCTAAGGAACTGGAATGGACTGTGATATGCTAATGTTCTGACCAATCCAATGGTCACAAAATGATTTTCAGATTCGTCCATTTATGAAAAGGGAGTGTTTTTGTTCTAAGAAATGTGAAAATTACTTTCAAAAAGTGCAGATCCTGATGAGACGGCTCGCATCTGGATATGCACTGTTTGCATAAACCGTTATAGCGGGCTTTCGGGTTCAAAGGGTTAAGCTAGAATGTACTAGAGAACCAATCAGTAACAGCCAAAATGCATATGAAATATGTTTGTTGGACCCTAGTTTCTAAGTAGACAACATTTTATTCCCTGGATAGTCTGCAAGGACAAAAACTACTTTCGAAGTATTAGTTCATATCGATTTCCTAATTCTAATACAGATTTCAATTGAAAGATATTTTAAAACTGTCATTATTTTTATCTAAATTGCGAATCAGGTTCTGATTCGCCACTCTGCAAGGGAATGCTATAGGAGGAATTCCTGAATTCCTTGTACGTATCTGGATTCTCATACTGGTGTCTGAATTCCTTGTACGTATCTGGATTCTCATACTGGTGTCTGAATTCCTCCTGCCGTATCTGGATTCTCATATTCGTGTCTGAATTCCTTGTACCGTATCTGGATTCTCATATTCGTGTCTGAATTCCTCCTACCGTATTTGGATTCTCATATTCGTGTCTGAATTCCTTGTACCGTATCTGGATTATCATACTGGTGGCTGAATTCCTTGTACCGTATCTGGATTATCATATTCGTGTCTGAATTCCTCGCACCGTATTTAGATTCTCATACTGGTGTCTGAATTCCTTGTACCGTATCTGGATTCTCATATTGGTGTCTGAATTCCTCGTACCGTATCTGTATTCTCATACTGGTGTCTGAATTCCTTGTACCGTATCTGGATTCTCGCATTGCTGTCTGAATTCCTTGTACCGTATCTGTATTCTCATACTGGTGTCTGAATTCCTTGTACCATATCTGGATTCTCGTATTGCTGTCTGAATTCCTTGTACCGTATCTGGATTCTCATATTCGTGTCTGAATTCCTTGTACCGTATCTGGATTATCGTATTGCTGTCTGAATTCCTTGTACCATATCTGGATTCCCATATCGGTGTCTGAATTCCTTGTACCGTATCTGAATTATCATACTGATGTCTGATTCATTCCTTGTACCGTATCTGGTTTCGCAAACTGGTGTCTGAATTCTTCGGACCGTATCTGGATTCTCATATTCGTGTCTGAATTCCTCTCACAAACTTGTTTAGCTCCACATCACTGTAGATCCAGATGAGCTGGCTCGTATCAGGATCTACACTGTGTGCAAACACAGGCGCTCGGCTTGCTGATGTGATGTTGCAATATACTGTTTGAGATATGTACAAAAACAAACAAAGAGTAGCCATTGTATAGTAACTCTATTTATTATATACCTAGTCATGAAATACATAGTTATAACGAATATGACATATATGTTCATCTCGTGGTGTGAAATATGGACATTTCACACCACGAGATGAAAATATATGTCATATTCGTTGCAAAAATATTAATATCCTCTATTTGTTTTATACTTTGACTATCCAATGACTACACCTGTTTTTGTTTTCCACATGCCTAAACCAGTTTATTACACTATCCTATCAACATGCCGACCGCCTGTGTGTGCAAATGCTTCCCATTTGAGACACGACATGTGATTTTGTACTTTCGGACATCTGCGTAATTTCATGAAATACGTTTACAAAATTTACAATCTTTTCCGTGAATGGCGTCAAAAGTTGTGAAAATTTTGACTTCATTTATCAAAAATATTTTGTAAACATATTTATTGAAATTACGCAGATGTCTGAAGATACGAACTCACAGTGCGTCTCATTTTGTCACATATTTATGATTTTCTGTGTATGAACTAATCGATAGACATGAAGTACTCCATTCTATATCCATACACAACCATCTGCTTAATCTTGCCCATATGTCAACGTTTCTGACCTTCATTTGACAATCTAAACTAGCAATCAAGTTGATTTATTTCCAGTACAAAATTCAAGCTTATACCGTCAACACAGTGCGCATGTGCCGTGAAACACGGTGCCGTGAAACATTTTTCATATCCTATCAATACAGCCTAATCACTGCGTATGAATATGTGCTGCGGCTGGGGTTATTTTTATTGCATTTTAAGCTATTTGTAGGTGTTAACGGGATAAATATCTGGCGCGGCACGGAAACGGAAACGGAAACGGAAACTCGGCAGAGCCTCGCCCATCCCGTTTGTTTCCTAAGCCTTGCCAGATATGTTTTCCCATTCACGGCACTAACCTACTATTCTCTATCTATTTTCCTTATTTCTGAACCAAAGTATATGTTGTGACCACTCATTTGAACCGTCTCGGCGAGACGGTTCAAATGAGTGGTCACAACATATACTTCTGATGAGAAATAAAGAAATTATTGAGCCTTGCGGGATATTTTTTCCCATTCACGGCACTAACCTACTATTCGCTATATTTTACAAGAAACAAAAGACTAACTGCATGTATTGGCAAGATTAGCGCAGGCGGTGGTGTAATGGACAAATCCAAACATAACCATTAATCTGTTAATGGAATAATCATGAACTAAACATGAACTATTCTAATCCATTCCAGAAACTTAGGGCGGGGGTTGAACTCTACATGTATATATGTCACAATCCTCATATTTCTGTCTGGATCATTTCACGAATCTAGATCAATGTAGATCCAAGGTGTATGATCACGTGGTTACAACAACAAGTACTGAAACTTCCAGAAACCCTCCGATTCAAAGTACGTATTATTTTATTTGTCCTTATTATGTAACGGATTTTGATGAAATATGGTGCAGCAAACGCGTCTTGTTAAGCTGCATTTGGTGGTTTCGGTACTTTGGCCCAAACTTCTGTCGTTTTTGCGAAGAATCGAGTTCCGTGTCTACTGACACGGAAATCATAAGTATGTGCCGAACTCCCGGGACCACAAAATACAGCTCATGAAGCCGCGTTTGCTGCGCCATATTTCATAAAAATCCGTTGCCTATTAAGGAAAATATCAAATAAAACTTGCTTTGGAGTGGGCGCGCTTTCAACACGTTCAGCTATTGTTGTTGTTATTGTAACCACGTGATCATGCACCTTGAGATCTAGGGGAACTGGCTCGTAAAGAACTAATCCAAACACAATCATTAATCGGTTAGTGGAATAATCCAAACATACAGTCACGTGATTTACTCCATTCCAGAAACTTAGGGATATACATGTACATGTAGCCCATTACTCTGTGTGACAAAACCCTTATGCTCAGAGTATTGGATCACGTGTTTTCGAACGGCGTGACGTCATGTTTTTAAATGTGTTTACAAATTACAGTATATTTCCTTTAATATCTTTCTAACGGAAAAACATATTTTTATGAAATATACCACAGCAAATGCGGTACACGTTGCCCATTATTGTATAGGCGACTTAATCTCACAATTCTGTCGTTTTGACGAAGAATCGGTTACCGGAAATGTAAATAAAAACTAGAGCACTTGAATTAAGAAATAAACGGTACTCGATTCTTTGTGAAAGTTATAAGTTATTGTAAATAGAGCACACATTCAACACATATGCCATCGTATTTGTGCGCTGCATAGCATCAAAATCCGTCCGTTTGTTGGGAAGATTTTAAAGAAAATCAACTGTAAATATGACGTCACAGATTACATCACGTCGGAAAATCGTGTTCGGAAACCATGTGATCTCGAACCTGCTATTGCTGTCGGTAATCCTCTCACGAATCTAGATTCGTCTCTACATCACTTTGATTGGTCAGTGGGATATTTTCAGTCTGTATCACTGCCCCGTTCACCCGCGTATTGTCATCCCATACCGAGTCATTATTGCGCGGCACGACCGAGTTACCGAAGTCTCGACTAGCGCCACCTGGCGTCCAACCCATCGACGCTTTCGTGTAGCGGGTGCTCAACGATCGCGCGTCGTTGTACCGGGATATCTTCTTTTTTAACGTCCCCTTCACCTGGTGGCGGACAGGAATGCATTTTTATCATCTGGCGCGGCACGGAAACGGGATGTGCTCGGCAGAGCCTCGCCCATCCCGTTTCCTGAGCCTTGCCATATAGTTTTCCCATTCACGGCACTAACCTACTATTCTCTATCTATTTTCCTTATTTCTGAACCAAAGTATATGTTGTGACCACTCGGCGAGACGGTTCAAATGAGTGGTCACAACATATACTTCTGATGAGAAATAAAGAAATTCTTGAGCCTTGCCGGATATTTTTTCCCATTCACGGCACTAACCTACTATTCTCTATGTATTAGGTCGAAGAAAATAAGTACATAAGATTCTCCACCATAGTGCAATAAAATAACAAGAAACGAGGCAAAGCCACGAAGGCCAGGTTTTTTCCAAGCATAGACACTTGGATAACATAATTATACCAATTTTTGTAGACTAGATGGCCGTGGCCTGCATGTCGCGCCTTGGGGCGAGGCATGGCCACTACAAAAATAGATATAGTAGATGGAAAAACTTTAAGGAAAAAAACAACTTTAACCGGACACACGGACGTACGGACGGACGGACAGACATATGCCAAAAATGGCGACGATATCGCGCTTTCCGCAAGCGGGTGCGACAATGATGATAAACACCCATGTGAAGTATCAAGGTAATGGGTGAAGCAGTTGCAGAGATATAGTACACGAACAAACTTTAACAAAAAAATTCAAAGTAATTTGACCTTGACATTGGGCACAGGGGCCGCACGGTTGGGGGTTAGAATGTAAATATGGATGATGATACACACCCATGTGAAGTTTCAAGGTAATGGGCGAAGCAGTTGCAGAGATATAGTATAAGGAAAAACTTTTAACTAAAAAACTTTAACCAGACGTACGTTAAAAAGTTAACGTTGAAAATGGCTAAGTCAATTACGTAGAAATAATAGGTGAAGGTAAAACAAATGGTCACATGTTGGATAGTTGTATGTGGTAGGCACCCCTTGGTTATGAAGCTGTGAAAGTTTGGTGGTCCTAGGTGGTACAGTACCAAATAAATGGACTTAAACACGAAAACTTAACATTGTAAACGCGAAAACTTAACATTGAAAATGGCTAAGTCGACTGCGCGGAAAAAATGGGTCAAGTTAAAAAAAAAAGTAACATGTTGGATAGTGATATGTGGTGGGCACCCCTTGATTATGAAGCAGTGAAAGTTTGGTGGTCCTAGGTGGTACAGTACCAAAGAAATGGACTTAAACACGAAAACTTAACATTGTAAACGCGAAAACTTAACATTGAAAATGGCTAAGTCGACTGCGCGGAAAAAATGGGTCAAGTTAAAAAAAAAGTAACATGTTGGATAGTGATATGTGGTGGGCACCCCTTGATTATGGAGCTGTGAAAGTTTGGTGGTCCTAGGTGGTACAGTAACAAAGAAATGGACTCAAACACGAAAACTTAACATTGATTGTGGACGCCGCCCGCCACCCGCCCCCCGCCCGCCGCCCGCCCGCCCGCCCGCCGGCCCGGCTTTCGCCAATCCAATAGCCTGGATTTTTTAAAAAAACCTGGCTAAAAATTACAACGGTTGTGTGATTGGGACCTGAACATTTATTGAAATACGATGTCGAAGTCCTAACCATGCACATTTACATATGTCACTATATGGCGAATCTTACGTGAGTGATGATTTAATATGATATGTATTACACAAGTTTACTGATTTCATAAGAAACGAGGCATAGCCTCGTTTCTTATGATATCAGTCAACGAGTTTAATACATATCATATTAAATCAACACACATTTTATATTATATTTATTGCATAAGCACAGCAAAATACGTTGAATATGTAATGACCACCTAGCGTGTTTTCTGTACCGGCCTCATTTGTATATTTATTACACTAGTGTATAATGACTTTTATTGCACCGTGTTATTACACTGTGAAAGTGTATTGTATGCAATGAAATAAATCATACATGTACTATGGCTGTGTCACAGTCATATACACATAGAGAATGTTCACTTAAGACATATAACGTGCATTTGTGTTATTAAACATATGGCCATATGAGTATCACTACATGTAATCATTTATAATAAATAAATGAAAGTCAATATCATGACAAAAATCATTAATTACCCCGTCGACACAGTGCGCATGTGCCGTGAAACACGGTGCCGTGAAACATTTTTGATATCCTCCTGTCAATACGACATAATTACTGCGTATGAATATGTGCGGTGGCTGGGGTTATTGTTTTTGCATTTTAAATCCATTTTCATTTGTTGACGGGATAACTAGAATAGTAGGTTAGTGCCGTGAATGGCACTAACCTAATATTCTCTATTTTCATGCCATATATTGTGTATGGCTGCCATTTCCAATCTCTCTTTAAATGCAGCTGTGATTGGATAAATTAAGCTTATGGGATTGGTGACCAGTGTAGCTCCTGATCAAATAGCGCACTCCTGTAGCCTGATATTGATATATAGTGCGTGTTCCATGTAGAAGCATAACAGGCGTTTCATTGATGGAGTGCCAAATAGTGCAACTCCTGATCACACTGTACGAATGGTTGCAAAGCCCGTAAGCCACATTTCTTCTGCCACAGCCATACATCTGTAAGTTTTCATCACCCGCTACAACTCCCAGATAGGACGGCTCTAATTAGCGGACCTCACACAGAGAAACTGGGAATAGAACGCATCAAAACCACGGGAACTGTATAATGGTACGAAATGAGTTGCATCATATTTTGCGGGCAGGTCACGTTATTCTAATTTCAGGGCTGAATAGACGTAAATATTCCGTTCTGATTTTGGGATCCCCCCCCCCTCCCCCAATGCAGCACGTTAAATGCGGGATTGAACCCGTTGGCCCAGCCTTAAATGAACTTAGCTGTTGATAGACCGTTAGCCACCAATAAACGAACAAACATAGTTTGCGCGTGCGCATGCGCATGCTAGGAGCATGGAATACGAAGCGTAATGTAATGATGAGGTTCGTCCTTACCAGAATCCCCATATTATGGAAGCCCTGGAGAGACTTCTGACTTTAATACTTCTAGTTTCCTTACTTCCTACTTCCTACTTCCTACTTCCTACTTCCTACTTCTAACTTCCAACTTCATTGCTTCCTACTTCTAACTTTATTACTTCTTTAATTTTTACTTCGAACTTCCAACTTCATCATTTCTTACGTCTAACTTCCTTACTTCTAACTTCATTACTTCATTAGAAGTAATGAAATTAGAAGCAAGAAGTAAGGAAGTTAGAAGTAAGGAAGTTAGAAAGGAAGTTAGAAGTAAGGAAGTTAGAAGTAAGAAGTGATGAAGTTAAAAGTAGAAGTAATGAAGTTGGAAGTTAAAAGTAAGGAAGTAGGAAGTTAGAAGTAAGGCAGTTAGAAGTCGGCCTAAAATGACATTTAGTTAGCTGATGAAAGGCCGTTAACAACTAGTAAACACATCATATTTAAAAAACTTACCTCTCCATTTAAGAAACAGTAGAAAATAGCGACACTAACACCCTGAAAAGGAAACAAACCACCGTTATTTATTATACATTGAATGTGCATTATTAAATTAATTTATCAGGTAACAATCTTTATATGGGCCGAATACGATACGATATGTTTTCTATACGATATGTTTTCTATACGATATGCATATAATATAAACGTACGGTATGTTTGTACCGTACATACGAACCAATATCGTATAGATATACCATTCAAATCGTACGTTTATACGATTTTTATACATGTGTATAATTCTGGTACGTTTGTATCGTACAAACATACCAGATTATGGTATATTCATACCATATCCGTACGGATATATCGTATATACGAACGGATATCGTATGTTTGTATAATATTCGTATAGTACGTTTGTACTATACGATGATACGGTACAAACATACCAATAGTATATGAGCATACGATATGCTCATTAAATATACCAATACTATACGATTACGATATGTATACGATATTAGTATATACAAATAGGTAAGGAGCAGAAAAGCGCTACTGTACTGACTGATAACATATTGCTGTATCTGGCATTGCCCTGATTATTACTTTTAGGGAGTGAGGCTACATGTAATTGACTCTGGCGTGGTGAGGACCTGGCATCAGATCAGGTTATTTTAATTTCAGGGCTGAATATTTTTTTCTGTAGATATTCAGTTCTGATTTTCGGATGATTTCCCCCACCCGTACAGGTGAAATACGGAATTCAACCTCATTAACTTAACTTGGTATACAATGACTTAACTGTTGACATGTCATGAAACACTTTTACATATTTTATATGTGGATGTGACTGGAGAAATGAGGCTCAGGGGTTTTGCGACCAGTGTAGATCCAGATCAGCCTGTGCATCCGCACAGTCTGATCAGGATATACACTGTTCGCTATTCCATCACGCCCGTTATGATTCTAGCAAGCAATACAGATCTTCATCAGGCTACATGATTGAGCTATTTGATAAGGAGTTACACTGATCACAAATCGCATAAGCCCCATTTCTCCAGTCACAGCCACATAATACAGTGATAGTGTACTCACCTGAAAAGACTGCAGCACTGCGTTAATGTAGTCGAAGACAGTTTGTACACCCGGGTGGTCGCTGGGTGGCGCTATAAATAGCACATATGTGATCCCTAGCAACGGGAATAGGATAATCGTCGCCCTCACAGCTTTTCTGAAAACAACAACATTGGCAAAATTAGATTTAAAGGCACCGAGTCTCAACAATTTAAACAATCGTTTAACTGTATTGTAATTTTGAAATTTGCGGCGTATATAATTTTGAAATTTGTATCATTTGAATTTTGAAATTTGCGGCGTATATCAGAAAATGATAGGTCGGAAAACATGTTTAATGGATCCGCGACCATTAAACATATTTTCCGACCTATCATTTTCTGATATACGCCTCAAATTTCAAAATTACGATGCGGTTAACCTATTTCTAATGCACTCATTTTATTTACTGTTTTACAAATTTTATCGAGTCTAAAATCGTACTGGAGTGCAAAATGTTTGCGCAGGTCATACCGGATGGATCACACAACTAATTTTTCTACGAGGAAAATAGTAATTTAATTAAATTACAAGATATTAGCAATTATTGCATGAATGTGTATACATTTGTGTTGCTGATTTCATTATTTTTAAATAATAAAAGCAATACATGCATCATTAGAATTATAATTGCCTCATTTACTACTGTGCGCTTTTAATGTCGGTCTGCGGCGATCTCTTAGTAACAACATTTCACTGGCCGCTGCATGTCAAGCTTCCTGATGTTGATAAATATTGTGATAACTTGTCTACTCATTCGTGATATACTACCATTTGAGATGCAAAATTACACAGGATACATACTTTCTGTTTTGTGTGAACGATCTATTACTGCCAAAACATATGAAATGTGATCAACGGTGAGCTATTTGCAATAATATTTCGTCGGACACTTCGGACCATGCGACTTTCGGACCAGGTCACCAGGACGTTTCGGACCAGTAGCCTATTTCATCAACATTGCAAAGTATACTTTAGTAGCAAAGTATACTTTGAGGGAGAAATTTTCAATTTTATGATAAATTTATTAATTTTTATTATACTGAATTTATTACATTATCACAGCCATTTAATGGCTGTGATAATGTAATAAATTCAGTATAATAATTCTGCGTACTTTTAATCATGAAATATATGCATTTGTTAGTTCTATATGAAATAATGCATTTCAGGAAAAATAAATGATTACTCCCTCAAAGTATACTTTGCTAGTAAAGTATACTTTGCAATGTTGGTGAAATAGGCTACTGGTCACCAGGACGTTTCGGACCAGGAAGTTTCAGATGCAAGCCAAATGTGTCTTTGGCAATAATACTAGAATACCACTTGGGACATTTTATGTGAGTTTTCCCACGTTTTTTGTCAATTGATGGCATAGTAAATTAATGGACCATTAATCTGAGTATTGGCGTAGGAATATATTCATCTTACGTGCGTTAAGTGCCCCAGGGTATATTTTTAAATAATTTGCGCCCGTTCATCAACAACGATATACCTGTAATGTATGACCATCGGCCAATCAGATTGCGTGATATTTATATAGTGCATTATAATTTGTATTGACTTTCTGAACTCACTTCCATATACAAGTCGTCTGTAAAAAAAAAAAGAGTAAAATATGTAGTGATTTTGACATGTTGTGAACAGTCTAACACCACTATGTCTGTAACTGCACCCACCTGTATTGCCGTGTCTCCAGCGAATGTGACGCCCTCAGTTTGGTAATTAGGACCCAGATGATGGTAGACAGAAATATGATGTTTGCCTGTGAACAAGAAATAAGCATATCGTCACACAACTACATGTATCATTGATAGCAAGGTGACACTATAGAGAATAGTAGCTAAGTGCCGTGAATGGGAAAAAATATCCGGCAAGGCTCAAGAATTTCTTTATTTCTCATCAGAAGTATATGTTGTGACCACTCATTTGAACCGTCTCGCCGAGACGGTTCAAATGAGTGGTCACAACATATACTTTGGTTCAGAAATAAGGAAAATAGATAGAGAATAGTAGGTTAGTGCCGTGAATGGGAAAACTATATGGCAAGGATTAGGAAACGGGATGGGCGAGGCTCTGCAGAGCACATCCCGTTTCCGTGCCGCGCCAGATAGTTTTTCCCATTCACGCCACTGACCTACTATTCTATTTATCCCGCCAACACCTACACATAGCTTTAAAATACAATACAAATAACCCCAGCCACCGCACATATTCATACGCAGTGATTATGTCGTATTGACAGGATATCAAAAATGTTTCACGGCACCGTGTTTCACGGCACATACGCACAGTGTTGACGGGATAAACATGTAATGACCGGTCTTATAATTATAACTGTATAAGTTACTGCACATGTAAAATCAAGAGTAACTTCGGTTAGAAAGTTATCCGGGTGTGCTCCGAGTTATAATTGGTGAAGTTTGTCGGTTTGACCACATGTTATTGCAAACACCGCTATAGCGGGCTTTCGGGTTCAAAGAGTTAACAGGTAAACTCACCAATAAAACGAAGAGGATGGGTCCAATGAAAACGTAGTCGTAGAGTGTGCTGTTGCTCATCTGGGTATCTGGGAGCCAGCAACTGTGGACACAGACGCTGTGGTTAGCCGTAGACATAGACACTAAGGATGAACCGTGAATATTCTAGGAAACGGGGAACCAATTGATTTCCCATAGACCCACATTCACACAAACATGACAATCGCAAACTACCTGCGACAAAATCAATTTTGTTACTTCCATTCATGGAGTCAGTGACCTAAGCCGGTTCTAGATCCATGCCAAACACGGGGTCATGAGGGTTGATTTCCATGAGTTATTTCCCCTTTTTTGACGGAACCGTCTACTTTCATTTTCGAAATCTCTATCTCACCCCCACATCAAGTCGCACACAGAAAATTTAACCTGCATGTGTAGAGCATGCGAATAATATAATAAAATGTTTGACACAGATATACCTTTCCTGCAGCATCTATTTTATTTATCTCTGTCATAATAATAACAATCAATGCCATTGTCCTGAGAATTTACTCCTTGTTGCTAAGCTGTACCAGTACTGCCCTCCCAAGTCAAACTGCAGTATCTGTTAAACTGCAGTATCTGCACTATGATGCTATGCTGACCCTGTGCAGGTGGGGATGACTGCACAGGGTCAGCATAGCATAATAGTGCAGATACTGCAGTTTAACATATACTGCAGTTTGACTTGGGATGATTGCACAGGGTCAGCATAGCATCATAGTGCAGATACTGCAGCTTTAACAGATACTGCAGTTTGACTTGAGAGGGCAGAGTACTGGTTTACCGTCTATATTATTCATAAGTTGACTGTGTCCTCTAGCCACTTTGATGATCCGTGGACATAGACACTTTGATGATCCGTGGACATAGACAATATGATGAGCAGTGGATAATTTAGCCACTTTGATGAGGCGTGGCTATCAATACTGTACACGTCGTTATTACTTGTGGCTGTCACTGGATAAATAGGGCTTATGGGTTTTGTGATCAGTGCAGATCCAGATCAGCCTGTGCATCCGCACAGTCTGATCAGGATCTGCACTGTTCGCCACTCCATCAATGAAACACCCGCCATGCTTCTAGCAAGCAATGTAGGTCATTCGCGGTATACAGGAGTGTGTTATTTGACCAAGAATTGCGTTAGTCACATATCCCATAAGCCCCATTTCTCCAGTCACAGCCACACGTGATGTTTGATCTTGAAATAAATCAAACTTAATTACATGTATGTATGAAGATACAATAGACCAGTTATCAAATGGTGGCCATTTTGAATTTTGAAAAGTGGGCAACTAAAATGTGTGGGCAACTAAGCCTGTGTGCATCCGCACAGTCTGATCAGCATCTGCACTGTTCGCCATGCATTCTATCAATGAAAAACGCAATGACGTGTTTCCTTAGACCAATCAAATCATCTTCCCGGACACACCCTCTGACTCGCGTGACAGTCGACGTCACTACGGCCCGCCCCCCAAATATTAATTCGCATATATATTTATCATATCGTACTCTCGATTCGTTTTGTTTTTATGACGAATCTTGTGTGGAATGTAAGAAAATGTTTATTTAACCAGGTGAGCTGATTATCTTAAAATAATGTCCTCGAGATTGGGTCCTACCGCTAAACAAACTCTGTTCGATACGCTCACTCGTTTGTTTAGCGTAAGGACCCAACCACTCGTTCATTATTTCACGATAATCAGTTCACCTGGCTAAATAAACGGTATTTATTACGCTCTTGTACATTATTTGCACGGGTTTCGCTTTGAGAGAAAACCGGTAATTAACTCCTTACAAATAATACATACTAGAGTGTAATACATGTTTGAATAGCGGAAATAATACACTCATGTCCGTCGACGTCCGTGCAAGCAACTCGTTCGCTACGCTCACTCGTTGCTTACGCGGAAGCCGACGCACACTCGTGTATTATTTCCCGCTATTCAAAATGTACGATGGAATATCCTCTATATATTTTTCAATAATATTAAATTATAGCACAATTTAAGAATGAGCCTACTTTTTATTTCGTGTAATTTTGTCCAATATTAATTTTATTGCGAAAAAACAATTTCCACATGTTAAAGCCCCATAGACATCTTCACGGAGTGAAGATGTCTATGGGGATTGAACATGGGATTTTTTTGTTGAATTTTAGAAATACTGGACCGATTTTTAAAATTTAACTTTTGTTTTCTTAGTTAGATCATATCCAAGCTATCTAGTCAGGTTTCGGAGTCAATTTTCAAAATTCACGGAGTGAAGATGTCTATGGGGCTTTAACATGGGGGATATTTTTAGATTTTCAGAAATACTGATCCTCTATATTCCATACTTACTTGTCGTTCTCGTATTCCAACTTCACAATCATCCAGATGATGATAAATATCAACGGAAGACCTGCAATAAAATGTGAACTCGTGTAAATCATGCTGACGCGACATTAAAGAGAAAGTATATGTACATGTACATAGAAGAAATAAACTTAAAAATAACATATTTTGCAAACTGATAGATAATGACAATACAAACCACATGTTTTTAATCCGATCAAAAGTTAAGAAAGTTTTCATATCAGCATATTTTATGCACATTTATGCAATTTTTTCCCAACACACAATTCTAAAAATCGCAATAAAACAATTTAATGAAAATAAAATTATTATATATTTTTTTAATTTTTTTTTACATTTTGTTTACATTAATTTTTACAATTAGTGGCAAAGACCTGCAATAAAATGTGCGTTCATGTAGCTTAGATATATAACGAACAAGTGTGACGAAGTTATTAACGAACAAGTGCATCTATGCAATCTGATGTATTCGTATTAAATAATCGCGTCGTTTCGGAACGTCTACTGGCAATCGATACTCGCTATCAAATAGCGTGAACGATTGAGTCTGAGCTGTAGGACAGACAGCTCGGGCTCAGTCAACCAATCTGCTGGATTTCATTCACATTGTTCAAGCACGTTGAAATAATACAATTGACAAATGTTGGCAAGATTAGCGCAGGTGGTGGTGTGCACGTGTTACTAAGATTACAGTATACTCAACCGTCCACGCTATTCTGGTCAAAATTTATCAATTATTTTATTTCAAAGTGCTTGAATAGTGTGATTTAAATCAAGCAGATTGATTGACTGAGCCTGAGCTGTGCAACAGCTCAGGCTCAGCCAATCAAACTGCTTGATTGCGAGTTGAGATTGTCGGCCGCGGCTCGCATGTCGCGCCCGCCGAAATTTGATAGTATTATATATATACCGAAAAACTTAAACCGAAAACGTTCACCAACAACTTTAACCCGGACACACGTACGCCAATGTGCCGACTATATCGCGAAGCGGCCGCGACAAAAATGTTGACATTAGTAGCCGATTTCACCAACATTGCAAAGTATACTTATCTAACAAAGTATACTTTGAAGGAAAAAAATTCAATTTAAGGATACATTTATTTATTTTATTATACTGAATTTATTACATTATCATAGCCATTTTGGCTGTGATAATGTAATGAATTCAGTATAATAATTCTGCATAATTTTAATCATGAAATATATTCAGTCGTTAGTTCTATATGAAATAATGCATTTCGGCAAAAATAAATGATTACTCCCTCAAAGTATACTTTGCTAGAAAAGTGAAATAGGCTACTGTGCAAGATGAACGCCGGCGGGTGTGTAGATATTCATGACGACCATCAACACCACGTGATGTCTGATGGACGTCACGTGTGATTTTTCACGTTTGGTAACGTGTTTAACTATTTATAAGACCAGTCTGTAAACCAGCATGCCTGGTAAATTGGTTCTCAATTTGAAGGTGATATTTGGTGATAGTACACTGCTGCCGGCGTTAAACTTGCACAGACCATCTATTGGCAAGTATTACTCGCAATCAATATGTCAGTCGGACGTCGCGTGTGATTTTCCACGTTTGGTAACGTGTTTAACTATTTATAAGAACAATCTTTAAAACAGCATGCGTGGTAATGCGTGATTTCATTGTAAATTGGTTCTAAATTTGAAGGTCAAATTAGATTCACCCGGGGCCGTTTCCTGACTAAACTTCGTACAACTAAAATGTTCGTAAGTGCAAAATTATGATGAAGTCTGTAAATTTCACATTAACAATGTTTTCTTGTAAACGATTATTGGATTTCTATTTATTGAGCATAAGGCAGCACATGCAGCCTTGTGCTCAATACGTGTAAATCCATCAATTGGAATTTCCAGACGATCTTAAATTTGCATGTTAGTCATATCCGGGCTATATTCCAGATTGAAACACAGTGAAACCTCTCCTAACCGAGTTCACAGTGACGCCAGTGTGTATACCGCCTGGTCTACGTTTTGTTATGGTATTACATGCATGCATAAGTCTTTCGTCGCCTGGGGCAGAGATAGAGAATAGTAGGTTAGTGCCGTGAATGGGAAAACATATCTGGCAAGGCTCAGGAAACGGGATGGGCGAGGCTCTGCCGAGCACATCCCGTTTCCGTGCCGCGCCAGATATGTTTTCCCATTCACGGCACTAACCTACTATTCTATTTATCCTGTCAACACCTACAAATGGCTGTAAAATGCAAAAATTGTATTGACTGGATATCAAAAATGTTTCACGGCACCGTGTTTCACGGCACATACGTACTGTGTTGACGGGATAAATATGGTTTGTGGTGACGTCTCGTGAAATCTCACCGGATAAATTTGAATGTATTATGCGACCGACGAGATTTCGGCGCATTTCGCCAGAGACGCCATTACAGACCAGCTGAATAATGTATATGTTTAGTAAATTATCTTTCTATACCTACCAAAGTGTGGCAAGGGGTTAAAGAGATATTGTGAAAAAACAATAACTTTAACGCATTTCTGTTACAAAACCGGTGAACATTAAAAGTAAATAAATGACCTTGACCTTGAGAATTTGGATGTGGGGGCGTAATGAAGCATCATCCCTAGACAAAGATTGATGTGAAATATTATCAAAGTCTGTCAAGAGGTTAAAGAGATATAATTGTGAAAAAAAATAACTTTAACGCATTTGCCTTACAAAAAAACCGGACGACGCTGACGACGACGACGCGGACGACGACGACGACGACGACGGAAAAAGCGCCGACTATAGTCGACAAAAATCACACTACTGTTTACACATTAACAGACAGCAATTGTTGAATAGTTTGCTTCGAAATGAAAACACGTCTTGGCATTTCATTAGAATTGCCTCCTTGGAGAAAATTGTAATCAAATACCAAGATGTGTTTTCTTGGAAAATATGCTATATTTGTGGTCTGTTTATTCTTTTCTGCAGCATAATAAAGGTACCACACATTTTTTATTGCTTTTTGATACTCGCTACTTCTGATTTCGATTTGAAAACATTTCGGCTATAGAAACAATTCATTTGCAATTTTGTAAAACTGTTTTGGGGGTAAAGAAATCCACACCAAATTTCATGGTTTATGGAGAACTCGGCAAATTTCCGCTTATTATTGACATTAAATGTAGAATTATTTCGTTTTGGGCAAAATTAGTTTCAGGGAAGCAGAGTAAATTATTGTTTCTTATGTATAAGTTATTATATACACAACATAAAGCAAATGTGACTCATTTCCGATGGATACAGAATTTTAAATCTATTTTAACTGAATTTGGAGTTCCTGGCGTATGGCTTAGCCAGAACGATGTTAATGCTATCTGGCTGAGCCACTACGCCAGGACTCAGCTTCAGAACCAGTTTATTCAGTCATGGCTCACCAGCATCGATTCATCTTCACGTGGAATTACGTATATAATCTTTAAAACAGAGTTTGGATTAGAAACATATTTAATTAATCTCACGGAAAGGTTAAGAAAAACATTGACCAGATTTCGAACTTGTAATCATAGACTGGCGGTCGAAACTGGTAGATGGACAGGACAGGTGTGCCGAGAGCAAGCAGGGTCTGCAACAAATGTGGCGCTGGTGCTCTCGGTGACGAGTTTCATTTCCTTTTCGAGTGCCGCTTCTATGATGAAGTTCGAAAACGGTATATCAAGCCATTTTATTTTAGAAGACCAAATATTTTAAAATTCGCACAGCTATTTGAGAAAAAATCTGGAAAGCAATTAAGAAATTTAGCTATTTTTATAAGAAATGCTTTATGGTTATAATGACTAGTGAGCTTATACATATGCATTTTGTATTTTTGTTTACCCATCGTTGTATTATTAACTATTTTGTATTTTTACCCATCGTTGTATTATGTAATCTATTGTATACCTCGTGTGTCACGTATGTGGCTTAGAGTGAATAAAATGTATTGTATTGTATTATAATTGTTTTTTTTGGCAATTTTAATTGGGTATTTAAGCAAATACGCAGTTTATCTGGAGCTCTGGGTACATGCCCACTCAGAGACATCATCTGGGATATGTTCTGGCATAATAACATTCATACACCATTACCCAACGTATTGATTGGCATTATTATACATTTGATATCAGACGTAAATTTCCACACTGATATCAGGGGCGATAACCGTGTTTACTTAAAATGTTAACGGGTATTACTATTTATTATCTGAATACATTTTTAAATGTGCAATGATCATATTTTATAATCTGTGGACAATATTATTTTGTTCAAGTGTCGCATTTAATTAGTATAAATAATTAACTAGATGGCCGCGGCCTGCATGTCGCGCCTTGTGGCGAGGCATGGACACTAAAAAAAAAGATATAGTATAACGAAAAACTTAACCAAAAAACTTAACCAAAAAACTTAACCAAGAACTTCAAAGTAATTTGACCTTGACATTGGGCACAGGGGCCGCACGGGAGTGGGGTAGAATGAAAATACAGATGATGATAAACACCCATGTGAAGTTTCAAGGTAATGGGCAAAGCAGTTGCAGAGATATAGTATAACGAACAACTTTAACCGGACACACGTACGTTACGTACGTACGTACGCCAAAGTGCCGACTATATCGCGCTTTCCGCAAGCGGGCGCGACAAAAACTTAACCAAAAACATTAACCAAAAAACTTAACCAAAAACTTCAAAGTAATTTGACCTTGACATTGGGCACAGGGGCCGCACGGAAGGGGGGTAGAATGAAAATATAGATGATGATAAACACCCATGTCAAGTTTCAATGTAATGGGCAAAGCAGTTGCAGAGATACATTATAACGAAAAACTTTAACCAAAAAACTTAACCAAAACTTTTAACCAAAAAACTTAACCAAAAACTTTAACCAAAAAACTTAACCAAAAACTTCAAAGTAATTTGACCTTGACATTGGGCACAGGGGCCGCACGGGAGGGAGGTAGAATGAAAATATAGATGATGATAAACACCCATGTGAAGTTTCAAGGTAATGGGCAAAGCAGTTGCAGAGATATAGTATAACAAAACAAAACTTTAACCAAAAAACTTAACCAAAAACTTTAACCACAAAACATAACCAAAAAACTTAACCAAAAACTTTAACCAAAGAATTTAACCAAAAACTTCAAAGTAATTTGACCTTGACATTGGGCACAGGGGCAGCACGGGAGGGGGGTAGAATGAAAATATAGATGATGATAAACACCCATATGAAGTTTCAAGGTAATGGGCAAAGCAGTTGCAGAGATATAGTATAACAAAAAAACTTTAACCAAAAAACTTAACCAAAAACTTAACCTTAACCAAAAAAACTTAACCAAAAACTTCAAAGTAAATGTGACCTTGACATTGGGCACATGGGCCGCACGGAGACACGGGGGTAGAGATGAAAATATAAGATGATGATAAACACCCATGTGAAGTTTCAATGTAATGGGCAAAGCAGTTGCAGAGATACAGTATAACGAAAAACTTTAACCAAAAAACTTAACCAAAAACTTTAACCAAAAAACTTACCACTTTAACATATCTTAAAACCACTTCAAAGTAATTTGACCTTGACATTGGGCACAGGGGCCGCACGGGAGGGAGGTAGAATGAAAATATAGATGATGATAAACACCCATGTGAAGTTTCAAGGTAATGGGCAAAGCAGTTGCAGAGATATAGTATAACAAAACAAAACTTTAACCAAAAAACTTAACCAAAAACTTTAACCACAAAACATAACCAAAAAACTTAACCAAAAACTTTAACCAAAGAACTTAACCAAAAACTTCAAAGTAATTTGACCTTGACATTGGGCACAAGGCCGCCACGGACGGGGGGTAGAATGAAAATATAGATGATGATAAACACCCATGTGAAGTTTTCAATGTATGGGCAAAGCAGTTGCAGAGATACAGTATAACGAAAAACTTTAACAAAAAAACAAAAAACTTAACCAAAAACTTTAACCAAAAAACTTAACCAAAAACTTTGTAACCACAAAAAACTTAACCAAAAACTTCAAAGTAATTTGACCTTGACATTGGGCACAGGGGCCGCACGGGAGGGAGGTAGAATGAAAATATAGATGATGATAAACACCCATGTGAAGTTTCAAGGTAATGGGCAAAGCAGTTGCAGAGATATAGTAATCAAAACAAAACTTTAACCAAAAAACTTAACCAAAAAACTTTAACCAAAAAACATAACCAAAAAACTTAACCAAAAACTTTAACTAAAGAACTTAACCAAAAACTTCAAAGTAATTTGACCTTGACATTGGGCACAGGGGCCGCACGGGAGGGGGGTATAATGAAAATATAGATGATGATAAACACCCATATGAAGTTTGTTTCAAGGTAATAAGGGCAAAGCAGTTGCAGAGATATAGTATAACGACAAACTTTAACCAAAAAACTTTAACCAAAAACTTTAACCAAAAAACTTAACCAAAAACTTCAAAGTAATGCGACCTTGACATTGGGCACATGGGCCGCACGGGAGGGGGGTAGAATGAAAATATAGATGATGATAAACATCCATGTGAAGTTTCAAGGTAATGGGCAAAGCAGTTGCAGAGATATAGTATAACGAAAAACTTTAACCAAAAACTTTAACCAAAAAACTTAACCAAAAAACTTAACCAAAAACTTTAACCAAAGAACTTAACCAAAAACTTTAACCAAAAAACTTAACCAAACAATTTAACCAAAACTTTAGCCGGACACACGTACGTACGTACGTACACACGTACGTACGTACGTACGTACGTACGTACGTACGTACGTACGTACGTACGTACGTACGTACGTACGTACGTACGCCAAAGTGCCGACTATATAACCAACAACTTTAACCAAAACACTTAACCAAAAAACTTAACCAAAAACTTTAACCAAATAACTTAACCAAAAACTTTAACCAAAAAACTTAACCAAACAACTTAACCAAAACTTTAACCGGACACACGTACGTACGTACACACGTACGTACGTACGTAGGTACGTACGCCAAAGTGCCGACTATATAACCAAAAACTTTAACCAAAAAACTTAACCAAAAAACTTAAAAACTTAAAAACTTTAACCAAAGAACTTAACCAAAAACTTTAACCAAAAACTTTAACCAAACAACTTAACCAAAACTTTAACCGGACACACGTACGTACGTACGTACCTACGCCAAAGTGCCGACTATATCGCGCTTTCCGCAAGCGGGCGCGACAAAAACTATCATGCCTCATTTGCGAAAGAAAATAGCCTGATACCACAGCGAGTCACTATCAGTAAAATAAATATGACTAATTGATTATAATCTGTATAGCGGGCACTCGTAATTTGTATAACTGGTGGAATAGTGACACACTTATACTTATTTAATTTATATAAAGTACACTTTGTCAGTGGGCATGTACCTTTAACTCAAGTATATTTATTAGCTGAGCCTGAGCTGTGTTACAGCTTTGGCGCATATAATCAACTTAATTCCAATTTGGCATGATTGCCAATATATGTTCAGAAACATTGACGTCTGGCCAAGATTAACGCAAACGGTTGTGTATGCATATCGTTGTACAAAACGATCGGTTTCATTTGAAGTTCGTTTTCGTTTGTTTTGTTTGGGAACCTTCAACAAATCTTCATTGTACAGCATTAAGTGTATATTTAAATGTTTACACTGTCCTTAAATTCATAATTGAAACGCACATTCAACGTATTCCGTGTATTGACGTAAAACAAGATTATTCTTAATTTTAACGCCATATTTGCTTTTTTACATATTTGAAACTATCAGAAAATGCAGTGTAAATATAAGTAATAAAACCATGGGCTGTTGTGTTTACCGTAGTGCACAATACATCTGGTCTGTTTAAGGTTTGCTAGGTGTCCTTCGGACTCCACGCATTTTAAACATATCAAATGTATTGTACACCCCAGTAGACGCCTCGGACTCCTCGCAAACTTTAAACAGACCAGATGTATTGTCACCACAGTAAACGCAGCAGGTTATATTCCTTAAATGTACGTACCCCACCCTATGATGAGGAGGTAGCGTAGTTTGATCTTGTCGGCGGAGTAGGTCCACACTATGATGATATGCAGGTAGAGACCTTCCACGTACATCCAGAAGAAATTAGTGGCCGTCAGGTAGTTGAACATCAACACAAGCAATTTGCAGAGCCACTGGAAAAACGGCAATGAAATAGGGTGAAATTCACGTACATCCAGAAGAAATTCGTGGCCGTCAGGTAGTTGAACATCACCACAAGCAATTTGCAGAGCCACTGGAAAAACGGCAATGAAATAGGGTGAAATTCACGTACATCCATTAGAATTTCGTGGCCGTCAGGTAGTTGAACATCACCACAAGCAATTTGCAGAGCCACTGGAAAAACGGCAATGAAATAGGGTGAAATTCACGTACATCCAGAAGAAATTCGTGGCCGTCAGCAAGCTCATTGCAGAGCCACTGGAAAAACGGCAATGAAATGGGGTGGAATTAACACCGTACCTTGGAAAACGAAAAGGAGTAAATAGAATTTATTCAACTGCCGTTGTGGATACCAGATTTATTTCCCGAGACATCTGGGAATCCGATAAAGAAACTCGTACGGGGCACGAGTTTCTTTATCTAATTAACATATGTCCAGGGTAGTGGAATAAAGTCCATAGCACCTGCAACCTATTTCACCAACATTGCAAAGTATACTTTTCTAGCAAAGTATACTTTGAGAGAGAAATTTTCAATTTTAGGATAAATTTATTATTTTTTATTATACTAAATTTATCACATTATCACAGCCATTTTGGCTGTGATAATGTAATAAATTCAGTATAATAATTCTGCATACTTATAATCATCAAATATATGCAGTCGTTAGTTCTATATGACATAATGCATTTCGGGGAAAATCAATGATTACTCCCTCAAAGTATACTTTGCTAGTAAGTATACTTTGCAATTTTGATGAAATCGGCTACTTTAGGTGAACTATGTGTTTCGTTCGACCACAGGTGTTTGAATAGATGGACAGTATGTTTAGTGTCATGTGGGTATTTTGGGTAAATTTCGGTGGATTTCGTTGGTTTTGGGTAAATTACATAGTTTTGTGTAACTACTATTATGCTCAAACATTGCACTCGACATAAATCGCCAATTATCTACACATTCACCGTTCCGAACATTCGGACAATTTTATACTGTCATTATATGTGAAATTCGCGGGAAGGTGACGTAAATTGTATGTTGGGTGTCCGGCTTAGAGAGGTTTCACTGTATATCAGGCAGTTGATCATTTTGAGCCATAGTTGTGTGCTATGCGATCACGAACATACATTATCATCTGATATAAATGACAAGGAAACCCTCAAAAATAAGATCACAGGTGTTTTCATGCGGCCCGTTTCACTAAACTTCGTACGACTAAAATGTTCGTAAGTGCAAATTTAGGATCGTCTGGAAATCCCAATTGATGGATTTACATTTATTGAGCATAGGCTGAATATGCAATAATCCAATAATTGTTTACAAGAATACAGTGTTAATGTGAAATTTACAGACTATCGTAATTTAGCACTTACGAACATTTTAGTAATACGAAGTTAAGTGAAACTAGCCCCTGGTGTCCGGGGTAGAGAGGTTCCACTGTGCATGCTATCGTAATAAATTGTCAAGACCATGGTGATGTTAGAAAACATTATTTTTTACACATTTGAAAATTATTTCCACGGGTTTTCGCTGTGAGAGAAAACACGTAATCAACTCCTTTAATAATACACCGTGAAGAGAACACCCGTAATTGCGCACCCGTAATTGCGCGCCTGTTTTCTTGGAAACCACGAGCTAGCATGCAAAATGTTTAAAAAAAATTACGGTCAAAATAAAGTTATTTGAAAATTTGGAAAGGGTCTCGACTAATCTAGGATGTGAATGCGATTAAACACATTCCAAACATGTACTCAAATATATCTGGTTCATAGAAACAGCTGCGTAATTTGGATTTCAAAAAGTTTACATGAAGTCACATTTGACGTAACGTCAAAACGCGGGAAAACACGTCATTGTATAACTATTCATGCGCACATCACAATTCATTGATTATAGTCTCAAAAATAGACTAAATGTGCATATATATCCCCCGTGGAAGGATAATAAGTAGGATATTCCATCGTACATGTTTGAATAGCGGAAATAATACACTCGTGTCCGTCGGCGTCCGTGCAAGCAACTCATTCGCTACGCTCACTCGTTGCTTACGCGGAAGCCGACGCACACTCGTGTATCCTCTATGTTTAGCGGTCACTATGTAATCATATTCCAAGTAAGATAACAACAAGTATGACCGTGTGAATGTCTATTATATGGGGTGTTTGAAACTTCGACGTACTTAAGGAATAAAACCATGGGCTGTTGCGTTTACTATAGGTATGAATGGCCTTTTTGTGGAATTTATCGGGGTATAAACTTGGAAAAGTCGCGGGAATACTGGACATGGCTTTATTCCTCAAGTATTTAAATCTCAGCTTTGACATTTAGCTGCAGTGGCAACATTGACATGACTTAAAGCTAAATAACAAACGGGTATTAATCTATCAAACCGCTTGTTTCCAAATCAAGAAAAAGCATCAACCAATTAGTGTTGTCTGTCATCATTTACCACGCAATCTCCTATGATGTATTAATGTGGAAAAAAAAAGAAACATTGTCAGATATTCATGCGATGGTTTTTAGAGACTCGTTATCCGGGGAATGTCAGTTTGTCATTGAAGCGTGTTTACATTTGCCTGTAAACAAATGACCGAAATGAGCGTCATGACATTTTCTGCAAGCATCGTTGCAGGATAGGAGATTAATCTTAATTTGCGCCATTGGGTGAACACAAAATGGAAATGAATACTTTTTCATCCAGCTTAGATCATGATCAGTGGTACCATCATATACGTGTAATACTTTTGAATCGTTGAAAAACATGACTGTTCATTCGTAAGCGGCAGCAAGACTATATTTCTCAATGACTGGCGAACAACATTGTCCCAGATCAGCCTGCGCGCGCATGCGCAGGCTGATATGGGACAATGTTGATCGCAAAGGATGCAATGCCTTTTTTCTTTTACAAGCCAGGGCCCATTTGCATATCGTGCAGCCGCCAAAGATGATGCATCTTGCTTCCTGTTGCCGTAATCTCATATGACAGACTGCTGTCTGTTCATCATTTTGCTGCCGACGAAACTATTTAAATGAACTTTTTTCACCGCGTACTTTTATCATTAATAACAAAACAATCACCCTACCCACATTTTTTTTATTTCAAGTTATGAAATTCCACCAAATATTAATTGTATTGCATAAAAAAAACAAACCTATGGGAATTTACTTGTAACATGTAAACAACGCCACCGAATGGTCAGGGGGGAGGGGGGGGAGGGGCATCTACTGTTGCCGGCTTCCGTACGTCGCGTATGTCCGATGGGTTATGCGACCAGTGTAGATCCAGATCAGCCTGTGCATCCGCACAGTCTGATCAGGATCTGCGCTGTTCGCCATTCCACCAATGCAACACTCGTCATGCTTCTAACCAGGAATATATATTGTTGTCAAGCTAAAGGAGTGTGCTATTTAATCAGGAGCTATACTGGTCACACATCGCATAAACCCTATTTCTCCAGTCACAGTCACAGTCACGCTACACTGCCATCAACCATTATTATGTAATCTTTCCGCAATAATACAATATGTTCAACAATTCTGCAAAAACCAGGAACTCACTTTTCCGACGATTCGGCACAAGGCCTTTATCAAGGAATTCGTTTCTACTGAAGTGGCATCCATTTTAGAGTTCACAATGTTTATCTGACGGAACAATGGGTTCCTGGGGGCCGTTTCACTAAACTTCTTACGACTAAAATGTTCGTAAGTGCAAACTTATGATAGTCCGTAAATGTCACATTAACAATGTGTTCTTGTAAACAATTATGCAGCCTATGCTCAATAAATGTAAATCCATCAATAGAAATTTCCAGAAGATCCTAAATTTGCACTTACGATCATTTTAGTCGTACGGAGTTTAGTGAAACGGTCCCCTGGTTTTTGCAGAATTGTTCATACATGTAATGATGTAGATTGTAAGGAACGTGACGTGACGTCCGGTGCAATGAACGTTTTACGGACGTTGACACGTAGTTAGATGTCTATTTCCCTCCAATAACATTGGTTTGGTGTTTGTGTAAATCCCACAGTCTGGTTCTTTTTCCGGACGAGAAAGCGTCCAAATGTCAACCCAAGAATACGAATGTGTCTCAGGAAACGTTCTATAGTACGGAGCCCCGTAGGGGGGCATGACTTTTTTTTATTAATTCGTTCCCACGAAATAACAATTCGTTCCCTCAATTTAACAATTCGTTCCCTCGAATTATCAATTCGTTCCCAGGATATAGCAATTCGTTCCCTCGAATTAACAATTCGTTCCCACGACATAACACTTCGTTCCCTCGAATTAACAATTCGTTCCCACGAATTAACAATTCGTTCCCACGAAATGACAATTCGTTCCCACGAATTAACAATTCGTTCCCGCGGGAACGAATTGTTATTTCGTGGGAACGAATTGTTAAATTGAGGGAACGAATTGTTAATTCATGGGAAAAAAATGTTAAATTGAGGGAACGAATTGTTAATTCGTGGGAACGAATTGTTAAATTGAGGGAACGAATTGTTATTTCGTGGGAACGAATTATTAAAAAAAACAGAATTCTACGTCTCCGTACTATAGAAGACACTGTACTAGGATCGGTTTCTTTTGTAATGGCGTTTAACGGCCTGCCAAGAGCTAATCCCGTTTTAGGCTGGGTTAACGGTGTTCCAGTGTTCCAATTCCAATGTTCCACAAAAAATGGTAGTAGCTGTGTTCCTATGTTTAATAATTATAAATACATGTATGCTACATACATACATTCAATCTACTTATACGTTTACATATTTACATTTTGTTTTCAGATAAATATTTATTTTAGATTTCACAATGTTATGTTAGCGTTCAGTAGAAATCTAAAATGGATGCCGGTTAGTGTTCAGTAGAAACTTATTCCTTGATAAAGGCCTTGTGCCGAAACGTCGGAAAAGTGGGTTCCTGTTTTTTGCAGAATTGTTGACAAATATTGGCAAGATTAGCGCAGGCGGTGGTGTATAGTGTTCAGATTGTTTTTTCGCGTTTGCGGTATTCGTAACCCGAAATTTCTGTCTGTAACGCAGTGCGACTTGTAAGTCGCCCTGCGTTACAGACAGAACGTTCGGGTTACTGTATTCCTAGTTTCATTACATTACATAACAGTTATGAATGAGTAGTATTTCTAAATTTGCGTTTGAAGTGTTCTTTGTTTACTTTCTACTTCGTGGAGAGTCATCAACGTGTAGGCCCCGAGTAGACTGTGCATGCGTATACACTGATTGATTACGTCATATACGTCGTTAAGTGAATGGGACATTGGCGACCAATGTAGGCCCTGATCACACTGTGCATCTGCGTCGTTAAGTGAATGGGACATTGGAGATCAATGTAGGCCCTGAGCAGACTGTGCATCCGCGTCGTTAAGTGAATGGGACATTGGCGATCAATGTAGGCCCTGAGCAGACTGTGACATTGGCGATCAATTTATGCCCTGATCAGACTGTGCATCAGGGCCTACACTGATTTCATTCAAGCACAGGCCGTTTTCCCATGAATTGATCATCTTGGGGAGCTTGGCCCCGGTCGGTTAATTCCCTATGATGTGTCTATTTAATATCGACGTGTGCCCACATAACACATAGAGTAGACTTGTAATAAGCGCTCTGACACTCAAATTGAATCCTTCCCCACTTGAGTGGACGCATGTAAAGATGTATGTGTAATAAAACAGAAAATTGCCTGTAATTTTGCGCTTCGATCTTATACAAATTGACGCCTTTCCTTGACAGTGTTGTATATTGCACGTTGGGTATATAGAAAACAATGATCGTCTCGTGTCTGGGTTGTAAGAAACAACGGTGCCTTGACATTTATACCAAAGCGTTAGGTCTGTCCGTCCTTTTTACCATGAATAATACAGAGCTCCAGATAAGCTTTGTGTCGAAAGCGTACTATACCCCCTGATTTCAAAATCATTGCGTATTTTACAAATGGATTATTTTCTTCATAACTAAATAGGGAACAAATGATAAAAGAAAATATAACAAATATAAAAATTCACTTAATTGAGCTGCAAAGCTCAACTAAGTGAATTTTCAACTTTATGACAGTATTTTCACTACTCAATTTGAAAATCAATGCGTATTTTCACATTGCTGTGCGTATTTTGTACTCCCACTTTTGATAATCAATGCGTATTCAGCTAAAATAATTGCGTAAAATACGCAAATACGCAGCTTATCTGGAGCTCTGCTAATATACAGCTCGCCGGATTTGTTCATGGTTCCGGACACGAACGATTGCCTATCATTTACTCATCGTTTATACATAGTTTTCGTTTTTATAACTAGAAAACGATGTTTTCGTTGGTAAAACGTGTCAAGTTTTACATGTAAACCAACGAAACATCATTTTCTAATTAAAAACAACGAAAACGACGGTGCGTTGAAATAAACGACAGCCATTTAAAATACGTTTTGCTGTCGACGAACTTTTGGCTATTAAACACATTAAATATAAAACATATTTAAATGTAAGTAGTTTTCATCAATAACAAATTTCCATAGGAAAGTCGGTGTTTCCTTATAAAATCAATATTTGATGGAATTTCATCAATTTTTTTTGAGGTGGGTGGCTTTTTGGTATTGATGAAAAAGTACTTACATTTAAATATTTATGAGATTGAATGTGTTTAATAGCTAAAAGTTCGTCGACAGCAAAACGTGGAACGGACAGTAGTAATTTTGGTAAAATGGACTTTATCCCGTCAACACAGTGCGTATGTGCCGTGAAACACAGTGCCGTGAAACATTTTTGATATCCAGTGAATACAATTTTTGCATTTTACAGCCATTTGTAGGTGTTGACGGGATAAATAGAATAGTAGGTTAGTGCCGTGAATGGGAAAAAATATCTGGCGCGGCTCGGAAACGGGATGTGCTCGGCAGAGCCTCGCCCATCCCGTTTCCTAAGCCTTGCCAGATATTTTTCCCATTCACGGCACTAACCTACTATTCTCTATATGGTGTCCGTCCGTCCGTCCGTCCGAGTACGTACCAGGTATTGGCTGTTCTGTATGGCGATCAGGGAATCTCTCATCACGATCCAGATGATATTTTTGAGAATAAACGCCACTATCAGGTGACAATGAATGCTGTTTCTAAGGCAACGCAGGCTTCTGAAATATATGAGGGAAATTCACATGTTATCGAATATGTTCACGGGTTTCTGTCCGAGATTTACTAACATCTTGGGAATATAAATCACGTATTTATGGATGTGACTATGGAAATAAGGCTTATGGAATTTGTGATCACAAATTTAAGACAATTTTCCTATGGGAAGTTAGCATGGGTACTAAAAATAGATTTATTTTGAAATTAGTTTGGAACTTATTGAACAATGTTCATAATCTAAAGTTTGTTTTCTTAGTTACACGATATGCACGCTATATATATAGCCAAGTTTCGGAATAAATTTCCAAATTATTTTGTCTTTCCACTGTTTGCCCCATATACAATTCCATAGGAAAAATATTTAATTTGTTTAACTCAAATTATTTTGTCTTTCCACTGTTTGCCCCATATTACTTGCAAAAAGTGCAGATCCTGATGAGACGGCTCCGCCGTTACGAGCCGGCTCATCTGGATCTGCACTTTTTGCATAAACCGCTATATAATAGCGGGATTTCGGTTCAGAGGGTTAATAATCCACATGTGTGTTGGCAGAACAACGTGGAAAAGATAGTAGACTGATGATATTTGTGTCGAAAAAATGCTCTTGAAGCTATTGCTATACAGCGGAACCTCTCTAAACCGGAAATCAAGAAAACACATTGATGAGCTTCATGGCCATTTATCTCAGGTGATAATGTCTGTTCGTGATCGCATAGGACTTAACTATGGCTCAGAATGATCAAATGCCTGATTTACAGTGAAACCTCTCGAAGCCGATTAAGAGAGGTTTCACTGTATATGTTTTATGTTATCCGACGTTTAGTTAAAGGCACATGCTCACTCAGTATGCACAAACTATTCTTTATAGGAATTAAATAAGTGTATAATTGTGTCACTATTCCACCAGTTCTAAATATTACGAGTGCCGCTATACAGCTATACTCATTTAGTAATATTTATTTTACTGGTAGTGACGCGCGGTTGTATTTTCATATGCAAATAAGGCATGCTATTGTTTAATTATTTATACTAAGTAAATGCGTCACATGAACAAATAACATTTTCGACAGATTATAAAGTATGATCATTGCACATCGAAAAATAAATACAGAGACTAAATAGTAATGTCTTTTTAAGGAAAGGGTATCGCCCCTGATATCAGTGTAGATAGTTATGTATTATAAGGTCAATCAATACGTCGGGTAATAGTGAATGAATGTTTATTTTGCCAGAAAATGTATCAGATGGTGTCTCTGATATAAGAACAGTTTGTGCCTACTGAGTAGGCACAAACTGTTCTTTATATCAGTGACGCCATCTAAGACATCTTCTGTATCTTGTATCTTGTTATTGGGTGTTCATCAACCACCGCCTGCACTAGTCTTGCCAATAGTTGTCAATAGCTTTTTATCAAAATACTTGAATATTGGCAAGCCTCGGAATTTCTACACGTTTTCTTGTCTCAAATTATAAAACGTATTATCATATGACTGAGAAGTCCAGCCAATGATATTGTAGAGGGTCACATGATTGTGGACATAGCTGATATTCACCTGAATATCAGTCTCGGACTCTTCTCGCTCGCGAGACGAGTCCGAGAGTGATATTATAAAAGTGATATTGACCTGGATGCGCGAGTCACTGACCACGCAACGGAAACATGACACGGTTCAACGACGAGTCAATTGAACAAAACTAGGCAAATAGTATCATCCAATCAGCAACGAGCTTACAAATGTACTTCGTACTTGACAGCAAAACAGCAACAATGGATGCAAACTGAATCAAACGTGTACATAAATGTCAGTCGGGTTTCAGCAAAACCATAAGTCATATAATAAACTAATTATTGTCTTTCGAGTCGGTGTACACGAAATTTACGGACCTTCGCAAATTCATATTCACCGAGGCCTTTCGGCCTCGGTGAATGTGACTTTCCTCAGGTCCGTAAAACTCGTGTACACCTCCTCAAAAGACAATAATTGTATATTATTGAGACACTATTCAAGCATTTTAAAGATAACAAGAAATGCGTCTGTCGAACGCGGATGCCAACTGCAGCATATTTGAGAAACTGTGACAAAGTGGTTAACCGAAAAGTGTGACGGACGGACGGACGGACAGACGGACGTTCCAACATTTTGGGTTTATGGGGTATTTCCATTGTTTGAAGAACAATGAAAAAGCACCTAAACAACAATAGAGTTTATGAGCTTACGGAATATTACAAAGGAATCTTTTGTTCCTAACCCCGCCCCTAAGCTCTCAAACCCCCGGACGTTGGCCCGGACAGACGGACGGTCCAAACACTATATGCCACCCGTTTCTTCGAAACCCGGTGGCATAAAAAACAACAATTCGATGGTCTAGTAACATAAGGTCGTAACTGCTATGCTAAAGCATAGCACTTACGACCTTATGTTACTAGACCATCGAATTGACAAAGACTGGCAGGATTAGTAGGCGGTGGTGTAGTACACGTGCATACATACCTGAAGTACAAAAAGATGAACAGTGCTACAGCCAATGTGAGGGTTGACAAGATGAAGCCCACCACGTAGATTGCACGTATTATCTTCTTATGCGAATCCTGGAAATGTAGTAAAACAGAGAATTTGAATATAAATTGTACTTCATATACATGTACATTCAGTAGCCGATTTCATCAAAAGTATACTTTGAGGGAGAAATTTTCAATTTTATCATACATTTATTAATTTTTATTATACTGAATTTATTACATTATCACAGCCATTTTGGCTTTTAATCATAAAATATATGCAGTCGTTAGTTCTATATGAAATAATGCATTTCAGGAAAAATCAATGATTACTCCCTCAAAGAATACTTTGCAATGTTGATGAAATCGACTACAGGACTAACTTTATAGAATATGACTTTTTTCAAATGTAGTAGAGTCGTACCATGTGCCAGAATATACATATACAGTATATCCGACCCGGTTCTTCTTAGTGTATATTAAACAGGGCATTGAGTTGCCATCTCCGCCATTTTAGTTTGTACATGCTATCGGACAGTTTCACCACTTGGTGCGCTTGACACATACAACAAATAGTATGGCAGAAAATATAAGAAAATTGGGTTCAATACGATAAATAGCTAGATTCTGAGCTTTTCTACCATCACTCACAAAATATACCATGGACATTTTTTAAATGTGTAAACTGTTAAACTGATGCACTGTCTATTATTAGAAGTACATCTGCCATAGGTAATAACCGTATTTACTCGTATAGCAAGCAAGTAGAAAGTAGTGACAAGACACTCAGATACCTGCTTACAAGCCACTGGATTTGATACAGTATGTATGGTAATACATGTTTATCCCGTCAACACAGTGCGTATGTGCCGTGAAACACGGTGCCGTGAAACATTTTTGATATCCAGTCAATACAATTTTTGCATTTTACAGCCATTTGTAGGTGTTGACGGGATAAATAGAATAGTAGGTTAGTGCCGTGAATGGGAAAAAATATCTGGCGCGGCACGGAAACGGGATGTGCTCAGCAGAGCCTCGCCCATCCCGTTTCCTGAGCCTTGCCAGATATTTTTTCCCATTCACGGCACTAACCTACTATTCTCTATATATAGTTACTGCCCTGTGTATTGTTCTTACTGTTACACAGTCTTTACTGAATTATACAACATTTTAACAAAGGGTCAACAAACCTTTCAGATACCAGACTTGTATATAAAGTTGAAGATAACAAGCCATAGCACGCTGTAGTCTGATGTCAAAGTTGATGATAACAAGGCATAGCACGCTGCAGTCTGATGTCAAAGTTGATGATAACAAGGCATAGCACGCTGTAGTCTGATGTCAAAGTTGATGATAACAAGGCATAGCACGCTGTAGTCTGATATATCCTCATCATGTTGCATCAAATTGTATTCATGTGTTTGTCATAGTAGTAGTGGTACATGTACATGCATGTGTCAAACACAATAAGAGATACAACTGGCCAATGGCTGGTACACACTAAGATGGCCGACATGGAAACTCCATGCACTGTGTGGGATATAGTAAGAAGAGAACGCATCCCCCTAAATTCGCCGACGTCCGCTATTTTTCAAACAGTAATCTCAACAAATCTTGAAATGCATTAATATACAGGTAATTTGCATGAAAAAGTCACAATTTACCACCGTTGAAATCCGAATTTAAATGACATAAAATGCAGGAGAGTGCATTTCAGGCCATCTAGGTTGAATTTCAGGGGGTGCGTCAGGGGCGAGCCCCATGTAGTGGCGCGAGTACGCTAGGGGGGGGGGGGTACCCTCCTAGCGTACTCGCGCCACTACATGGGGCTCGCCCCTGACGCACCCCCCTGACGCACCCCCCAATAGAAAATTCTGCGTACGGGCCTGCCGGGGTCCCACGGGTCCTTAATGGCACACTTGTACACGTTCGATACACTGGACGTACATGCACTGCTATTGTTTTCAGAAAGTCGTGTAATGTTCAACAGTGAATGTGCATTATGTGTTTTTTCATGTTCATCGTATATAGCTATATTTGAGACTCCTGGTGTTCCATGTTTTGCTGCCGACGAACTTTTGGGTATTAAACACATTAAATCTAAAACATATTTAAAATTAAGTACTGTTTCATCAATAACAAAAGTCACCCTACCCCAAACAAAATTATTTGATGAAATTCCATCAAATATTGATTTTATTGCGAAAAAAACGATTTTCCTATGGGAATTTAACATGGGGAGTCAATTTCCAAAAGCTTCCAAAATAAATTGGAAATTGACTCCGAAACCTGGCGAGATAGCTTGAAAATGATGTAATTAAGAAAACAAAAGTTAGATTTTGAAAATCGGTCCACAAATAAAAAAAATATTTAAAAATAATCTATTTTTAGCCCCCATGTTAAATTCCCATAGGAAAATCGTTTTTTCGCAATAAAATCAATATTTTATGGAATTTTTTTTGTTGGGGTAGGGTGACTTTTTTGTTATTGATGAAAAAGTACTTACTTTTAAATATTTTTTAGATTTAACGTGTTTAATGGCCAAATGTTCGTCGGCAGCAAAACGTGAAACAGACAGTAGTAGCCATGTGAATTCGTTTACCTAAGATGTGTTCAGAGAAAATGCAGAGTAGAATCCCGCATTTGCAATGACAATTTCGTCTAGCTGCTTGATATCAAGCGCAATACATCGACATCGAGAAATTGACAAATGTTGTCAAGATTAGCACAGGCGGTTTCTACATACATAGTACTGTATAGTGTTGTATACAATGAGGTCAGCGTGTAAGTGCACACACGAACGAACACGACAGGTTGGTTCCAACCTGTCGTGTTCGTTCGTGTGTGCACTTACACGCTGACCCCACTGTATCAGTACACAGCAATTTCTAGACTAATTTAGACCAACTGTTTATCAGGTATCGAGCTTTGTATTGCCGGAATACGTATTGACTGATAACATATTGCTGTATCAGGAATTGACCTGATACGAATATCCGGGTTACAATATATTGAAAACTGACGTATCATTGGTCTACCGAATTACGTCAGTAGAATGACGTCACGGAAACAATTCCGCGTTCTTTTCAACGAAAACAAAGTCATAACCGCTCATTATATAGCCAAAAACGTTACCTGATAAATAGAATACCATACTTTAATATCAAGAATTGCCCGATACACTTGATATCAAAAGACACTAGCCTGGTATTCTCTATGAAACAACCAAATATATTCCGCGAAGCATCCTAAATTACTCCCAAGAGCATATAGTGTGACGTCATGCGGATTGATATTTCATTATTAGAGCACAAAACATAGCAGTTAATCCGAGTTTGAAATACGAGAAGTAGACATAACTATAGACATACAACGTAAATTGTCACAATTATCCCCGGACAATGTTATTTATCATGCTCATTTGTCTGGAGAGCACCCATTTGCCCGTCATAACGGCAGATCAATTGTCAGACATCCGATTGTATACGTTATATCGTATATCTAGTATACGTTCGATAATTAACATCGCCCATCTGATTTTTCTCGTTAATGGGATATATCAGAAGTTTTTGACAAAATACTATAAAATATAACAAGAGTTGTCAGAAGACAACGAAGCTCGCCTGTTGGCAGCCTTCATTCAAACTTGTCACAGTTGTATAAAAAACATGAATATTATATAACTTGACCTTGGGATAAGGAGTGTGCGGTGGACCTTGACATTGAGGTCAGTGGTGGAAGGTGGATCGTGGATTTGATATAGCATGATATAGCATATTAAGATGAATGCATGTATGAAATATCAATGCGCTCCCTGAAAAGAGAAGGAAAACAAAATTTAACCCAGCGTTAAGTTTATGAACACACTAAGTTGGTGATTTTCTACAGCATGATAGCTATTCACATGAGGAATGCATGTATAAATGTGCTAAGTTTGTGACCTTGGCCTTGGCGAAAGGGGTTGGGGTGGGTCATGGATTTGCTGTAGCACAATAGAGTATCATCAGATGAATGCATGTATGAAATATGAAGGTGTTCCCTGTAAAGAAACAGATGTTATAAAAATACATTTACTCCAACGTTAAGTTTGATGTTGATGTTGATCTTGGGGAAAGGGGTGGGGTGGGTCATGGATTTGCTGTAGCACAATAGAGGATCATCGGATGAATGCATGTATGAAGTATCAAAGCGTTCAAAGTGTAAATAAACAGACGTTACACAACATTTACCCCAATGTAAAATTTATGAACATACTAAGTTTGTGACCTTAACCTTGGGGTAAGGGTTGGGTGGTGGGTTGTAGATTTGCTACATCATGATAGAGGGTCATCTGAGGAATGTATGTATGAAATATCAAGGCGTTCCATCAAAGGAAACAGTTGTTATCAGACATTTACCCCAACGTTAAGTTTATGAATGTGTCAAGTTTGTGACCTTGACCTTGGGGTAAGAGGTGGGCGGTGGGTCATGGATTTGCTATAGCACTATAAGCACGATAGAGTATCATCAGATGAATGCAAGTATGAAATATCAAGGCGTTCCATGAAAGGAAACAGATGTTATAAGACATTTACCCCAACGTTAAGTTTATGAATGTGCTAAGTTTGTGACCGTGACCTTGGGGAAAGGGGTGGGCGTTCGTCATGGATTTGCTATAGCACGATAGAGTATCATCAGATGAATGCATGTATGAAATATCAAGGTGTTCAAAGTGTAAAGAAACAGATATTACACAACATTTACCCCAACGTTAAGTTTATGAACATGCTAAGTTTGTGACCGTGACCTTTGGGTAAGGGATGGGCGGTGGGTCATGGATTTGCTATAGCATGATAGAGTATCATCATATGAATGCATGTATGAAATATGAAGGCGTTACCTGTAAATAAACAGAAGTTACCAACATTTACCCCAACAAGTTTATGAACATGCTAAGTTTGTGACCTTGACATTGGGGTAACGATTGGGTGGGCGGTGGGTAATGGATTTGCTATAGCACGATAGAGTATCATCAAATGAATGCATGTATGAAATATCAAGGCGTTCCATGAAAGAAAACAGATGTTATAAGACATATACCCCAAAGTTAAGTTTATGAATGTGCTAAGTTTGTGACCTTGACCTTGGGGTATGGGCTAGTGGTGGGTCATGGATTTGCTACAGCATGATACAGGGTCATTTGAGAAATGCATGTATGAAATAACAAGGTGTTCCATGAAAGGAAACATAAGTTATAAGACATTTACCCAACGTTAAGTTTGTGGACGACGCCGACGCTGACGCCGACGCCGACGCCGACGACGCCGGGGGTATGCCATAAGCTCTTCTGCACTTCGTGCAGGCGAGGTAAAAACGTGTTTTCATCACGGCCCTGTGGAAAGTGGTTTACTTGAAGTTATGTGACGATACTATGATCACCGTGACCTACTTGCCTCGATAAGTGGGTCATCTGCCTCGAGACACATGTCGTATATAGCCTTGTCTGCCCAGGTCCCATTTTCGTGGCATAATTTTGTCGCATTGTCTGTGGAATAGAACATTTTATTATATACCTACCCATGAAATACATAGTTATACGATGTAAATAAAAGTCATATGTTCTCATCGATGAAATAAACAACTTCCGGTGTAAATACGACTACTTCCGCTATCTATATTCATAACGCGCACCTGCAGTGCCGGACTACTAATACACATTCATTACCGTATACAGTTTAAAAAACTGATAATTTCCATGGAGCGGTATATAATAAATAGAATATTAATATTTTTGCAACGAATATGACATATATGTAACGGCACTCGTGTTATACAGCTCAGGCTCAGCCAATCAAAATGTTCGCTTGCGGGTTGGGATTTCCAATAGATGTTCAGAAACATGTGCATGATTAACGCAGGCGGTTGTGTACGGCGTTTCGTCTTATTGACTGCCATTTACATCCACCAACAAGCCAACCAAACGCATCATTTTATTTGACCAAATTCCAGCTGGTATTGCTTACTTACTGGTGTGGTCAACACGTATACCCGTCCCGGCGTATACACAACATTTCTGAACACCTAATGGCGATCGGAACTCGGAATACAGAAGTTTGATTAGCTGAACCTGAGCTCAGGCTCAGCAAATCAATTTGCTTGATTTCAATCGTAATATTCAAGAATTTAGAAAACACACATTTTACAACTATTGACAAGATTTGCCCAGACATTAGTGTATGGTCCAGATGTGAAAATTTCCGAACACCTACCGGTAATCGCACCTCGCAATCAAGCATTTTGAAAACACACACAATTGACAACTATTGTTACATGGTTTCCGTTGTTTGAATAGCGCGTGCTGTTTGCACATGGCTTTAGGCAATGCTCATTCCGGGGAATATGCATACCGAACATTATCTACGTGAATGGGACGATTTTATAAAAGTACTGAAAATACTGAATATAATGCTCAAATTACATCAGTTTTTTGTCGAAATGTAACAATAACGTTTGATCATGTCCAGCCGTGTGCAAACGTTTGCTGTGGCCCTCGGGAACTGTTTGAACCCGCGGCCTGCGGCCTTGGGCTTCAAACAGTTCCCCGGGCCACAGCAAACGTTTGCACACGGCTGGACATGATCAAACCTTATATTGGCAAGATTGGCGCAGGTGGTGTATTGAGATTAGTTACTTACTGGTGTGGTCTATGCCGGGAAGATACCCGGGACACGGTATAACGGCCACGTACCCCGCGATCGTCCGGGGCCAACACGAATACTCGTCCCAACTTATATTGCAGTACACTTGCCCGTCATCTGTAACGAGAAAATACGCATGTGAAAGAATGTTTAAAGGTACGTGCCCACTCAGTAGGCACAAACTGTCCTTTATAGGAATGAAATAAGTGTATAATTGTGTCACTATTTCAACAGTTGTAAACTTGCCAGTCAACTGTAAAGATAAAATACTACGGTGGCACAGAGGGGACATGGAAATATATTTTACTATTACGTGCGCACGCGATAGCTATCACGTGCGCACGCGATAGCTATATGTATTGCGTGCGCACGCGATAGCTATTACCCTATTGCGTGCGCACGCGATAGGGTAATAGCTATCGCGTGCGCACGCAATAGCTATCGCGTGCGCACGCAATAGCTATCGCGTGCGCACGCAATAGTAAAAAATATTTCCATGTCCCACCGTAAAAATACACATGTGTAATACATTCTTTGGTATTAGTAATCTCACTGAATCACCTTAAGTTTACTTCCCCTCCAGAGCCTTCCAGTGATTCCAGTAATCATCATTTAACTTGAGTGATTTTATTTGATGTAATGGTGTTGAACTGCCTGTCAACATATAAGGTCATTTAAGGCCGGGGTAGTGTATGGTTCGACAATGTCCAGCCGCCGGTAATCGTTTGCCATGACACTCAGGAACTGTTTGAACCGAAAGGCATTAGGTTCCAACAGTTCCTGAGTGCCACTCCAAACGTTTACCCACGGCTGGACATGGTCGAACGTTATTGTTATATTTCTGTCACAAATATCGTGTAATTTCACCAAAGATGCAGTACTTTCGGTAATTTGATAATCTGCTCAATTCAAACAGCTGATTGACACATCCATATTCCGGGACCGCAGTACACGTCGCGTGATGCCGCCGCATCCATTTCAAAATTTCAGTGCGACCGTTGTGAACTGGTCTGGTAACGGCACGTTCTAGACACGTCATTAGACACATGAATTACGTAGGTGTTGGCTTGTCTACATCCATGGTCAAGCAGCACGCGCTGTACGTTTGAACACGGATGTAAGCGGTGTCGAACAACGGCAGTCATGTAACAAGTATAGGTTACCTCACGGTTCGTCCGCATGTACGAGGAGATAATCCGCGAGCTTACATGCGGACAAACGTGAACTAATTTATTTATCACATCCTCATGTACATACCTTGCACACCAGCTGTGTTAATACAGAAACAACACCCGGAAATGTGTCAAAGATGTGATAATTTAGAGAATCCCACATGGGTGACGAACTAATAATTATGTTAATTATCGAACGAGTTTGCTGATGTTATGAGAAACGAGGCTAATATATATATTAGCCTCGTTCCTCATTATATATTAGCCTCGTTTCTCATAAAGTCAGCAAACTCGTTCGATAATTAACATAATTATTAGCTCGTCACCCATGTGGGGTTCTCTAATTTCAATTATATATATATATATATATATATATATATATACATATATATATATATATATATATATATATATACTCATGCAGCGAAAACAAATCACAATGAAGTATAATGAATGAAGACATTACATCGCGGATGCCGCCTTGGAACGACCAGTGAGCAAGACATACAAACATAAATAGTGTCACTGTTGAGCTGAGACACTATCGCATGCCTCGTAATTCCTACCGCTTCTGAGCCGAATTTGGTGGATAAAGATAATATCAGGCTCAGGCCCGTACGCAAGAATTAATTTAGGGGGGGGGGGGGTTGCGTTATCGACGGCGGGAAGGGCTAAACATTGTTTTCTTGCACATTCACGGACAGACATTGGCAGATTACCCTTTCACCCCTAAGTAACTGGAATGGATTTTGATTTGTTAATTTTGCAACCAATCTAAATCATCACAAAATGATATTCAGACCAGTCCATTTATGAACATGGGGTGTTTTTGTTCTCAAAATTATGAAAATTACTTGCAAAAAGTGCAGATCCTGATGAGACGGCTCGTCACGAGATGGCTCGTCACGAGCCGGCTCATCTGGATCTACAATTTTTGCCAATACCACTATACAGGCGTGTGGTGTTGAACGGGCTAAGGGGTGTGCGTACGCACCCGTCGCACCCCCTCTGCGGCTATATATATATATTATATAGTGACAATAATCAGATTTATCATATCAGGCTAGAAAACGTGTAGGAATTCCAAGGGTTACCGATGAATTCCTACCGTTTCCGAGCCGAATCTGGTGGACATACAGAATATCAGGCTAGTGCCAATAATGATATTTATCATTTGAGGCTAGAAAACGTGTGGGAAGTCTTGCCGAGGAATTCCTACCGTTTCCGAGCCGATTCTGGTGGATATACAGAACAACAGGCTAGTGCCAATAATGATATTTATCATTTGAGGCTAGAAAACGTGTGGGAAGTCTTGCCGAGGAATTCCTACCGTTTCCGAGCCGATGCTGATAAACGTCGCATCAAAATACACCAGCCTGGTATTTGTATATACAACACCGCCTGCGCTAATATTGCCAATAGTTGGCACTTATTTTCCTTCATAATGATCGAACATTGTCCCTGAAGCCAAGCAGATCGATTGTCTGAGTCTGAGATGTGCTACAGATCAGACTCAGCCAATCAAACTGCTTGATTGCGAGCTGCTATTGTCAATTTATGTTAAGATACGTTGACATCCGGGCAAGTTTAGGCGGGCGACTGTACGTGCTGGCAGTGCGTCCTAGAGTTTACTGATTGAATAGTGTCCGAGCCTGAGATGCGCTTAAGCTCAGGCTCAGACAATCAAACTGCTTGATTGCGACTCACTGGCAGTGTGTCCTGGAGTTTACTGAAACGTTTTCTTAATGTTACTGTCGCATGACAAACGCAATGCCAGTAAGTAATGCGAAAGACGTAGCTCCATTATGTTGGTTAAGCTGGGCGGCAAATTAGGATTGTCTCCAATCGCAGATGCAATTATAATTTCTGATACCCCCGTAGAGAATCGCCCAGATATATTGCTACCAACAAAGACACAGTAGCCTATTTCACCGACATTGCAAAGTATACTTATCTAGCAAATAATACTTTGAGGGAGACATTTTCAATTTAAGGACATATTTATTAATTCTTATTATGCTGAAGTTATTACATTATCACAGCCATTCTGGCTGTGATAATGTAATAAATTCAGTATAATAATTCTACATACTTTTAATCATCAAATATATGCAGTCGTTAGTCCTATATGAAATAATGCATTTGGGTAAAAATAATTGATTACTCCCTCAAAGTATACTTTGCTAGATAAGTATGCTTTGCAGATCACCCATCGTGAGCATAGCATTCTCCGTCGCCATTTTGTGTAGGGTGTCATCCAGAATACTACTGTCTGTTCCACGTTTTTCTGTCGACGAACGTTTGGCTATTAAACACATTAAATCTAAAAAAGATTTAAATGTAAGCTAAGTACTTTTTCACCAATAACAAAAAAGTTACCCTCCCCAAAAAAATGTGTTTGATGAAATTCCATCAAATATTGATTTAAAAGCGAAACAACGATTTTCCTATGGGAATTTAACATGCGGGGAACAGAGGTGTAAGGGGAGGAGGCAAAAAAACGAAAACATCTATTTTAGCCCCCATGTTAAATTCCCATAGGAAAAATGTTTTTTCGCAATATAATCAATATTTGACGGAATTTCATCAAATAACACAATTTGTGGAGGGTGAATTTTTTGTTATTGGTAAAAAATTACTAACATTAAAATATTTTTTTAAGATTTAATGTGCTTAATTGCCAAAAGATGGCAGCGAAAAGTGGAACAGACAGTAAGAGAATATACAGGTACTGCAATAACAAACTGTTTTGGCTGTAGCTACAAAACCGCCTGCGGTAAACTTACCCAGATATCAACGTTTCTGAACATATTTTGTCGAAGCCAAGCAATTTGATTGTCTGAACCTGAGCTGTAACAAGCTCAGGCTCAGTCAATCAAGCTGCTTGGCGTCAATCATCACACTATTCAAGCATTTTGAAAGAAAACAATTGACAACTATAGGCAAGATTCACGCCGGCTGTGGTGTATATATGAGAGTGAAAGTGTAGCCGACAGACCAACTCGCAATCGAGCAATTTGATTGTCTGAGCCTGAGCTGTAACACAGCTCAGGCTCAGTCAATCAAGCTGCTTGACGTGAATCATCGCAATATTCAAGCATTTTGAAAGAAAACAATTGACAACTATTGGCAAGACTAGCGCAGTCGGCGGTGTAGCTGCAATGCTTTTTGCTCAAGTTATTGCTTTATTTGCTCAGGAAATAAACTCGTCACGACAGTTAGGATCAGTTCGTCATGAGGTGGCATTATATTACGTCATGTCGTTATATGGCCGTCTGCAACGGAAGTTGACGTTATTTGTTTGTCTATACGTGTGCGGCTGTCACCACTCTTAATATAAATCAGCTGTATATCTGAAATAGATGCGAATCTAGCGATATCTGCGACTGATAACCCGCATAACCATGGTAACACAAATTGAGATTGAAAACGCATTGGGGAAGTACCAGCCACTGGTTTTTGAACATATGGTCAGTATGTTGGTGTCACATGGGTATTTTGGTGGATTGTGGGTAGATTTTGGTTGATTTCGTTGGTTTTTGGGTAATTTACATAGTTTTGTGCAACTACTAATGCTCAAACATTACACACGACAAAAATCGTCAATTATCTACACATTCACCGTTTTGAACATTGGGACCCATTTTATAATGTCAACATACCCATAGATTCGTAATTATCTCGTCAACACAGTGCGTATGTGCCGTGAAACACGGTGCCGTGAAACATTTTTGATATCCAGTCAATATTATTTTTGCATTTTACAGCCATTTGTAGGTGTTGACGGGATAAATAGAATAGTAGGTTAGTGCCGTGAATGGGAAAACATATCTGGCGCGGCACGGAGCCTTGCCAGATATTTTTTCCCATTCACTGCACTAACCTACTATTCTCTATTCATACGTGTAACTCGCGGGAGGTGACGTAAATTGGATGTTTGTAACAACACACCCAAACCACTAGATTGTACCGAAATAACCCATAGAACACCGAAAGAGTAACCGTTCATCGAGAACCCGTGGTACCAGCGTCAATAATATGAAACGTCTTTTGAAGCTTCAAAAACGAACAGCCCGTGTAAATATCTGGCAAGGCTTAGGAAGCTCATCCCATTTCCATGCCGCGCAAGATATATTTTCCCATTCACGGCACTAACCTTCTATACTTCTATTTATCCCGCCAACACTACAAATAGCTTTAAAATAAAAAAATAACCACAGGTTGAAGTAACGGACCGAGGTCTATAAATACATTAAATATGCATAAAAGCATCCATAAATGAAAACAAATTTATAGAGGGAGTAACAAACTTTTTTTTAGCTTATTTATTTTTCATTTATGGATGTTTTTAGGCACATTTAATGTATTTATAGACCTCTGTCCGTTACTTCAACCTGCGAAAATAACCACAACCGCATCCTCAAAATCTGAGAATCGACTAGTATGACAACCGCACATATTCATACGCAGTGATTAGGTCGTATTGACAGGATATCACAAATGTTTCACGGCACCGAATTTCACGGCACATGCGCACTGTGTTGACGGACTAATTAGGTTAATACGTGGCTTGTTTGATATCGGCCTAGGTATCGACCCGAGGTAACTTGGTATCAGCCTGAGAACGAAGGTCGAAGGCTGATACAAAGTTACCGAGGGACGATACCTAGGCCGATAGCAAACAAGAAACTCATTAACGTCTTTATTACTTAGATTACTTAGATATCAATTTCAATATCAATCATCCGGCAGTTGTGATAATCCTATATTAAAATCTATACCGTTATCCATGATTGAATGATGAAATACAGAGCCTACACATTTAAATTCCCGGCATCTGTAAAAATTTACGCAGCCGATAAAGTAAACATACGCAATGCGCATGACCAAATGAACTGGTTTAATACGCGCGCGAGACATGGTATCGGACTGGAAACGGCGGTATCAGATATAAGATGGTATCAGATGTAACGTGGTACTAGAAATGGCAGTATCAGACTAGAAGTTTCAGTATCAGACTGGAAAACACGCCGTATCAGCCTGGACTGTGTATGTTATTGCTGTAGGCAAATACAGGCAATTTCTAGGCAAACATTGATATCTAAGTAATAATAAATAATACTACAATATCACCTTCTCACAATTTGGTTTAAACATATTTTATTTGTATATCAGTTACATACGAAGCCCCGCAGGCGACATTTAATTTTTTTTATATTAATTCGTTCCTACGAAATAACAATTCGTTCCCTCAATTTAACAATTCGTTCCCTCGAATTAACAATTCGTTCCCTCAATTGAGCAATTCGTTCCCTTGAATTAACAATAATTCGTTCCCACGATATAACAATTCGTTCCCTCGAATTAATAATTTGTTCACACGAAATGACAATTCGTTCCCTCAATTGAACAATTCGTTCTCTCGAAAAAACAATTCATTCCCACGATATAACAATTCGTTCCTACGAATTAACAATTCGTTCCCGTGGGAACGAATTGTTATTTCGTGGGAACGAATTGTTAAATTAAGGCAACGAATTGTTAATTCGTGGGAACGAATAGTTAATTCGTGGGAACGAATTGTTAAATTGAGGGAACCAATTGTTATATCGTGGGAACGAATCGTTATTCCGTGGGAACGAATTAATAAAAAAAAATATTATACGTCCCCTGAGGGACTCCGTAGTTACAAGATTTTACATCAATAATAATATAACCAGTAGTATACAAATAGGATTGGATTGAAACAAGCTTATATAAATCCTCTCCCTAACTTGTGACTAGGTATCTGGCTGTCGAAACCAGGATATAATAACCAAAAATACACGGCCGTCCGCGTTAAACTAGCGTTAATGTGTCAGCGTTTGTGAACATATATTAGCAATCTAAACTGGCAATCAGGCAGCTTGATTGTCTGAGCCTGAGCTGTAATATAGATCAGGCTCAACTATTCAATCCGCCTGAGTCCATGGACATTATTCAAGCATTATGAAAGCAAACAATAGACAACTGTTGGGAAGATTAACGCAGCCGGTGGTGTAGGACAGGTAATACATTCTATCCCGTCAACACAGTGCGTACGTGCCGTGAAACACGGTGCCGTGAAACATTTTTGATATCCAGTCAATACTATTTTTGCATTTTACAGCCATTTGTAGGTGTTTACGGGATAAATAGAATAGTAGGTTAGTGCCGTGAATGGGAAAACATATCTGGCGCGGCACGGAAACGGGATGTGCTCGGCATAGCCTCGCCCATCCCGTTTCCTGAGCCTTGCCAGATATGTTTTCCCATTCACGGCACTAACCTACTATTCTCTATGTAGCAGAAACGGGATTGTATTCTTAGTTCTAATGCACTCTATAAATATCACGCAATCTGATTGGCTGATGGTCATACATTACAGGTATATCATTGTTGATGAACGGTCGCAAATTATTTCAATATGTATTCCTATGCCAATAGTAAAGGAGTGCATTAGCAATAGGTTAACCGCATTGTAACTTTGAAATTTGCGGCGTATATCAGAAAATGATAGGTCGGAAGACATGTTTTTCCGACCTATCATTTTCTGATATACGCCGCAAATTTGAAAATTACAATACAGTTAACCCTATAATCTACATACTTTTGTATACATAGCCTGTAGCTGTGCCATCTCTTTCAGGTTAGAATATACCAAATGGCGCGAAATCGCACAAGGGGTATGCGGAAGTAGTCCGTATACACATATAGTGCGGGCGTTTTGAGGTTCCACGAAACTATAAACTGGCAAAACAACTGTTAGCCTGATACTTGCACACACACGCCACTCACTAATATATGGACAATTACTATACCGCCGTGTATTATCTTCTCTTTTTATTTCGTCTTCAGAATTTGTGAAACAGATTGTCATCTAACCAAATAACAACAGATAAACGCCGCACCTGAACTCGAATAATAGCATCTCGTATATAACGATAAGCCGCGAAACGACAGTAGCTGGGCCCGAGAACATATTATATCATACTTTACATTAACAAATATCGATCATTCTCTGCCTGATATGTTATGCCCTGACCAACCGTCAAATACCATCATTATATAGGATAACACTGTTACGGCTGAATCTCCATATATCACATGCACTCCCACTCAGCCCTTTTCACGGTCTTACATACCGGCTTCGTGCGATAGAAGAATGAACTAGCTAGGTTAAATTAACCGCCTTATTGCCTCCTTCATTTAATGCACATATTTCGATTGCATGGCAGATATTAGTAAATTCGGAAACAAACGGGCCAACGGTCATTGACCTGCCATTTTTTGGGCTCAAATGCCCGGGTTTGGAAGGTCCTCGAGCCAATTCCTACCCTTAAATATAAGATTAAAAAAAAAAGTCGCAAATTATTTCAATATGTATTCCTACGCCAGTAGTAAAGGAGTGCATTAGAAATAGGTTAACCTCAATGTAATTTTGAAATTTGCTGCGTATGTCAGAAAGTGATAGGTCGGAAAACATGTTTAATGGCTCAGATATTCAAACCTATCATTTTCTGATATACGCCGCAAATTTGAAAATTACAATACAGTTAACCCTATATTGTGTTCCTAGTTCAAGCTCTCCACGATACCTGATACATCAGATGACAGTATTCAGGGCTCCAGATAAGGAATTAGTATTTGAGTATTGTTACTCCATCATTTCTGAAGCAATTGGGTATTTCAATATTTTAATTGGTTAAAATAAAATCACACCTACTGTTTACTCATCAACATACAGCAATTATTGAATAGTTTGCTTCGAAATGAAAACATGTCTTGGTATTTCATTAGAATTGTCTCCTTGGAGACAATTCTAATGAAATACCAAGATGTGTTTTCATGAAAAATAAGAAAAATATGCTATATATGTGGTCTGTTTATTGTTTTCTGTAGCATGATAAAGGTACCGCAAATTTGTTATTGCTTTTTGATACTCGCAACTTCTGATTTCAATTGGGTTTTTGGCAATTTTAATTGGGTGTTTACGCAAATACGCAGCTTATCTGGAGCTCTGCTGTATGTACAATGTTAGATACGCATGCCCAGACTACCAAACGGTAACCAAGGCGACCCAGCGTGAGTCCTACCTTCCAACCAGCTACACTGAGTGTACATGTATATCGCTAGTGGTGTGGAATGTCCATATTTCACGAGTGCCGTTAGGCACTCTATGTTCATCGAGTGGTGTGGAATGTCCATATTTCACAAGTGCCGTTAGGCACTCGTGAAATATGGACATTTCACACCACTCGATGAACATATATGTCATATTCGTTGCAAAAATATGAATATTCTATTTATTATATACCGCTCCATGGAAATTAACAGTTTTTTTAGACTGTATACGGTAATGAATGTGTATTTGCAGCCTATTTGCAGTCCGGCACTGCAGGTGCGCGTTATGAATATAGATAGCGGAAGTAGTCGTATTTTCACCGGAAGATGTTTATTTCATCGATGAGAACATATGACTTTTATTTACATCGTATAACTATGTATTTCATGGGTAGGTATATAATAAAAGTGCTTCATTGATGGAATGGCTAACAGTGCAGATCCGCGGACGCACAGTCTGAACGTGAAACAAAATTGCTACCCCGCTCCATACGTGAGGGTAGCAATTTAACCCCATCCCTTTAATGTAACGCATGTGATTTTGCAATCGGTTATCCGGCGTGTTTGATATGTTAGCGATATAAAACTGTCAAAGCTGTATCAATAAATTATTAATAAAGAACATACACATGCAGAAATTGGTTATTTTACCGTGTCAATGTGTTTATCTGACATTTACATGTATATATTGTAAATTTGAAAGCTTCATTTCGCTGTGTTGAATGTTGAATAACAACTATAGAAAAGTTAGCTTCCATGGGAAAATTATTTATCCCGTCAACACTGCGTATGTGCCGTGAAACACGGTGCCGTGAAACATTTTTGATATCCAGTCAATACTATTTTTGCATTTTACAGCCATTTGTAGGTGTTGACGGGATAAATAGAATAGTAGGTTAGTGCCGTGAATGGGGAAAAATATCTGGCGCGGCACGCAAAAGGGATGTGCTCGCCAGAGCCTCGCTCATCCCGTTTCCTGAGCCTTGCCAGATATTTTCCCATTCACGGCAGTAACCTACTATTCTCTATTTCTTGATTAAGTCTGAACTGGATCGACACTGGTCGCAAAATGTTTGCCCATTTCCCCAGTCACAGCCACAAATAAGCAAAGGACAAGACATACACGTGTTGAAAATGCCATAAATAGAGAATAGAGCCTCGCCCATCCCGTTTCCTGAGCCTTGCCAGATATTTTTTCCCATTCACGGCACTAACCTACTATTCTATTTATCCCGTCAACACCTTCAAATGGCTGTAAAATGCAAAAATTGTATTGACTGTAATACAATACAATACAATACATTTTATTCACTCTAAGCCACATACGTGACACACGAGGTATACAATAGATTACATAATACAACGATGGGTAAACATACAAAATGCATATGTATAAGCTCACTAGTCATTATAACCATAAAGCATTTCTTATAAAAATAGCTAAATTTCTTAATTGCTTTCCAGATTTTTTCTCAAATAGCTGTGCGAATTTTAAAATATTTGGTCTTCTAAAATAAAATGGCTTGATATACCGTTTTCGAATTTTAACTTCATCATAGAAGCGACACTCGAAAAGGAAATGAAACTCGTCACCGAGAGCACCAGCGCCACATTTGTTGCAGACCCTGCTTGCTCTCGGCACACCTGTCCATCTACCAGTTTCGACCGCCAGTCTATGATTACAAGTTCGAAATCTGGTCAATGTTTTTCTTAACCTTTCCGTGAGATTAATTAAATATGTTTCTAATCCAAACTCTGTTTTAAAGATTCTATACGTAATTCCACGTGAAGATGAATCGATGCTGGTGAGCCATGACTGAATAAACTGGTTCTGAAGCCGAGTCCTGGCGTAGTGGCTCAGCCAGATAGCATTAACATCGTTCTGGCTAAGCCATACGCCAGGAACTCCAATTTCAGTTAAAATAGATTTAACATTCTGAATCCATCGGAAATGAGTCACATTTGCTTCATGTTGTGTATATAATAACTTATACATAAGAAACAATAATTTACTCTGCTTCCCTGAAACTAATTTTGCCCAAAACGAAATAATTCTGATATAAAAAATGTTTCACGGCACCGTGTTTCACGGCACATACGCACATAAACTTGGAAAAGTCGCGGGAATACTGGACGAAGGCCGGAAGGCCTCGTCCAGTATTCCCGCGACTTTTCCAACTGTGTTGACGGGTTAAGGTACATGTTCCCATGCAGCCGGCGACCCATGGGCAGTGATGCACGCAAATCGGCGCATCCAATCACTTTCGATATTTCGTCCTGATTTGCGATGGCCGTTATATTGAATTCTACGAGTTCCGGTCACAGAACAAATAGACAGAATTAAGATGGCAGTAGACATTGACCGCTTGTGAGACGAATACATGTACAATGTTGTTAGCACTTTAGCGACGTTTTGTAAATGTAGCGGCACGTTCTCCGCTAAATAGGCAATATGTTGCACTATATCGCTGCACGTTCTCCGCTAAATAGGCAATATGTTGCACTATATCGCTGCACGTTTTCCGCTAACTAGACAATATGTTGCACTATATCGCTACACGTTTTCCGCTAAATAGGCAATATGTTGCACTATATCGCTGCACGTTTTCATCTAACTAGAAAATATGTTTCACTATATCGCTGCACGTTCTCCGCTAAAATAGGCAATATGTTGCGCTGCACGTCTCGCTAGGCATATGTGCGCTGCACGTTCTTTTCCGCTAAATAGGCCAATATTGTGCCACTTTTAATATCGCTGCACGTTTTCCGCTAAGCTTAGCAATTTATGTGCACTATATCGCTGCACGTTTTCCGCTAACTAGACAATATGTTGCACTATATCGCTGCACGTTTTCGGCTAACTAGACAATATGTTTCACTATATCGCTGCACGTTTTCCGCTAAATAGGCAATATGTTGCACTATATCGCTGCACGTTTTCCGCTAACTAGACAATATGTTTCACTATATCGCTGCACGTTTTCCGCTAAATAGCCAATATGTTGCACTATATCGCTGCACGTTTTCCGCTAACTAGACAATATGTTTCACTATATCGCTGCACGTTTTCCGCTAAATAGACAATAGGCTGTACTATATCGCTGCACGTTTTCCGCTAAATAGACAATAGGCTCAACTATATCGCTGCACGTTTTCCGCTAAATAGACAATATATAAATATATATTTTGGACATACTGCTCCGTCATAACGCGTACATATATGTAATGCAATGTAATGTAATTAGAGTTATGTATGATCAAGTGTAGAACTTAAATGTAAACGTGCCGACATGTCAACGTTTCTGGAGAATCTCAACTCGCAATCAAGCAGTTTGATTGGCTGAGCCTGAGCTGTAACACAGCTCAGGCTCGGCCCATCAATATGTTTGATTTCAAGCACAATATTCAAGCATTTTGACAGATTATCGCAGGCGGTGGTTTATTTCACCCTTTATGTACGGGAAACTATTTATATCAACCAAATACACCATTTTATTGGATCAAATTACTATAGGAATGAATGGCATTTTTGTGGAATTTATCGGGGTATAAACTTGGAAAAGTCGCGGGAATACTGGACGAAGGTCGGAAAGCCTCGTCCAGTATTCCCGCGACTTTTCCAAGTTTATATCCCCGATACATTCCACAAAAAGGCCATTTATTCCTTATAATTCCAGCATTTCAAATAAAGTCATCAAGAAAATGTGTTTATTTTCCGTTTTCTTAAGAATTATTTTAACTGCGCCTCACGGTTACGGAAAGTAGTTCGGCATTGGAGTTTACTGGGATATAAATTTTGGACAGAGACTTGCTACGGACCAATCAAATGTTAGGGAATTGTGTAAATAGTTTTGTGCTGGAATTATAAGTGAGTTTAATGTTTCCTTTCATAAGACACTCCTTTATACGGTGTTAAACAGGCGAGCTCGTTTTGTAGTACATTTCCGCTATTAAAGTACCCGGAAGTACAATTTTGACATTATACCGATGTTTCAGTTGATAAATGATAATACTATACATCCTACAGAACAATATCTCCATTCCAGACACAAGTCAAATTAATTGAAGTCTGAAGATGCGCCATTTGCATTCCAGTACGGCTGGGGATGCTGAATGGAAGTTATATATATGAGACACGCCATGCAATTTTGTACCTTCGGACATCTTCGCAATTCCATTAAATACATTTACAAAATTTACAATAACTTTCAGAAAATTATATTCCGCATGTACTTGGAAAATTCTGTGAACTTTTGACGCCATGTACGGAACATATTGTAAATTTTGTAAACGTATTTAATGAAATTACGCAGATGTCCGAAGGTACAAAATCACATGGCGTGTCTCATATGTGGCTGTGATTGGACAAATGGTGCTTATAGGATTTTTGGACCAGTATAGGTCCTCCATCAAATACCACACCTCTGTAGCCTGATAACGATATATATGTGTATTGCTTTTTCAAAAGCATACTGGATGTTTCATTGATGGAATGGTGAACTGTGCAGATCCTGATCAGACTGTGCGGATTCACAGGCTGATCAAGATCTACGCTGGTCGCCTCAAACGCAAACCCATTTCACCCGTCACAGCTACATATACGTCTAAAGTCTTATCCATCGGAACCAATACCAGTACACCGCCATCTGCGCTAATCTTGCCAATACTTGTCAATTGTTTGCTTTCAAAATACTTGAATATTGTGATCGAAATCTGGCAGACTGGTTGACTGTGCCTCAGCTGTGTTAGAGCACAGACGCAGCCAATCAAACTGCTTGATTGCGAGTTGCGATCGTTGTACAGTGCAACCTCTCTACAACAGCCACCCATGGGAAGACGCAAAACTGCCTGTTGTAGAGAGGTGGCTGTTGTAGGGAGATTAATGCTGAATTAAACTTTATCGTCCGCTGTTTATTTATTTTCTTCGATAATTCTCACCAAAAACATGCTTTGGCAACATTTTAGATGGGAAATGATTCTAAAATGCTGTCAAAACATGTTTTTTATTGAGAAAGAAGGCAAAAGCAACAACAAACGACAAGTTTTTTTGCTCAGTAGTCTAAGGGTTTGATACAGAGAAAATCATCCATTTGGGATATAAAATAGCGGCTGCTATAGAGAGGGTGTTGTTGTAGAGAGGTGGCCGTTCAGGGAGGTTCGACTGTAGATAGATGTTCAGATACAGTGGGGTCAGCGTGTAAGTGCACACACGAACGAATACGACAGGTCGTGTGTGCACTTACACGCTGACCCCACTGTAGGTTGGCATCTGGGCAGTTGCCATCAGGATTAACGCAGTCGGTTATGTATCAGTACGTAATAAAACAGCAGACACTTACTACATGCAACTGTCACTCAGCACAATAACGCCAAACGATGGGCTTGTTGGCAGCGTCATCGCGTTGTCAAGGTCGCAGACTGTGTCTCGTTTTTAACATCACGATGCCAACAAAGCCGCCACGAAACACGATAACCCGTCACAGCGCCTTTGTTCCGTATTGCAAGTGATAGGCGTATAGGAATTTTCTTTCATTTTGAATTTTCGCTGAAAAATGAACGAGTCGACCTTTGCGTCAGCGTGGTGCAATAAAGCTTTCATTTCAGTTTTAATTTAAAAGCATTAACCGTTACAATGCTCAATTATTTTGTTCTCGTCTGCAAGTTTTATTTTAAAACAAACGCACACTACACGTATTCAATATTTCAATCCTGAATTAAAATGTGTCGTCTGCTGTTTGTTTGTTTCTATTTTTATCAACGAACACATAGTTTGACAGCACTTTAGAATCATTTCCAATGGAAATGATTCTAACTTGCTGTCAAACCAGGTTTGTGTTCGTTGAGAAAAAGAGCAAACTATGAACAACAGCAGACGGCGATTTTAGTTTCCCGCCTCGGAATAGTTCACGAATTCGCCATTTTGTTTGCTTAGTTTTGTTTATTGCTTTCTTTACATGTATGCCAGTTATGAAAAGGACATGTACACTTTTGTTTCAATCTCGTTCCCACTACATAGCACCTCATTCCCACGACATAGCATCTCGTTCCCACGACATATCATATCGTTTCCACGAAATAGCATCTCGTCCCCACGACATAGCATCTCGCTCTCACGACATAACATCTCGTTCACACGACATAGCATCTCATTCCCACGACACAGCATCTCGTCCCCACGACATAGCATCTCGTCCCCACGACATAGCATCTCATTCCCACCAAATATCATCTCGTTAGAATAAGTTAGCTATTTTGTTCCCACGACATCACCTTTGAACTTCATAATCAGCCAATAGAATATCAGATATTACTATGCCATCTTGAATGACAATGGGGCAACCTTTTGATTGGCTGACTGTGTCGTGGGAACGAGATAGCTAACTCGTGGAAGCGAGATCCTATCTCGTGGTAACATGATGCTATGCCATGGGAACGAGTTAGCTAACTCTTGGTAACGAGATGATACAAGGTGCATGATTACGTGGTTACAACAAAAACAACGTCATCTACTCCAAAGTAAGTATTATTTGATATTTTCCTTAATATGCAGCGGATTTTGATGAAATATGGCGCAGCAAACGCGTCTTCGTGAGCTGTATCGGAGACACGGAAATCGATTCTTCGCAAAAACGACAGAAGTTTGGGCGAAATTACAAAGACCACAAAATGCAACTTAACAAGACGCGTTTGTTGCGCCATATTTCATCAAAATCCGTTACGTAATAAGGACACTATAAAATAATACGTACTTTGAATCGGTACTTGTCGTTGTTGTTAGTACCACGTGATCATACACATTGTGCTACATGCATGTCGTGAGAACGAGATCCTTAATGGGAAAATGTGGATGTCCCTTCCAAGCTGCCGAATATTCAAGGCAGGTCTGTTGCTACAATTTGCATCTGTAGGTAACTGTTTAATGAAAAAACATGCTCATGAAATTTGAAATTTTCCATAATGAGTAACTTTGTACAGACGTGCTTATGTCCTATCTGATTATTCATATACCAACTGGCTATCATGGAATAGTAACCATGGTAACGAATACTTGTATATATCCCCCGATTTACGGCCGACCTACATTTTAGTCATTGTCCTGTGGTAAGCATGTATGCACACCAGGGCTCCAGATAAAGAATTTATAATTGAGTCTTGTCACTCCATCACTTCTGAAGCAATTGGGTATTTCAATATTTTAATTGGGTAAAATAGAATCACACTACTGTTTACACATCAACAGACAGCAATTATTGAATAGTTTGCTTCGAAATGAAAACATGTCTTGGTATTTTATTAGAATTGTCTCCTTGGAGACAATTCTAATGAAATACCAAGGTGTGTTTTCATGGAAACTAAAAAAAATATGCTATACTTGTCGTCTGTTTATTGTTTTCTGTAGCATGATAAAGGTACCGCAAAGTTGGTATTGCTTTTTGATACTCGCTTCTTCTGATTTCAATTGGGTTTTTGGCAATTTTAATTGGGTATTTACGCAAATACACGTACTCAGCTGATCTGGAGCTCTGGACTATTCAACAAGATTTTCCTAATAAGCTAACAGCTGACAAAAATGACCACGTGCGTCATGTGTGACCAGCGTAGACCCGGATCAGACTGCGCAACAGTCAGGGACTACGCATTTCACCGTTCAGTTATAATGAAAGAAGACATTCAGGCCACAGAGTCTCAATATGGCGTCTAATACACATTTTATTATGCCCCCCCCCCCACCCTCCCCCTCCTCGGTCTCGGTAGTACGGAACCCCGCAGAGGACATGTAGGTTTTTTTTATTAATTCGTTCCCACGAAATAACAATTCGTTCCCTCAATTTTACAATTCGTTCCCTTGAATTAACAATTCGTTCCCACGATATAACAATTCGTTGTTATTTCGTGGGAACGAATTGTTAATTTGAGGGAACGAATTGTTAATTTGTGGGAAAGAATTGTTAATTTGAGGTAACTAATTGTTAAATTGAGGGAACAAATTGTTATTTCGTGGGAACGAATTAATATACAAAATATACAAAAATGATTATACGTCCACTGCGGGGCTGCGTACGATAGAGCCGGAGGCATATCGTGTTTGTAGTTTGAACTGGACATTAACGTGTGTCCGGCACATTAAGAAGTTCGTCGGAGTTTCTCAATTCTGTTATAGCTTCTGTATCCAATATCGCCGTAAGCACTGACGCTTGTACATGTTATCGACCCACGGATTTCTTGATGTTTGGTTGAATCAAGGGGTCGGAAATATTGAAGAGTTTCTGATAGTTTTCAAACAAAGATTGACCGATAACATTATGCAGGATTGACAAGCCAGAATTAACGGATCTAGCAGAGCATTATTTTATAGAAATGTATGCGACTTCAAAATGCAATATTACTTAAAGGACATCACACTCACGAAATTTAGGTACGCATTTGCTAGACTAAAAGTTTCGTCCCATCGCCTAGAAGTAGAATCAGGCAGATGGAACAGAACTCCAATTGAAAACCGGAAATGTACATTGTGTGGACATTTGGAAGACGAATACCATTTTATTTTAGAATGCACAATGTATATGGATCTCAGGAAAACATATATAAACCGGTATTATTGGAACAGGCCAAGTATGGTTAAATTCATAGAGTTGATTAAATCGGAACATTCATAAACTGTAAGAAAGTTGGGCCAATACATATACCAAGCGTTTCAAATCAGAAATGAACATTTATATATACATCAATGAGGTCCCCTTCTCCCAATACATACATAAAGAAATACAGCATGCATATATATTTGCAAATATTAACTTGACATTATTGCATGATATCGTACGTGTTCAGTTTTGTAGTACATGTGTAATGCACTACTCTATAGACTAATGCTGCAACGCCATAACTTAATGTATTTTTATAGATTAACCAAAACATTTTGTATGTGCTTATTGGGCATGCTATTCCACCGCAGGATATTCTCCATGTGCTATGGCCAATGGTCGACGGTGGCATAGCTGCATCAAATACAATACATAGTAGCTGCATTCTTAACGTTACGGTTTATGCACCGGCTGTTGTCTTTGTCACCCATAATTGTGTATTGCTTCAGCGGCCATATGGCTTAAAGCGTTAATCTTTATCTGAATAAACATATCTCACCATGTAATTTATTTAGAAATGTATATACAATATCATTCAACGTATCATTCAGGTTTCACATTCTAAGCTCCACAAACACGATAATTAATTTAATGTATCATGTCTCACTGTACTACATTTATTATGTCTCGCTGTACTACATGTTCTTATGGTAAAAACATGCAATATATGTTATATACCAGAATAAAATATATTGTATTGTATTGTATCCCTTGAAGGATTACATTTACTTATATTTCAACACATCATACTTGTGGACAAATGTCACACATCCATGCTGCCCTTAACATGACCATCACCTTTTGACCTTCACAACTTTGAACTCTTTTCACACATTAAGAAGTTTGCCGGAGTTTCCCATTTCTGTCATAAATTCTATATCCCTTGAAGGACGACTTAAATATTTCAACACATCATACTTGTCGACAAAGTCCACACAATCATGCTGATTGCATCATTTTCGAGTTTTAATTAGAAAACGAACCAATGAAAGCTTTATGTTTTAACTAAAAACAATGTCACAATATCAAACCGATGCGCTGGAAGAAAGTATTTAACCGGAAGTATCGTGTATTTTCGCGTCGGAAGTATCGCGTATTTTCGCGTATTAAACTACATTCGTTTCTACGCATATCGTTGTACAAAACGATCGTTTTCACTTTGTTTTGTATTCGTTTGGTTTGGCTTCGTTTAGGAACTTCCAACAAATATTCGCTGTAGGTACTTGGCATGTCTGAAACCAAGACACTTGTATGTAACATCAACCATTAACCATGAACATTCACAACTAGACTTGCAATGTGCTCATGTTGCAGACATGTCGGATATACTTGGCACCGTTCAATCATTTACCAAATATATCCGGAATTGTATAGTCATGTGCTCAATCACCATTGACAATTCCCGATGTCACGGTACTGTCTATTGAAATGAATATGGTCACATGGATTTAACCCATTAATTTGGGAATACACCTTTACGGGTATGAACTATTTTAAATGTTTCATTTATATTTTTCTTATTCTCCATGAAAGTATATGTTGTGACCACTCATTTGAACCGTCTCGACGAGACGGTCCAAATGAGTGGTCACGACATATACTTCTAAGCAAATAGAAAGAAAATGTTTTTTTTCACAAACAGATTGACATAACCTCAGCATGCAATGTGTTAATATGCCGTCATTCATTAGACTGCGTAGCCAGGCATTAATTTATGTGCAGGCACAGGACTGTACGAGTTCGCTTGGAGCGTCCGGATGGTATGCCCTGTTATACCGCATAGAGCCCCCAACGCATATGCGTTGTGGCCTGGCGCATAAAGGTATGCGTTAGGTAACAATGCATAGAGCTCCCGTGGAGAGCTATGCGCTACACCACGACTCATATAAGCTCTATGGATCAAAGGTACACATCAACTTTAAAATGGGGTTTTCATCTTGTGTAGAGCTCCCCAATTCCAATAATGACTCACTGTACACGCAATTGATGATGACGACGACGACGATGACGATTGAGGAATAAAGGAGTAGAACGTAGATTAAAACTAGAAATGTGGCCTTTCGGTACACGAATGACCCCGCTGGCAGCCAAAGAAAACGAGGCATATTAAAATTATAAGCCATTTACCAGAGCGTTAAGGTTGCTAACGCACCAAATATGTGACCTTAAACCTGGGCTTAGCGGGGGCGGGACGAATGTGGATTTGTCACAGTGCGATAGAGGACCATTGGAGCAATGCGTGTGTGAAATAATAAGCAGATCCGAGCAAGGAAACAGAAATTAGCCATTTATCCGAGCGTTAAGGCTTCGGGACGGATGTATGTACGTACAGACGTACGGACGCCGGTAACACTATATGCCCCCTCAGCATTCGGTGGCGGGGGCATACAAAAGTTATTTGTTTATGTTGTAGTAGTTGATATTTGATAACCGGAGAGATGAATGCGGGACGATCGGTCATATTGACGCATTGAGCTCCTCAGACGCTACATGTATATAGTACAGAAGCTCTCTGCGGTTCTTTAACGACGCATAGATACAATCGGGGAGCTCTGTGCGTTAGGAGCCGACGCATAGAGACACTCGGGTAGCTCTATGCGTTAGAAGCTCTATGCGGCGCTACAATTCCCCCTACAGAATTGAATTTAATGGCGATGCAAAATCCTTCATTCTGGGGAATTATATGTATAATGTCTTGTTCAGTCAATTTGCTACATGTACATGTACATGTACATGTACATGTACATGTGTCATATTAATAGCTGCACGTTTTCCGCGTTATGGGCAATAGGTTGCACTATATAGTTACACCACAGTCAACGGTTTCCCCATGTTAAATCCCCATAGACATCTTCACAGAGTGAAGATGTCTATGGGGATTTAACATGGGGAAAATGAATTTGCGAAATGAGGTTTCCATTTCGCGCACTATAATATCGCCATACTATGCAGAGCGTTGACGTTCATACTTCGCTTTACTGTTATTGAGAGACAATTATACGATATGAGACAACACTATTATAATAAGCTCACATAATAAAGTGTTATTAACAACATTCTTAGGTATCTCTTCACGACGCAGAAAGTAAACAAAGAACGCTTCAAACGCAAAGTTGGAAATACTACTCCGTCATAACGCTTGCAATGTAATGTAATGTAATTAGAGTTATATACTCAGAACGAGTATTAAATAATTATATAATAATACACTGCGAACATCCATTTAATGCCATAATATCTTTATACACATGTGAATATAGCCATAGCAGAGAAACAGTGGCCCGTTTCACTAAACTTCGTACGACTAAAATGTTCGTACGTGCAAATTTATAATCGTCTGGACATTTCAATTGATGGATTTACATTTATTGAGCATATGCATGCTCAATAAATGTAAATCCAATACTTGTCTACAAGAAAACATTGTTAACGTGAAATTTACAGGCTATCATAAGTTTGCACTTACGAGCATTTTAGTCGTACGAAGTTTGAAAAGGATAAATTATGAAGAGGATAATACAGTTGAACCTCTCTATACCGGACACCCTGGACCTTCCAGGGTGTCCGGCTTAGAGAGGTTCCACTGTATTTCTTGAATGATTTCAAACATATGCTAGTCGATACTGTCTCTTCTATCCTTGACGGTCACGGGGGACATAAATATATATGGGTGTGAATACGTATATGGATGTGAATAACAAACTGAAAAATATATCCGTTTTTGACAAGAAAATATGTACATCTCGATTTTGCAATCGCAATTATAACATTTCTGGCTGGTCGCTCGTCATTTCATGATTTATTCGTTGAATGACTAATGGCTGGAGTATATTCCGATTAGGTGGACGCGTAGGCTGGTGCATGTATTTGTACGGAAGCCCATTAGGGCTACTTCACTTTTTTTTATTTCCATTTATTCAAGATATTTTCTTGAATTTTCAAGATCTTTTCTTGAATTTTCAACCAATTTAGCCCCAATATACGGAAACCCATTAGGGCCACTTCACTTCCATTTATTCAAAATGTTTTCTTGAATTTTCTAGTTCTTTTCTTGAATTTTCAAGATACTTTCTTGAATTTTCGAGATCTTTTCTTGAATTTTCAAGTTCTTGAATAAAGGATGTTTCAAGATATTTTCTTGAATTTTCAGGTTCTTTTCTTGAATTTTCGAGATCTTTTCTTAATTTTCAAGATACTTTCTTGAATTTTTGAGGTCTTTTCTTGAATTTTCAAGATCTTTTCTTGAATTTTCAAGTTATTTTCTTGAATTTTCAAGATCTTTTCTTGAAAATTCAAGAAAATATCTTGAAAATTCAAGAAAAGAACTAGAAAATTCAAGAAAACATTTTGAATAAATGGAAGTGAAGTGGCCCTAATGGGTTTCCGTATATTGGGGCTAAATTGGTCTTAGAAGTAATCAGTTTGCTTTTTTTCTCTCCACAATTTACTAGTCCGGCTGATTGACTGACAAGTAAAGATGGTACATGTGACATACTGACAAGTAAAATTATCTGGTACACGCACGCACACATGAAACAGATGTTTCCGAAAATGATAAAAGCGGTGTTGTTTCCATGGTGATCAGTGAAGACACGTTTCTTTCCCACGATATAACGATTCGTTCCCACGAATTAACAATTCGTTCCCGTACGAATTGTTAAATTGAGGCAACGAATTGTGAATTAGTGCGTACGAATTGTTATATTGAGGATACGAATTGTTATTTCATGGGAACGAATTAATAAAAAACAAGAAATGCGTCTGTCGAACGCGGATGCCACCTGCAGCATATTTGAGAAACTGTGACAAAGTGGTTAAGTCATTTAAGTAACCTGGTGAAGGTCAAAAGGCGAAGGTCATATAAATTATGAAAAGGCAGGTGTGGCACACATACCAATGAATGAAGTGTTGAAGTATTGAAGCGATTAAGCAACTTATGTAGATGCTATGGCCAGTTTGAGAAACTGTGACAAAGTGGTTGACCGAAAAGTGTGACGGACGGACAGACGGACGGACGGACGGACAGACGGACAGACGGACGGACGGACGGTCCAAACACTATATGCCACCCGTTTCTTCGAAACCCGGTGGCATAAAAAGAGAATTCTACGTGAGCATGGTGATTCGATGGATTATTTTGTTTACGGTCAAATGTTGATTACAACCCCGCTATACATGCACCCTGGTCACAACCCTCAATATATATATATACTCTTTAATTCCTCTTTGCGGAGATTTGAACATATACATGAAAACATACAAGACATACATATACATACATATACATACATATACATACATATACATGCATATACATGCATATACATGCATATACATGCATATACATGCATATACATGCATATACATGCATATACACATATACATACATACATACATACATACATACATATACATGCATATACATGCATATACATACATATACATACATATACATGCATATACATGCATATACATGCATATACATACATATACATACATATACTACATATACATCATATGCATATCATGCATATACATACATATCTACATCATACATACATATACTATACATACATACATACTACATACATATACATACATATACATACATATACATGCATATACATGCATATACATGCATATACATACATATACATACATACATCTATACATCATATACATACATATACATACATGCATATACATGCATACATACATACATATACATACATATACATACATATACATACATATACATACATATACATACATATACATACATATACATACATATACATGCATATACATGCATATACATACATATACATACATATACATACATATACATACATATACATACATATACATACATATACATACATACATACATATATACATATCATACATACATATACGATACATATACATACATATACATACATATACATACATATCATACATATACATACATATACATACATATACATATACATATACATACTATATACATATACATATACATCATATCACATACTACTATACATAATACATACATATACATACATACTATTCATACATCAATATACATACATATATCACATAACATTCATATACATCCATATTCTTTATACATATACATACATACATAAAAAACAATACAATATACATACATATACATACATATTCATACATATACATAACATATACTTACATATACATTGCATATACATACATATACATACATATACATGCATATACATATATACATTTACATTTTACATCATATACATACATATCATAACATATACATACATATACATATATATACATACATATATACATATACATACTATACATACATACATATATACATACTATTTACATACATATACATACATACAATGCATATACATTACATATACATACATATACATGCATATCTTACATATACATCCATACATACATATACATACATATTCCATACATATTACTATAACTATACATACATATACATACTATACATACTATATACATACATATACATACATATTCATACTATACATACCTACATCATCATACATACATATTCATGATATGCAAGACATTACATATACATACATATACATACATATACATACTACATACATATACATATACATATACATATACATATTACATATTACATATACATATACATATACATTATACATATAATATATATATACATATACTTATACATATACATAACATTACTTTACATATACATATACTATACATATACATTATACATACATATTCATATACATACATACATATAACATATACTCATACATATACATATACATATACATATATATACATATACATATACATATCATATACATATACATATACATACAATAACATATACATATACATATACATATACATATACATACATATACATATACATATACATATACATATACATATACAATATACATATACAATAACACTATACATATACATATACATATACATATACATATACATATATATACATATACATATACATATACATACTAACATATACATATACATATACATACATATAATATACATATACATATACAGTATAATGATACATATCATATACATATACATATACATATACATATACATACATATTCATGAAAACATGCAAGAAATGCATTTGTGAAAAAGGAAGAAAAAATGTGTACAGATTATATCATGTGCATCAATGCAGAGATGCTGGTAGTTCAAACGTACATACTTCTTATGTAATATGTGCACTCGTTATGCTATGTTATGTTAATGTCACTAGGGTCAGTTTACAGCACGCGCACCACGCTTGCCACAAACTCGTAACTTAAACGTAGAAATGTGAACGGCATATCTGCGTTGTCTGTCGTATCCATCACTGAGTTGTTTGATCCGAGTAGATCACATAGGTAACTTTCAGCATCCAGTGTAAGTATGCTATTTGTATTTTTTTTTTTTATTGTTATATTTTTTTTATTTTCACACACAAACACGTACAAACAAGATATATTACTAGTAACATGCATGTGCATAATTACATTCCATTCTACATTACTAAGTACATTGTAAATATGTCTTACACGTGTTATTACCCGTTTGTATATGTATATGTTTGAAAAACATTTATAAACAATGAGAAAGAAGAAACAAAATAGTTATCAATTAAAAATAGAGAGAAAAAATAAATAGAGTAAGTCAATTTAAAAAAAAAAAATACACCCATAAAAGAAGAAAGCAAAAAGAAGAGAGGAGAAAGAAACTTGCACCCATCAAACATTCTGCCAGCTGGAAGAAGCATGCTCTCTTGTTGAAAATGTAGGGGCTCATTCATTCAACTATTGCATGATAATAAATGTCTACAAATTGTAGGTTCAAGGTGCATGATCACGTGGTACTAACAACAACAAGTACCGATTCAAAGTACGTATACTTTTATAGTGTCCGTATTACGTAACGGATTTTGATGAAATATGGCGCATCAAACGCGTCTTGTTAAGCTGCATTTGGAGACACGGAAATCGATTCTTCGCAAAAACCACAGAAGTCTGTGTCGAACTCTCTGGACCACCAAATGCAGCTCATGAATACGCGTTTGCTGCGCCATATTTCATTAAAATCCGTTGCATATTAAGTAAAATATCAAATAATACTTACTTTGGAGTGGGCGACGTTGTTGTTGTTGTAACCACGTGATCATGCACCTTGAGGTTGCAATTTGTGCAAGTTATGAGATGATTGCCGTGTATAGATACCCATACTTTTGCGAAGACTACATGTAGTGCTGCCTCGAGTGCTGCTTCGAGCGTCTCGAGTGACTCAACCACACTATTTTCTTTCCATTGCGTTTTGTTATTCTTAGTTGCGCGTGTCGTTAATATTCATAGCTATGTTTAATGGTGTCGTTGTTCCATTGTACGCAGAAGATTTGTTCAAGGTTGCCAAACAAGTGAACACGATCGTTTTGTATAACAATGCGGATAGAAACGAATATCGTTTTGTGGTTTCTGTACGAAACTAGATGGCCGCGGCTCGCACGTCGCGCCCGCCGGAGGCTTTGATAGTATACCGAAAACCTTTACCCACATACTTTAGCCAAAATGAGAACATCGTTTTCAAATTCGAAAATCGAAACGGTAGGCAATCGTTAGTTTGTGTAACCAGGAAGAAATCGGCCAGTGTTCATGAACACAGTGTACAACCATTCGCCTTACACATCGTTTTATTTTTTTTTTAAATTAGAAAACAATGTTTTCATTGGTTTAAACTTAACGTTTAAACCAACGAAAACATCGTTTTCTAACGGTGTATAAACGGTTTGTAAACGATGGTTAAACGACAGGCAATCGTTCGTTTGTGAAAAAAGGAATAAAACCGGTATGTGCCCATTCTACGCCACCGGGCCACCATTCCGGATTCCGTAGGCGAAAACGCTTAAAGGGGCATATCAGGGGCCCGTTTCACTAAACTTCTTACGACTAAAATGTTCGTAAGCGCAAATTTAGGATCGTCTAGAAATTTCAATTGATGGATTTACATTTATTGAGCATAGGCTGCATATGCAGCCTATGCTCAATAAATGTAAATCCAATAATTGTTTACAAGAAAACAATGTTGATGTGCAATTTACAGACTATCATAATTTTGCACTTTCGAACATTTTAGTCGTACGAAGTTTAGTGAAACGGCCCCCAGTTCGGTAACGTAGTTATAACGTACTTATGTACCGATTTCTGTTAAAATTAAAACAACCCATCGGTCCTAGTATCACCATATATCTTCAATTAAACCACTTTACACAAAGCCATGAAGAAAACACGTTTTTATTTTGTATAGTATTTTTTCAACAAACATCCTGATGTGCCCCTTTAAACTTGCTAAAAATCGTTCCGCGAAGTACAAAATAATGGCCTAACGGTCTCGATTTGTGGCTGTGACTGGAGAAATGGGGCTTTTGGGATTTCTGACCAGTGTAGCTCCAGATCAATACATGTCTATAGTATTGTATAGTATTATCAATACATGTCTATAGTCCATGTTATATTAGAATCATGATGGGTGTTTCATTGATGGAATAGCGAACAGTGTGCAGATCCTGATCAGACTGTGCATCCGCACTGTCTGTTCTGGGTCTACACTGGTCGCAAGCCAATACGCCCCATTTTTCCAGTCACAGACACATTTACGGAATGATCCGAGTGTTCCCGAGTGTTCCCGAGTGTTCCCGATTGCCATTTCGCGTAGAATGAACCAAATCGTACAGGAATACTATGCGCCGCGCATGCAACGTCAACATGTACACCACCGCCTGCGCTAATCTTGTCAACAGTAGTCAATTGTTTTCTTTCAAAACTCTGGCATATCGTGCTTGAAATCAAGCGTATTTATTGGCTGAGCCTAAACTCTGCTACAGCTCAGACTCAGCCAATCAACCTGCTTGATTGCGATTTGAGATTACCAAGAGATGTTGATAAATGTTGGCATACGGGCAAATTTGACGCAGGCGGTTGTGTATTACCATTATTATTCTTAACCCTTACTACGCTGAATTAAATTTTGTCGTCTGCTGGAAATGTTTTATTTTCAATATTTTCCGATAAAAACCTGTTTTGACAGCGCATGAGAATCCACTGGAGACGATTCTCATGTGCTGCCAGAACAGGTTTTCTGTTAAGAATTAAGGCAAAAATGAAAAACAGCAGACGACAATTATTATTTTCAATATTTTCCGATAAAAACCTGTTTTGACAGCGCATGAGTATCGTCTCCACTGGAGACGATTCTCATGTGCTGCCAGAACAGGTTTTCTGTTAAGAATTAAGGCAAAAATGAAAAACAGCAGACGACAATTATTATTTTCAATATTTTCCGATAAAAACCTGTTTTGACAGCGCATGAGTATCGTCTCCACTGGAGACGATTCTCATGTGCTGCCAAAACAGGTTTTGTGTTAAGAATTAAGGCAAAAATGAAAAACAGCAGACGACAATTTTCGTCTCCCGCGTAGAGAGGGTTAAGAATTACATTGCTGTCAGTGAATTAAATGTTTACTTGTTGTCTGCTGTTTATTATTTTTAATTTCCATTTTTATCATCAACTAATAATTTGGCAGCACTTTGCAACGAAAATGACTTGAAGGCGCAGCAGTCCCATTATGTCTTTATGAAGAAAAAGGACAAACTATGAAATAACACAGACAATTTGTTTCCCGCATTCTGAGGGTTAAAGGTACATGCCAACTCAGTAGGTTATAATTTAGTGAGACAGATAGTGTTTTGATTCTGTAGATATGACATTTTCTGGAATTAAACATTCATTCACTATTACCCACGTATTAATTGGCATTATTATACATTTATATCCGACATAAATGTCCACACTGATATCAAGGGCGATAACCGTGTTTTCTTAAAATGTTAACGGACATTGCTATTTATTATCTGCATTTAATTTTTGATGCGCGATGATCATACTTTATAATATGTCGAAAATATTTTTTTTCAGGTGACGCATTTAATTAGTATAAATAATTAAAAAATACCATGCCTCATTTGTATATGAAAATAGTCTGATACCACCGCGCGTCACTATCGGTAAAATGAATATTACTAAATGAGTATATCTGCCAGTATAGCGGGCACTCGTAATTTTTACTGGTTGAATAGTGACACGATTATACACTTATTTAATTCCTATAAAGAACATGTTGTGCCAACTGAGTGGGCATGTACCATTAAAAGGCTCGGGGTGTCAGATATGGATAGACATTGGTAGAACAGAGCACTGAGATTTTACTGTCTGTTTCATGAAACCTGCCCAAATTTTACTGCTATATAAATAAGGCAAAACAAGATAGTTTTCGATAATATTAAATTATAGCAACATTTATGAATGAGCCTATTTTTTAGTTCGTGAAATTTGGTCCAACATTGATTTTATTGTGAAAATTGTTTCCATATGTTAAATCCCCATATGGATTCCATATGTTAAATCCTCAGGGAGTGAATATTTCTATGGGGATTTAATAAGGGGATTTTTTTCTAATTTTTTAAATAGTGGACCGATTTTCAAAATGTAATTTTTGTTTTCTTAGTTAGATCATTTCCAAGGTAGGTTTCAGAATCAATTTCCAAATGTTTAGTTTTTCGACTCCTCCTCCAGGTTCTTCACCTCTTTTTCCCCTATGTTAAATTCCCAGAGAGAACTCATTTTTCATAATAAAATATTTGACCAAATTTCACGAACTAAAAAGTAGGCTCATTCATAAATGTTGCTATAATTTAATATTATCTAAATTTGTTTTTATTTATATGGCCGTAAACATTGGGCAGGTTTCGTGAAACAGACAGTAGTTTTATTGCAAAGTTGCGTCGTATTTCTCAGACCAATTGTGCACAGGAGTCGCCTAAAATATGTATACATTGAATATAGAGAATAGTAGGTTAGTGCCGTGAATGGGAAAAAATATCCGGCAAGACTCAAGAATTTCTTTATTTCTCATCAAAAGTATATGTTGTGACCACTCATTTGAACCGTCTCGCCGAGACGGTTCAAATGAGTGGTCACAACATATACTTTGGTTCAGAAATAAGGAAAATAGATAGAGAATAGTAGGTTAGTGCCGTGAATGGGAACAAATATCTGGCAAGGCTTAGGAAACGGGATGGGCGAGGTTCTGCCGAGCACATCCCGTTTCCGAGCCGCGCCAGATATGTTTTCCCATTTACGGCACTAACCTATTATTCTATTTATCCTGTCAACACCTACAAATGGCTGTAAAATGCAAAAATAGTATTGACTGGATATCAAAAGTGTTTCACGGCATCGTGTTTCACGGCACATACGCACTGTGTTGACGGGATAAAATAACATATGTTGCGAATGCTACTGTTTGGGAAATGGATAGTTACTATTTTACTTTTATTTAAATTAGTTCAGCCAGTCACGAAACATTTCTAGACAATCATGTAAGTTATATATTATTATCATGTACCAACAAACAAGCGTCATGCTTCACAAATCGTTCTTTCTGGTACATTCATACATGTACATTTATTTTAAGACGTAACTATGCTACTTTTATGTATTACTCTCAAATCAGTTTGAAAAAAATATCTTTGAACTCGACACATAGTATAGCGGTAGCTTTAATAGTCGTCTTGTACTGTTAAATTTACGAGACGTTCCTGAAACAAACACCGACTACGGACAATAATTTGGTGTTATGTATGGTGGCATATATAGAGAATAATAGGTTAGTGCGGTGAATGCGTAAAAATATCTGGCAATGCTCAAGAAATGGGATGGGCGAGGCTCTGCCGAGCACATCCCGTTTCCATGCCGCGCCAGATATTGTTCCCATTCACGGCACTAACCTACTATTCTATTTATCCAGTCAACACCTACAAATGACTGTAAAATGCAAAAATATAACCCCAGCCACCGCTCATATTCATACGCAGTGATTGGTCGTATTTACAGGATATCAAAAATGTTTTACGGCACCGTGTTTCGATATAAAATAAATGTATTTGCTATCGAGATGTTGACATAATTTATCGCAACATATCGACATAAATATCACGATGTGTCAACATAACGTCAAATTATGTCGACATGTTGAGATAAAATATCCCGTAATGTCGACATGTTGTGTTAAGCGATCACGTTATGTTGACTTGTCGTGATAACTTATCACATTATGTCGACATAGTGTGTTAAGATATCACGTTATGTCCACTTATTGCGATAACGTATCACATTATGTCGACATGTTGAGATAAAATATCACATTGTGTTGACATATTGTGTTAACTAATCACGTTATATCGACATATTGTGTTAATAAACTATCATGCTATGTCGACTTGTTGTCATAACTTACATGTATCACATTATGTTCACTTGTTGTGATAACTTATCACGTTATGTCGACCTAATTTAACTCAACATGTCGACATAGTTCCACGTTATATTGACATGTAGTGATATTTAAATCGACATGTTGCGATACATTATTGAGGTGCATGATCACGTGGTTATAGCAACAACATCAGTGGCTGAAAGTGTTGAAATCTTGCCCACTCCAAAGTAAGTATTATTTAATATTTTCCTTAAACGAGTTTTGATGAAATATGGCGCAGCGAATGCGTCTTCATGAACTGCATTTGGTCGTCCAGGGAGTTTGGCACAGACTTGTGTCGTTTTTGCGAAGAATCAATTTCCGTGTCTACCGACACGGAAATCGATTCTTAGCAAACACGACAGAAGTTTAGGCCAAAGTACAGAGACCACCAAATGCAGCTTAACAAGACGCGTTTGATGCGCCATATTTCATCAAAATCCGTTATGTAATATGGAAAATATAAAACAATACGTACTTTGAATCGGATGTATTCTGCAAGTTTCAGTACTTGTTGTTGTTGTTAGTACCACCTGATCATACACTTTGATAATGTCAACATCTCGACATTTCGATGGCAAATATATGCCACCATACTTATGTTTCCTATAACGGCTGTTTCTTTATGCTATGTTACAGAAATAAATCCGATGCTTAAGTACCGTGCGGCATGCCGCGCACGAATTTAAAACATTTCCGCCTGTCGTCTTTTATCGTTAGAATACTGAGCATCTGCCGAACTAATCTTGGAACTACAGCCCGGATTTGTTCTTGGTTCCACGAACGAACGATTGCCTATCGTTTGCACATCGTTTTAGCAGTTTACTACCGAATTATTCCCATATTTGGCCATACTTATAAATATATTACCGAACTGGTGTATTTTCATATTTGGCCATGCTTATAACTACGTTACCGAACTTGGGGCCGTTTCACTAAACTTCGTATGACTAAAATGTTCGTAAGTGCAAAATTATGATAGTCTGTAAATTTCACATTAACAATGTTTTCTTGTAAACAAGTATTGGATTTACATTTATTTAACATAGGCTGCATAATCAACATATGCCCAATATATGTAAATCCATCAATTGATATTTCCAGACGATCCTAAATTTGCATTTACAAACATTTTAGTCGTAATATGTTTAGTGAAACTGCCCCCTGGTGTATTTTCATTGACTAGACTTATAAATAGTTCCACCGAACTGGTTCCATATTCGGCCATACTTATAAATAGTTTACCGAACTGGAGTATTTCCATATTTGGTCGAACTTATAAATAGGTTACCGAACTGGTTCCATATTTGGTCATACTTATAAATAGTTTACCGAACTGGAGTATTTCCATATTTGGTTGAACTTATAAATAGTTTACCGAACTGGAGTATTTCCATATTTGGTCGAACTTATAAATAGGTTACCGGTTAATGGTGTATTTCTATATTTGATCAGTCTTATAAATCGGTTAACAAACTCGGAAAACCGGTGACATAAAGACAAATCCCGTCTATTCTAAGGATAAGAATTCCCCGAACATTGTTCTACTGTCTGTTCCACGTTTGGCTGCCGACGAACTTTTGGCTATTAAACTCATTAAACAAATCAGAACAAATTTAATTGTAAGTACTTTTTTGTCAATAACAAAATAGTCACCCTCCCCCCAAACAAATTATTTGATGAAATTCCATAAAATATTGATTTAATTTCGAAAAAACGATTTTCCTAAGGGAATTTAACATGGGGGCTAAAATAGATTTGTTTTAAATAATGGACCGATTTTCAAAATCTAACTTGTGTTTTCTCATTTGCATCATTTCCAAGCTATCTCAGTCGCCAGGTTTCGACGTCATTTTCCAAATGTTTTCGTTCTTTGATCCTCCTGGTCCTCCTCTTCCTCCTTGCGCCATGTTAAATTCCCATAGGAAAATGGTTTTTTCGCAATAAACTTTTTTGATGGAATTTCATCAAATAATTTTTTTTGGGGAGGGTGACATTTTGGTTATTGATGAAAAACTACTTACTTTTAAATAATTTTGAGATTTAATGTGCTTAACAGCCAAACGTTGGTCGGCAGCAAAACGTGGAACAGACAGTAGGGGACGGCACTCCCAAAGTTACTAACCTATTTGTGGCTGTCATTGGAGAATGGGCCTTTTGCGATCAGTGTAGATCCAGATAAGCCTGTGCCTCCACGCAGTCTGATCAGGATCTGCACAGTTCGCTATTCCGTCAATGACACACCCATCATGTTTCTAACAAGTACGATATACTGTCACCAGGCTACAGGAGTGTGCTATTTGATCATTAGCTACACTGGTTACAAATCCCACAAGCCCCATTTCTCCAGTCCCATCTACGTTCATAGAACTACTGTCTGTTCCAAGTTTTGCTGCCGACGAACTTTTGGCGGTTAAACACATTAAATCTAAAAATATATAAGTAAATACTTTTTCATCAATAACAAAAAAGTCAGCATCCCCCCAAAAATGTATTTGAAGAAATTCCATCAAATATTGATTTTATTGCGAAAAAACGATTTTCCTATGGGAATTTAACATGGGGGCTAAAATATATTTCTTTTAATTATTTATTTTATTTGTGGACCGATTTTCAAACTCTAACTTTTGTTTTCTTAATTACATCAGTTTCAAGCTATCTCGCCAGGTTTCTGAGTCAATTTCCAAAATCCTTTGGGATCAAAAAACGAAACTTTTTGGAAATTGACTCCCCATGTTAAATTCCAATAGGAAAATCGTTTATTCGCAATAAAATCATATTTGATGGAATTTCATCAAACAAAACATTTTGGGGAGGGTGACTTTTTTGTTATTGATGAAAAAGTACTAACTTTTAAATATTTTTTAGATTTAATGTGTTTAATAGTCAAACGTTCGTCGGCAGAAAAATGTGGAACAGACAGTAGTCTATCGATGATGGAGCCGGAGAAGGACGTAATGACATGTATGCGGGTATTAGTGTAGATGACAAGGATTCGCAAACCGAGGCAGCAATATTCAAATATTCATGCTTACAAAGTGATAGTGTCTAAAGTTTCCACCGACTGACGTCATATTCAAAGGCCATATGAGATACAATGGAACGTCTCTAAACCGAACACCAAGATAAGGTCTGTGACGGGTTTCTAGGTCATTTATCTCAAATATTAATGAAGTTTCGTAATTGCAAAGCATGTATATACGTATCGGAATGGGCAAATGCCTGATTTACAGTGGAACCTCTCTAAACTGGACACCAAGATAACGTCTGTGATCTTATTTTTGACGGGTTTCTTGGTCATTTATCTCAAATGTTAATGAGTGTTCGTAATTGCAAAGCACGTATATACGTATCAGAATGGGGTAAATGCCTGATTTACAGTGGAACCTCTCTAAACTGGACACCAAGATAACGTCTGTGATCTTATTTTTGACGGGTTTCTTGGTCATTTATCTCAAGTGTTAATGAGTGTTCGTAATTGCAAAGCACGTATATACGTGCATGTATCAGGGGGGCCGTTTCACTAAACTTTGTAAAACTAAAATGTTCGTAAGTGCAAAATTATGATAGTCTGTAAATATCACATTAACAATGTTTTCTTGTAAACAATTATTGGATTTACATTTATTGAGCATAGGCTGCATATGCAGCCTATGCTCAATAAATGTAAATCCATCAATTGAAATTTCCAGACGATCTTAAATTTGCGCTTACGAACATTTTAGTCGTACATAGTTTACTGAAACGGGCCCCATAATGGGAAAATGCCTGATTTACAGTGAAACCTCTCTAAACTTGACACCCTGGGGATGTCACAGGGTGTCCAGTTTAGAGAGGTTCCACTGTAAATTTGAAATTTTGTAAGCAGATATGCCCCTTTTCCATGAACAATATTTACAGAAGCTGCGATATTGTCTACAAATGACGTCAAAAGTTAATGTTTTCGTTGGTGTCAACATTTAAACCAACGAAAGAATCGTTTTCTAATTTAAAAAAAACCCACACAAAACGAAGTGAAAACGATGTGTAAACGAAACGACGGGCATAGACAAATATAGAAACAAAACTGCTACCCCGCCCCATACCTCTCGCCAGGGTAGCAATTTAACCCCATCTCTTTAATGTAACACATTTTTGTAATCGGTTATCTGGCGTGTTTGATATGTTAGCGATATAAAACTCTCAAAACTGTATCAATACATTATTAATAAAGAACATACACATGCAGAAACTGGTTATTTTACCGTGTCAATGTGTTTATCTGACATTTGCATGTAAATCTTGTAAATTTGAAAGCTTCATTTTGTTATGTTGAATGTTGAACAACAACATGAGAAAAGATGGCTTCCATGGGAAAATGATTTCCCTGTTCTATTATTTTTGGCAATTTACTAGTTCTACATCAAAGATTATTTGTTTAAATGTATACAATATACAGTTAACTAAATTTTGACCTACATACATCAGTTTGGGTATGCACTTCTGTTTCTCACATTTTTTGAATGGGTCAAATTGTAGCCGTATATAACATATCGGAGGCGAATTATTGTAGCTAAGATATTATGTTCACGTAAAAAAAACACGATATTATTTTATATACGTATACATGTAGCTGTACAAAACAAACGTTTTCAATTCGTTTTCAATTCGTTTGCGTTTGTTTCGTTTGTGACCCTGCAACAAATCTTCACAGCAAGCCCTGATACTTGCAGTCTGTAGATACGATGGTCGCATTTTCCGTAAATGCTCGTTTCTCAACCGGGGCCCACGTGTAGTTTTATCCGTTAAGAGATGTACTACCTAAAATCGCAAAGCCTAAGTGACACGCGATTTTAATGCGTCATGTACTTTATACATCATTGGGCGTACAAAATATGTTGAAAAACCCGAAAACATGCCTGAAGTTTTATAATTACAGTCATGACCTTGACGTGTATAATTAAAAGAAACAATGTCTGGTTAATTTCCCGGGAGATAACTCCATTCTACCTTACACGTCTTACAAAGTTAGCATCGGCAATTACACGCATTTAAGACGACGTTTAACGCGAAGCTTGAGGCCAGAAAAATAAGTATTTTAGTTCTCAGATACGGGGTTTACGGAATGCGAAGAGGGGTGTGGATTATTTTAATATATTTTAAATATAAAGAACATTTTGTGGGTATGTATCTTTAAATCATCGAGTGCAATGTCCGCGTTAGACGACGGTGTTCTATTATTAGAATGCATACTTGACTAAACAAGAATGACAGCAGATATATTCTTTATATAATATAAGCTCCGGATGATGAAAGGTTCCTTATATCAATGCAGTTCAGATGAATACATTCCGTTGGTGAATACTGTCTGGCTGTGACTGGATATATGGGGCTTACGGACGTTGCGACCAGTGTAGATCCAGATCAGCCTGTGCATCCGCACAGTCTGATCAGGATCTGCGCAGTTCGCCATTCCATCAATGAAATCCCCGCCATGTTTCTAACACGCGATAAGAGATCGTTATCACGCTACAGGAGTGTGATGTGATTAGTACAGAATCAGGTCACAAATTCCTTAAGCCTACTTTCGTCACTTAATTGAGACACACCATGTGATTTTTGTATCTTCGGAAATCTGCGTAATTTCATGAAATACGTTTACAAAATTTGCAATATTTTCCGTAAATGGCGTAAAATATTGACAAAATTTTCAGAGTACATGCGGAATTATATTCCGCATGTACTCTGAACATTTTGTCAACTTTTGAAGTTATTTATGAAAGATATTGCAAATTTTGTAAACGTATTTAATGAAATTACGCCGATGTAAAAATCGCATGGCGTGTATCATATATGGAAGTCATAATTTGTCCCTGAATATTCATTGTACATTGTGCGTCTAGATCAGATAAAATACATTTTTGGGTGACTTGCAAGCGACAGCCAACTTAGAGACTGAAATATGACAATAAAATGAAGGAGTTGGCAGAATAACGGAGCTAACTCCATCGTAGTGTTAGCCCCCTTCTTCCACTGACCTCTTAAGGTGGGCCACAGCTATTGATTGTTCTTACACGTATATAACACAGATGGCCGTGGCCCGCATGTCGAGCCCACCGAGGCATTTGATGGTCTCAGAGTATATTTATTTGAAGATTGAATTAAGGTATGTAAAAGCTTTAACGCAAAGTTGAAAGTCATTTGACCTTGATCTTGGGCATGTGGGTCGCATGCGTGGCTATAATATGAAAATATGGATGCTAATAAAGAATTATCTGAAGATTGAAGCAAATCTGAGTAAGTTTTGTGGAGATATAAGGTATGCAAAAACTTTAACACAAATTTCAAAGTCATTTGACATTGACCTTGGGGCACAGGGGCCGCATGAGTGGGACACAGAATAAATATATGGATGATGACTAATAAGCATTTGATGTTTCAAGTCAATGTGACTTAGGATATTGTATTTAAAAACATATACCGATTTTGGACGGACTGACGCACGGACTGACGCACGGATGTCATTGTGATCACTAACCTGACACTAAGTCTCTCTTTCCGCAAGCAGGCTCGGCAAAAAAACTACGGATGGACGTCAATGCGCAGACTGTATCGCACTGTCCGCAGGCGGTCACGACAAAAATTGTCCAACCCATTTTTAAAGGTGCATGCCCACTCAGTAGGCTAAAAATGCTCTTTATGGGAATAAATAAGTAATTGTCACTATTCCACTAGTTATAAACATTACGAGTGCCCGCTATACAGATATAATCATTTGGTAATATTTATTTTACTGATAGTGACGCGCGGTGGTATCGGTATTTTTATGTGCAAATGGGGCATGATATTTTATAATTATTTATACTAATTAAATGCATTAACTGAAAAAGAAATTGACAGATTATAAAGTATGATCATTGCACATCAAAAAATAAATAAAGAGAATAAATAGTAATGTCCGTTAACATTTTAAGGAAACACGGTTATCGTCCCTGTGTGTAAATTTTCTTCTGATACAAAATGTATAATAATGCCAAACAATACGTGGGTAATGGTAAATGATTGTTTATCTGGCCAGAAAATGTCTCCGATGATGTCTCTGACATAAAGAACATTTTGTGCCTACTGAGTGGGCATTTACCTTTAACGCTAGCTCTGCACTGTCCCGTGAGACCTATGCATGTGTTAAGTTTCATAAACATATTGCAAAGGGTGTTCGCGTTATGCTCCGGACAAATCAGTGCGCGAAAAAATAAAGGGTGATAACTAAACTAGAAAATGTGTTCATAGAACACGGATACCCCACATATCGCTTTGATAGTAAACAAGGCAAAATTCCAGTGTCCAAAAGGGAGAGATAATCCGTGACACGGGGTTCAAATCAAAAATCGAAATGAGCTTTCCGCATCTACTCGTCATAAGGAAGCTACATATCAAATTTCAGTGCTGTAGCTATTACAGAAGTTTTACGAGTTAAAAGGCAAACTTTTCAAATTCTAATTCAACAAGAAACGAGGCAAAGCCACGAAGGCCAGGTTTTTTTCCAAGCATAGACACTTGGATAACATAATTATACCCACTTTTTGTAGACTAGATGGCCGTGGCCTGCATGTCGCGCCTTGGGGCGAGGCATGGACATTAAAAAAATAGATATAGTAGATGGAAAAACTTTAACAAAAATTGTTTAACCGGACACGGACGTACGGACGGAAGGACGGACGTATGCCAAAATGCCGACGATATCGTGTTTTCCGCAAGCGGGTGCGACAATGATGATAAACACCCATGTGAAGTATCAAGGTAATGGGTGAAGCAGTTGTAGAGATATAGTACACGAAAAAACTTTAAAAAAAAAATTCAAAGTAATTTGACCTTGATATTGGGCACAGGGGCCGCACGGTTGGGGGGTTAGAATGAAAATATGGATGATGATAAACACCCATGTGAAGTTTCAAGGTAATGGGCGAAGCAGTTGCAGAGATATAGTATAACAAAAAAGTTTTAACCAAAAGATTCAACCAGACGTACGTTAAAAAGTTAACGTTGAAAATGGCTAAGTCGACAGCGCGGAAAAAATGGGTCAAGTTAAAAAAAAAAGTAACATGTTGGATAGTGATATGTGGTGGGCAACCCTTGATTATGAAGCTGTGAAAGTTTGTGGTCCTAGGTGGTACAGTGCCAAAGAAATGGACTTAAACACGAAAACTTAACATTGAAAACGCGAAAACGTAACATTGAAAATGGCTAAGTCGATTGCGCGGAAAAAATGGGTGAAGTTAAAAAAACAGTAACATGTTTGATAGTGATATGTGGTGGGCACCCCTTGATTATGAAGCTGTGAAAGTTTGGTGGTCCTAGGTGGTACAGTACCAAAGAAATGGACTTAAACACGAAAACTTAACATTGAAAACGCGAAAAATTAACATTGAAAATGGCTAAGTCGATTGCGCGGAAAAAATGGGTGAAGTTAAAAAAAAAGTAACATGTTGGATAGTGATATGTGGTGGGCACCCCTTGATTATGAAGCTGTGAAAGTTTGGTGGTCCTAGGTGGTACAGTACAAAAGAAATGGACTTAAACACGAAAACTTAACATTGAAAACGCGAAAACTTAACATTGAAAATGGCTAAGTCGATTGCGCGGAAAAAATGGGTCAAGTTAAAAAAAAAGTAACATGTTGGATAGTGATATGTGGTGGACACCCCTTCATTATGAAGCTGTGACAGTTTGGTGGTCCTAGGTGGTACAGTAACAAAGAAATGGACTCAAACACGAAAACTTAACATTGATTGTGGACGCCACCCGCCGCCCGCCCGCCCACCCGCCCGACTTTCGCCAATCCAATAGCCTGGATTTTTTTTCAAAAAACCTGGCTAAAAAAGGGGAGATAATCCATGACTCGAATCAAAATAAACTTTGCAAATCTACTCATCATAAGGAAGCTACATACCAAGTTTCAGGTGTGTAGCTATTAGGGTTTACAAGTTTTACGAGCTACAAGCCAAAATTGGAAAATTCTAACTTGAAAAGGGTGAGATAATCCATGACCATGTGGTCGAATCAAACATACATGTACCAAGTTGCAGGTCTGTAGCTATTACGGTTTAAATGTTTTACGAGTTACTAGGTTGGTGACGGACGGAAGAACGTGGGTAACAAGGGTAACACTAAATGCCCCCCCGCACCCCCCCCCCCCCCCCCCCCCCCCATTAATCGTGGTGGGGCATAAGAATTAGTGAGGCAAAAGTTGTCATATACAAGTAACTTACCTTAATTCATCAGTTACACATCAGACGATGAATGAATTTTAATTCTGGTGTAGAACATTAAAGTTATTCATTATGTTCAATAGTGCTGCTTTGACATGACGTGAAATTAAAACAAGCATGACATGATCTGGAAGAATCACAACAGACCAAGCATCACGTCTGTCGGTTCTTATCCAGCTTCGATTTCTGTCACCTGTCCACAAAATCAAGAATCCAACATTGTCGCAAATTTAATCCTCTATGTTGGTGTATGTTAGAACAAAATGTCACTTAGTATATCCAATGCGGGTTGTAATCTCTTATTTCTCTAAATAAATGCGTCCAACAATCCCTGTAGCTGCTATCGTGATAAAAAATGTTAAAGGTTCTGTCAGCGCCTCACATATTGATCTTAATATCCACCATTTTGGTTCCAAGTACCAGAATAATGATGTTTCCATGCGCCGTCGTAGTGTTATCCGTCAGATTCCGTTGTTTATTTGATCAAATTGATGGACAAATTTGTGTCCGCTAATGTCGCCAAGAGCATAATCTGTGACGTTGACTGTAATAATTTGGCATATCTTCTAGCTTGTGAATTTTTGGTTGAATGAAGTGATCACTATGGTGAATAAGTGTGTATAAATTTGTGCCCGGTTTGCTCAGTAGGTAGAGCGATGGTGTGGTAAACCAGAGATCCCCGGTTCGATTCCGGGCTGGTGCGCATCTTTCTCACCCTGTGACAGTTAGCGCCCAACGTAGTTGCGGGAAGTAACTCTGCAGAATACTCTCGTATCGTCCGTACCGAGAGCTATGGTGCTCTCCGTAGGTTTCCCCTGCAAAGTACCAAATCACATCTGATTTGCACTTCAACTGTTAATTGCGATATATTTTATGTATTTTTCAATTGAAAGAAATGTCAGTATTATACTTACATTCATTTCTGTGTAATAAATACAGAAACATATGTCACAATTAACAGCTAAAGCGCGTGTGAGATCCGATTCGGTACTCTGCAGGAAAACCTATGGAGCACCGTAACTCTGGGTACGGATGATAATTGAGTATTCTGCAGTTACTTGCCGCAACTACTCCCAACGTGGAGTCGTGACTGATGAAGAAATGTTCCACAAATATGGAATTCTGGGTGGACAGATTTCTGCCCAGTGACAATTGTTGCCCAACGAAGGACCGCGACCGATAAATACTCCCAAAATTGTACCCAAACATATGGAATTCGGAGACAAAATTAAACATGGAATTCGAGGACGAATTTCAATTTGGCGGAGAAGAATGTCACAGTACGCAACTGACTATGGGGATGAAGTGTGTATGATATGTGCCTTGTTAGCTTGCTCGGTAAAGCCATGGGCATGGTACGGTAAACATGAGGTCCCTGGTTCGATTCCGGGCCGTTATTTATCTTTCTCACTCTGTGACACAAGTAAACCGTTTTATTTTAAAGAAATGGCTATCACCGGAATAAATATTATCTTCACAAAATTTGATTCGGGCCAATAGAAATCAACAGCCAGAGCAGAACGTTTGCAGTAATAGAATCTAATTCCAAAATAATTTTTTTTTTTTTTATAATCAGGTTTCGAAAATTAAAATATGCTTTTCTTTTAAAATTATTATCAATATGTTCACCATGTTATTATGGTTAATATGCAATTCACAGTCTCCTTGCAGCTTGAAATTGAAAGACATTATGAAAAGTTTTGTTGATCTCAGAAATTGTCATGTCGACTATAGGATGATCGCGTTGAAATAATGTTAACAGAATAGGAAAACGTAATTTGATACGGACGAAAAAGGAAACAAAACGCAAAATTGATGCTTAGTTTTGCCATATTATACCGTAGACCACACATTATAATTTGATTTTATATGAAAATAAATATATTGTGAGCATGATGGTGTCTATTAATTTGTTCTTGATATTCGGAACGGTAGTGACGACATTTTTTTTTGTCCAAGAAATTGTCAATGTCAAGGTTTCACTGTTTGTCTCGCAATAACCCGCCGATTTATATTTGCGCACCAAAAAAACAGATCACCAATACCGCTGACTTTCTAGTCACTTTGAATTAAATAGATGGGATAAAAGTTTGGATTGGAACACGGATCCATACGTTTGTGTTGTTGTTTTATTTATTGACGCCGGTTTATTGTTGCTAGTAGTGTCATGTAACAACACCGGGTGAGAGATTAAACTCTAGCTAGGCATATCGAATCGTATCTCGTAAACAATCACAGTTTTCATTATTTAATTGGATTTTGTTTCTCGTTTTGTGGATATATATCGACGTCATCTACAGAAAATATCACAGTTTCTTTAAATATATTTCATGAAACACAGAGATAGATTAGTAATATTATGCATTTCTGAATATTATGAAAAAAAAATGCCGAGGCGGACCAAATATTAGGGACCAAATATTAAGGCAAATAGTACACGGCAACACCGTTAATATACGGTAGTATGGTACATTTATACCGTACACAAATCTGGTATGTGTGTACGATACAAACGTACCAGAATTATACACATGTATACAAATCGTATAAACGTACGATTTGAATGGTATATCTATACGACATTGGTTGGTATGTACGGTACAAACATACCGTACGTTTATACTACATGCATATCGTATAGAAAACATATCGTATTAGTATAGTATGCGCATAGTATTGATATAGTACGTATATTTGACCTGCAGAAAAGCGTTACTGTATAACCATTTACCACATATTGGGCTATTCTCTGCTATTTATTATTTAGTATGGATGTTGTGGGACCTATTTCCCATAACCAGCAAAATCCTGCTCTGGATTTTCACTAATTAAAATATAGGTTTAATTAGTGTTAAGAACAATAAATTCAATCTCCTGTGATCACACTGGTGGTGGCCCAAAAAGTCAGCGGCTGGAATTGAAACTACATCACGTGGTACACATGTGCAGAATTAAAAAATAAACCTCAAGTCTGCGTGAAAATGTTGTAAAAGTTACATTAACATGTCTGTGAAGTATACTACATTGGAACCTCTCTAAACCGGACACCCTGGGAGGTCCCCAGGGTGTCCGGTTTAGAGATGCTCCAATGTAAATCAGACATACGACTATGCGAAGGTATGCGGCTGTGCTTTGTGAACTTGAACAGCCATATCATCATAATTCCAGCACAAAAATATTTACACAATTCCCTAACATTTGATTGGCCCGTAGCAAGTCTCTGTCCAAATTTTATATCCCAGTAAACTCCCACGCCGAACCACTTTCCGTAACCGTGAGGCGCAGTTAAAATAATTCTTAAGAAAACGGAAAATAAACACATTTTCTTGATGAATTTATTCCAAATGCTGGAATTATAAGGAATGAATGGCCTTTTTGTTGAATTTATCGGGGATATAAACTTGGAAATTGGAAAAGTCGCGGGAATACTGGACGAGGCCTTAACAAAATTACAATTTTCGAAACAACCCCAAAACAGTACACCAATTAACCAGGGGCCTGTTTCCTTAAACTTCGTACGAGAAAAAAGATCGTACGAAGACTTCTATGAATTTGCTTCTCACATTAACGTGTTTCTCTAATGCTATCATTTTGTACATACGGGCTCATGTCATTAAATGTATCACATCAAGAATTTGTTTTCCAAAATCGTCTGTTAGAACAAATGTTATTGTGAGCTTAAATTTTGCACTTACGAACTTCTTAGTCGTACGAAGTTTAATGAAATGGGCCCCTGGTTCTGTAAGTAAATAATGCCACACATCTGCTGTAGCCGATTTCATCAAAATTCAAAGTATACTTATCTAGCAAAGTATTCTTTGAGGGAGTAATCATTTATTTTTCCCAAAATGCATTATTTCATATAGAACTAACGACTGCATAAATTGATGATTAAACGTATGCAGAATTATTATACTGAATTTATTACATTATCACAGCCAAAATGGCTGTGATAATGTAATACATTTAGTATAATTAACATTTATACATTTATCCTTAAAGTGAAAATTTATCCCTCAAAGTATACTTTGCTAGATAAGTATACTTTGCAATATTGGTAAAATAGGCTACAGGATTAGTATCTGCTCGCCTATAGGCAAGAGGGGGGACATATCATTATTCCATGTACATACGTATGTTGAACCATATATGTCACACAAACGAATATATCACACGTGTGATACATGTATATTCGTGCGAATACGTCACACATGTCGGTGAATACTGGCCGTATTCGGCCGAATACATCACAAACCGAAAATCTCACACAAATATTTTTCTCTTTTTGGTATAAATGTATATGTCACACAATCGCAAATTTCAAACTTGACCGAATATGGTCATATCATTATCAAATCGAATGTATCGACAAGACGATCACTTTGGAGCATTTATAGTCGAAATCTGATCATTACGTAATCCAAGATGACCGCCAAAAGGTCATTATTTTATTAGAGATTGTAAACGTCTTATTTTCATGAACCGCCGGGCTGATATTGGACAAACTTCACAGGTATGGTCCGTGGGTGAAGACATTTCATATTTGTTAAAATGGAGATCATCGCATAATCCAAAAATTATGTCAAATTCTTAAAAAAAACTTCTCACGAACCGCCAGACGGATTTCGATGACAGTGGTAGGAATGATCGATAGTTAATGCTGTTTCAGATTTGTTCAAATGGTGGCACCTGGGTCAAGAAAGGGCGGGCCGGAGGGGTCAAGTAGGGGTCAAATTTCATATTTTACCGTTTATGGTCATGTCATATATCAACTCAAACGTATCGAGAAGACGATCACTCTGGAGCATTTTTGGTCGACATCGGATGATTACATAATTTAAGATGACCGCCGGCCGAAAGTTTATTAGTGATTTTAAGCGTCTTTTCCTTGTGCATCAGACTGTCTGTTATACCGTTTATCAATTATTCATATTTGTTCTGCATCACATTTGTTAATGCTGTTTTATAAGCATTATACTGTTCACATTGTTCTCAATTTTTATGTTTCAAGCCAACTATTACTATGGTGGACAGAACAATGTTGATGGTACATATACATGTAATAGACAGTCTGGACCATTTCTCACTTACTTTATAATTTGGATAATAATTTCAGGTGAGCGAAGCAGGTCCATTTGGGCCTCTTGTTATATTACTTTTTAATCTCCATGTCTGTGATATAGAGTCTATCGCATGAAATGTAAACTTCTATGATAATAGTAACTAAATATAAAACATTATGGTACAAATTGTTAACCGATGGTAAGCTTCGCTGTTCAATATTTACATGTCCAATACACTTTACATTTATATATACAATAATGTTCCAATCATTGGGTGTTCTACTTAGGTGATTAAAATGAGATCAGCTTTAGATTTTAAAAGAATATTTTATCATCAGTCAATGCATATCCCCTCCAGGAAAGTAGCGTGGCTTTATCTGGGCATACACCGGGGCTTTAACCGCCGATGATGTCCCGCACTGCGGTGACATTACAGGTTCTTTAACGGTTGCTAAAAATGTGCTGCGACGTTCACCAACCAAATGGCCCTGCACTGCGGGGCATTTTACCGGGACATTTACTGGATTTAACAGCATAATGATTTAAAGCCCCTCTATTTCTCGTGGGGTGGTGGTGGCGATGCGGGGAGGGGGGGGGGGGGGTGTTGGAGCGGGTATTTAGTACTATTTACACAGATATTATGGCATCATTTTCAGACATATTTTACCTTCGACTGCATGCATGCCCATTTAAAATGTGACCTTGCGGAATGCATCATATCATCACTATCATAAGCTGGGTGTAATTTAAAAGTTACATAGTGCTTATTCGGCTTTACGTAAATATACAAATACAAAAGGCATGACCTAATGTATTTATGTAAGACCATGAAAAGTGCACTCACACGCAGCCTTTTTCACGGTCTTACATACAGGCTTCGTGCAATAGGAGAATTAACTAGCTAGGTTAAATTAACTCATTCACTCCTGGCTACCAATCACCAGTTCACCCCTAGAGATAACTGATAGGCCATCCCCTGACTACTGCAGTGGGCTTATCAGCTCTGACTCCCTGGGAATATTTGATGCAATTTCCAAATAGGATTATCAGGTAAGGGGTGTCTTACATTAACTGACTAAAAACAGTTTATATATTATCCAATACATCTGAAAATTCATATGTATATTCATCCGAGATTTATCTACGTAATGATGTAATTTTCATTATGCACTTCCCTCATTTCATTATGCAGGACATGATAAAACAGACATAATCTATTAAACAATCTGTATTTATCAAGTTTATTGAATGTACACGTACATGTATGTGTTCAAATCACTATTAACAAAACATGGCTTATTTCATTCATGCCCATTGTATATCCTGATCAGCCTGCTCGTTGATGGTGACGGACCGAAATGCGAACAATGTAGATCCTGACTAGACGGTGTGGATGCGCTGGCCTGTATGGTTATTCACTGGTTGCAAATGTAATAAGCCCGGTTTTATCAGATCATAGCTGAGTTAGTTTCACATTATCAATGTTGTGAATTGTTTTGTGTTATATTTGGTTTCTTATTAATTTCTATATTATGTACAATGAGGACAGAAAGCAATACATTTGTAGATTCTCATCCATTTTTGCAAAGGTGTGGTGGGTGTGAAACTTTAATTTTTAATTATTTTATTGAATATTATTCCAAATTACTGTACAAATAGACTAATGCCTGGATTTTAGGAAAATATATACTTGTAACCAAAATTAATTAGGAAGTTTATTTTAGGGGCGGGTGAGAATGAGAATCTATAAAATATTTTGTCTCCGGTCTACATTCCATAACTTTGTGCTCATGCAGGTGGGGTACGTAACGTGTACGTAACTTACACGTCCCACATATCACAGTGAGTCTTGAGACAGTGTTGAATCTCAATATAATCCAACATTTAAATCCTTCTTTTCACATATTATGTGAAAAGAAGGATTTAAATGTTGGATTTAAAATGAACTTCACATTTTTCACAAAAATGAATATTTTAAGAACAAAACACGGTTATCCGCCCTGCCCTCAACATTTTTGATTTCCGTCTTACAAATATTATCAAATACTGCCAATAAGTGTACCATGTAATAACAATCAAACGCTATGTGTGTATATTAGTGACATATCTAAATGTTGAAATAATAAAATATAGCCCCCACAATACACCCTGATGTGAGCGACCTCATCAGAATTTACATATTATATACATAGAGCAATGAGCGGAACAAAATAGGAACGAGATGGCCGGGGCCCGCATGTCGCGCCCGCTGAGGTGCACGGACGTACGGCCGCCAACGTGCCGACTATATGGCGCTGTCGCCAAGCCAGCGCGACAAAAAATCGCACACTTCGAATTAATGGTGACAAAATTATTACGCGACGATATTATTTTGAACAGTATAGTTCTGTCATTGTTGGTGTGAGTGTGTGACACATGTTCAGGAGAATGAACTGTCCAAATATTAAAGCAATCCTTCAAGTAATATTGAAGATATGACATGATGGAGAAACTGGGACAAACTTTTCGACGTAAAAAAATGGCTAAGTATTTAATCTGCATTTCAAAGGTCACACAGGTCAAGGTCGTGTTACTGGTGGCGCGAGTGTGTCACATATGTCCAAGTAAAGCAAGTGTCCAAGTATTGAAGGAATCATTCAAGTAATATTGAAGATATGACATGATGGAGAAACTGGGACAAAGTTTTCAACGCAAATGTACACGGACGGACGGAACTTCAGGAGCAAAGCAATATGCCACCCTTGCTATCGCATAGGGGGGGGGGGGGGGGGGGGGGCATACAAACGTTTAACACATTTGTACGTCAAATGTAATAATATTCCTTTTAACCCATTCAACACCACATACCTATATATTGGAGTTTTCAAACAGTGTAGATCCAGATGAGCCGGCTCATAACGAGCCGTCGTCTTATCAGGATCATACTGTTTGTGACAAAATTTCTATTTTTACTGCCAATATCTGAAAACAAAATATAAAATGTTTTAAGTTTATAATGATCATCTCATGGTTAATAGAATAGTCTGAAATATAACATGGAAGATTCCATCTCAGTTACTTGGTGTTGAAAGGGTTATAATGAATACCAGTGCAGGAGGCAACTACTAAGCTAAGCAGAGCAATATACGCCCGATGGTAGCTTTGAATGACACATTGACATTTAACATATTCGTTTAATAAGAGTTGTTTGTCAAACATATAAGCCCCTCCCCCCCCCTCCTTCTCAAAAAGACACGCAGTGGTGCCACATTGTACGTAGTGACCTCAAAATCAAACGTTTGAGCATCCTAGCACCAACTGTTCTTGATTTATTGAGCCGAACTCGTTTTATTGTCCAAGGTCATCCCGCGACCTTGACATTTGACCTACTGACCTCAAATCAACAGGGGTCATCTGCTGGTCATGACTAACTTGAAAACCAATACTGGGCATTCTAGGTCATGGCATTCTCGAGTTATACATGTAGAGCGGCAACTGTTTTATTGTCTAAAGTCACCGCGAGTTTGACACACTGTAGTCAAGTCAAATTGGTCAGACACTGGTCGTTACTCACATGCATACCAAGTTTGAGGATCCTATGTCAAGATTATTTTGAGTGCAAACCAAATCGTTAACAGACGGACAAACGATAAGCGCCATAACATGATACGCCCCTAGTGCTGTCTGAAATCAGCTGGAATAGCTCAGTGTGTAGAGCATCGGACTCCGGATCGGGAGACCCAGAGTTAGAATCCCGCCACTGGTCGATTCGGCGTGCCCTTGGGCAAGACAAGACACATTCGTGATAGCCTAGTCCTATCGGACGGGGACTTAAATAGCTGGTATCGACATGCAAGGTCATCGAGCCAGTGCCGTCGTTAAATCAAAGCATTTACATGTATCTTGTCAAATAACCTGGCGAATATGCATGCTCTATTCTGTTTTATTTTATCGCACTGTTATCCCCCATTCGACATATTCGTTTTTGTTGCAAGGGCTAGTGATGCCAAACGTAAACGTCACACATTTGTGTGATGTATTCGTACGTATTCGTCACCATGTGTGACGTATTCGCACGAATATATCCCACGTGTGATACATTCGTTTGTGTGACATATAGGGTTTAACATACGTACGTGCATGGACGAACGTAACACCTTTTATTGTTCAATAACTTACATATATGAACCACTTGACCGATTTTGATAATATTTGGCCACAATGTGTGTCTATGGATAGTGCTTTGTTTTGTATACGACCCACGTCCCACCGCACAATGTCAAGGTCACTGAGCACTTTTGTTCACATTGTTCGTAAGGCAAAGATATTGAAGTACAGCTCAGGCTTAGCCAACCAATCTGCTTGACGTCAAGCACAATCGGGTATTTTGGTATTTCCAGGGACAATATTCAAATATTATGAAAGAAAACAATTGACAACAAGAGCATCGTTATCACTAAGCTAATCCCCTCGCTGGCAGCCTTGATAATAGCTAATAATCATAATAATACAATTAACAGTTTTACTTTACAAGCAAGGTGAACACTAGTCCTCAGTGACCTTGACATAGGGCTGTCGGAAGTGGGTCGTGTGCAAAATAAGCACCATTCATAGACACACATTGTCGCCAAAAAATGGTAATGTGAATGTCTCAGATGATGTCTCTGATAAAAAGAACAGTTTGTGCCTACTGAGTGGGCATGTACACTTTAACATTATTTTTTATTTTTTTCTTATTTTTAGTTACAAACTTTAAAAGTGTTATGAATTATAAGGTTGGTGACGGACGGACGGAAAGACGGACGGACGGACGGACGAGGTTAACACTAAATGTCCCTCCACTATCGTAGTGGGGAATAACAAGAGTTGTCAGAGGACAACGAAGCTCGCCTGTTGGCAGCCTTCACTCAAACTTGACACAGCTGCATAAAAAACATGAATATTATATAACTTGACCTTGGGTTAAGGGGCGTGCGGTGGACCTTGACATTGGGGTCAGTGGTGCAAGGTGGGTCGTGGGTTTGCTATAGCATGATATAACATATTAAGACGAATGCATGTATGAAATATCAATGCGCTCCCTGAAAACAGAAGTAAAAAAACAAAATTTAACCCAACGTTAAGTTTATGAACGCACGAAGTTGGTGATTTTCTACAGCATGATAGCTATTCATATGAGGAATGCATATATGAATGTGAACATTGACCTTGGGAAAGGGGTGGGGGGGGGTGGGTCATGGATTTGCTGTAGCACAATAGAGGATCATCAGATGAATGCATGTATGACATATCAAAGTGTTCCGTGGGGGGGGGGGTGGGTGGTCATGGATTTGCTGTAGCACAATAGAGGATCATCAGATCAATGCATGTATGACATATCAAAGTGTTCCCTGTAAAGAAACAGAAGTTACACAACATTTACCCCAACGTTAAGTTGATGAACATGCTAAGTTTGTGACCTTGACCTTGGGGTAAGGGTTGGGTGGTGGGTTGTTGATTTGCTACAGCATGATAGAGGGTCATCTGAGGAATGCATGTATGAAATATCAAGGCGTTCCATTAAATGAAACATATGTTATAAGACATGTACCCCAACGTTAAGTTTATGAATGTGCTAAGTTTGTGATCTTGACCTTGGGGAAAGGGGTGGGGTGAGTCATGGATTTGCTATAGCACGATAGAGTATCGTCAGATGAATGCATGTATGAAATATCAAGGCGTTCCCTGTAAAGAAGCAGAAGTTATAAAAAAACATTTACTCCAACGTTAAGTTTATGATGTTGATCTTGGGGAAAGGGGTGGGGGTCATGGATTTGCTGTAGCACAACAGAGGATCATCAGATGAATGCATTTATGAAATATCAAAGCGTTAAAAGTGTAAAGACACAGAAGATACACAACATTTACCCCAACGTTAAGTTTATGAAAATGCTAAGTTTGTGACCTTGACCTTGGGGTAAGGGATGGGTGGTGGGTTGTGGATTTGCTACAGCATGATAGAGGGTCATCTGAGGAATGCATGTATGAAATATCAAGGCATTTCAAGAAAGGAAGCAGATGTTATAAGATATTTACCCCAACGTTAAGTTTATGAATGTGCTAAGTTTGTGACCTTGACCTTGGGGTAAGGGGTGGGTCATGTATTTGCTATAGCACAATAGAGTATCATCAGAAGAATGCATGTATGAAATATCAAGGCGTTCCATGAAAGGAAACAGATGTTATAAGAAATATACCCCAACGTTAAGTTTATGAATGTGCTAAGGTTTTGACCTTGACCTTGGGGTAAGGGTTGGGTGGTGGGTCATGGATTTGCTACAACATGATAGAGGGTCATCTGAGGAATGCATATATGAAAGAAAAAGGTGTTCTATGAAAGGAAACAGAAGTTATAAGACATTTACCCCAACGTTAAGTTTATGAACATGCTAAGTTTGTGACCTTGACCTTGGGGTAAGGGGTGGGAGGTGGGTCATGGATTTGCTACAGCATGATAGAGGGTCATCTGACGAATGCATGTATGAAAGGAAACAGAAGGTATAAGATATTTACCCAACGTTAAGTTTGTGGACGACGCCGACGACGCCGACGCGACGCCGACGACGCCGGGGGTATGCCATAAGCTCTTCTGCACTTCGTGCAGGCGAGCTAAAAATGACGAAGCGACAGCTATTGTGAAGATTAGCGCAGACGGGGGTGTAAATATATGCTATTCCCGTAGATTTCGTCCTCAGTATACCATTGTGCGTGTGATATTCTCATGTTGATTGGGAACGTGGAATTTACAAACTTATTAGCGGTCAAGCACTTCTTGTAAACTTTATGTCGAGTTAATAGGACCGTGTATTTCCACTTATAGTTGCCAATAAGCAATTTATTTAGCATTGACTCTACAAATAATGACTTTTTGCTCGGGGGAACGAATGCTCGTTAAATTCGGAGAAAAGCTCTATGAATATTCATTAACTAGTTATCTCGAGGAACGGCGGCGTTTTCATGTATGTTTGATTACACACGACTGTAGCATAATTGTGTCTGTGACGGGAGAAATGGAGCTTATGGTGTTTGTGAATAGTGTAGATACTGATCAAATAGCACATAGTTGTTGCCTGATAACGATATATTGCTTGTTAAAAGCATGTTGGGTGTTTTACTGATGGAATGGCGAACAGTGCAGATCCTGATCAGACTGATGTACAGTCTGATCTGGATCTACACTGGTCGCTTAGCTCATACGCCTCATACGACACAACCATAATTGAGATATATTCCTGCGCAGTGAGAAAAATATCATTTATTGTATGAACAAGTACTAGAATCACGGAAGGAACCATGAATATTTGTAGCAGTTCTTACAAAATTCCTATTATTTTTATGGTAGCCATTGATTACCATAAAAATAATAGGAACGTTTATGGTACCACAAAACTTATCTAAATTCTCCGATTCTTTTTATTCTTTTACCACTAGATAGTATAGATTTGTTAAAGGTTCCCAAATGAAACAAACAAAAACGAATGGAAAGCGAAGTGAAAACGAGCGGTTGTACATTGATACATGTGCATGTATGGTTTGAAACTATTGTTTGTTTTTCCTTTTACGTGAACACGATATTTTCGTTTAGATACCTGGTTTTCAACTATCAACGCATGTCGTGCCGTTTGCGCATCGTTTTCGTTATTTACTTTATAGAAAATAGTGTTTTCGTAAACATGACACGCTTAAACCAACACAAATATCGCTTTGGAAATATAAAAAAAAACGATGTGAAAACGATAGGCAATTGATGGTTTGTTGGAAAATTCGGACTGTATTTGTTATCTCAACGCAAATTGAAATGGGGATTTTCGGACCATTCATAGAGCTCTTTTTATATGCAATTTGCATTGCAAATTAAATATGGAAGCATGATTTTTTGTTATAAAAACGTTTATTTTGAAAATGACACGAATTAGTATGTTGTATTATCCCGTCAACACAGTGCGTATGTGCCGTGAAACACGGTGCCGTGAAACATTTTTGATATCCAGTCAATACAATTTTTGCATTTTACAGCAATTTGTAGGTGTTGACGGGATAAATAGAATAGTAGGTCAGTGCCGTGAATGGGAAAACATATCTGGCGCGGCTCGGAAACGGGATGTGCTAGGCAGAGCCTCGCCCATCCCGTTTCCTGAGCCTTGCCAGATATGTTTTCCCATTCACGGCACTGACCTACTATTCTCTATTTACACTACCGCCTGCGCTAACCTTGCCAATATTTGTCACTTTCTTTATTTCAAAATGTTTGAATATTATACTTGAAAGCAAACAACTTCCACAGCTCACGCTCAGACAATCAAATTGTTCGAATGCGAAATGGCATTGTCAATATATGTTCAGACACGTTGATATCTGGGCAAGTTTAACGCAGGCAGTTGTGTATACATGCAGTTTTTAATACTTCGCTGTGAACACATACAATGGAAGTGTACGGGCTTAATGAACTAGCGGACCGTGAGTCATACTGAGACAAGATCTCGGTTTAACGCATCATCCGAAAGTGTGTAACGGCATATCAACATCTACATGTAAAGGTACATTCCCACGCAGTAGGCACAAACAGTTATTTATCGGAATGAAATAAGTGTATAATTGTGTCACTATTCCACCAGTTCTAAAAATTACGCGTGCCCGCTATACAGATATAACCATTTAGCAATGTCACTGATAGTGACGCGCGGTGGTATCAGGCTATTTCATATGCAAATGAGGCATGATATTTTTTAATTATTTATACTAATTAAATGCTTCACCTGAACAAATAATATTTTCGACAGATTATAAAGTATATGATTGCACATCAAATATCAAATACATATAATAAATAGTAATGTCCGTTAACATTTTAAGGAAATGCGGTTATCGCCCCTGATATCAGTGTGAACATTTATATGAAATGTATAATACTGCCAATGAATACTAATACGTGGGATAATGGTGAATGAATGTTTATTTTGCAAGAACATGTCTCAGGTGATGTATCTGACATAAAGAACAGTTTGTGCCTACTGAGTACCTTAAATGACCTTAAAGGTAACCTGCTGCATTGGGGGAGAAATCCCAAAATCAGAACGGAATATTTACATCGAAAACAAAATAAATTCAGCCCTGAATAACGTAACCTGGTGCCAAGTCCATACCACATGTGGCCCATTCGCCTAAAAGTAATAGGATTCTGTATAATCGTAATACTCACAAAAGAGCTATAACCAGATTCAACTGTCACATACAAAATGCCAAAGACGTACGCGAGGGACAAACCAGGTCTTCGGTCGGGATTCCAATACGGATGAACCCCGGTCGTTAAATTACCCATCGCATGCTACCACCTGCCACCCACTAAGGCGGTGATCGAACGCACGACGTCCGGTATTGTAGTCACATACTTCAGGGTATATACATTTTTTAAATTTGCTTGTTTTAATTACTGCGTTAAAAATAAAAGAAAAAATAAGAACACGGTGAAACTGAAAAATAAAGATAGTCGGGGGTATTTGTTTTGGTAACGACTTGGCCAGACATACACAATGCAATGCCGCCGGGAAAGAAGTGGACTTACTCCAAAAGCGTCTAATTCACAATTCTTCCACCGATTCCTGCACTTGTGTGTGACTGGCTGATACATGCACCCGCTGTGAGGCCGTTGTCCTGAGATAAGTATCAGTTGCCCACGCATTCGACGTATAGACAATTACATGTATCAGTAGGAGATACGCCCACGATGACACCGACAATCTTTTGGTGAAGATACATGTACTCCACTGCCTGCGTTAAATTCGCCTCGATTTCGCACATTTCACTCTGCCGCGTCCTCATTTCGCCATTATACAGTGAAACCTCTCTAAACCGGACACCCTGGGAGGTCCCCAGGGTGTCCGGTTTAGAGAGGTTTCACTGTAAATCAGGCATTTGATCATTCTGAGCCATAGATGTGTGCTATGAGATCATGAACAGGCATTAACACCGGAGATAAATGACTAAGAAACCCATCACAAATAAGATCACATATGTTTCCTTGATGTCCGGTTAAGAGGGATTCCACTGTACACCACTGCCTGCGTTAAATTCGCCTCGATGTCAACGTTTCTGAACGTCTATTGGCAATGTCAACTCGCAATGTACATTTCACTTTTCCGCGTATATTCATCCCCATGTCGCCATTATACACAACCACCGGCGTTAAACATGCCCAGATGCCAACGTTTCTGAACATATTTGCCAATCTGAACTCGCAATCAAGCAGTTTGATTTCTCAGCATGAGCTATACTACAGGTCAGGCTTAGCCAATCAAAAAGCTTGCTTTCAAGCTCAATATTCAAGCATTCTAGCTAGAAAGTAAATAATTGCCAACAATTGGTAATATTAGCGCAGGTGGTGATGTATGCTGCCCATTTCGCGACTAGGGACCTGTAAGAAACAGTTTTCAAATTGCCTCAGATGTATAAAATGACAATGAAACTAATTGCTTCGGAATGCGGTTTTTTTTTTACGCAGATGTCTCTGGATAAGACAGCATACATGTACGTTGCCGTTTCTGTGGCTGTGACCTGTCACTGGGGGCCGTTTCACTAAACTTCGTACGACTAAAACGTTCGTAAGTGCAAAGATATGATAGTCTTAAAATTTCACATTAACAATGTTTTCTTGTAAACACTTATTTATTGAGCGTAGGCTATGCTCAATAAATGTAAATCCATCTTAAAACATGGTTTGACAGCACTTCAGAATCATTTCCACTGGAAATGATTCTAAAGTGCTGTCAAAGCATGTTGTAAGAATTGGGAATTTCCAGACGATCCTAGATTTGGACTTTTTAGTCGTACGAAGTTTAGTGAAACGGGCCCATGTAAGACACCGTTTTGAACTTGCCGCAGATGTCTTCAATGACAATGAATATATCTGGCGGTCAATACACGCAAACTAGTCCGGGAACAACATGTATTTTTGCGACCCGTTATGTTATCATAAAAGTTCATATTTTTCTTACGGTAACTATTAAAAATAATAGGAAGTGTTCAAAAACTGCTCACAAAACTTCAATGCGATAATATCATCGTGGCCCGAAACGGACAGTGAGTACCCTGATCAGACAATATTTGTAATAGTCTGGGGTCCGTTTCACTAAACTTCTTGCGACTAGGATGTTCGTAAGTGCAAACTTAAGATCGCTTGCAAATTTCAATTGATGGATTTACATGTATTGAGCAATGACTGCAAATTGAACCTAAGAACATTTTAGTCGTACGAAGTTTAGTGAAACGGGCCCCTGGTTCCGTGTCCACATTAATTAATCACTCTCGCATTTAGATTTAGCCGGAGCGGCCTATGGTGCGGGAACCAATTAAAGAAATCCACAGTAAGAATATCCAACATGCGAGAAATGGACACCCAAAATGGCCACAGGTGGGGGAAATTGGACGTCAGGAAAATTAACCACGTGGTATTGTTTATAGGGAAATAAACGCTCCCACAATCGGAAGTCCATTCCGAATGCAAAACTTATCTCCCGTTGAAATTATTTATAGAAATTCGGTCCAAATTGTGTAGTTTAGGTCCTTATTACGGAGCCCCGCAGGGGACCTAGAATTCTTTTTTCATTAATTCGTTCCCTCGAAATAACAATTCGTTCCCTCAATTTAACAATTCGTTCCCACGAAATAACAATTCGTTCCCATTTGTTATTTGTTAATTAGTGGGAACGAATTATTTATCGAATTAATTTAATAAAAAAATCCACGTCCCCTGCGGGGCTCCGTACCTAACTGCTTGTAAAAATGGCGAATGTAGCATGATCCGTTATGAAAAGGAGCAATTATAGTGATTTCGACTAGTGATGATCGAGATCATCCTACATGTACATATCTACGCAATCTGATCTGGGACTGCATTATTTGCCAGATTCGTATTTTTTACACTTATGACTGTTATTGCAATCAGTGTAGACTCATATGTACAGTCTGATCTGGGTCGACAATGTACTATGTTCCCAAAACTCAAGTAGTGCGCTATTCAGTCAGAAATAAACGCTGAAATACAGCATAGCATATAAATAGATTTGCAAAGGGGCGCAACTACATGTAGCTACGATCCCTCATTCCAATCGACCTCACAGGCACTTTGTGGTTTAACCCTTTAAATCCTAAGGGACTGGTATGGACTGTGATATGCTAATGTTCCGACCAATCCAATGGTCACAAAATGATTTTCAGATTCGTCCATTTATGAAAAGGGGGTGTTTTTGTTATAAGAAATACGAAAATTGCTTGCAAAAAGTGCAGATCCTGGTGAGACGGCTCTCTACGAACTACTTTCTACAGGTGCGCTGTCAGTGCTGTCAATGTAAACAAATGGCTGCCGTCTGTCAAAATAAACACATTTTCTTGATGAATTTATTTCAAATGCTGGAATTATAAGGAATGAACGGCCTTTTTGTTGAATAAACTTTGAAAAGTCGCGGGAATACTGGACGAAGGCCTTATAATTTAAGCATTTGAAATAAATTCATCAAGAAAATGTGTTTATTTTCCGTTTTCTTAAGAATTATTTTAACTGCGCCTCACGGTTACGGAAATTAGTTCGGCGTGGGAGTTTACTGGGATATACATTTTGGACAGAGACTTGCAACGGGCCAATCAAATGTATTCCCGCGACTTTTCCAAGTTTATACCCCGATAAATTCCACAAAAAGGCCATTCATTCCTATAATGTACAGATGGAAGAACCCAATACATGTCCCATCTGAAGCATACATTACCCCACCCACATATTTCCGTTATACTAGACAGTTAAACATTACCCCACCCACCGATTTCCGTTATACTAGACAGTTAAACATTACCCCACCCACCTATTTATGTTGGACTATACCGTTAAACATTACCACACCCGCCGATTTCCGTTATACTAGACAGTTAAACATTACCCCACCCGCCGATTTCCGTTATACTAGACAGTTAAACATTACCCCACCCGCCGATTTTCCGTTAGATAGACAGTTAAACATTACCCCACCCGCCGATTTCGTTATACTAGACAGTTAAACATTACCACACCCGCCGATTTCTGTTAGACTAGACAGTTAAACATTACCCCACCCGCCGATTTCCGTTAGACTAGACAGTTAAACATTACCCCACCAGCCGATTTCCGTTATACTAGACAGTTAAACATTACCCCACCCGCCGATTTCTGTTAGACTAGACAGTTAAACATTATCCCACCAGCCGATTTCTGTTAGACTAGACAGTTAAACATTATCCCACCAGCCGATTTTTGTTAGACTAGACAGTTAAACATTACCCCACCCGCCGATTTCTGTTAGACTAGACAGTTAAACATTACCCCACCCGCTGATTTCTGTTAGACTAGACAGTTAAACATTATCACACCAGCCGATTTCTGTTAGACTAGACAGTTAAACATTACCCCACCCGCCGATTTCTGTTATACTAGACAGTTAAACATTACCCCACCAGCCGATTTCTGTTAGACTAGACAGTTAAACATTACCCCACCCGTCGATTTCTGTTATACTAGACAGTTAAACATTATCCCACCAGCCGATTTCTGTTAGACTAGACAGTTAAACATTACCCCACCCGCCGATTTCCGTTAGACTATACCGTTAAACATTATCCCACCCGCCGATTTCCGTTGGACTATACCGTTAAACATTACCCCACCCGCCGATTTATGTTATACTATACCGTTAAACATTACCCCATCCGCCGATTTCTGTTAGACTATACCGTTATACTTTACCCCATCTGCCGATTTCTGTTAGACTATACCGTTAAACATTACCCCACCCGCCGATTTATGTTATACTATACCGTTAAACATTACCCCATCCGCCGATTTCTGTTAGACTATACCGTTAAACATTACCCCACCAGCCGATTTCTGTTAGACTATACCGTTAAACATTACCCCACCCGCCGATTTCTGTTAGATTATACCGTTAAACATTACCACACCCGCCGATTTCTGTTAGACTATGCCGTTGAACATTACCCCACCCGCCGATTTTCGTTAGACTATACCGTTAAACATTACCCCACCCGCCGATTTATGTTAGACTATGCAGTTAAACGTTACCCCACCCGCCGATTTCCGTTAGACTAGACAGCTAAACATTACCCCACCCGCCAATTTCCGTTAGACTATACTGTCTAACAGACATGGGTGGGTGGGGTAATGTGTTTTTCGAATGTACCATTTATTGAGTCCAAGGGCTGAGTATTCCAGCTGTGGACTTTTAAAGACATACACGACCGCCTGCGCTAATCTTTCCGACATTTATCAATTGTTTTTCATTTAAAAATGCTTGAAAAATGAACTTGAAATCAATCAGATTGATTGGCTTAGCCTGAGCTGTGCTACAGCTCAGGCTCAGCCAATGAAACTGCTTGATTACGAGATGAGAAACGCGGATATCTGGGCAAGATTAGCGCCGGCGTTTGTGTATTAGTGCCACGCAAATTTGTGAACACGAAGAACGGGTAATTTTAAATTGTTCATGAAATAGAAACTGACTTTTCTAAGATCAACTTCATGTTGTGTCAACTTCAAGTGGTGGCTCGACTGGCTTGTATCATTGCCTGCGCTATTATATTTGTATATCTATTTGTTTCAAAACACCTGAATATTGTGCTCGAAGTCAAACGGCTTGATTGACTGAGCCTGATCTGGTCTACAGCTCAGACTCGGACAATCAAACTGCTTGATTGCGAGTTGGGATTGTCAATAATCCGGGCAGGATTAACGCAGGCGGTTGTGTACAATTACATGCAATTGCTATAGCCAGGCTCTGGCGTTCCACGTACTATGCCTTCAGTTTCAAATCGCCGTATTTCGTCGAAACGGATGTCGAAAAAATGCCATATTTTCTATAAATGACGTCGAAAATTGGTAAAAACATCAGCGCTCATGTGGAATTAAATTCCACATGAGCTCTGATTCTTTTTGCCAATTTTTGACGTCATTTATGGAAAATATGAACGATTTTCTGAATCAACATCGATGGAACACGGCGATACGTTAATGGTTTTAATGCCAGATCCGGACCTATGTATAGATGTTATATTGACCTATATTTCCGTACTAATTGCTATGTAACAATTGCTTTCCAATCAATTAACTCTCGTAAAACTACGTGTAGATTGTCGAAGTCACGAATCCCGTTGCCGTATTTGACGTTTATATCACTCAAGAGCGCAATTAATTTGAAACAAACTGATAAAATGGCATACCAAGAACGTTAATGGGAGAATCGATCTGCATGCACACAACGGCCTGCGCTAATGTTGCCAATAGTTGTCAATTGTTTTCTTCCATAAATGCTTGAATATTGTCCCTGAAATCAAGCAGATTGATTTGCTGAGCCTGAGCTGTGCTACAGCTCAGGCTCAGCATATCAAACTGCTTGATTGCGAGTTGAGGCTGCCAATGTAAGTTCAGACACGTTGACATCTGGGCGGTTGTGTATATTCCCAACCTTAACGGTCCGCGATCTCTGCGTTGAACGGATCTATAGGGAATACGAGTTGCGAACAGAGACTCTATGATCTTGCAATCTACTCCCGTACCGTCTGTACATGTAGCTAGAGTTACGATTCCACTCATATGCTTCTTCTGCAGAATAGCGAATCTGTGGGCCGTTTCACTGAACTTCGTACGACTAAAATGTTCGTAAGTACAACACTATGATTGTCTGTAAATTTCACATTAACAATGTTTTCTTGTAGACAATATGCGGATTATATGCAGCCTGTGTTCAATAAATGTAAATCCATCGATTGAAATTTCTAGACGATCCTAAATTTGCGCCTACGAATATTTTAGTCGTACGAAGTTTAGTGAAACGGTCCCCAGATGACGACTACTGGCATTTATCCCGTCAACACAGTACGTATGTGCCGTAAAACACGGTGCCGTGAACCATTTTTGATAATACAACTAATCACTGCGTATGAATATGTGCGGTGTCTGGGGTTATTTATTTTGCATGTTAAAGCCATTTGTAGGTGTTGACGGGATAAATGGAATAGTAGGTTAGTGCCGTGAATGGAAAAAAATATCTGGTGCGGCACGGAATATTTCTGAATCCAAATGTACTTGAATCCAATTTATCCCGTCAACACAGTGAATATGTGCCGTGAAACACGGTGCCGTGAAACATTTTTGATATCCTGTCAATACGACCTAATCACTGCGTGTGAATATGTGCGTTTGCTGGGATTATATTTTTGCATTTTAAAACCATTTGTATGTGTTGACGGGATAAATAGAATAGTAGGTTAGTGCCGTGAATGGAAAAACATATCTGGCGCGGCACGGAAACGGGATGTGCGAGGCAGAGCCTCGCACATCCCGTTTCCTAAGCCTTGCCAGATATGTTTTTCCATTCACGGCACTAACCTACTATTCTCCATGACAAGCACATGCAGTGGTGTAGCATCACCGACAAATTTGCGATATGTATCATATGTTCCGCGATGACTGACGATGTATTGAACGGAGATTCTCTTGGAACCACATCCGATCACGTATGTCGCGTTTGGCACTGGCTTGACCCATTTTCGCCTATATTGATTTCGAAAATCAGTCATATTTTCCGTAAATCGCACCGGAAATTAACGAAACACTCAGAACTGGAGTTCCATTCCATTCCGCATGATCTCTGAATATTTCGTCAGCTTTCGGAATGATTTACGGAAAATATTGCATTTTCTCGAAATCAATATCGGCGGAACACGGCGATGCGAACTAATTCCACCGGATTCGGTCCTCAGCTTACTATGCAATCGTGGTATGCCACTGCAAAGTCGCCATAATCAATGAGGAATTGAATACAAACACAACGAATTCCACAGTACAAAAAAACACGCCATAACCCACATTTCAATTTCTGTACGTGCCTTTGACAGTAATAAAGCTCTTAAGAAGTAGCAAACGTGTTTTTGAAGTGCTGATCCTCATTTCATTGACAACGTGGAAAAAGCTGGCTCTTCCATTTGTGGCTTTTCCCGTTCATTGCGTTTAATTATTACAAATTCTACTCCAAAATTATTGCTAACCATGTATAATGAGACGATGTGGAAAGCAGGGTTTCAACGCTGCCACAATTGCACCACCGCCTGCGCTAAAATAGCCAATAGTTATCAATTGTTATCTTTCATAAATACTTCAGGATTGATTCGCTGAGCCTGTGCTGTGCTACCATGGGCGGATTCAAGGGGGGGGGGGGGGGGGGGGGTGGACCCGGCGCGCGCCCACCCCCCTAAAATTCGCCGAGTAAATATTTTTTACAAGTTACAAAAGGCACGTTTCATGCCAAGTGCCATGTATTCCATGCATTTTTCGGTCGTTGTCTTATTGTTTCAAAATTTAAACGTTTTCAATCAAAAATCATGTCTAAACATACTGTGTCAGTGTCAATATTCTTGTTCCAAAATACGCCAGAAGGCAGGAAATGCAGAAAATTTGAGCATAACTCGTTCGATAATATAGTCAAGTATTGCAAAATAGTTACGCCCCCCTAACCCGAAATCCTGTATCCGCGCCTGGCTACATGTACATACATGCACTTTAAACATAGATCACGTGGGAAATCATATGTATCAGTTGTTGTTCACATATTGGATTTTTAAGATATTAAATACGAGAGAGCGCTAGCGACCGCAGCATTTAGTTCCTGAAAAATCCAATATGTGAACAATACCATACTTATAGCTAAGTCAAGTGTACAATGCAATGTCCCATCCGAGTATTCATTTTTCATCTCTTGTCGAACAGGTAATCATTAAATCATTAAAAATTAAATATGTGAACAATAACATACTTATAGTTCAGCCAAGAGTACAATGCAACGTCCCATCCAAGTATTGATTTTCCATTTCCTGTCGAACAGTTAATCATTAAATCTGATAATATGTAACTTAATGGGGTTAAACGTTGCAATATGTGAAATAAGTGGAGCACAATGCTGCCCAGCGATTGGCTTGGAAAGTAGGGCGAACTATAAATGGTACAGGTTTATAAATCACGGCCCGGTTGCTCAAAACCTCTGTTAGCTTAACATACTGTTAAATCCTTAACAGTGTTAAGGATTTAACAGTCTGTTAAGCTAACAGAGGCTTTGAGCAACTGGGCCCTGGCTATGACTGGAGACACGGGGCTTATGGACTCTTGAGTAGCTCCTGATCAAATAGACAATGTTTGTATAATCATAGCGGTATGTATTGCTTGTTATAAGCATGACGAGTGTTTAATTGATTGAATGGCGAACAGTGCTGATCCCGATCAGACGCTGATCTGGATCTATACTAGACGTAAAACCCCATAAGCCTCATTTCTCCAGTCACAACCATTTATCTGTAGATGACACTGACTAAGATTACTTGTCATACTCCCAGCGTTATCCCGTAACCATGGCGTCTTTGCGCGTCTAAATGACTAAATGATCCGATATTTCACATAAACGGCTTTATTTCATTCCTTAAAAGAACGCTTAGCGTAAAACTCCGATTAACATGCGTAATCATTTAGCCTAGCTATAAACGGATTTGGCTTATAGTTTTACTATAGAACTTAACCCTTTCAACCCTAAGTAACTGGATTGGACTGTTATATATGCTAATTATCCGACCACTCCAATCGTCACAAAATGATTTTCATATTAGTCCATTTATGAAAAGGGGATGTTTTTGTTCTAAAAATATGAAAATTACTCGCAAAAAGTGCAAATCCTGATGAGACGGCTCGTTATAGCCGGCTCATCTGTATATGCACTGTTTGCAAACTCGCTATTGCGGGCTTTCGGGTTCAAACGGAATTCTCCAAATATGGCAATTTTCTACTTCTTTCACCGTTCGTGTGGATCCTGTCGAACCTACTTTTGCTTGACTTGCAACATGTCTGCATTGGATGTGCACTAATGAAACAGTATCCACTTACTCCAAGAAAGAAAATATCAATTTCGAAATATCCGTCATATTGTGTCACTATGCGACGCCTGAAGCTCTGTTTCCATCACGCCACCATGTCCAGTAGCCTATTGCACCAACATTGCAAAGTATACTTATCTAGCAAAGTATACTTTGAGAGATAAATTTTCAATTTAAGGATACATTTATTAATTTTTATTACACCTTTTTTGGCTGTGATAATGTAATAAATTCAGTATAATAAGTCTGCATGCTTTTAATCACCAAACAAATGTAACCGTGAGTTCTATATGAAATAATGCATTTCGGGAAAAATAAATGATTACTCCCTCAAAGTATACTTTGCTAGATAAGTATACTTTGCAATTTTGATGAAATCGGCTACAGTAGTTTTGTTATTGCTACAAATACAAGTTTTTTTTGGAAATACGGACGCAATCGTTCAAAAATGGTTCAAATTTCTCTGCAGAATGTTCAGACTAACTACATAAGAAATGCTGCTAATTGTGTATTGGCGGACCCGCATTGTTAACGGCTGGAACATGGTCAGAATATGTCGTCAGAAACTCGGCAAAGCCTCGTTTCTGACAACATATTCTGACCACTCGGGTGGAATATCCTTTTCTCGCATACCCAGAGTCCATTTCAATGTTATTTCCGAAGCCACGCCCATGTGGGATTTTTCTGTCTCACACGGCTATCTCACACGGCTGACATGTCGCACACTGCCGGAACTACTTTTTGTGTATTGGCTTCCAAACGTCGTCTGCATTGTTTACAAACACACGCTCTCTACACAGTACTGTCAGTAGACAACAATGTCAACAACGTCGCTCTGGATTTGTTATGTAGGCTATTATTTATTTCAGGTTTTATCCAGTTTTATCAAATTTGCATAAATTTGTGGGACGAGTTGTGTAAGGGGGCGTCTGTAAATCAATTGGCCGAACATTATTAAAAAAAACACATGTAATTGACAGCAAACTATTTACCTCGTATGTTGTTGATTCTTCCCCAAACATATGTATAGTGACAGTTGATAGTGATTGGAATATTTGTTTAATAATCCAGTGAGCAAGAATTTCTTGAAAACGGCAATGTGTTGAAATGACAAATGTCCGTTGGAGTGAAACTTTCGGCGGACTGATATTTGCGTAATTGAAGAGAGCGTCTCGGAATTGCAATAAATACTCAAAATAAAAACATAAAATGATTCTGTAAACATTATTGTACAAATTTGAATCAAGGATATATGGTCTATTTTCAATATTTATATGAGTTTGTCTCATACTACGTCCTATTTATTTTGTGTATGTAGTAATTGGGTTTACACATGATGTCATGGGCGTCTTCAGACCGTATTTTTAGTGGGCCGTTATGTGTTAAATGTTTCGATCCAATGTAGGAGACTCTAATTTGTTGGTGTAAACTTTGTTGTTTACACCCATTTGTTGATACGGGTAATGCGATTGAGTGGTTGTATTGGAGATAGCATATAAAGAAAAAAAGTTAGTATTATACTATGGTGGTTCGTTGATGGCGTATTATGGCTAAACATGATTCTGGACTTAGTAGGTATACGAGAAAAAGTATTCCAGATATACTCCGGTGTGTGACTAAGGATATTCCACCCTCGTGGTCAGAATATGTCGTCAGAAACTCGGCAAAGCCTCGTTTCTGACAACATATTCTGACCACTCGGGTGGAATATCCTTGTCACACACCGGAGTATATATGGAATACTCTTATCTCGCATACCCAGAGTCCATTTCAATGTTATTTCCGAAGCCACGCCCATGTGGGATTTTTCTGTCTCACACGGCTATCTCACACGGCTGACCTGTGACACACTGCCGGAACTACTTTTTGTGTATTGGCTTCCAAACGTCGTCTGCATTGTTTACAAACACCAACGCTCTACACAGTACTGTCAGTAGACAACAATGTCAACAACGTCGCTCTGGATTTGTTATGTAGGCTATTATTTATTTCATGTTTTATCCATTTTTATCAAATTGCGTAAATTTGTGGGACGAGTTGTGTAAGGTGCGTCTGTAAATCAGTTGGCCGAATACTGAATACATGATTATTATTAAAAAAAACACATGTGATTGACAGCAAAATATTTACCTCGTATGTTGTTGATTCTTCACCAAACATATGTATAGTGACAGTTGATAGTGATTGGAATATTTGTTTAATAATCCAGTGAGCAAGAATTTCTTGAAAACGGCAACGGTCCGTCGGAGTGAAACTTTCGGCGGACTGATATTTGCGTAATTGAAGACAGCGTCTCGGAATTGCAATAAATACTCAAAATAAAAACATCAAATGATTCTGTAAACATTATTGTACAAATTTGAATTGAGGATATATGGTCTATTTTCAATATTTATATGAGTTTGTCTCGTACTGCGTCCTATTTATTGTGTGTATGTAGTAATTGGGTTTACACATCTGTCATGGGCGTCTTCAGACCGTATTTTTATTGGGCCGTTATGTGTTAAATGTTTCGATCCAATGTAGGAGACTCTAATTTGTTGGTGTAAACTTTGTTTACACCCATTTGTTGATACGGGTAATGCGATTGAGTGGTTGTATTGGAGATAGCATATAAAGAAAAAAAGTTAGTATTATACTATCATGGTGATTCGTTGATGGCGTACTATGGCTAAACATGATTCTGGACTTAGTATGGGTATGGACGAAGAAAAAATAGTAATTCCAGATATACTCCGGTGTGTGACGAAGGATATTCCACCCTCGTGTTCAGAATATTTCATCAGAAACTCGGCAAAGCCTCGTTTCTGACAACATATTATGACCACTCGGGTGGAATATCCTTGTCACACACCGGAGTATATATGGAATACTCTTAGTCCCATACCAGTGAATATGATGGGATACTTTTTCTCGCCCCTTTATATTTGCGAATCTTAAATTCTGACCCAGAATAAGACTCATAAGACTTTTTATTCTCTGAATGTATGCGACTTTTGATACGTTCAACGGGTTAGCCATATCAACAAATGGGTTAAAACAAAGTTTTCACCCACAACTTGGACGCTAATGCCAGTTCAGTGGATCGTTTACAAATTATTATCAAAGTAATCTTCAATGTTATCACCATTCAGCCCTGACAATGCCAAAATGTACGTCGCGCATTGCTGACGTCATCAAACTTAAAACGACGTCATAACGCTATGACGTGATAATAAACACGTCAAGAACCATTGAAAAAGTATTGTATGGTGTAATTATAAGACACATTATCCATGTTATTGCGCTATTAGACAATTTGTCGTTGCTAGATGTGAGACACGCGCGTGTAGTGTGAGACAAGGAAATCTCACATGGGCGTGACTATGCGAATATCCTTTTCTCGTGGTCAGAATATGTCGTCAGAAACGAGGCTTTGCCGACATATTCTGACCACTCGGGTGGAATATCCTTGTCACACACCGGAGTATATCTGGAATACTCTTAGTCTCGGACACCTGGTGGGCGAGAACACGTGATCCCATACCATGTGTATTCTTTTTTATGACGTGTCATGTAAAACTCTGTGACGTAACGTCAAAACAACAATATGTTGGAAAGCGGAACATTGCTCAGAACTAATGGAAGTAAACCAATATAGTCCACCGCCTGCGCTAATCTTGCCAATAGTTATCAATTGTTTCTCTTAAAATACTTGAAAATCGTACTTTAAGTCAAGCAGATTGGTTGGATGAGCATGAGCTGTGCTGAGCTGTGCTGAGCTGTGCTGAGCTGTGCTGAGCTGTGCTGAGCTGTGCTCATGCTCAGCCAATCAAACTGCTTGATTGCGAGTTGAGATTGTCAATAGTTGTTTAGAAAAACGTTGGAATATGGGCAAGATTAACGCATGCGGTGGTGTAGGTAATTTCTTCGCAATATTGTGTTTATGATCGCTTTTGAAATTTTGACTCGATGTAAGATTGCAACAATTCTGAAATTGAACGCGTCAATTGATTCGTGGCTGGCAATTGGCGGCAACTGAAATTGCTCAGAAATCAGTTGAAAGTTCATTTCAGTGACACAACTGCACTCACATTTTGGCGCACACTGTATCGCCTCTGTCTCCCAGACGATTGTGTCTATCCATACAGGCATCTGTCCGTCTAGAGCATTTCACATTTGCCATAACACTATATATGTAATTAATGACTTCAGTTTGGTGGAAACGACATTTAATAATGATTTCCAACACATGCCATTTCGTCTTAATCGGATCGTCAATGCTAGCATGGGACTACACGTGAGATAATATGACCACTCGAACCAAATGGGAAGTAGCAACCAGCGCAGTGCAAGACGGGTAACTGCTCTGTCAAGGGGTGTGCGGTGGACCTTGACATGGATTTGATATAGCATGATATAGCATATTAAGATGAATGCATGTATGAAATATCAATGCGCTCCCTGAAAAGAGAAGGAAAACAAAATTTAACCCAGTGTTAAGTTTATGAACACACTAAGTTGGTTATTTTCTATAGCATGATAGCTATTCACATGAGGAATGCATGTATAAATGTGCTAAGTTTGTGACCTTGGCCTTGGCGAATGGGGTGGGGGGGGGGGGTGGGTCATGGATTTGCTGTACCACAATATAGTATCATCAGATGAATGCATGTATGAAATATGAAGGTGTTCCCTGTAAAGAAACAGAAGTTATAAAAAGACATTTACTCCAACGTTAAGTTTATGATGTTGATCATGGGGAAAGGGGTGGGGTGGGTCATGGATTTGCTGTAGCACAATAGAGGATCATCAGATGAATGCATGTATGAAATATCAAAGCGTTCAAAGTGTAAAGAAACAGACGTTACACAACATTTACCCCCAATGTAAAGTTTATGAACATGCTAAGTTTGTGACCTTGACCTTGGGGTAAGGGTTAGTTGGTGGGTTGTGGATTTGCTACAGCATGATAGAGGGTCATCTGAGGAATGTATGTATGAAATATCAAGGCGTTCCATCAAAGGAAACAGTTGTTATCAGACATTTACCCCAACGTTAAGTTTATGAATGTGTCAAGTTTGTGACCTTGACCTTGGGGTAAGGGGTGGGCGGTGGGTCATGGAATTGATATAGAACGATAGAGTATCATCAGATGAATGCATGTATGAAATATCAAGGCGTTCCATGAAAGGAAACATATGTTATAAGACATTTACCCCAACGTTAAGTTTATGAATGTGCTAAGTTTGTGACAGTGACCTTGGGGAAAGGGGTGGGGGTTGATCATGGATTTGCTATAGCACGATAGAGTATCATCAGATGAATGCATGTATAAACTATCAAGGTGTTCAAAGTGTAAAGAAACAGAAGTTACACAACATTTACCCCAACGTTGAGTTTATGAACATGTTAAGGAATGTAGGAAATAGCAATGCGTTCCATGAAAGGAAACAGACATTTACCCCAACGTTAAGTTTATGAATGTACTAAGTTTGTGACCTTGACCTTGGGGTAAGGGATGGGCGGTGGGTTATGGATTTGCTATAGCATGATAGAGTATCATCAGATAAATGCATATTTGAAATATCAAGGCGTTCCATGAAAGGAAACAGATGTTATAATACATTTACCCCAACATTAAGTTTATGAATGTGCTAATATTGTGACCTTGATCTTGGGGAAAGGGGTGGGCGGTGAGTCATGAATAGCACGATAGAGTATCATCAAATGAATGCATGTATGAAATATGAAGACGTTCCCTGTAAATAAACAGAAGTTACACAACATTTACCCCAACGTTAAGTTTATGAACATGCTAAGTTTGTGACCTTGACCTTGGGGTAACGATTGAGTGGGCGGTGGGTCATGGATTTGCTATAGCACGATAGAGTATCATCAGATGAATGCATGCATGAAATATCAAGGCGTTCCATGAAAGGAAACAGAAGTTATAAGACATTTACCCAACGTTAAGTTTATGAATGTGCCAAGTTTGTGACCTTGACCTTGGGGTAAGGGCTGGGTGGTGGGTTATGGATTTGCTACAGCATGATACAGTGTCATCTGAGGAATGCATGTATGAAATAACAAGGTGTTCCATGAACGGAAACAGAAGTTATAAGAAATTTACCCCAACGTTAGGTTTATGAATGTGCCAAGTTTGTAATCTTGACCTTGGGGTAAGGGCTAATTGGTGGGTCATGGATTTGTTACAACATGATAGAGGGTCATCTGAGGAATGCATGTATGAAATAACAAGGTGTTCCATGAAAGGAAACAGAAGTTATAAGACATTTACCCAACGTTAAGTTTGTGGACGACGCTTACACCGACGCCGACGCTGACGCCGACGCCGACGCCGACGCCGACGACGCCGGGGGTATGCCATAAGCTCTTTTGCACTTCGTGCAGGCGAGCTAAAAAAATTAGTTTTGCGAACAGAGTAGACCCAGATCAGACTGCACACATGTGCAGTCTGATCTGAGTCTACACTGTATACAATAAAATTAATAAGTGTGAAAATATGAATCTGGCAAATAATGTAGCACCGGATCAGACTGTACAGATATACGTGTATAGTATGACCTGTAACGAAATCAAAAGCTCAGTAACTGGCTGCATTCTGACTCCGTTAATCAACCACTGTTTTGTAGTGTTAGTCATATACATGCACTGTAATCCGCTTATAATCATAAGATGCTGTGGCTAGAGGTTTACAGCGCAGCACGACAGGGTATCAAAGTTAAACATCCTTCCAATATGTGTGATTGTAAAACTGCATCCAGCTCTGCTTACAGATGTACATGTATAGCGCAGCACGACAGTGTATCAAAGTTAAACATCCTTCCAATATGTGAGATTGTAAAACCGCATCCAGCTCTGCTTACAGATGTACATGTATAGCGCAGCACGACAGGGTATCAACGTCAAACATCCTTCCAATGTGTGTGATTGTAAAAGTGCATCCATCTCTGGCTACGGTTTTATAGCATAGCACGACATGGTATCAAAGCTAAACATTCTTCCAATGTGTGTGATTGTATGTACAACTGCATCCATCTTTGGTTGCAGACTTATAGCGCAGCACGACAGGGTATCGACGCTAAAGATCCTTCCAATATACGTGTATATGATAGTAAAATTGTATCCATCTCTGGTTACGGATAGTGCAGCACGACAGGCTATCAAAGCATCCTTCCAATCAAATGTATATGATTGTAAAAGTGCCTCCATCTCTGAATACAAACTTATATCGCAGCACGGCAGGGTATCATTATATCGCAGCACGGCAGGGTATCATTATATCGCAGCACGGCAGTGTATCATTATATCGCAGCACGGCAGTGTATCATTATATCGCAGCACGGCAGGGTATCATTATAGTGCAGCGCGACAGAGTATCACATTTAAAGTGAATGTGTATCAGATGATGTCTCAGATATACAAGATGTTGAGTCTTAGCTTTTTCCAAGGTATCGATCGATAAACGAAATAATATGACATAAATAACTGCAAATATGCACCAGCAAAAGAGGAAACTTACTATAGGAATGAATGGCCTTTTTGTGGAATTTATCGGGGTATAAACTTGGAAAAGTCGCGGGAATACTGGACGAAGGCCGGAAGGCCTCGTCCAGTATTCCCGCGACTTTTCCAAGTATATATCCCCGATAAATTCCACAAAAAGGCCATTCATTCCTTATAATTCCAGCATTTGAAATAAATTCATCCAGAAAATGTGTTTATTTTCCGTTTTCTTAAGAATTATTTTAACTGCTCCTCATGGTTACGGAAAATAGTTCGGCGTGGGAGTTTACGGGGATATACATTTTGGACAGAGACTTGCTACGGACCAATCAAATGTTAGGGAATTGTGTAAATATTTTTGTGCTGGAATTGTTAGACGTTGAACTTCCTCTTGTGCAATACACCGATTGTTTTGGTATTGTGTACGCCTGCAGTTGCATGTAGGTTACCAATGGATCTTTATCAAGCTCAATAATCTCCAGGCGATTCATGGTGCATGTATATAGATAATAGCAGGTTAGTGCCGTGAATGGGAACAATATCTGGCAAGGCTTAGGAAACGGGATGGGCGAGGCTCTGCCGAGCACATCCCGTTTCCGTGCCGCGCCAGATATGTTTTCCCATTGACGGCACTAATCTACTATTCTATTTATCCCGTAAATGCTAGGAATAGCTTTAAAATTCGAAAAATAACCCCAGCCGCATCCTCAAAATCGGAGAATCGACTAGTATGACAACCGCACATATTCATACGCAGTGATTAGGTCGTATTGGCAGGATATCAAAAATGTTTCACGGCACCGTGTTTCATGGCACATACGCACTGTGTTACCGTAATAAATTGGATGCAAGTACATTTGGATTCAGAAATATTATACAAATCTACAATTACAATGTACATTAGTTTGCACTCATTTGTTTCATAACGTTAAGTTGTGGTGGTTGGTTGGGAACATGTGAAGGGGAAGGGTCATTTAACGTTCGGGATTACTACTTGAAACCTGGTTTGGCCCTCAGGTACGTCTTTGGAATTATTGTATGTGAGAGTTTAATCTGGTTATACCCCTTATATGAATAATAAAATTATTTACTTTAGGGGAAGGGGCCAAGTGACTTTGGCATGGTATGGACCTGGCACCATGTCAGGTTATTCTAATATCATGGCTGATTCCGTTATATTCCGTTCTGATATAGGATCCCCCCCACCCCCCAATGCAGCAGGTTAAATACGGGATCGAACCCGTTGGCCCGACCTTACATGACCCTAGCTGTTGATAGGCTGTTAAACACAAATACATCAAATCAATAATAACAGTCTGTCCATATTTGAGACCCAGTGCCTTTAAACGACATAATTGTGCACTTCACAACCAAGAGTACGAAGACAAGAAGATTACAAAAGCAATACACAAAACAGAAATCAAATGTGACATAAGTATCGTCGAATATAATCGGACAGTCACAAGGTTTATGATCACGTGGTTACAACAACAACAACATGTACTGACACTTCCAGAAGCCTTCCGATTCAAGGTACATATTCTTTTATTTTGACCTTATTATTTAACGGATTTTTATGAAATTTGACGCATCAAACGCGTCTTGTTAAGCTGCATTTGGTGGTCTGATTACTTTGGCGCAAACCTTTGTAGTTTTTGCGAAGCATCGATTTCCGTTTCTATTGACACGGAAATCGATTCTTCGCAAAAACGACATAAGTATGTGCCGAACTCCCGGGACCACCAAATGCAGCTCATCAAGGCGCGTTTGCTGCGCCATATTTCATCAAAACCCGTAGCCAATTAAGAAAACTATCAAATACTACTTACTTTGGAGTGGGCTCGCTTTCAACACGTTCAGCCATTGTTGTTGTTATTGTAACCACGTGATCATACACATTGAGTCAGATTATTTTGAAAACACTGATTGACGTTTCTATTGCCACCACATCAGCTTCAACAGCTTATAGGAAACAATACGATCTCTATAGCTCTGTTTATAGGACTCTAAGTCTGACGGATGCTATTTGAAACAACGACCCTCGAAATAATTGAAGTACTCGCATAATTAGTTAAAACAACAGGTTTCATGCCACTCATAGACATTCAAGTGGAAGTACTAGACTAGATGACGGACTAGCTGTTCAGACTAGGTTGAGAATAACCACAAGCCTTTGTTGAATACAGACTAAAAAGAGGATAACAGGCTAGTGTTTTTGTTATATCAAGTTTAGTATCGAGGCTAGGAAACGCGTAGGAATTCCGAGGCCAGCCGATACGGCACATGTGGTGGCCAAGTCGGCCATCTTTGTGTGTTCCAGCCATCAGCCAGTTTCACCTGTTCTGCCGTTTGACAAAGAACTCAAAATGTGAAGTAGAACATATGATATAATGTAGCTTATCACATGTAGAAAGGCAAGGATAACGGACTCCTATCAATTATATTACACTAATCTGTAAAATATGTCAGTTTTCTCGACAGGTTTGTGCCTGTGTTTTTTACATGAACCACCATTATAAATAGCTTCATACACAGACACTCGCACAGTGTATTACTTTTAACTGGAAAAGCACACAACATATACCATATATACACATTACTGTACTCTGTTATTACCTATCAACTCCAGTGACATGTAAGCAGTTACCTGAGTGCATTGTCCCTTGTGTCTACTCACCTACTATGCGAATTTATCAGGTAACATGCCCTGCATTGACCGAATACGTACTGACTGATAACATATTGTTGTATCAGGCATTGACCTGATATCAACATCCGGGTTACAACGAAGTGAAAACTGACGTTCCATTGGTCGGATAACGTCACATGACGTTACCGAATGACGTCAGTGTAATGACGCAACGTAAACAAGTTCGCGTTCTGTCCATAGATAACGACGTCATCTGTGGTAATTTTCGAGCATAAAACGTTACCTGATACATAGAATACCAGGCTAGTGTATTTTGATATCAAGTTTATCAGGCTCGGCTCGGAAACGGTAGGAATTCCTCGGCAAGCCTCGGAATTCCTACGCGTTTCCTAGCCTTGCCTGATAAACTTAATATCAAAAGACACTAGCCTGATATTCTCTATAAATAGTGCTGTACCTATTACGTGTACACCTATATAGGATGTGCATCGGATTGGAAAGTTTACACATTGAAATTTATTTTGAGATTTATGGGAGAAATGCTCAGATATCTCGTCTTTTGTACTGTTTGCTGGCATAATATTTATAGCTTGTCGTTGTCATATCTGTCTTTTATGTATTGAACCACATTTTATTTGGATTTTTCTGTATTAATTCGTTCCCACGAAATAACAATTCGTTCTCTCAATTTAACAATTCTTTCCCTCGAATTAACAATTCATTCCCACGATGTAACAATTCGTTCCCACGAATTAACTATTCGTTCCCACGATATAACAATTTGTTCCCACGAATGAACAATTCGTTCCCACGAAATAACAATTCGTTCCCTCAATTTAGCAATTTGTTCCTTCGAATTAACAATTAACAATTCGTTCCCACAAATTGTTAATTCGAGGGAACGAATTGTTATTTCGTGGGAACTAATTGTTAAATTGAGAGAACGAATTGTTAATTCGTGGGAACGAAATGTTAATTTGTGGGAACGAATTGCTAAATTGGGGGAACGAATTGTTATTTCGTGGGAACGAATTAATATTCTACGTCCCCTGCGGGCCTCCGTACAATCGGATTTCTGAGAACTCTTCAGTGCATTTTATCACACAATTGCCGGGAATATTGACTGACGCCTATTCACATTTATTTCGACTTCCTTAAGAGATATCGACCTCGGGTTAAAGGGTGCACGCTGTAACGCACATTATTATTTCAAAACAAATACGTGGGTGTGACTGGAGAAATAGGGCTTAAGATTTTGCGACCAGTGTAGATGCCGATCAGCCTGTGCATCCGCCATGCTGCTAATACACATTACATATCGTCATTAGGCTACCGGAGTGTGCTATTTGATCAGGAGCTACACTGGTCATACAACCTATAAGTCTTATTTCTCCAGTCACAGCCACATACGAGATTGATAAGTTATAGTCCTGATCGAACTGCTTTTGTAACATGTTCGTTCAAGAAATTGACACTGTGCTATATTACATTGTACATTTAACAGGTAGCAACTAACGTCATGTATATATTAGGCCATACAAAAGTAATTGGATTCGCAGATATCGCCGCGTTTGAAAAAACATGCACGTCATGCATTTTATCGGCATAGACCAATACAAACTTATTGTAAATTCGCCACATAATGGTTTAAAAACGCTACACTGCAAACATATGTTGAATCCAATCACGATGCCGACAATCTGGTGATTGTGCACGTGTCAAGAGGGTATAACAGCTTTAGTAATCATATTTGTGAACCACATGTTTAATTGACATGCAAAATGCATCTGGCGACTTGAAAAATTGAAGACCTCCTACAAAGAAATTAAATTAAAAGAATCCGCCCTCCCGCGTCAAATTCCGCAAACACCCGTCTGTGAACCAAAATACTTTTTATGACCTAACAATGCATGTACAGTGGAACCTCTCTAAATCGAACACCCTGGGGTCACCCCAGGGTGTCCGGTTTAGAGAGGTTCCACTGTAAATCAGATATATGACCACTCCAAGACATGATGTCATGCTTTGCGATCACTAACACACATTACCATCGGAGATGAATAACAAAGCAGCCCAACAAAGTACACATACAGCAATTCACAGGGTGTCCGGATTAGAGCTGTTTCACTGTATTATATTTTGGACGGGGTTATGCAGTGGGACATCACTAAACCGGTTTAGATATTATTGCACTGTATTGTAGGAAGATAATAAATCGAAGACATGTTCATGTGTTTCCAATTATGAGCGAATCAAGACATTTAGAAATAATTAAAACAAGCACTCGATAACAATGATGAGAGACGTACATGCACCCTTCAGACGCTTTAACACAAATTTACAAGTCATTTGACCTTGACATTGAGCACAGGGGGTGTATGGTGGTCTATATAATGGAGATATGGATGACGAGAAATACGTGTAAGGCTTAAGCAGAGGAATTGATGGAATGGCGAACAGTGCAGATCCTGATCAGACTGTGAGGATGCACAGGCTGATCTGGATCTACACTGGTCGCAAAACCCATAAGCCCCATTAATAATGGAATGGTGCTTAACGGCCCATCAACACAAAAGAGTATCATTTAGGGCCAAGCAATGTAGATGAAGAATACAAATAATAGTAAAATAGTATGTTAGACGTGGTAGGCAATCAGATGATAAGGGTAAAACATTAATATGATGAACAATATAAATGAGCAACATGTATAGAATTATAAAATTATAGAATGAAAAACATGTATACACTGATTAAAAATCAGATCTTCCGATAAAAGTTGGTTTCATGAAGAAAGTTAAGCAAACCTTCAATGTTCTCCACCTGGAATAACTCCGCAAGTGAAGTAACATTGAAGTGTTTGCGTCGAACATCGGCAAATTCGATACAGTCCAGTAGGATGTGTTTCATTCACGGTAAATGCGCTGTGGCATGGAATACACCATATGAAGCAAAGGAAGTTCCAAGCCAATGCGATAGCAGGTAACCGGCAATTGTAACACAAATGTCAGACAGACAAGACTGAAACAAATACAGGCGAATACATGTATAATTTATGTATTCCGATTTTCCTCAGGGCACATGATTAATATCAGATTGTTCAGTATGTTCAGTCTGTATCAGGTAACGAACTTTGTATAGACCGAATACGTACTGACTGATAACATATGTCTGTATCAGGCATTGACCTGATACGAATATTCGGGTTACAAAGAATTGAAAACTGACGTTCGGTCGATATAGCGTCACATGACATTAGCGAATGACGTCAGTGCAATTACGTCACAGAAACAAGTCCGCGATATTTTAAACGAAAACCACGTCATAATAGAATACCATGCGAGTGTCCTTTGATATCAAGTTTATCAGGCTCGGCTCGGAAACGGTAGGAATTCCTCAGCAAGCCTCGGAATTCCTACGCGTTTCCCAGCCTCGCCAGATAAACTGTATATCAAAAGACACTAGCCTGATATTCTATATGTCATAATTCGAGAGGTATCACTCGACATGATCAGAATGTTCTGGCGCTTGCGCAGAAACGTTAGTCACAATGCGCAAGCACAGCACATTCGGGATACCTCAGCTGCAATCACTCGACGTGCGTGTCTGATTTAAGGAACGCCCTGGTGAGATATTAAGTTGTAATACGAATAATAATCGTAAAAGATAATGACTATTTTCTCGACAATGGTGTGAACATTCCATTCATATGCTAATGCTCTTCTAATATTGTCTGGCTTACGCGAACATGCTCCAATTCGTGTTTAAAACATCATATCTATACAAATCCCATGCCACAAACGACCATACGGTTTGCGTATGATTCAGTTCGAACTCATGACATACATGTAGAAAACATCATATGTTAAGATCCGCCCGCACCTTTATATCGATATGTCTTGGTCTATGCTGCTTTCAGACTGTAAAACGTGCGTTTGAGCATGCGCCAGTGATATTGGCTTGCTCTCTGGGGTAGAATTAAAGCCGAAAACAATTTCGGAACGTCTCGCCCATTTTCGCCAATATCATAAACAATATGTCCTTTGTCCCGCCTATCCGGTATTAGCTTATGCTCTTTGTGCTGTTTTTGTGTTCACTACGGTGAGAACAGAGGTCGTCAGCCTGAGGACGCAACACCGGAAGTGCAGCTACGTGCTACAGCTCATGGCATAATTTCGAACAATCCCTAACTCCGGATACACTTACCGAGATGCCGAGGACTTAACCATGTCACCCTTAACCCTTTGAACCCGAAATCCCGCTATAGCGGTTTATGCAAAAAGTGCAGATCCAGATGAGCCGGCTCGTAGCGAGCCGTCTCATCAGGATCTGCACTTATTGCAAGTAATTTTCATATTTCTTAGAACAAATACACCCCCTTTTCATAAATGGACGAATCTGAAAATCATTTTGTGACCATTGGATTGGTTGCAAAATTAACATATCGCAGCCCATTCAGTTACTTAGGGGTGAAAGGGTTAAATACGATGCTTACCATATGTACGTACATGTGTGTGGCGGTGTTTGGAGAAATGGACCTAATGGGATTTGTGACCAGTTTAGCCCCTGATGAAATAGCACACTCCTGTAGCATGGTAACTGTATTACTTGTTTGAGTCATGACGGGTGAATTGCGAACAGTGCAGATCCTGATCAGACTGTGCCGATGCACAGTCTGATCTGGATCTACACTGGTCGCAAGACCCATAAGACCCATTCCCCCAGGCATAGCCACACACGAGGAATATCTCGTGGCTTATGCGGCATGTTTACATGTCAATTTCCCATAGCTTAATTTACCATCATGCGTCAACTTGGAAACAGCCGTACGAATCTCGAATGTGGACTAATACATTTATAACAAGTGCAAAAATGGAAGATCTAAATGTATGATAAGTGATGATTTAATATGATATTTATTAAACGAGTGTACTGATTTCATACGAAACGAGACTGTCGAGTTTCTTATGAAGTCAGTCAACGCGTTTGTTAAATCGTTCATCAAGTTAAATCAGCATAAATGTTATGTTATATTTATTGCATAAGTACGTCGCAGTGCATTGAAGCTGTAATGACTGCCTAGTATGTTGTCTGGTGCGGCCTCATTTGCATATTTATTACACTAGCGTATTATGATTTTAATGCACTGCGTTTATTACACTATGGGAGCCTATCTTATACAATAAATGCATAGAAATGCATCTTGTCTGATAACGTATTACATGTATTAAAAGACACTATACGTCTGGGGTTGAACCTGATTTTGATCCACATTTTCCGTAATTTATAGATATAGAGAATAGAAGGTTAGTGCCGTGAATGGGAAAAAAATATCTGGGAAGGCTTAGGAAACGGGATGGGCGATGCTCTGCCGAGCACATCCCGTTTCCGTCCCGCGCCAGATATTTTTTCACATTCACGGCATTAACCCACTATTCTATTTATCCCGTCAACACCTACAAATAGCTTTAAAAATGCAAAAATTAACCCCAGCCGCAACCTCAAAATCGGTGAATCGAAGGACAACCGCAGATATTCATACGCAGTGATTAGGTCGTATTGACAGAATATCAAAAATGTTTCACGGCACCGTGTTTCACGGCACATACGCACTGTGTTGATGGGATAAATATAATGTATGTCGTTTGAACGTAGTGAATTAGAAATAAATTATTTTTATCTGGCGGTCGGCGGGACAACCTTATACAATATGTTAAGAATGTTGATTGTTGGCAATGCGCTTGCGCGTGCTCAGTCTTGTGCGTTTTCGCGTCAAGCGTGGTCACTAGGTGTGACCACTGGCTGAATATTGTCATTCAAGTTTTGACCGACACAAAAGTTTTTGTCGCAATAATTATATGGTAGGAATCAATATCATTATGTATTTATTTAGGTCAGAACATTGGATTGTATTTGTTTATAGTAAAACAATATGCATGTTCCGCATACATGTCTAAAGTACTATATTACGATTATTTTGCTCGATTAAATGCTAACTATACGTGCAGGGGCGGATCTAGAGGGGGGGGGGGGGTTCCGGTGTTGTAACCCCCCTCCCGTTCAGCCACGGAGTTTACATAGATCACAGTTTACCGCCAGTTGGAGTCTGAATTTAAATGCCGTAAAACACAGGAAAGTGCATTTCGAAGAGCTCGAAAATAGGTAGCTACGGACGGTACGAGAGTAGATTGCAAGAGTTACCTTCGCAACTAGACAACCCCCCCCCCTCTTTCCCCAAATGCTGGATCCGCCCCTGACGTGAGTGTCGTGTTTGTATAATATAAGGTTGTTGCCTGAGGATGGTCAGAGAAATGGTGTACAGCTAAGATTACATCACAGACACACTAAATAACGAAGGTGCAAACATTTTGGAAGACACAAGAAGATAAATAAAAACAACATGTCTCATATATATCAGGAGCGTCGAAAACCAATTACAAAGCTGCTACAACATATTAACTCACACTCCACAAGGGAGCTATCTATTTATAGATTTACAGCCCTATCCGGATTTGTTCCCGGTAAACACATTTACACATCGTTTTGACATTGTATTAGTTTTTTTTAATTAAACCCGTTTAAACCAACGAGAACATCGTTTTCTAATTATAATCAAAGTACTGAATGTACTGAAATATGTTATCTCAACAAACAAGAGCTGTAGGAGAACAGCATAGCTCGACTACGAGGGTTGTCGATGTACACATAGCTTGACAAACAAGGTGGCTGCGGCCTGCATAACAAACCTTAACCAAGATTGACTACAAACCTTAACCAAGGGAAATTAAGTAAGTAATTCAAGGTTAACTGTAGGTCAATGTCAGATATAGTTCAGGGGTTATTGATGTACATCACTAGGAGATGAAGTTTTCCAAGTATGGTTGCTGTAGGCCCAGGAGTATTCCATATACAAGCCTGACTAAAAACCTTAACCAAGGGGAAATAACTAAGTAATCCAATGATAAAAGTAGGTCAAGGTCAAATATAGGTCAGGGATTAGTGATGTACATCAGTAGGAGATGAAGTTGTCCAAGTATGGTTAATGTAGGCCCGGGAGTATTCCATATACAAGCTTGACTATAAACATTAACCAAGTAATTCAAGGTTAAATGTAGGTGAAGGTAAAATATAGGTCAGGGGTTATTCATGTACATCCCTATGAGAAAAAGTTATCCAAGTATGGTGTCTGTATGCACAATAGTATTCCATCTACAAGCTTGACTAAAAACCTTAACCAAAGAGAATTAAGTAAGTATTTCAAGAGGAAATGTAGGTCAAGGTCAAATATAGATCAGGGGTTATTGATGTACATCACTATGAGAAAGGGTTGTCCAAGTATGGTGTGTGAATGCACAATATTATTCCATGTACAAGCTTGAGTAAAAACCTTAACCAAGGTTGACTAAAAACCTTAACCAAAGTAATTCAAGGTTAAATGTAGGTCAAGATCAAATATAGATCAGGGCTTGTTGATGTACATCACTAGGAGATGAAGTTGTCCAAGTATGGTGGGTGTAGGGCCAGTAGTATTCCATATACAAGCTTGAGTAAAACCCTTAACCAAGGGGAATTAACTAAGTAATTCATCCCTATAAGAAAAGGTTGTCCAAGTAGTCTGTCTAATATTGTACAAGCTTGCTAAAAACCTTAACCAAGTGACTAAAAACCTTAACCGTAGCAATAATTTGTACAAGGGGAATGAACTAAGTAATTCAAGAGGAAATGTAGGTTAAGGTCAAATATAGATCAGGGGTTGTACATCACTAGGAGATGAAGTTTTCCAAGTATGGTGGGTGTAGGGCCAGTAGTATTCCTAATACAAACTTGACTAAAAACCTTAACCAAGGTTGACTAAAAACCTTAACCAAGGGGAATTAACTAAGTAATTCAAGAGGAAATGTAGGTTAAGGTCAAATATAGATCAGGGGTTATTGATGTACATCACTAGGAGATGAAGTTGTCCAAGTATGGTGGGTGTAGGGCCAGTAGTATTCCATATACAAGCTTGACTAAAAACCTTAACCAAGGTTGACTAAAACCTTAACCAAGGGGAATTAACTAAGTAATTCAAGAGGAAATGTAGGTCAAGGTCAAATATAGATCAGGGGTTAGTGAGAAAGGGTTGTCCAAGTATGGTGTGTGAATGCACAATAGTATTCCAAGTACAAGCTTGAGTAAAAACCTTAACCAAGGTTGACTAAAAACCTTACACTAGGAGATGAAGTTGTCCAAGTATGGTGGGTGTAGGGCCAGTAGTATTCCATATACAAGCGACTTGCCAACGGCGGACTGAAAAACCGCCCGACGTTCCGAACCAAGGCGTGACGTGACAGCCGACGCCGACGCCGACGCCACGACGCCGACGCGACGCCGACGCCGACGCCGACGCCGACGCCGACGCCGACGCCGACGCCGACGCCGACGCCGACGCCGGGGTGACAACATAAGCTCTAACTATTCTTCGAATAGTCGAGCTAAAAACCTTAACCAAGGTTGACTAAAAACCTTAACCGAGGGGAATTAACTAGGTAATTCAAGGTTAAATGTAGGTCAAGGTCAAATATAGGTCAGGGGTTGTTGATGTACATCACTAGGAGATAAAGTTGTCCAAGTATGGTTGGTGTAGGGTCGGGAGTATTCCATCTACAAGGTTGACTAAAAACCTTAACCAAAGAGAATGAACTAAGTAATTCAAGAGGAAATGTATGTCAAGGTCAAATATAGATCAGGGGTTACTGATGTACATCCCTAGGAGATGAAGTTGTCCAAGTATGGTGGGTGTAGGGTCAGGAGTATTCCATATACAAGCTTGACTAAAAACCTTAACCAAGGGGAATTAACTAAGTAATTGAAGAGGAAATGTTGGTCAAGGTCAAATATAGACCAGGGGTTATTGATGTACATCCCTATGAGAAAAGGTTGTCCAAGTATGGTGTCTGTATGCACAATAGTATTCCGTGTACAAGCTTGACTAAAAACCTTAACCAAGCTTGACTAAAAACCTTAACCAAGGGGAATCAACTAAGTAATTCAAGAGGAAATGTAGGTCAAGGTCAAATATAGATCAGGGGTTATTGATGTACATCACTAGGAGATGAAGTTGTCCAAGTATGGTGGGTGTAGGGCCAGTAGTATTTCATATACAAGGTTGACTAAAAACCTTAACCAAGGCGTGACGGTGACGCCGACGCCGACGCCGACGCCGACGCCGACGCCGACGCCGACGCCGACGCCGTGGTGACAACATAAGCTCTACTTATTCTTCGAATAGTCGAGCTAAAAATGATCAATTGCGGAACTAGAGATTGAAAGTTGCATATTTTCTCAATCATCATCCAGAGGCAAATGTACTGATGATGCAAACCCATTCCCATAAATTTGTTTTATCTAGAATAAAGTACTTTTGAAGCTCCCAGAAAAAAATTGTACGAAACTGGCGGCTAACTGTTAACTGCTACGTAACAGTGAGAACTAAAGATAATATCTGCTGTATTCATACGCACGAAATGTCTTGATTCGTGTTTTCCAGAATTTAACTGATAAACTGAGCACAAAACTGTGAAAACTATAGAGAAATGTATATGTAGAGTTTTGGATACGGAGCAAGACAGACCAAAACGTCTTTGGATACTTTAATTTGGCACAGGACACTATTTTCTTGGTCGTACTCGGCGTTTAGGCGGAGCACGATCAATGGCTGCCCCATAGAAATTTGCGTGACATAATAGGCACGACATAAAACGCGACGACATGCGTTGAAGAAAATGACAAAACATGCGTTAACAGAAACGACAGGCCTTTAAATTGTTGACAACCGGGTATTTAAACGAAACTATAATTGTAATGTACACAAAACACAAACGATAATCGTTTATATGCATATCGTTGTACAAAACGATCGTTTTCACATCATTTTCCACTCGTTTTTGTTTGTTTAGTTTAGAAACCTTCAACAATTATTGGTTGTAACTCACAATCCACAGGGGAGCTATCTGTTTGTAGATTTATAGTGCAGTCGTCGCGAGGTGGTGGCAATTACATGTAGACCAATCTCAAATTATCCGGTTGTCAGTGTTCATCGAGGAAACATACAGCGAAGACTTGTTGGAGGTTCCAAAACGAAACAAACGAAAACGAAATAAATGCCGTCGTTTTGTACAACGATATGCATGCAAACGAGGCGATAATTTCGTTTCAATACACGCCTCTCGACAATTTAAACCCCTGTCATTTCTGCTAACGCTTGATGTGTCGTTTTCTTCAGCGTAAATCGTGTTCTTAAGCGTAAAATGTGTTCTTAATAGGAAAAACGACGTTTTTGTTGGTTTAAACGTGACTAACGAAAACATCTTTTTCTAATTAAAAAACAAACGAAAACGATGTGAAAACGATGTGAAAACGATGTCATAGTGTAAACGATAGACAATCGTTCGTTCTGCTTGTTTTCTGAGACAATATTTCAGCAATATGAAAGAAAACAAACGGGGATCAGAGCTAGTTATTTCCCCTTGAATATATTTATAGAAATCCGGTCCAACTTGTATATTTTATGGCCTTTATTGCTTGTAAAAAAGCGAATATGGCATGATTTGTTGTGTAAAGAAGCCAGTATAGTGTTTTCCACTAGTGTTGATCCAGATCATCCTACATATCAGCGCAATTTGATCCGGAACTGCATTATTTGCCTGATTCATATTTTCACACTTATTAACTGTAATTGCAATCAGTGTATACCCAAATCAGACTGCACATATGTGCAGTCTGATCTGGGTCTACCCTGTTAGCAGTCTTTATATTTTTGTGCAAGTTATCCAGTAAGAAATAAACAATACAATAAACCAAAGAACCGGATGTCTATTAATAGATTTACAAAGGGAAATAACTAGCTACGATCCCCCAATGACACCTATTGGCAAGATTAGTGCAGGCCGTGGTGACGTTCTTGATCAAACAGCGGAGTATCTTCATAAGAAACTCGGCATACACTCGTTTCTTATTAAATCGGAAAATTCGTTTAATACATATCATATTAAACATCACTCATGTAAGATCATCTATTGAATGTACATGTCAAATTTTCCCCAATTGTTGAGGCTTAATGTTTCATTTGAATACAGATGTAGATACCGATTAACTGATAAAGTCACGCTGTGTACATTGTACTACCTAACCCGAATTTACTGACTGTAACGCAGGGTGACTTAACCCTTTGAACCCGAAATCCCGCTATATCGGTTTATGCAAAAAGTGCAGATCCAGATGAGCCGGCTCGTAACGAGCCGTCTCATCAGGATCTGCACTTTTTGAAAGTAATTTTAATATTTTTGAGAACAAAAACACCCCCTTTTCATAAATGGACGAATCTGAAAATCATTTTGTGACCATTGGATTGGTCGGAACATTAGCATATCACAGTCCATTCCAGTTCCTGAAGGTTGAAAGGGTTAAGCACGTCGCCCTGCGTTACCGACAGAACATTCGTGTTATATACATCCCAGATGCGTTCTTGCTTCCACAAACGAATAACTGCACATCGTTTACATGTACACATCGTTATGACATCGTTCTCGTTTTAATAATCAAGCATCTTTAAAACATGTTTAAACCAACGAAAACATAATTTTCTAATTAAAAACAACGACAAATATATCAAAACGACACTTCAATCACTGTTTTCAAAATAATCTGACTCAGTAGACACGGAAATCGATTCTTCGCAAAATCTATAAAGGTTTGGGCCAAAGTACTCAGACCACCAAATGCAGCTTAACAAAACGCATTTGATGCGCCAAATTTCATCAATATCCGTTAGATGATAAGGACAAAACAAAATAATACGTACCTTCAATCGGAGGGCTTCTGGAAGTGTCAGTACGTGTTATTGTTGTTGTAACCACGTGATCATAAACCTTGTGACTGTCCGATTATATTCGGCGAGACTTCTGTCGCATTTGATTTCTGTTTTGTGTATTGCTTTTGTCATCGTCTTGTCTTCGTACTCAATTATGTCGTTTAACCCTTTCAACCCTAAGGAACTGGAATGAACTGTGATATGCTAATGTTCCGACCAATCCAGTGGTCACAAAATGATTTTCAGATTCGTCCATTTATGAAAAGAGGGTGTTTTTGTTCTCAAAAATAATAAAATTACTTTCAAAAAATGCAGATCCTGATTAGACGGCTCGTTACGAGCCGGCTCATCTGGATCTGCACTTTTTGCATAAACCGATATAGCTGGATTTCGGGTTCAAAGGGTTAAACGAATATATCATTTTCACGTACACACAAACAAAATATCGATACTCGTTCCTATGGATATCGTTGTACATGTACATGTGCAAAACGATTGCTCCACTTCGTTTTCGTTTGATTAATTTGGGAACGTTCAACAGATCTTTGCTATGCGTGCAGCTTTTCTGAATACAGCTGCAGTCTTAAGGGATGCTACGTAATGAGGTGTGTGTGCATGTAGGAAAGGCACTTGTCTTATCTGGCGACCACGATAGCGTCTCAATATGAAGCAAACCATCTGATTGTGTACGATGTGCGTATCATGAAAACTACTTACCTTACACAATGGTCTGTTAACCTACATCGATACACGTAGTTAAAGGTAGATGCCCACTCAGTAGGCACAAACTGTTCTTTACAGCAGAGACATCATCTGAGACATTTTCTTGCACAATAAACATTCATTCACCATGTCCCCACGTATTGATTGACATTATTACACATTTTATATTAGAAGTAAGTTTCCACACTGATATCAGGGGCGATAACCGTGTTTCCTTAAAATGTTAACGGACATTACTATTTATTCTCTGTATTTATTTTTCGATGTGCAATGATCATACTTTATAATCTGTCGAAAATATTATTTGTTCAGGTGGCGCATTTAATTGGTATAAATAATTAAAAAATATCATGCCTCATAGCCTGATACCACCGCGCTTCACGATCAGTGAAATACATATTACTATATGATTATATATTTATAGTGGGCACTTGTAATTTTTAGAACTGGTGGAATAGTGACACAATGATACACTTATTTAATTCATATAAAGAACATTCTGTGCCTACTGAGTGGGCATGTACCTTTAACGAAATTTATCCCGTCAACACAGTGCGTATGTGCCGTGAAACACGGTGCCGTGAAACATTTTTGATATCCTGTCAATACGACCTAATCACTGCGTATGAATATGTGTTGGTGTCATACTAGTCGATTCTCTGATTTTGACGATGCGGCTGGGGTTAATTTTTGCATTTTAAGTCATTTGTAGGTGTTGACGGGATAAATAGAATAGTAGGTTAGTGCCATGAATGGGAAAAACATATCTGGCGCGGCACGGAAACGGGATGTGCTCGGCAGAGCCTCGCCCATCCCGTTTCCTAAGCCTTGCCAGATATTTTTTTTCCAATTCACGGCACAAACCTACTATTCTCCATGTTCTGGGCAAATGCGGAATTGAATTGAAAAGCGGATTATAATTCCGCATTTGCAATGAAACATTCATGAAATTTTGACGCTATTTGCAGAAAATATCACGGATTTCGTAAACAGTTTTCAAGGAAAATCGCACATTTTCTTACATGAAGATACACAATCCCTTGGCTTGCCTCAAATATTACACGTGGTATGCTCATTGCAGGTTATATAGTGAACAGTAGGTTAGTGCCGTGCATAGGAAACATGTCTGGCAAGGCTCAGGCAACGGGATGGGCCAGGCTCTGCCGAGCCCATCCCGTTTCCGTGCCGCGCCAGATATTTTTTCCCATTCACGGCACTAACCTACTATTCTATTTATCCCGTCAACACCTACAAATGGCTGTAAAAGGCAAAAAGAATAACCCCAGCCACCGCACATATTCATACGCAGTGATTAGGTTGTGTTGACACGGCACCGTGTTTCACGGCACATACGGTGTGTGTTGACGGGATAAATATTAATGTGACACCACATACCATTGAAATCGATTCAGGTTCAACCCCATTACTACAATCGGTCACACGAACATCGCCGCCTGCGTTAATCTTGCTAATATATGTTAATGTCTATATTTCGAAATACTTGCAAATTGTTCTTGAAATCAAGCAGCGTGTTTGGCTGAGCCTGAGCTGTAATACAGCTCAGGCTCTGACAATCAAGTTGCTTGATTGCTGCTTGTCATTGCCAATATGTGTTCAGATAACCCGGGCAACGTTAACTCAGACAGTTGCGTATACACGCAGAGCTCCAGATAAGCTTTGTGTCTAAAGCGTATTACATGTATAACCCCTGATAATACTAGTGTCCAGAGCTCAGATAAGCTTTGTGTCTAAAGCGTATTACATGTATAACCCCTGATCATACTAGTGTCCAGAGCTCCAGATAAGCTTTGTGTCTAAAGCGTATTACATGTATAACCCCTGATCATACTAGTGTCCAGAGCTCCAGATAAGCTTTGTGTCTAAAGCGTACTATAACCCCCTGATTTCAAAATCATTGCGTATTTTACTTTTTTAAATGGATTATTGATTTTATTCATTACTAAATAGGGAACAAATGATGAAAAATATAACAAATTTAAACATTCACTTATTTGAGCTGCAAACATTGCTTTTTGCAGCTCAACTAAGTACATTTTCAACTTTATGACAGTATTTTCACTATTAAATTTGAAAATCAATGCGTATTTTCACATTACTGTGCTTATTTTGTACTCCCACTTTTGATAATCAATGCGTGTTCAGCTAAAAGAATTGAGTAAAATACGCCAATACGCACCATATCAGGAGCGCTGTACACTTTGCGCAGATCCGCAACACATAAACAGTATCACTCGAATGTTTAAGCGATCGTTGCCCTTTGGACGTATTAAATTTCCGTATGACGCTACACAGGCGAACTAGTTTGATTAAAACGTTCAACATTACATGTTCGGTTATTAAATCAAAGTCTGTGTGTGAGATTACGTGATGGATGACAAAAACATTGCCATCAATGGCTGTGACTGGATAAATGGTGTTTATGGGATTTGTGACCAGTTTGTTTAGCTTCTGATCAAATAGCGCGCTCCTGTAGCTTAATATTACGATCTATAATGCTTTTTAGAAGCATGACGGGTGTTTTATTATGGAATGGCGAACAGTGCTGATCCTGATCAGACTGTGCGGATGCACAGGCTGATCTGGATCTGCACTGGTCGCAACGCTCATAAGCCCCATTTGTCCAGTCACAGCTACGTTCGATGATAAGATATTGGTTACACAACCGCCGGCGTTAATCTTGTCCAGATGTCAAATTTTCTAAACAACTACTGACAATCTCAACACGCAATCAAGTGGTTTGATTGGCTGAGCCTGAGCTGCAACACAGTTGAGAAATAAGACTGCTCGGAAATGTTGTTCTAAATATGTTCAGCCATTTTATCTGTCAGAACGACAGGTCTGTATCTCGAAAACTGAAACACTCAGTACCAGTACAGACTATGATCAGTGTGGCGACGTGCATAATTGGTATAATTAGCAAGTTGTCATTTCGGCTAATTCTGCGCATCGGCTAATGCGCAATTCACGTCAAATTTAGCCTTGCGTACGTCATAATCGGGCATTGGGACTGTTAATAGCAAAATTCAAAAGTATTGGGGCATGCGACGTGTTCTCAAAATTGTTTGACTCAATGGTGTGGCCGGTTTTAGCTTATGGAGCTGCAATTTGGGGAACTGAAAAGTTTACATGTATTAGTGCAATTCACAATCGGACAATGACAGTTTTCCTGGGAACGACACGTAGTACGCCATCAGCTGGATTAATAGGTGATATGGCATGGCAACCTGTTAGCTTTAGACACATGATAGTTGTATCAAATTACTGGGTCCATCTGAGCAAAATGGTTGAAACGAGAATTAATAAGCTAATAGTATTGTACTCATATAGAGCAAAGGGAAATACATGTAGAAACTGGTGCTTTATAGTTACGAATAATAATGCTGTCAGCAATACAATGATATTAATGTACCGTTACCAAGGTGCATGATCACGTGGTTACAACAACAACGTCGCCCAATCCAAAGAAAATATTATTTGATATGTTCCTTAATATGCAACGGAATTTGATGAAATATGGCGCATCAAACGCGTCTTCAAGAGCTGCATTTGGTGGTCCAGGGAGTTCGGCACAGACTTATGTCGTTTTTGAGAAGAATCGATTTCCGTCTCGGTAGACACGGAAATCTATTCTTCGCAAAAATGATAGAGTTTGGGCGAAAATACAAAGACCACCAAATGTAGCTTAACAAGACGCGTTTGATGCGCCATATTTCATCAAAATCCGCTACGTAATAAGGACAATATAAAATAATACGGTACTTTGAATCAAATGGATTCTGGAAGTTTCAGTACTTGTTGTTGTTGTTGTTGTTAGTACCACGTGATCATACACCTTGTTTACTGAAATGCTCTGTTCAGAAGTCCACTACTAATTCAGGTATGACCAGGTTTATAACCGAGTGGAAAAACGGTATACATGTGGAGAAAAGTACAAGAAACTCTGCAGGTAATAAGCTTAGAACATACAATACAAACTAATTACCATTGAACCATACGTGTGTGCTTCATTTGTAATGATTAAGATTTATCCCGTCAACACAGTGCGTATGTGCCGTGAAACACGGTGCCGTGAAACATTTTTGATATCCAGTCAATACTGTTTTTGCATTTTACAGCCATTTGTAGGTGTTCAATGGATAAATAGAATAGTAGGTTAGTGCCGTGAATGGGAACACATATCTGGCGCGGCACGGAAACGGGATGTGCTCGGCAGAGCCTCGCCCATCCCGTTTCCTGAGCCTTGCCAGATATTTTTTCCCATTCACGGCACTAACCTACTATTCTCTATATTAGCGATGGCTGATTAGCTTTACATTTAAGATGTAAAAGTGTCTTATTAGAATTACACAGATATCGCGGATGCAGATCTTGTAAATTATATTTTATGTGAACGCTTGTATTTGTAAATATGATGTCATAGTGTCTCATAAGGCAAACATGGCTGAGTGTCGTGTTATGTAATACGTTTGTTTATTTGTACTATATGATTGTAACAAATGCTCCGCGGAGCAAAATGTCCCGCCTGGCGCAGTTTGATAGTATATATGGAGCTTGTAATAACCTTGGGGTTAGTGAGCAACATGGGCTTTCTGTAGAATGATGCGGGATGTTGTTACAAATGCATGTATGGAATATTAAAGCATAAACTGAGCGTTAATTTGTAAGTCAGTGACCTTGACCTTTGGGGTTAGAGGGCACCATGGGCTTTCTGTAGAATGATGCGGGATGTTGTTACAAATGCATATATGGAATATTAAAGCATAAACTGAGCGTTGACTTTTCCAAACATGGACATTTCTAATTCAGTGACCTTGACCTTTGGGGTTAGCGGGCACCATGGGCTTTCTGTAGAATGATGCGGGATGTTGTTACAAATGCATATATGGCATATTAAAACATAAACTGAGCGTTAACTTTTCCAAACACGGACATTTCTAAGTCAGCGACCTTGACCTTTGGGGTTTGCGGGCACCATGGGCTTTCTGTAGAATGATGCGGGATGTTGTTACAAAAGCATGTATGGAATATTAAAGCATAAACTGAGCGTTAACTTTTGCAAACACGCAAATTTCTAATTCAGTGACCTTGAACTTTGGGGTTAGCAGCCACCATGGGATTTCTGTATAATGATGCGGGAATTTGTTACAAATGCATGCATGGAATATTAAAGCATACACTGAGCGTTAACTTTCAAACACGAACATTTCTCTAAGTCAGTGACCTTGACCTTTGGCGTTAGAGGGCATCATGGGCTTTCTGTAGAATGATTCGGGATGTTGTTACAAATGCATGTATGGAATATTAAAGCATAAACTGAGCGTTAACTTTTCCAAACACGGAAATTTCTAAGTCAGTGACCTTGACCTTTGGGGTTTGCGGGCACCATGGGCTTTCTGTAGAATGATGCGGGATGTTGTTACAAATGCATGTATGGAATAGTAAAGCATACATAAATTGAGCGTTAACTTTTCCAAACACGGAAATTTCTAAGTCAGCGACCTTGACCTTTGGGGTTTGCGGGCACCATGGGCTTTCTGTAGAATGATGCAGGATGTTGTTACAAATGCATGTTTGGAATATTAAAGCATAAACTGAGAGTTAACTTTTCCAAACATGGAAATTTCTAAGTCAGTGACCTTGACCTTTTGGGTTAGCGGGCAACATGGGCTTTCTGTAGAATGATGTGGGATGTTGTTAAAAATGCATGTATGGAATATCAAAGCATAAACTGAGCGTTAACTTTTCCAAACACGGAAATTTCTAAGTCAGTGACCTTGACCTTTGGGGTTAGCGGGCAACATGGGTTTTCTGTAGAATGATGCGGGTTGTTGTTACAAATGCATGTATAGAATATTAAAGCATTCCATTGAGGGAAACAGAAGTTACAATGAATTAACCTGAGCGTTAAGTTTTAGAAACAGAGCTAAACGCAAAAACTTAACGTAGAATGCATGTGAAAAGTAGGTCATTCAACCATGAAAACTAGGTCAAGGTCACATGGACTCCCTCTGTGTGAGATGGTTACACCACAGTGTTGATGTATACCAAGTATGGAGGTCGTATGTGTTATAGTTTTCTGAAAACTGACCTAAACGCAAAAACTTAACGTGAAATGTTGACGCCGCCGCCGCCGACGACGCCGCCGACGACGACGCCGCCGACGACAACGCCGACGGAAAAGCTATACCTATGTCCCGCTTCTGCTAAAGCAGGCGGGACAAAAATGACATGAATTTTACTGTGACACTTTAATAAACTTAATATACATTAATATACATAATACAATTTGCGGATTTTGAAATAAACAAGCTGATTAATTGCTACACTGTGGCACATTGTTATCACATTCCGATAGTTTGGTAAAAAGTTATTCCGAACATAGTACAAATGTGTAAAATCCTCAAACCTTGCTGATGGAATAGCTGTCTTGTTTACTAAATTAACTGTTAAACAAAGAAACTAACCTGTCATGATGTCGCTGGATAGTTCTGCTTCAGATTTAATACAAAGTTTGCTATGCTGATACAGTATGCTAGAGATGTACCGCTTTGAGCTGGCGCGTTATTATTGTAAATATTATTGTAAACATGTGCTATTTTTAAATAGTTTACGTCATATGTTGTAGACATGGTATTTGTATACCAGCGCAAACGCATTAACATTCGATAGAATTGCTAATAATAGTAACATCGTTTAGTGCTCTAGTGGATAGATCTGCTGTTTGGTGATCGGACGGTCGTGAGTTCGAATCCTGCCAAAGACATACATTTATTTTTCTCTCGCTTTTACTATTTTGGCGCCAGCGGTAACGCACACATCCCGAAACAGTCGTGCATTTACTTTTACACAACATTATAAAACACTTCACTTTGAACATAATCATTGTGAAATGCATTCTGCACATTCGTGTGTTATTGTGAAAGTCCACCTCGACTCACTACAAATGCAAACATGTTACGGATAACACCATGTCGAAAAATAAACCTCTCACTTCAGATAATAAATAAATAAACGTGGATGCATGTGGTTTATGTTGTTACATGTAACAAAGATGCATTAAAAAGAAAAAGAAAACACAAAAACAATATTTAAAAATAATATATATATATATATAATGGCCAAAGTAAGGATCGAACGCATGCAGTACAAAATTAAAATCAAGTGCCACCGTTGGCCGCCAGTTTACCCACTGCTGCAGTATGAGAAACTGTTTTGTCAATATCGACTATAGCGATCATGACTATAGCGACACGCCATAATAAACAGGGAAATACCTACAGGAATTCCATGTTTATTTATTCACCAATGTTTATATAAACAAAGCATGTAAACAACGCCATGTCAGGCTGGTATACTTATACTCGCCGTTTTGTTTACACTACCAGATGCGCAGCATTAGCAGAAACAAATGTGACGTTGCAAACACGGATACACAACACAATTTACGTCACTTACTGATATCAGAACGTTATGACATTTTACTAGCACAGACGTCTTTGATCTGCGTTGGATATCCAGGAAAGGGTGACTGAATATGGAGATGTTAATGACATATACATCAGTGCATGCAGCAAACAGATGATGTGAACTTCTTCACAAATAAGTTTCGGCTGGGGCCGCCGGCATGAAAACTCTGAAAATTGCCTGAATTGTGGGTGGACTGCCACCTAAACTGCATGTCCTTGCAGACTGCGATTTCTGCTCTCCTCTGACTATATGACTTTCTATAATACAGTGAAACATCTCTAAACGGACACCCTGGGAGATCCCCAGGGCGTCCGGCTTAGAGAGGTTTCACTGTAGATCAGGCATTTGATCATTCTGAGCCATAGCTGCGTGCTAGCCGATCACGAACAGACCGTATCACCTGAGATAAATGACAAAGAAACACATCGAAAATAAGATCACAGGTGGTTTCTTCGTGGCCGGTTTAGCGAGGTTCCATTGTGTTTTCTTATTCGTTCCCGACTTCCAGATGTCTGCGATTACTGTATTTGTGTCAAGTAAAACAACAATGGAAATGGAATCTATGTGGACAAATAGCGAGCAGCAGCTAATCAGGTGGAAATTTAATAGACGTCTAATCATCAACACCGTGTAAACCTCTTCAACAAATAGCAATATATTAAAATATAAGATCTTACGGACGGAGCCCCGCAGGGGACATGGATTTTTTTTATTAATTCGTTTCCACGAAATAACAATTCGTTCCCTCGATTTAACAATTCGTTCCCTCGAATTAACAATTCGTTCGCACGATATAAAAATTCGTTCCCACGAATGAACAATTCGTTCCCACGAAATGACAATTCGTTCCTTCAATTTAACAATTCGTTCCCTCGAATTAACAATTCGTTCCCACGATATAACAATTCGTTCCCACGAATTAACAATTCGTTCCCGTGGGAACGAATTGTTATTTCGTGGGAACGAATTGTTAATTCGTGGGAACGAATAGTTAAATTGAGGGAACGAATTGCTATTTCGTTGGGACGAATTAATAAAAAAAAGAATTCTACGTCCCCTGCTGGGCTCCGTATGAACTTATATGCCGTTGTAATTAGAGACATTATTCTTTTGGGATTTGTGACAAGTGTATCTCCTATGCAAATTATGTGCACTTCTGTATATACATTGTACATGTACCTATAGTCTGTTTCACGAAAGCTGCCCAAATTTTACGGCCATGTAAACAATTCAAAAACAATATTTTTTTCGATAGTATTAAATTAAAGGAAAATTTAAGAATGAGCCTTCTTTTTATTTCGTGAAATTTGGTCAAATATTGATTTTATAACGAAAAATGTATTTCTCTATGGGAATTTAACATGGGCCATGATGGGGGGGGTGGGGGGGGGTGGGGGAAGAGGTAGAGGACTTGTGGGAGGAGTAAAAAAAACTATTTTTTTTGGAAATTGACTCTGAAACCTGGCTAGATAGCTGGGAAATGATCTAACTAAGAAAACAAAAGTTAAATTTTAAAACTCGGTCCAGTATTTCTGAAATTCTGAAAAATTTCCCCATGTTAAATCCCCATAGACATCTTCACTCCGTGAAGATGTATATGGGGATTTAACATGGGGAAATTTTGTTTTCGCAATAAAATCAATATTTAATAGAAACAAAATTGCTACCCAGCTCCATATCCATACCTCTCGCGAGGGTAGCAATTTAACCCCATCTCTTTAATGTAACGCATGGAAGAGTGATTTTTGCAATCGGTTATCCGGGGTGTTTGATATGTTAGCGATACAAAACTGTCAAAGCGGTATCAGTAAATTATTAATAAAGAACATACACATGCAGAAATTGGTTATTTTACCGTGTCAATGTGTTTATCTGACATTTACATGTATATCTTGTAACTTTGAGAGCTTCATTTCGTTATGTTGAATGTTGAACAACAACTAGAGAAAAGACAGCTTCCATGGGAAAATGATTTCCGTGTTCTATTATTTTTGGTAATTTGCTAGTTCTTCATCAAAGGTTATTTGTTTAAAGGTATAAAATATACAGTTTACTAACTTTTAACATAACATCAACAGGTTTGGGTATGCAATTCAGTTGCTCACATTTTTTGAATGGGTCGAATTGTAGCCGTAGATAACATATCGGAAGCGAATTAGTGTAGCTATTCTGTACCATTAGAAACATGACGGGTGTTTCATTGATGGAATGGTGAACCGTGAACATTTGATCAGACTGTGCGGATGTGATCTGTGTATACACTGGTCACAAAACCCCATTTCTCCAGTCCTATAGTCTGTTTCACGAAAGCTGCCCAAATTTTACGGCCATATAAAAAATTCAAAAACCATATTTATTTCGATAATATTAAATTAAAGGAAAATTTAAGAATGAGCCTTCTTTTTATTTCGTGAAATTTGGTCAAATATTGATTTTATTGCGAAAACAAAATTTCCCCATGTTAAATCCCCATAGACATCTTCACGGAGTGAAGATGTCTATGGGGATTTAACATTGGGAAATTTTTTAGAATTTCAGAAACACTGGACCGATTTTTAAAATTTAACTTTTGTTTTCTTGCTTAGATCATTTCCAAGCTATCTATCTAGGTTTCGGAGTCAATTTCCAAATTTTTTCTTAAATTCATTCTTAAATTTTCCTTTAATTTAATACTATCGAAATAAATTTTGTTTTTGAATTGTTTATATGGCCGTAAAATTTGGGCAGCTTTCGTGAAACAGACTATAGTAACAACTGTTTGCGTGAGTGATGATTCAATCTACTATTTATACAAGCGTTTACTGATTTCATAAGAAATGAGGCTATGCCGCGAATTTCCTTATATGCTACAATATAACCTCTCCAAACCGGACACCCTGTGAGGTCCCCAGGGTGCCCGGCTTTGAGATGTTCCACTATAAATCAGACATGTGAGCACTTTATGACACATTCTAGTGTTTTGCAATCATGAAAAGTCATTGTAATCAGAGATACATAACAGCGAAACACATCTAAGGTAAAGATCTATAATGGCCGGGGTGTCCGGTTTAGAGGGCTTCCACTATACCATGATGTCAGTACGTCGCCCATTTCTAGTGCGCGTTATACATGATCAATACAGATCAAGAATGGATATATTACGTAGTATCGTCAACACTATCATACATGTCAAGTACATTGTTGGTTGTAATTGGAAAAAAATTCCTGGAGGACTTCTATCAATGTCTTTCTTTGATATTTACATAATTTACATAATTCAAATCAGGAACGGATTCAAGTCAGAACCGTCCGTGTCATGTGTTAGAATCTGACAAACCCAGGCGTAGTTTATTGGGAATCAGTGTATATTGGGACATATACAAAGGCCTGCGTTAATATTGCCCAGATTATCAACGTTGCTAAAATCTATTGGCTTTATCAATTCGCAATCAAGCAATTTGATTGTCTGAGCCTGCGCTGCAAAGCAGCTCAGGCTCAGTCAATCAAGCTGTTTTATTTCAAGTGAGTGTATTGAAGTAAGAATATTTACAAAATAGATTAGCGCAGGTGGTTGTGTACAGTGAAGATTTGTTGAGGGTTGCCAAATGAAACAAACGAAAACGAAGTGAAAAATGTTATTTTTTTCAGCGATATGCGTAGAATCGATAATCGTTTGCTGTTTTTTTTTGTACGTGCACGCGATATTTTCGTTTAACCCGGCTTCGAACTATTTAAAGGCCTGTCGTTTATTTCAACGCATCTCTTTGACATCGGTTTTATTGTTTTGAATCAGAAACAAATGTTATTTTCGTTGGTTTAAACGTGACATCGTGTTCTAATTGTAAAAACGAAAACGATGTCGAAACGATAATTAAACGATAGGCAAATCCGGGCTGTATCAAAAGACACTCGCGTTATCAGGTAGTGCTCTACGCTGAGCAACAAGATGTAGCATGTGTTTTACTTTTAGTATATGTTATCTCCCTTGAGATAGCATATTATGTCACGAACATTTCTACGGGGGTAGCCATATTGTTGTGCTACGCCTAAATGGCGAGTACAACCAAGAAAATAGTGCCCTGTGCCAACTTATCCTATGGTGTTTTGGTCTGTCTTGCTTTGTATCTAAAACTCTAAATATACTATTCTCTATATTTTTCACAGTTTTGGGCTCAGTTTATCAGTTAAATTCTGGCAAATACGACAGTTCGTGCGTATGGATACAGCTGCTGTTACCTTTAGTTTTCACAGTTAGGTAGCAGTAACCAGTTAGCCGCCAGTTTCGTGCAATGTTTTCTGGGAGTTTCAAACAGTAATTTATTCTAGAGAGAAACTTATAGATGAGAATGGGTTTGCAGTATCACACATTTGCCTCTGGATGATGATTGAGAAAATACGCAAGTTTCAGTCTTTAATTCCGCAAGTGATCAGTTTTTGTGGAGATAACATATTTCAGTACTTTCAGTACTTTGATTTACGCAGACGCTCAGTTTACTATATTAGGTTCCAGTATTAACTGGCGTGCTTTTGAAGCGTCAGGTGACGTGTATTAACCCTTTGAACCCGAAAGCCCGCTATATCGGTTTATGCAAACAGTGCAGATCCAGATGAGCAGGTTCGTAACGAGCCGTCTCACCAGGATCTGCACTTTTTGCAAGTAATTTTCATATTTTTTAGAACAAAAACATCCCCTTTTCATAAATGGACGAATCTGAAAATCATTTTGTGACGATTGGATTGGTCGGAAAATTAGCATATCACAGTCCATTACAGTTACTTAGGGTTGAAAGGGTTAATCATTGAAAATTCATCGAACGTGTTATGTGGTACCAGACAAACTATGCCACACCGACTGGTACATGACGTCAAATGGCAACACCAACAGTTTTCAGATGAAACAACAAATGATATATTCAGTGAAACCTCTCTAAACCGGACATCCTGGGATGTCCCCGGAATGTCAGGTTTAGAGAGGTTTCACTGTAAATCAGGCATGTTATCATTCTGAGCCATAGTCGTGTGCCATCCGATCACGAACAGGCATTATCATCTGCGATCAATGACTAAAAAACACAGCATGGTAGCTTACCGTTCATTGGTTCGTCTTCAAAGATCTCCTTGCACATTTCCTCCACAAGCGATGGCACCCGTTTTACAGCCCCATCAGTGTCCAAATCTGTTGAGTTCATCATCGCTGATAACAACTCGCTTATCTTCACATACAAATCATACCCCGATAAACTGCCGTGTGAATAGTCACCATTCCCTCCTGGTGACGCAGATTTCCGTTTTCGTCTTACTAATTTTCTGTTATCTCCTAGAGGTGAATTAAATTTTCCTTGTGTTTTAATAACACCATTTGCCGTTGACTGTTTTTCCTGTGCTTTAGTAACACCATTTGCCGTTAATAGCTTTTCCTGTGTTTTAGTAATTTTATTTGCTTTTAATGCCTGTTCCTGTATTGTATTAACATTAGTCGACGTTAATATACATTCCTCTGTTTTAGTAATATCAGTTTCCGCTGATAGTAGTATTGTTAGTAGTAACTGTTTTGTATCATACTTAGATACGATAATGCGTGCGCTTGGAGTTGAAACTGTGTGTTTCACTTTCTGATTGTCTTTTTCCTTTAGTTTTGCAGATAAATCATGGCGTAACTTATTCTCAGGCACGTTGTTTTGTGTTGTTGTTGTTATTGCTTTGCGAGAAACTGATAAATGTTTTCCTTGTGAATTATTCACACTCCCAGAGTGGATGTACGCATGCGCTCTTATTACATAAATATCTTTCTTTGAATCACGTGTACCTGACTCACCTTCATCACGTGTTTTGTTTATGCTGCCACACGGCTCTAATCCGTGACATAATCCATGTCCATTTTTCACTTCAAGTGACTGATGCTCAGGATTAATCTTATTTCCGCTGTTAACAACGTTCACTATGTCAATGATTTTCTTATTACAGTTTCCACGTGACCCGTTATATAAACGTCCGCGCTTCCCGTCTATGATTCCACTCGATTTGGCAGACTTGTTCACCGATAATGCGCGCGCTGCCTGGTTGGCCCGGTAAGTAATCCCCTTGCCTGCGACATCATATACTCGCAAAGCTATCAGGCCAATAGCATGCAAATGTAAATCCCCAGTTTCCTTAACAGAAACAATTTTGTCGTCCGAGTTTATTCCACCGTGAATGTCATGCCTGATGCGCGTCCGGTAACCGGTCGCTGCTTCTGGACGCGGGTGACATCTATATGACTCGACTTCCCACATTTCTCTGCCCCGCACAATTTTCTCCGACTAGAAACCAATTTATGCAATTGATTATCAATCAAATCATAATTGCGTCCTCTCCGCGCGCTCGCAAGACCGCGACGATTCGCTGCCTTAGGCGGCAATTTAACTTTCAAATGTCCGTCCGGTTTTTGGATAAATCCGAATTTGAGAAGCGCACTTTTTGAATTACCTCCTGTTAATGCAATGCTCTTTCCTGATTCAATTTGGTTCGCGTCGAAAATCCCAACGTTTTTCAAATTAACATTCGATCTAAAACTCGTCCCAATTCGTCTGTTGTTGCTCAAATTAGTTGATGTGGCACGCATGGGGAAGAAACATGCAATAACGATTAAAAATCTGAAAGGAATAAACCGATTTCCTGGTAAACCGTTCATTTTTCTGGCTTTCAAATGCTAGCGGGAGTATTATTGTCAAGAACGGAAGAAAATGTCAAATGTATCCTTTGGGTTTCAGAAATTCTAGAAATCCACAGAAGTCCACAGCACACGCTAATAGTCTCCGCCGTAAGCGCCTTTGGGATACTGAACACAGTTCTATTAAAGCGCCTTTGATACACAGATTCACAGATTTCCAAAGACGTTTCCTGTAGTTGGGGCGTGGTAATGACTACGTCAATTTGTGGTAACAAATACATCTGTGCTGCTGATATTGAAATTTCACTCCATTGTTGTTACAACGAGACGGTTATTCTTCTCACTGTCAGTAAGTAGTCTGATGACAGAATTTACCGAGATCTGACAAAATGGCACGTATTGATGTTGTTGTAACCTGAGCAGACGTGCATTTGGCTTTCTTCGGCGTTTACGGTATTGGTTAGCAAAATATCCATGTTTGTGATAATCCTGCCATATTTAAAAATGGAAAATTATAAAAAATACTTGGATATCATGCTTGAAATCGAGCAACCTGATTGGCTAAGCCTGAGCTGTGATACAGCTCAGGCTTAGGCAATCCAATTGCTTCATTGCGAGTTGAGATGTTTTGTCATTATATGTTCATCAACTGACCTGTACATGCTTCATTGCGAGTTGAGATGTTTTGTCATTATATGTTCATCAACTGACCTGTACATGTATGCATATACAGTGGGGTCAGCGTGTAAGTGTTCGTTCGTGTGTGCACTTACACGCTGACCCCACTGTATGTCTACTATTTATTTCCTCTATATGATACATCCACATAGGCTGACTTGTGTCTATACTGACTGTAAAAGTCATAATGCTCATTTTCGAAGACTCTGATACAGACTAATGTCAATAGATCACACGAAGTGTCAAAGCTCGCCTAATCGTAGTTCTGAGTACAAAACTCTTAGTAACACATGCCACACGTGTAATAACACCTGGAGCGCATTTTATTGGCTGGCCTAATTACATATTCATAGTATACGCCAACGTTATGGCAGATGAATAAAATAGAGACGTTCCAAATGACGTCCGTAATGGCGCGACAAAGCAATGATGTTTTGACGTTGACGTCACCAAGTTTTAAGTGCCATTAGAAGCGTCCGTGACTCATTAAAATTACTGCAATTGTCAGAATGAGCTCCCGTTTGGTAGAACGAAGTGTTTACACAGAACAAAGGAATCTGTTGTATGGTATATTAATAATATATTTTTTGCTAGGATTAACTCTATTTTTCTCTGTGGATATTTTCAAATAGATGCGAAAATAGTCAATGGCGTCTGCTCACTTAAACGTATTGGATATCTCCCAAGTTTTCTGCTCTTTGGAGGCTGAACTCATGTGATAAACAGAATCTCAAACTCGTTCCCTTTGATATGAGATTCATGAAACTCATCCGCAAGTTTATGCACCTCGCCAGAGGCTCGGTGCATACATTATGCGTGACTCGTTTCATAAATCTCATATCAAATGGAAACTCGTTTGAGATCCTCTATTTACATTTCATAACACTGTATTAGTATTACCATGGGCGGATTCAGCGGGGGCGGACCTGGCGCGCGCCCCCCCCCCCCTAAAATTCGCCGAGTAAAGATTGTTTACAAGTTACAAGGCACGTTTCATGCCAAGTGCCATGTATTCCATGCATTTTTCGGTCGTTTTCTTATTGTTTCAAATTTAAACGTTTTCAATCAAAAATCATGTCTAAACATACTGTGACAGTGTCAATATTGTTGCTCCAAAATGCGCCAGAATGCAGGAAATGCGATGTAGATTTCAAAAAATGTCCGGGTGTGTGGGGGGGGGGGGGGGGAGGTGGGGGGGAGGGAATGCCCCGGACCCCCCTAGCGCTATACCGAGCTCTGCTCGGTCGACAATTTTGCAATACTTGACTATATTATCGAACGTCCGATAATATAGTCAAGTATTGCAAAATAGTTACGCACCCCCCCCCCCAACCCGAAATCCTGGATCCGCGCCTGATTACATACGTATATGACGGAGTAGTATTTCCAAATGTGCGTTTGAAGCGTTCTTTGTTTAGCTTTGTACTTCGTTGCTAATACACACTTTATTAGGTACGTTTTTGGTAATATGTTTGTTTATTTTATGACTAACGGTGCATTACCGATATTTATTAGTGTAATATCACTTGATATTACACTGTTTGAAACTGTGATAAATACGGGTTTGAACTGTGGGAATATGGCTTTTTCAACTAGGAAAAATATAATTTGTCATGGCGACAAGAGAGATAATTCCAGAGTCGGCTCGTATTTAAAATATGTACCTGATATTACACTGAACACAACAAATATCCTCTATGTCATATTGTAGAATTGCCTCTCAATCACAATATAGCGAAGTATGCACGTCAACGCACAGCAGGATTTTTATATAATTTACATGTAGTTCGCGAGGTGCAAACACTATCACCATGATTACGCACATCTTTACTGTTAATCGTGGTGTAGAGATATCAAGGTGTATGATCACGTGGTACTACTAACAACAACAAGTACCGATTCAAAGTACGTATTCTTTTATAGTGTCCTTATTACGTAACGGAGTTTGATGAAATATGTCTTGTTAAGCTGCATTTGGTGGTCTCTGTATTTTCGCCCAAACTTATGTCGTTTTTGCGAAGAATCGATTTCCGTGTCTCCGACACGGAAATAGATTCTTCGCAAAAACGACATAAGTCTGTGCCAAACTCCATAAACCACCAAATGCAGCGCCTGAAGACGCGTTTGCTGCGCCATATTTCATCAAAATCCGTTGCATGTTAATGAAAATATCAAAGAATACTTACTTTGGAGTGGGCGGCGTTGTTGTTGTTGTAACCACGTGATCATGCACCTTGGATATAGTGCAACCTAGTTCTGAGTACATAACTCTAATTACATTTCATTACACTGCATTGTATAAGATTTATGACGGAGTGTAATTCCAAATGTGCGTTTGAAGCGTTCTTTGTTTACTTTCTACTTCGTGGAGAGTGACCCAATAATTTTGCTAATACACACTTTATTAGGTAAGTTTATGGTGATTATATTTGTATGTAGTATTGTAGAATCGTCTCTCAATAACAATATAGCGAAGTATGAACATCGACGCCTTGCTTGGATTTTGTTTCTGTATTTTAGTGCGCGTAAGGTAAATAGAGGATATTCATATTTTTTCAACGAATATGACATATATGTTCACCTCATGGTGTGAAATGTCCATATTTCACTCATGCCGTTACATATTCGTTGCAAAAATATGAATATTCTATTTATTATATACCGCTCCATGGAAATTAGCAGTTTTTTAGACTGTATACGGTAATGAATGTGTATTTGCAGCCTATTTGCGCTGTTTTCTTTCAGGTGCGCGTTATGAATATAGATAGCGGAAGTAGTCGTATTTTCACGGGAAGTTGTTTATTTCATCGATGAGAACATATGACTTTTATTTACATCGTATAACTATGTATTGCATGGGTAGGTATATAATAAATGTTATTACGCAAATGTATACCGTTGGAGGCGGTGAAGTGATATAGTGCAACCTGTTGCGTATAAAGCGGAACACGTGCAGCTAGGGACATGGATTTTTTTATTAATTCGTTCCCAATAAATAACAATTCGTTCCCTCAATTTAACAATTCGTTCTCAAAAAATAACAATTCGTTCCCACGATTTAAGAATTCGTCCCCACGAAATAACAATTCGTTCCCTCGAATTGACAATTCGTTCCTCGAATTAACAATTCGTTTCCACGAAATAACAATTTGTTCCCTCAATTTAACAATTTGTTCCCTCAAATTAACAATTCGTTCCCACGAATTGTTAATTGTTAATTCGATGGAACGAATTGTTATTTCGTGGGAACGAATTGTTAAATTGAGGGAACGAATTGTTAATTCGTTAATTCGTGGGAACGAGAACAAATTGTTAAATTGCGGGAACGAATTGTTATTTCGTGGGAACGAATTGTTATTTCGTGGGAACGAATTAATAACAAATAATTCTACGTCGCCTGCGGGGCTCCGTAGAGAGCGATACAAATAATGTCATTAGTTATCGCCGCAAGGAGTGTTAGTTCTCTCTAGTATACGACCAACGCATTATTTCTGACCACATTGTCAGAGTTAGTTTGTGTTTCATACAAGATTCATTACCTAATGAACAGCCAACCACCTGCGTTAAACATCATGTCCGGATGCCAATGTTTCGGAACAAATATAGGCAGTCTCAAGACACAATCAACTTAAGCAGTTTGATTGGCTGAGCGTTAGCTGTACGATAGTGTCCTACTGTCCGTTCCACGCTTTTGTGCCGACGAACTTTTGGCTATTAAACACATTAAATCTATAAAATACTTAAATTTATCCCGTCAACACAGTGCGTATGTGCCGTGGAACACGGTGCCGTGAAACATTTTTGATATCCAGTCAATACTATTTTTGCATTTTACAGCCATTTGTAGGTGTTGACGGGATAAATAGAAAAGTAGGTTAGTGCCGTGAATGGGAAAAAATATCTGGCGCGGCACGGAAACGGGATGTGCTCGGCAGAGCCTCGCCCATCTCGTTTCCTGAGCCTTGCCAGATATGTTTTCCCATTCACGGCACTAACCTACTATTCTCTATTTAGGTACTTTTTTTTGCCAATTTTTTTTATGTCAAGAAATTCCATCAACTATTCATGTTATTGCGAAAAGACAATTTCCTATGGGAATATAACATGCGGAAGAGGGTCTGAAGGAGTTACAGGAAGAGTCGAAAACGAAACATTTTGGAAATTGACTCCGAAACTTGTCTAAATAGCTTGAAATAGCACCCATGAAAATTGTTTTTTTCGCAATAAAATCAACATTTGATGGACGTCCGTGAAATAAGAAAAATGGGGAGGTGTTATTGATGAAATAATACTTACATTCAACTATTTTTAAGATTTAATGCGTTTCATAGCCAACAGTTGGTCGGCAGCAAAACGTGGAACAGACAGTAAGTCCGTTCTCGTTGCGTCTCGTATAATCTCGTCACAGCCTCATCATCATCAGAGTCGTTTCCAGACTGCGTCTATCAGTGGAGAGTGAATGATACAATAAACACGGTTGATTTGCTATGGGAAGATGAAACCCATTTACCAAACTGGATTACACAAACAAACACGGTTATAACGTAACGCAAACTGCATTATTTAAGCTAACTGTGTTCGCTATAAAGGGCAACATACTGCATTAAATGTGGCTGTGACTGAAGAAATGGGGCTTATGGGTTTTGTGACCAGCGTCAGCACAGTCTGATCAGGATATGCACTGTTCGCAGTTCCATCAACGACACAACAAGGATGCTTCTAACAAGCAATATAGATTGTTACCAAGCTACAAGCGTGTGCTATTTGATTAGGCGCTATACTGGTCACAAGTCCCCAGTTCTCCAGTTTATATCCAGATCAGCCTGTGCAACCGCACAGTCTGATCAACATCTGCAGTGTTCGCCATTCAGTCAATGTAAAAACTCGTCTTGATTCTAACAGTCAATATACAGTAAATCCTCTCTAAACCGGACACCCTGGGAGGTCCCCAGGGTGTCGGGCTTAGAGAGGTTTCACTGTAAATCCGGTGTTTCATCATTCCGAGTCATAGCTGTGTACTATGCGATCACGAACAGAGATAAAATACCAAGAAACTCATGTGTTTACTTGCTGTCCGGTTTAGAGAAGTTCCACTGTAGATTATGTCCAGGCTACATGAGTATGCAATGTGAACAGGGGAGACGCTGATCGGAAATCCAATAAGCCTACAAAAGTAGCAACCCTCGTTATAAGTAGTGATTAAGACAAATTGCATTGCGTAACCAAACTCCGCTATAATGTTTATTATGTGTTGCTGTCTGTCAAATATATATGGAAGCGTCCTGGTGCCAATGTTAAAATATATTTATCTCCTAATTAGGAGATGCAAAGTCCTAATTAGGAGATACTACCTCCTAATTAGGACGTACTATATCATAATTATGAGATAATACGTCCTAATTAGGAGATAGTCTCTCCTAATTAGGACGTAATATATCCTAATTAGGATATATTAAGTCCTAATTAGTAGGAGTACATGTAATAAGTCCTAATTATGAGATAATATCTCCTAATTCTGAGATAATATCTCCTAATTAGGAGTTAATATCTCCTAATTAGGACGTCCATAAATAGCGGCTCATACTTTCTACATTTAAAGATACATGCCCACTCAGTAGGGACACACTGTTCTCTATAGGAATTAAATATAGAGAATAGTAGGTTAGTGCCGTGAATGGGAAAAAATATCCGGCAAGGCTCAAGAATTTCTTTATTTCTCATCAGAAGTGTATCTTGTGACCATGAGTGGTCACAACATATACTTTGGTTCAGAAATAAGGAAAATAGATAGAGAATAGTAGGTTAGTGCCGTGAATGTGAAAAAATATCTGGCAAGGCTCAGGAAACGGGATGGGCGAGGCTCTGCCGAGCACATTCCGTTTCTGTGCCGCGCCAGATATTGCTACATATCACGCAGTTTAATTCGCAGGTTCTTGAGGAACGGTTCCTATTTCGGTGTTTTATGAGTGATTTCGGTATCTCGGGTGGTTTAGGTGCATTGTTACCAACATACAATACAGTCACCTCCCACGAATAACACTTACATTTAAGGACGGTATTTTGACACTATAAATGTGGGAACGGGAGGGCGAAAGTTCGGAACTGTGAATGTGTAGAAAGTTGGCGATTTATGTCGTGTGTAATGTTTGAACATTAATAGTTGCACACAAATATGTAAATTACCCAAAACCATCGAAATCCACAAAATTATATCAACAACATACCCATATGACACCAACATAATGACCACCTGTTCATGCACATGTGGTGTAATGGCCAAGACCAAACACTTAATTTATCCCGTCAACACAGTGAGTATGTGCCGTGAAACACGGTGCCGTGAAACATTTTTGATATATGTCAATACGACCTAATCTCGGAGTATGAATATGTGCGATTGTCATACTAGTCGATTCTCCGATTTTGACGATGCAGCTGGGGTTATGTTTTGCATGTTAAAGCTATTTGTAGGTGTTAACGGGATAAATAGAATAGTAGGTTAGTGTCGTGAATGGGAAAAATATCTGGCGCGGCACGGAAACGGGATGTGCTCAGCAGAGCCTCGCCCATCCCGTTTCCGTGCCGCGCCAGATATTTTTCCCATTCACGGCACTAACCTACTATTGTCTACATCAGAACTCGGGCAGTTTTATTGACCAAGACCATAATCTTACCTCAGAGTATACACTTGTGATTTGACCAGACCCTCAGATCACGCAGCCGATTAGTCGATACTGAACTGAACAATGATCACCCTCGACCAATCAACCCCCTGCGTTCGAACATGAGAACGGGCTCAGGCTCAGAGAGAAGTAGAGACACGGACCTAGAACCTCCAGGCCTTCACGTAGCAACAGTGGAGTCGTAGCTGAGAGGTTACGACCTCCGACTGTCACTCCGGCGGCCCGGGTTCGATCCTGGATCCCGATATTTGAGTTTGTGACATACAATTGTAATTCCCGCTCTACCAGCTGGTGCTACAGGTGTGTCATATAGCGGCTTGATCCGCGGGTATGCAAGGACTAAGAGCTAATTGGGACCCTTAAATCGAGCAAAAACAACAACAACGGATCTAGAACGTCCAGGCCTTCACATAGACTTGGGTCATAGGAATTCTTACGAATGTCGGTCTACTACGCAGAGGCTCGTTTCAATAAACTTCGTACGACTAAAATGTTCGTAAGTGCAACATTATGATGGTCTGTAATTTTCACATTAACACTGTTTTTTTTTTGTAAACAATTGTTGGATTTACAATATTCAGCCTATGTTCAATAAATGTAAAGTCATTAATTGAAATTTCCAGACTATCCTAAATTTGCACTTACGAACATTTCAGTTGTACGAAGTTTAGTGAAACGGGCCTCAGGTGAACATATACACCTCCGTCTACACTAATCCTGCCAATTATAGTTGTCAATGACATCAAGCAGCTTGATTGTCTGAACGTGAGCTGTGCCACAGCTCACGTTCAGACAATCAAGTTGCTTGAATTGTGAGTTGGCACTTCCTATAGTTGTACAAAAATGTTGATAATCTGGGCAAAATTACCGCATGCGGTCGTGTAGAATAATCCGGAAAATGCCAAGAAGCTGACCCTCGTTATTTCGTGTATATGTGGCATTATTACAAAGAACCTAAGGGCGGTCGGTGTCCGTTTCTGAATACATTGGCCATAAGGCGAGAATGTGACCTTTCAGTCCGGATTTGGTACTGGTTCCACAAACGAACGATTGCCTATCTAGTCGTTAAAGCCCCTATCACACTGTCCCCCGACTTGCGCTACGACATGCGGCGAGTTCATAACTCACCACATGTCGAGGGAATGTGGAAGAGTTGTCGTCATATGTCGTGTGAAGTCTCTCGTATTGTCAGGAAGTGTCTACAATAATGTTCTCGCCGTCCCAATGTCTTATTTCACCAATCTCGCAACTCATCCGTACATTGTCGTACAACTGTCGTACACATTGTCGCCTATTGTCGCATGTTCTTGGCTGTTCTCGCCGTCCCAAAACAACTACCGAGTCATGGCGACTTAGTACGAACACGGGGTAACGCACGACTTGCTGCGATATTGTACGATGGTTTATGCCGAGATCTGGCGGGTACACTACAATATCTATTCGAGTATTTTCGACAACAGTACGACAATGCGCGAGTTCTTTACGAATATCGTTCGAGTTCGGGCGAGATCACATAACAATGCGCTTTAAATATCGAAGAGATATATACTCCCGTACAAATAGTTTGACCAAAAATTCAGCTTACAACTCGTGGCCACCCGCAGCGATTTATGGCGAGTCTTATCTTGCGGTATATGACCGCATTCGTCAGCCTTGACAGTCTGACGGGCTTTACATATCGTTTACACATCGTTTTCGTTTTTATAACTAGAAGGGTTCTTTTGTTAGTTTACGTGCCATTTGTAAACCAACGACACCTTTATTTTCTAATTAACCCTTAGACCGCTTATTATTTTGTCGTCTGCTGTTTATTTTCTATTTTCCATTTTACTTTAAACGCTATTTTATTAATTCAATACAAGTGATAAATGATACATGGTAACTAATGGGATTTGACCGAAAGCAGAACTTATCGTTAATGAAACTTATTTTCCATTTTCATCATCAAAAACATGCTTTGACAGCACTTTAGAATAATTTACAACATGCTTTGACAGCACTTCAGAATCATTTCCATTTGAAGAGCTGTCAAACCATGTTTTTATTGAGAAATAAGGCAGGATATAAAAGCAACAGCTGACGACAATTGTTGTGAGTAGCGGTCTAAGGGTTAACAACAAAAACATTGAGAACAAATTTAATGATGTGCAACGGCACAACATGCGTTGAAGAAAACGACATACATATGTACTTAGAAAAAACCGACAGGCGTTTATATAGAGAATAGTAGGCGAGTGCCGTCAATGGGAAAACATAAATGGCAAGGCTTAGGAAACGGGATGGGGTGAGGCTCTGCCGAGCCCATCCCGTTTCCGTGCCGCGCCAGATATTTTCCCATTCACGGCACCAACATACTATTCTATTTATCCCGTCAACATTACAAATAGCTTTAAAATGCAAAACTTAACCCCAGCCGCAGCCTCAAAATCGGAGAATCGACTAGTATGACAACCCCATATATTCATACGCAGTGATTAGATCGTATTGACAGGATATCGAAAATGTTTCACGGCACCGTGTTTCACGGCACAAACGCACTGTGTTGACGGGATAAATAGTTGGGAGCCGGGCATTTAAGCGAAATGATCGTGTTCGCGTACAACACAAACGAGATTCGTTAGTACATGTAGGCATATCGGTGTACAAGACGATCGTGTTCGCATCGTTTTCCATTCATGTCCGCTTGTGTCGCTTAGGACCCTTCAACAAACATTCGCTGTAACACAATTGGATGAGCTTCCTGTCCTGTAAACCTTTGGTTATTAAACACCTTAAATCTAAAACGAAATATTTTCTTTTTAAATGTTACCACTTTTTTATCAATAGCAAGTCACACTCCCCAATGGTTTTTAGCTGATAAAATTCCACCAAATATTGAATTATCGGAATTTAACATGGGGTTAAACATATATTTTTTAAAGTAACTATTTTTTAAATTTGTTAGCCGATTTTTAAGATCTAACTTTTGTTTTCTTGGTTACATCATTGCGAAGCTATCTACATGTAGGCAGGTGTTGTTGCGAAGCTATCTACATGTAGGCAGGTGTTGTTGCGAAGCTATCTACATGTAGGCAGGTGTTGTTGCGAAGCTATCTACGTGTAGGCAGGTGTTGTAGTCATGTTCATTTTTCTTTCGCTTTTAAAACCTCCTCCTCACTCTACAACACGGCCCCACGTTCACTGAATACATGTACATTTACATGTACCCACATCTTTTGCTGTAATAAAAATCACAATTTGATGGAATCAATAATTTAAATAATTTTAAGGTGTGTAATAGCCAAACAGTAAAACGGGGAACAGCCATAAAAGTCCTCCTGCCGGTGTCTAGGAGGTCCGGTAACATACGTTGGCTACATGTAACTACCCATATACACGGAGAAGAATCTTTACATAGAACAACCACTGATGTACGTACACCGTACACACCGAACTGTAAGATTATCTGAGTGATAGAATGGCGGAAATCGTAACCAGACACGTGATAGTGCCTTGGAAAGTCGACTATTGTTAATCGACGACTATCGTTCACGTTATGATCAAGCCGGTTTACCGTTATGATTAAGCCGGTCTGTAGAGTCGGTTTTCCCGGCTTAATCATATACGTGAACGACGTCTGTAGAGCCGGTTTTCCCGGCTTAATCATACACGTGAACGATAGGCGTCGATGAACAACATCAGCGACTATCAAGGTGTATGATCACGTGGTACTAACAACAACAACAAGTACCGATTCAAATTACGTATTATTTTATAGTGTCCTTATTACGTAACGGATTTTGATGAAATATGCATTTGGTGGTCTCTGTATTTCCGCCCAAACTTCTGTTGTTTTTGCGAAGAATCGATTTCCGCGCCGGAGCGAAGAATCGATTTCCGTGTCTCCGACACGGAAATCGATTCTTCGCAAAAACGCAAAAACGACATAAGTCTGCGTCATGAAGACGCGTTTGCTGCGCCATATTTCATCAAAATCCGTTGCATATCAAATAATACATACTTTGGAATGGGCGACGTTGTTGTTGTTGTAACCACGTGATCATGCACCTTGACTATACTTAAGGAATACACCACCGCCTGCGTTAATAATACCAATAGTAGTAAATTGTTTTAATAGTCGTCGATGAACAATAGTCGGCTCTACAGTTGTGCCTAAAATAATGTCACCGTGGACATATGGCGGTTGGGGAGGGACGGTGTATATGGGTATGGGGAGTGGGTTCAATTCAGACGCTCAAAACGGAATTTCCTACATTATAAGAGTATCGTTAGACTTCTGGGGCTCATTTCAGTAAACTGTATACGATTAAAATGTTCCTACGATGACTTTTATATTGTTAGGGTTACCTAGCACATTAATCTCTTCGCTAATGCCACCATTTAATACGAGTCATTAAAACACTAGAAATGTGGCCTGTCGGCACACGAATTCCCCCGGCTGGCAGCCAAAGAAAACGAGGCATGTTTCATTATAAGCTATTTACCTAAGCGTTAAGGTTTCGAACGCTCCAAGTATGTGACCTTGACCCTGGGCTTAGCGGGGGCGGGACGAATGTGGATTTGTCACAGGGTGATAGAGGAACATTGGAGAAATGCGTGTGTGAAATGTGAAGCAGATCCGAGCAAGGAAACATAAATTATAAGCCATTTACCCGAGCGTTAAGGTTTCAGCACGTACGTACGTGACGTACGGACGCCGGTAGCACTATATGCCCCCTCACCATTCGGTGGCGGGGGTATAGAGAATAGTAGGTTAGTGCCGTGAATGGGAAAAAATATCCGGCAAGGCTCAATAATTTCTGTATTTCTCATCAGAAGTATATGTTGTGACCACTCATTTGAACCGTCTCGCCGAGACGGTTCAAATGAGTGGTCACAACATATACTTTGGTTCAGAAATAAGGAAAATAGATAGAGAATAGTAGGTTAGTGCCGTGAATGGGAAAACATATCTGGCAAGGCTCAGGAAACGGGATGGGCGAGCACATCCCGTTTCCGTGCCGCGCCAGATATTTTTTCCCATTTTTGTATTGACTGGATATCAAAAATGTTTCACGGCACCGTGTTTCACGGCACATACGCACTGTGTTGACGGGATAAATACAAAGTATGAACAAATAATTCCAGCACAAAAATATTTACACAATTCCCTAACATTTTATTGGCACGTAGCAAGTCTCTGTCCAAAATTTATATCGCAGTAAACTCCCACGCCGAACTACTTTCCGTAACCGTGAGGCGCAGTTAAAATAATTCTTAAGAAAACGGAAAATAAACACATTTTCTTGATGAATTTATTTAAAATGCTGGAATTATAAGGAATGAATGGCCTTTTTGTGGAATTTATCGGGGATATAAACTTGGAAAAGTCGCGGGAATACTGGACGAGGCCTTAAAAAATTACAATTTTCGAAAAAAAAAAAAAAAAATTTTTTATCGCTTCGTCCAGTATTCCCTCGACTTTTCCAAGTTTATATCCCCGATAAATTCCACAAAAGGGCCATTAATTCCCATAATACACCAATGGTGTTAATGCGAATTTCGTTGGAAATTTTAGGTTTGCACGTACCTACATTATAGTCGTACGAAGTATAGTGAAACGGGCTCCAGTAGCGGATTTCATCAATGCTAAGTATTCCGAGTATACCGTGAGGGAGAAATTTTCAATTTAAGCATAACTATTTTTTTATTTAATGAAATAATATGTTTTCTAACCAAAACAAACTGACTGTGATAATGTAATAAACACAGTATAATAAGTATGCATAAGTTTTAATAATCAAATATAAAGTCGTTAGTTCTATGAAATAATGCATTTCAGTCAAAACTAGAAAATGTGTTCATAGAACACGGATGCCCCACATATCGCTTTGATAATAAATGAGGCCAAATTCCAAGTGAATTTTTGTTTCACCTGAGAGTTAAAGTTTTTGAAGCACCAAGTATGTGACCTTGACCCTGGGCTTGGCGGGGGCAGGACAAACGTGGATTTGGGACAGACAGTAGAGCAATGCGTATATGAAGTATGAAGCTGATCCGTGAAAGAAAACAGAAATTATAAGATATTTACCTGAGCGTTAAAGTTTTTGAAGCACTCAGTATGTGACCTTGACCCTGGGCTTGGCGGGGGCAGGTCAAACGTGGATTTGGCACAGGACAGTAGAGGACCATTAGAGCAATGCGTATATGAAGTATGAAGCTGATCCGTGAAAGGGAACAGAAATTATAAGATATTTACCTGAGCGTCAAAGTTTTTGAAGCACCAAGTATGTGACCTTGACCCTGGGCTTGACGGGGGCAGGACGAAAATGGATTTGGCACAGGGCGGTAGAGGACCATTAGAGCAATGCGTATATGAAGTATGAAGCTGATCCGTGAAAGAAAACAGAAATTAGATAAGATATTTACCTGAGCGTTAAAGTTGTTGAAGCACTAAGTATGTGACCTTGACCCTGGGCTTGGCGGGGGTAGGACAAATGTGGATTTGGCACAGGACAGTAGAGGACCATTAGAGCAATGAGTATATGAAGTATGAAGCTGATCCGTGGAAGGAAACAGAAAGTAGAAAATGTGTTCATAGAACACGGATGCCCCACATATCGCTTTGATAATAAATGAGGCCAAATTCCAAGAGAACTTCTTTTTTACCTGAGCGTTAAAGTTTTTGAAGCACCAAGTATATGACATTGACCCTGGGCTTGGCGGGGGCAGGACGAACGTGGATTTGGCACAGGACAGTAGAGGACCATTAGAGCAATGCGTATATGAAGTATGAAGCTGAATCCGTTGAAAGACAGAAATTATAAGATAATTTACCTGAGCGTTTAAAGTTTTTTGAGCACTGCCAGTATCTGACCTTGACCCTGCTGGCGGGGGCAGGTCGAACGTGAATTTGGCAAAGACAGTAAGAGGACCTTAGAGCAATGCGTATATGAAGTATTGAAGCTGATCCGTGAAAAGAAAAACAGAAATTATAAGATATTTACCTGAGCATTAAAGTTTTTTGATGCTCCACTTAAGTATGGTGACCTTGACCCTGGGGCTTGGCGGGGGCAGGATGAACGTGGATTTGGCACAGGGCGGTAGAGGACCATTAGAGCAATGCGTATATGAAGTATGAAGCTGATCCGTGAAAGAAAACAGAAATTATAAGATATTTACCTGAGCGTTAAAGTTGTTGAAGCACTAAATATGTGACCTTGACCCTGGGCTTGCCGGGGGTAGGACAAATGTGGATTTGGCACAGGACAGTAGAGGACCATTAGAGCAATGCGTATATGAAGTATGAAGCTGATCCGTGGAAGGAAACAGAAATTATAAGATATTTACCCGAGCGTTAAAGTTTTTGAAGCACCAAGTATGTGACCTTGACCCTGGGCTTGGCAGGGGCAGGACAAACGTAGATTTGGCACAAGGCAGTAAAGGACCATTAGAGCAATGCATATATGAAGTATGAAGCTGATCCGTGAAAGAAAACAGAAATTATACGATATTTACCTGAGCGTTAAAGTTTTTGAAGCACTAAGTATGTGACCTTGACCCTGGGCTTGGCGGGGGCAGGACGAACGTTGATTTGGCACAGGACAGTAGAGGACCATTAGAGCAATGTGTATATGAAGTATGAAGCTGATCCATGGAAGGAAACAGAAATTATAAGATATTTACAAGAGCGGACGGAAGGGACGGACGGACGGGACGGGACGGGACGGACGGGACGGACGGACGGGACGGACGGGACGGACGGGACGGACAGACAAGGGCAATGTGTATATGAACTATGAAGCAGATCGGTCAAAGGATGAAGAAATTATGAGACATTTACCCGAGCGTTAAAGTTTTTGAAGCACCAAGTATGTGAGTATGTGACCTTGACCCTGTGCTTGGCAGGGGCAGGACAAACGTAGATTTGGCACAAGGCAGTAAAGGACCATTAGAGCAATGCGTATATGAAGTATGAAGCTGATCCGTGAAAGAAAACAGAAATTCTACGATATTTACCTGAGCGTTAAAGTTTTTGAAGCACTAAGTATGTGACCTTGACCCTGGGCTTGGCAGGGGCAGGACGAACTTGGATTTGGCACAGGACAATAGAGGACCATTAGAGCAATGCGTATATGAAGTATGAAGCTGATCCGTGAAAGAAAATATAAATTATAAGATATTTAACTGAGCGTTAAAGTTTTTGAAGCACTAAGTATGTGACCTTGACCCTGGGCTTGGCGGGGGTAGGACAGATGTGGATTTGGCACAGGACAGTAGAGGACCATTAGAGCAATGAGTATATGAAGTATGAAGCTGATCCGTGGGAGGAAACAGAAATTATAAGATATTTACCCGAGCGTTAAAGTTTTTGAAGCACCAAGTATGTGACCTTGACCCTGGGCTTGGCAAGGGCAGGACAAACATAGATTTGGCACAAGGCAGTAAAGTACCATTAGAGCAATGCGTATATGAAGTATGAAGCTGATCCGTGAAAGAAAACAGAAATTATACGATATTTACCTGAGCGTTAAAGTTTTTGAAGCACTAAGTATGTGACCTTGACCCTGGGCTTGGCGGGGGCAGGACGAACGTGCAATTGGCACAGGACAGTTGAGGACCATTAGAGCAATGTGTATATGAAGTATGAAGCTGATCCATGGAAGGAAACATAAATTATAAGATATTTACACGAGCGTTAAAGTTTTTGAAGCACCAAGTATGTGACCTTGACCCTGGGCTTGGCGGGGGCAGGACGAACGTGGATTTGGTACAGGGCGGTAGAGGACCATTAGAGCAATGTGTATATGAAATATGAAGCATATTGGTCAAAGGAAGAAGAAATTATGAGACATTTACCCGAGCGTTAAAGTTTCGTGACGGACGGACGGACGGGACGGACGGACGGACAAGGGCAACACTATATGTGCCCCCTCCACTATCGTGGTGGGGCATAATAAATGATTACTACCTCAAAGGGTACTTAGCTAGACAAGTATACTTAGCAATTTTGGTTAAATCGGCTAGAGGTATTTCAGTGTACACCATTCAAGAGCCAGTCAAATTAAAACGTCCCAAAATAGTGTCACGGTGCGCCATGACTGTGCCATGAAAATGCAAATGCAATTAGACAGATATCGGAAACAATTATTCGCGCGCATGTACACCACTGCCTGCGTCAATCTAGCCACAATGTCAACGTTTCTGAACATATATTGGCAATATCAACTCGCAATCAAGCAGTTTGATTAGCACAGCTCAGGCTCAGCCACTCAATCTAATTTAGTTAAAGTACAATTATCAAGCATTTTGAAAGAAAACAATTGATGATTATTAGCAAGATTAGCACAGGCAGTGGTGTAGATCGACCTTCGTTAATGTTGGGGGCAATGTATAATTTGAGACACGCCATGCGAAGTTGTGCCTTAGAACATGTGCGATATCTCATGAAAAATATTTACAAACTTTATGATATTTTCTGTAAATGACGTCGAAAGATGACAAAATGTTGATAGCAAATATCACATTTTCTGTAAATATATTTCATTTGGTCATGTATAATGTTAGACACCACCAAATATTTTTACTATATAATTTAAACGAATGCCATCCAATAAGGCCATTCTATTCTACTTTCACTATTCGTATGGATGCTGTGGGGCCCACTTGTACATGACCTGCAGCCAGTCTGTACTGGTTCTGCATGAACAAAACAATAGGTTCATTTACTCCTAAGAAAGAAAAATCCAACCTTGTCATATCCTCCAATATTGTGTACATATTTTGACCACGGAAACTCCGTTTACATCAAGTGACCAACATGTTCAGTGTTAAAGGCATCCCAAAATGTTCCTCAAGTGAAACTGGGTAGTAATGGATCAAGATTTGCAAGCAAACGGTGTCTGCGACCTCAAAACACCCGCACTATTTTTTTTGTAGCGGACTACTTTTGCATACACCCTGGGCGTTTTCGCACCATTTGGCGGGTGTCTTCTAACCTATAAGGGGATTTTATTTAATGACTTTCCGTAGCATTCTATTCCGTTGAAAGTAAATTAAACAACTTTTTGTTTATGTTTGTAAAGACTACACTTTGAGCATATGAAATCAATTCAGAAAACCGCATGTAAAGATAACAAATATTAAAAAAGTTACAAAGGTTTGAACATTTTACTTAGCTGAAATATGCGCCTGCCACTATGACGTCATCAATCTAAGTGATATTTTTCTTATTACTTTATTACATGAACTTGATAGTTTACGATGAAAAAAAAGAAAAATGAAATTAAAACATTTTTATTGTCATTTTTGAAAATAAATTGCCAAAAATTTGCATAAATTTGCATAAAATGTACTATTTTGAAAACATGCATAACTTTTCATTGGACAATTTTTGCATGGGGTTTTCTGCATGTTGTTCGCACGATGGTTATACTTTACAGGTCTACCATTGTTGATGAACGGTCGCACATTATTTCAATATGTATTCCTACGCCAGTAGTAAAGGAGTGCATTAGAAATAGGTTAACCGCATTGTAATTTTCAAATTTGCGGCGTATATCAGACTAGATGGCCGTGGCCTGCATGTCGAGCCTTTTGGCGAGGCATGGACACTACAAAAAGAGATATAGTATAACGAAAAACTTTAAACAAAAAAAATAACCAAAAACTTTAACCGGACACACGTACGTACGTACGTACGTACGTACGTACTACGTACGTACGTACGCCAACGTGCCGACTATATCGCGCTTTCCGCAAGCGGGCGCGACAAAAATGATAGGTTGGAAAACATCTTTAATGGCTCCGCTAGCGCGTCGCCATTAAACAGATATTCCGACCTATCATTTCTGATATACGCCGCAAATTTCAAAATTACAATACAGTTAACCCTATATTAACCCGAAATCTCTGTCTGTAACACAGGGCGACTTATAAAGTCGCACTGCGTTACAGACTGAGAATTCGCGTTAAATCGCTATATTAAGTTATATTTCAGTACTAAATACATGTTTTTTTACCAATCCTCGATTTTTTTTGTACAATTGGCTTCAGAAATATGGTACAGTGTACAAATGAACTAAACTACACTTACCTTTACTTACAGTGGGGTCAGCGTGTAAGTGCACACACGAACGAACACGACATGTTGGTTCCAACCTGTAGTGTTCGTTCGTGTGTGCTTTTACACGCTGACCCCACTGTATGAATGTAACATATAATATGTTTTGTCCATTTCTATGTATAGCTGAGATCTATTGCCTACTGTCTGTTTCACAAAACCTGCCCACATTTTACGGCTATATAAATAATGCAAAAACAATTTATTTTAAGATAATATTAATATTTATCAAAATATAAGAATGAGCCTTCTTTTTATTTCGTGAAATTTGGTTCAATATTGATTTTATTGCGAAAACACAAGTTCCACATGTTAAATTCGGAGTGAAGATGTCTATGGGGATTTAACATGGGGACAGTTTTCTAATTTCAGAAATAGTGGACCGATTTTCAAAATGTAACTTGTTTTCTTAGTTAGATCACTTCCAAGCTATCTAGATAGGTTTCAGAATCAATTTCCAAAATGTTTCGTTTTTCGACTTCTCCTCCAAGGTTCTCCACCACCTTTTCCCCCATGTTAAATTCCCGTAGAGAACTCAATTTTCGTAATAAAATCAATATTTTACCAAATTTCCCGAAATAAAAAGAAGGCTCATTCTTAAATTTTGATAAAATTTAATATTATCGAAAACAATATTGTTTTTGCATTATTTATATGGCCGTAAAATTTGGACAGGTGAAGTGAAACAGACAGTACATGTAGGTATATGCCCACTCAGTAGGAATAACATGTGCTTTATGGGAATTAAATAAGTATATGTTTTTGTCAATTAACCGAGGCATGACGGTGACGCCGAAGCCGACGCCGTCGCCGACTAGTTTACTGATAGTGACGCGCGGTGGTATCAGGCTCGACGCGCGGTGGTATCAGGCTCTTTTCATATGTAAATGAGGCATGCCATTTTTTTAATTATTTATACTAATTAAATGCGTCACCTGAACAAATAATGTTTTCGACAGATTATAAAGTATGATCATTGCCCATCAAAAAATAAATACAGAGAAGGAAACACGGTTATCGCCCCTGATATCAGTGTTGAAATTTACGTCTAATATAAAATGTATAATAATGCCAATCAATACGTGGGGTAATGGTGAATTAATGTTTATTTTGCCAGAAAATGTCTCAGATGATGTCTATGATATAAATAACAGTTTGTGCCTATCCAGTGGGAATTGCCTTTAAAGTCTCAAGAATATCAAATGGCGTACTTTCATGTCGGTTCTCGTCAAACTGTCTTTAAACTATTTTGAAGGGTATATACATATACAACCGCCAAAGTTAGTCTTGCCCAGTTGTTAATGTAAAAATCAGCAGTTTGATTGGCTGAGCCTGAGCTGTAGCACAATCCATGCTCAGACAAGCAATCTGCTTGATTTTAACCGCAATATTCAAGCATTTTGATAAAAACAATTGACAACTATTGACAAATATTGAGATTAGCGCAGCCGGTGGTGTATTACTGTAGTCTACATCGTTTCATTTTAACAATGAAACTTACACGGATTTGCAGGTATCATGGTTGCCATGGTCACCATGGTTTACTGTGCAACCTACTCAGCGGTCAAAGTATCAAAGGTCAAATGAAGTACACAACCGCCTGCGTTAATCTTGCACAGAGAAGCAACGTCTCTGAACGTCTATTGGCAATGCCAACTCGCAATCGAGCAATTTGATTGTCTGAGCCTGAGCTGTAGCATGCCTGAGCCTCAGCTGTAGCAAGCCTGAAAATGATATGCAGGACATTTCAGTGCCAGCTGCTTGATTTCAAGAAATATATTCAAGTATTTTTTAAACAAACAAATTAACAAATCTTGGCAAGATTAGCACAGGCGATAGTGCACGCTGTACAGAGAATAGTAGGTTAGTGCCGTGAATGGGAAAAAATATCGGGCAAGGCTCAAGAATTTCTTTATTTCTCATCAGAAGTATATGTTGTGACTACTCATTTGAACCGTCTCGCCGAGACGGTTCAAATGAGTGGTCACAACATATACTTTGGTTCAGAAAAAAGGAAAATAGATAGAGAATAGTAGGTTAGTACCGTGAATGGGAAAACATATCTGGCAAGGCTTAGATATTTTTCCCATTCACGGCACTAACCTACTATTCTATTTATCCCGTCAACACCTACAAATGGCTGTAAAATGCAAAAATAGTATTGACAGGATATCAAAAATGTTTCACGGCACCGTGTTTCACGGCACATACGCACTCTGTTGACGGGATAAACAGCAATACTCAGTGCATGTTTTCATTGAAACTACAAGAGCATACAAAAAGAAACATTGATTTCAGCTCACCTCATTCGTGAAACGTCACCGGAAATGCCACCGGAAGTAGTACCGGAACCGGCTATTATTCTAGCGTCTACACCGCGCCACAGTCTACACGTCGATATGGACGCTGAATTCCGCCATGCCATGTGGCCGATCTGGCGGGGCGACAGCACGAGGTTGTCACCTCGTAACCTCCATAAAATGTACATGAATTATTGGACATACACCACCGACAGCGCTAATCTTGCCAACAGTTGTCTGTTGTTTTCTGTTGATTGATTGGCTAAGCTATGCTACAGCTCAGACTCAGCCAATCAATCTGCTTGATTACGAGTTGAGATTGCAAATAGATTGTTCTGAAACGTTGACATATGGGTAAGATTAACGCAGCTGGCTACAGGGGCGGATCTAGAGGGGGTGTTCCGGGGTTGCAACCCCCACCTCTTCAGCCACGGAGTTTACATAGATCACAGTAGTTTACCACCAGTTGGAGTCTGAATTTAAATGCCGTAAAACACAGGAAAGTAAGTGCATTTCGAAGAGCTCGAAAATAAGACAACCCCCGAGTTGCGAACGGTAACTCTTGCAATTACTCCCGTACCGTCCGTAGCTAGCTACAGACGGTACGGGAGTAGATTGCAAGAGTTAGCTTCGCAACCAGACAACCACCCCCCCCCCCCCCCGCGTTTCCCAACTGCTGGACCCGCCCCTGCGATATGTAATCAGCCACCACCATACAATGTACATGGACGTCTAGGAGATAACATACACATTACAGAACACTCGGCCACAATTTAACAAAAACAAGAGGGTCATGATGGCCCTATTTCGCTCACCTGACTCCATGAACATCAGAGGAGAATGTGACATTGAGTTCATGTGTTTAAAAGAAAATGTGCTACTTTTAGATGGCGGTCATCTTGGATTAAGCGATGACTCTCATTTTACCAAATCTGAAAATGCTTCACCCAAGGATCTTAACTTACTATGAAGTTTGGCCAGCATCGGCCATGTGGTTCCTGATAAAAAAAGACGTTCAAAATCTTGAATAAATGGACCTTTTGGTGGCCATCATGGATGACATAATCATCCGATTCCGACAAATATTGCACCAGAGCAATCGCCTCATCGATATTTTCAATTCGATATATGGCATGAGCATATTCGGTCAAAAATAAAATTTGACCCCAATTTGACCCCTCGGGCCATACCCCTTTTTGACCCCGGGGTCACCATTTTCACAACTTTGAAAGAGCATTGTAAATCGATCATTCCTACCAAGTTTAGTCGAAATCCGGCCAGCGGTTCATGAGAAGAAGATTTTTTAAGAATTTATGCTATTTTTAAACGGCGGCCATCTTGGATTAGCGATGACCTCCATTTTAACAAATCTGAAAAGGCTTCACCCATGGACCATAACTTTTAAGTTTGGCTACCAAGGGCCAAGCGGTTCATGTGAAGAAGAATTTTGAAATCTCTAATAAAAGGACGACCTTTTGACATTTCGGCGGCCATCTTGGATGACATAACAATCCGATTTCGACAAAATATGTACCAGAGTGATCGCCTCATTGATACCTTCGATTTGATATATAACATGACCATATTCGGTCAAAAATAAAATTTGACCCCACGGGCCACGCCCATTTTAGACCCCGGGGTCACCATTTTAACAATTTTGAAAGAGCATTGTACATCGATCATTCCTACCAAGTTTCGTCGAAACCCGGCTAGCGGTTCATGAGAAGATTTTTTAAGAATTTATGCTATTTTTAGACGGCGGCCATCTTGGATTAGCGATGACCTCCATTTTAACAAATCTGAAAAGGCTTCGCCCATGGACCATAACTTTTAAGTTTGGCTACCATGGGCCAAGCGGTTCATGTGAAGAAGAATTTTGAAATCTCTAATAAAAGAACGACCTTTTGACATTTCGGCGGCCATCTTGGATGACATAACAATCCGATTTCGACAAAAAATGTACCAGAGTGATCACCTCATTGATACCTTCGATTTGATATATAACATGACCATATTCGGTCAAAAATAAAATTTGACCCCAATTTGACCCTACGGGCCACGCCCATTTTTGACCCCGGGGTCACCATTTTAACAACTTTGAAAGAGCAATGTACATCGATCATTCCTACCAAGTTTAATCGAAATCAGGATAGCGGTTCATGACAAAAAGATTTTTTAAGAATTTATGCTATTTTTAGACGGCGGCCATCTTGGATTAGCGATGACCTCCATTTTAACAAATCTGAAAAGGCTTCACCCATGGACCATAACTTTTAAGTTTGGCTACCATGGGCCAAGCGATTCATGTGAAGAAGAATTTTGAAATCTCTAATAAAAGAACGACCTTTTGACCTTTCGGCGGCCATCTTGGATGACATAACAATCCGATTTCGACAAAAAATGCACCAGAGTGATCGGTATTTTTAGACGGCGGCCATCTTGGATTACGTAATGACGTCATTTTAACAATTTTGTAATCCCCCTATCTAAGGACCATGACCATGAAGTTTGGTGACTATAGACCCAATGGTTACCGAGGAGAAGACGTTTGAAAATGTTCACGGACGACGACGGACGAGGGACACATTGCGGTAACAATAGCTCACATGAGCTTCGCTCAGGTGAGCTAAAAAACCGGCATAAATTCCCTTATAACAAGCATAGTTTATTGTCTACCATCGAATTCATACAACCAACTATCGTCCAGCCCAGGGAATTGTTAATGTTCCACAGACGGACGATTGTCTATCGTTTACACATCGTTTCCTACGCGTTTCCTACGCGTTTCCTAGCATTGTACGATAAGCATGATATCAAAAGACACTACTGTCTGTTCCACGTTTTGCTGACGACGAATGTTTGGCCATTACACACATTAGATATAATAAAACATATTTAAATGTAAGTACTTTTTCATCAATAACAAAAAGGTAACCTTTTTGCTATTGATGAACAAGTACTTACATGTACATTTCAATAATTTTTAGATTTAATGTGTTTAATGGCCAAACGTTCGTCGGCAGCAAAACGTAAAATAGACACTAGTATGGTATTCTATTATACCACGTGGTGTTCTAAGAGAAGCTTTATACGGGCGTGACCGAGACAGTCAGATGAATCTATAGCCTGCACGCATTCGGACTTGATTGCAGTAGACGAAGTTAATCCCTCCATAGACACTGGCCATTGTTTCACCTCGATCGTTTACTCGTTTATCTACACACAGAGTATCCCTTGCAGAATAAAGACGCGGCAACGATTTATAGGAATATATTTAATTATCTTGATTGACAGTTAATTAAGTATACCGTTGTCCACAGTCGGTTTCATTTGGAAAACTAACGTGCTTAATTACTGAGTTTGACAATTGGCTAAAACTGCCTGTTTTCGCTTGTACGGTGTTACAAATCAAGTGTGTATTATACATTTCGGCGGCCATCTTGGAAACCATTTTGAATTGCTACGACACAGCTGAATACATCTAACTCAGTAGCATATTTGAGCAACATGGCAAAGTATACTTATCTAGCAAAGAAAACTTTGAGGGAGAAATTTTCAATTTAAGGATACATTTATTAATTGTTATTATTCTGAATGTATTACATTCAGTATAATAATTCTGCATACTTTTAATCATCAAATATATGCAGTCGTTATGATGTAAATTATTACTCCTCAAAGTATGCTTTGCTACATTGTAGATAAGTACTTTGCAATTTTGATGAAATCAGCTACTGGTCCCTAAAGGTATCATCCAGATAATTGTGTCGTATGTTACTGAGAGTTTTTAATTTGGAAAACAAAATGAGAATCAAATCAAACTAACCAGATGGCCGCGGCCCGCATGTCGAGCCCGCCGATGCATTTGATGGTCTCAGAGTGTATTTAGTTGAAGTTTAATGCCCAATAAGCATACAAAGTTTCAAGCAAATCTGACTTACGGTTACAGAGATAGTAGATATGTGAAAACTTTAACGCAAATTTTGACAGAAACTTTAACGCAAACTTCTAAGTCATTTGACCTTGACATAGGGACACAGGGGTCGCATGAGTGGGACACATACTGAATATATGGATGATGACTAATAAGTATATGAAGTTTCAAGTCAATGTGACTTAGGACTGCAGAGATATAAGGTATTTAAACACTTTAACGGAGATTTTGGAACGTAAACTTCTAAGTCATTTGACCTTGACCTTGGACACAGGGGCCGCATGAGTGGGATACAGCATGCATATATAGATGATGACTAATAAGTATATGAAGTTTCAAGTCAATGTGTCTTAGGACTGCAGAGATATAAGGTATTTAAAAACATTAACGCAGATTTCGGAACGAAAATTTCTAAGTCATTTGACCTTGACCTTGGGCACAGGAGCCGCATGAGTGGGATACAGCATGCATATATGGATGATGACTAATAAGAAGTTTCAAGTCAATGTGACTTAGGACTGCAGAGATGTAAGGTATTTAGCAACTTTAACGCAGATTTCGGAACGCAAACTTCTAAGTCATTTGACATTGACCTTGGGCACAGGGGCCGCATGAGTGGGATACAACATGAATATATGGATCATGACTAATAAGCATATGAAGGTTCAAGTCAATGTGACTTAGGACTGCAGAGATATAAGGTATTTAAAAACTTTAACGCAGATTTCGGACGGACGGACGCACGGACACCCGGACGTCATTGTGATCACTATGTCTCGCTTTCCGCAAGCGGGCTCGACAAAAATAAAGTAATGAACAATACGGCAGGTAAGAACACCAACTTGTAGTGAATTGTACGTGTATATGCTTTTATGCGATATTAACCCTTTGACCCCTAAGTAACTGGAATGGATTTTGATACGTTAATTATCCAATCCAACCGTCACGAAATGCTGTTCGGATTGGTTCATTTATGAAAAGGGTGTGTTTATGCTAAAATAAATATGAATTTTACTCGCAAAAAGTGCAGATCATGATGAGACGGCTCGTTACGAGCCGGCTCATCTGGATCTGCACTGTTTGCATAAACCGCTATAGCGGGCTTTCGGGTTCAAAGGGTTAAAGGTGTATGCCCACTCAGAGACATCATCTGAGACATTTTCTGGCAAATTAAACATTAATTCACCATTACCCCACGTATTGATTGGCATTAGAATACATGTTAACCAGACGTAAATTTACATACCAATATAGAGGATATTCCATCGTACATTTTGAATAGCGGAAAATAATACACGAGTGTGCATCGGCTTCCGCGTAAGCCACGAGTGAGCGTAGCGGACGAGTTGCTTACACGGACGCCGACGGACACGAGACTGCAAGAGTGTAATAAATCACTATTATAACACGGAACAGCCTGTGGGATCTTGATAAACGTCATGTCCAAATGTAATATAGGGTATTTATGTGACAAGTTACTTTGGTCTTGGCCACTGATCTAACTAGTTATTTTAGATTCAAAGCGATGTGACTAATATGTGGCTTATGGGCTTTGCAACCAGTGTAGATCCAGATCAGCCTGTGCATCCGCACAGTCTGATCAGGATCTGCACTGTTCGCAGTCCCACCAATCAATGAAACACCCGTCATGCTTCTAACAAGCGATATAGATCGTTACCAAGCTGCAGGCGTTTGATATATTCATTTGATCAGGAGCTACACTGGACACAGGTCCCTTAAACCCCATTTCTCCAGTCACAGCCACACATACAGCTTCCAATTTACAATCTTCTAAGTGGTGAACGGAATCCTTTTCAAGGTCGTTTCCGGATCTTTGACAGGAATTTAGACAGACATTGAACCCTGCTGAGCAAACCCCAACAATGCCGTATTGCCGGAAATACTGTATTGCAGAAGTGTGAATATACAGCGAATATTTGTTAAAGGTATATGCCCACTCAGTAGGCACAAACTGTTCTTTATATCAGACATCATCTGAGACAGTTTCTGGCAAATTAAACATTCATTCACCATTACCCAAAGTATTGATTGTAAATTATTATACATTTTATATCAGACTTAAATTTCCACACCGATATCAGGGGCGATAACCGTGTTTCCTTAAAATGTTAACGGACATTACTATGTATTCTCTGTATTTATTGTTTGATGTGCAATGATCATACTTTATACTCTGTCGAAAATATTATTTGTTCAGGTGATGCATTTAATTAGTATAAATAATTAAAAAATATCATGCTTCATTTGCATATGAAAATAGCCTGATACCACCGCGCGTCACTATCAGAAAAATAATTATTTCTAAATGATTATATCTGTATAGCGGGCACTTGTAATTTTTAGAATTGGTGGAATAGTAACACAATTACACACTTATTTAATTCCTATACAGAACATTCTGTACCTACCGAGTGGGCATGTACCTGTAAAGGTACCAATAAGAAACGAAAACGAATTGAAAACGAAGTGAAAATGATCGTTTTGTACAACGATATGCATATAAACGAATACGGTTTGGGTTATGTTTACGCAAGAACGATATTTTCGTATAAATACCCGGCTCCAACTATTTAATCGCCTGTAGTTTCTTTCAACGCATGCCGTGTAGGATGTTTTTTACAACGCATGTCGTGCCGTGTACGTATCGTGTTCGTGCCTTTAGTTAGAACACAATGTTTACGTTTAAACCAACGCAAACATCGATTTCTAATAAAACAGAATGAAAACTATTTGAAAACAATGTGTAAACGATAGGCAAGTGTTGGTTTTTTGAACCATGTACATTGTATGTATGTACGATTACATTCTGCAATACATACAGGTACGACAAAAACATTGCTAAAATCACCGCGGTGTTTCAACATCATGTGACGAGAGTATTGTACTACATGTACATGTAGACGATTTGTCTCCATACGTGTAACACTTTTCATGTCAACGATAAAAAACTATTTTCCGAGAAGGATTCTTTTTTTGTGTTGTTTTTGTTATTTCTCAATGAAAGTATATTTTGTTACCCCTCAGTTTAACCGTCTCGGCTCCACATGACAGGTCTAGGTCGCTCGTTCATGGAAACACCGACGTCACGTCCATGCCACGCTATGTTTCTCATTAGGCATGAATTAATATAATTACGGTAGTATGAAATTTTCATGAGAAAAACAAACTATTTTCTTTATTTCTTCTCGAAACGGTTCAAATGAGTGGTAACAACATATACTTTCATTGAGAAGTAAAGCAAATATAATCGAAAATGTCGGTAAATGTTGATACCTGCGAATCAGTATCACAAACTCACAAGAACGTGTCACTCATGTCACGATATTGTGCCTTAGGTGACACGAATACGTGACAAGATAGAAGAGTTCGTACACTCTGGGATTCACCGAGTAGAATGTACCCAGCTGCGTTAATATTGCTAATCATTATTTGTCAGTGCTCGCCGTGCATGACTTGACACTTGTAGCTGCTCGTTTTCCTCTTTATAGGTAATACTATATCACTACACCACAGTAAACGGTATAAATTTGCGAGTAGAATGTACCCAGCTGCGTTAATATTGCCAATATTGGTCAGTGCTCGCCGTGCTTGACTTGATATTTTGACATTTAGCTGCACGTTTTCCTCTTTATAGGTAATACTAGATCACTACGCCACAGTTAACGGTATAAATTTGCGAAATAACATTTCCATTTCGCGCACTAATACATGTACATATAAATCAGAACTGGCATCGTTAAACGAAGCTAATCCCCTCGCTGGCAGCCTTGATAATAATACTAATAAGAAAAAACATAGTAAATTATTGAAAAGTGAAATGACATTGTTTTACTTACGCGTGAGCAAGAGTGAATATAGCGTTAGTCCGTCCGTACATGTACGCACGGACTAAAGCTATATTCACTCTTGCTTATCGGCGAGGGGATACTAATATGCCGTGCGTTGACGTTCGTACTTCGATATTATATTGTGATTCAGAGACAATTCCACACTCTGAGACAAACATACTACCATAAACTCACCTAATAAAGTGTGTATTAGCAATATTATTATGCCACACTCCAAGAAGTAGAAAGTAAACAAAGAACACTTCATACACACCTTTGGAAATACTACTCCCTCATAACGCTTATGTAATGCAATGCAATGTAATGTAATGTACTGTAATGTAATGTAATTAGAGCTAGGTAATTGTACATGTACTCAGAGAACGAGACATTTTGTCGGGTTTCAAGTTGAATGTAGTGACAGACAGCAATGTGCATCACGTGATACACAACCGCCTGCGATAATCTTGCCAATATGTTTTTATTTCAAAATACTTAAATAGTGTGCTTGTAATCAAGCAGATTTATTGGCAGAGCCTGAGCTGTGCTACAGCTCAGTTCAGTTACCAATACGTTTTTAATTTCAAAATATTTGGATATCAAGCAGATTGATTGGCTGAGCCTGAGCTGTGCTGCAGCTCAGGCTCAGCTAGTAAAACTGCTATATTTCGAGTTAATATTGCCAAAAGATGTTCAGAAACGTCGACATCTGGGCAAGGTTAACGCGGGCGGTTGTGTACACGTATAACGCTACAGCTCAGACTCGGCTGATCAATTTGCTTGATTGCGAGTTCAGATGGCCAATAGATGTTAAGAAAAGTTGACAGCTGGGCAAGGTTAACGCGGGCGCTTGTATATGTATTTCTTGCTGGAATCTCTATTCAAGACAATCGATTGGTCTTAAATTCTCAAGAACCGAAATTGGTTTTCGGTTTTAGGCGATGAGTCAATTTAAACACACAGCACGTGTCTTATAGATGCATTTTCGTGCCGCCAAAAACTGTCATGCGCACAGACACCTGCGGACCATACATGTAGTAATGTACATCCCGAAAAACCTATGAAATTCATATACCACACATTTTGTGGTGTTTTATAGACCATAAAGCCAAACCGTGTGCAAACGCTGTATATCCAGATGAGCCGGCTCATCAGGATATACAGTGTTTGCCATTATTCCTAGGATTTTGAAACAACACCCTTTTTTTGGTTAATGGAATGGTCTCAAACTGACATGGAACAGACCATGTTATATATTCGGAAATGAAAAGGTTATGGCTAACGAAGCTGAATACAAAGATAGAGGATAATATAATTAGTAAATCTGTCATGTTAAATTGCCACAACAATTCACTTGCCCTCGGTGATTCTCGGTTATCAACGTGATACAATGCGACACAGCCTGCGAGCCAACTAGCTTGGTTTATTGTTAGGTGTAAGATTTAATTATACAGTGTCACATGTTTTAGATGCGTACATCGAATATGTGTTGATTGTTCCCAAACGAAAACGAATGGAAAGGGCAATGAAAACTATTAAAGTTTGTTTTTCCTGCACGTGAATATTATATTAAGGAATAAAACCATGGGATGTTGCGTTTACTGTGGTGAAAATACATTTGGTATGTTTAAAGTGCGTGGAGTCCGATGGACTCCTCGCAAACTTTAAACCGACCAAATGTATTCAATTGATGGATTTACATTTATTGAGCATAGGCTGCATATGCAGCCTATGCTCAATAAATGTAAATCCATTAATTTGCACCCCAGTAAACGCAGCAGCCCATGGTTTTACTATTTATATTTACACTGCATTTTCTGATAGTTTCAAAAATGTGAATAACTAAATACATGCACATGTATGGCGTTAACATTAAGAATAATCTTGTTGAATGTCATTGTGTCGCAATTCCTGGAACAGCGAAGTTGCGGATCAATAGCGTGCCGTTATTGACAACCTCGTGGAGATTATAATGACGTCAAATGAACTTTTACCAATTAACAACACATGGCTCTAATGTATAGTATTGGGATGTAAACTCAATACGTCGAATGGGCCTTTCAATTATGAATGTACGGAAGGTGTAAATATTCTCGTTTATATACCCTGCTTTCAACTATTAAACGTCTGTCATTTCTTTCAAAGCATCATTTTGACATTGCTTTTCGTTGGCTTTCGTTTAAACCAATTAAAACATATTGTTTTTATTGATGTCTTTAGATTTCTTTCGGTATAAAGGTGCCACCGAATTCGGGCATGGCGCCGTGTTGAAATCACAGGTATTCGACGTGTTTCGGCTTTCATCGGTATAGCTCTATACATATGAACAAGGCTTCCAAACTTTGGTCGGACACGACCTCGTATCAGAACAAATTCAGCGAATGTTTATTTGAGAATTATTGTATCTTGCTAAAATAGCATAGTGAGAACATAATTATGCAAATATTATCGAATTACAGCTGCTTTTCCTAGGTCGGACATAACCTCGTATCATAACAAATGAATTAATAATGTATTCTGTTCCATGCATTTAAGGAGACAGTGTTTATAATCGCTTGCACTTACTGCTGAATCCTTTTCACAAATTGTACCGAATTGTCGTGATTGATATTATAGGAATGAATGGCCTTTTTGTGGAATTTATCGGGGTATAAACTTGGAAAAGTCGCGGGAATACTGGACGAAGCGATAACAAATTACAATTTTCGAAAAAAAACAACAAAAAAAAAACAAAAAAAAAACGAAAATTGTATTTTGTTATGGCCTCGTCCAGTATTCCCGCGACTTTTCCAAGTTTATATCCCCGATAAATTCCACAAAAAGGCCATTCATTCCTTATAATTCCAGCATTTGAAATAAATTCATCAAGAAAATGTGTTTATTTTCCGTTTTCTTAAGAATTATTTTAACTGCGTCTCACGGTTACGGAAAGTAGCTCGGCGTGGGAGTTTACTGGGATATAAATTTTGGACAGAGACTTGCTACGGGCCAATCAAATGTTAGGGAATTGTGTAAATATTTTTGTGCTGGAATTATATTTGTATATACGTTAGTACATGTATCTGTGTCAAAATGTGAATAAAATGTTGTTTAAGCTAAATAAAATAATGTGTTTAAGGCGCTAACGTAAATATTGTAGTGGCAAGTTCATATGATAATTTGAGAATTATCGTTATCCTGCAGAAATACATAGAATACATAGAACATTACAATTTTAAACATGTTATTTTGTTATGATACGACCAAAGTTAGAAGCCGTGTTCATATATATAGAGTTATACCGATGAAAGCCGAAACACGCCGAATACCGTGGGTCAAATAGGCCAGGGCGAACACTACTGCCGGTAACCCACACATATACACATAATGACCCTTGGCACACAAGTCCTATTGTCTTCACTGGAATCCCATATGCCCGTTCTAGACTCAAGACGACCCATCATAATTGTTCTTCAGCTCGACGCGACGATGACTGCGAAAATGTACATCTTTGCTCTCATTGTCACATTCACTGTTAAGTCAAATCAACCAGCGAACTCCCAAACTCATGAAATACGACATCCAGGCACACGGATTGTCGTCAACGTTGGTATAAATGACACATCTTTGCACTATCAATCAGCACACACTCTGAGCAGACTGTACGGACGTACAGTCTGCTCAGAGTGTATGCTGATTGCGAGATGCGTCTTTGCCCATTCCCGCGAGCACTGTCAAAGATTGTCTCGATATAAAGTCGGACAAGACGAATAAATTGGACGCTAATACTCTTATAGGAAATTGTTGTCGAATGTGATTTATCATCAGACGAGCGTTAATGGGCTGTCCGTTATCACATGACTGTTGTTGACGTTCCATATTACGTGTGTGTTGACGTTAGTCGGTGTGCTTCACTTAATTGTGCAGGAGGGATTGTACCATTAAAGGTACATGCCCACACAGTAGGTACACGCTGTTAGTTATATCATAGACATCATCTGAGACAGTTTCTGGCAAAATAAACATTCATTCACCATTACCCCACGTATTGATTGGCATTATTATACATTTTATATCAGACGTTCCACACTGATATCGGGTGCGATAACCGTGTTTCCTTAAAATGTTAACAGACATTACTGTTTATTCTCTGTATTTATTTGTTGATGTGCAATGATCATACTTTGTAATCTGTCGAAAATAGTATTTTGTTTCAGGTGACGCATTTAATTAGTATAAACAAAATAAACGTCATGCCTCATTTGCATATGAAAATAGCCTGATACCACCGCGAGTCACCATCAACAAGAACAGTTTGTGCCTAATGAGTGGGCATGTACCTTTAAACATGCACTCCCACGAACTGGTTGTCATATTAGGAAACCTATTTGTTTCGTCCATTCTTTAGAATGACGTTTTCAGCAAAATAAACATTTTCATTTACAATTACTGGACTAGAGAATTGGCAGTATTATGTTTTATATCAAACGTAAATTGTCAATCTTGATATCAGGGGAGATAACCGCGTTTCCCTCAAAGGTTAACGGAAACAACTATTTAAACTCACTATTTTTTTCTGATGTGCAATTATCATACTTTCTAACTTTTCGATAACATATTTAGTCAGCTGACCCATATAATTCATGTAAATAATTTAAATATCATTCTATCTCATTTGCATATCAAAATAGCCTGATAGAAACGCGCGTCTCTATCAGTAAATTAAAGATTAGTAAAGACATATTATATAAACTGCGGGTACTCACAATTGGTGGAATAGCTACATGTACACAAGTTTTCACTTACATATGTAACTAAGGACCCGCGGGGCCCCTGATCATATACAATCGGATATTTAAACGATATTATCGTTTTCACGTACAAAAAGCAACACACGATAATCGCATGTACATGTACATGTATTCAAATCGTTGTACAAAACGACCGTTTTCGCTTCGTTTGTACTTTGTTATCGTTTGTTTTGTTTGGGAACCGGCAGCACATATTCGCCGTTATCACATCTTTGACACATTTCCGGGTGTTGTTTCTGTATTAACACAGCACATGGGCAATGTATGGGCATGAGGATGTGATAACACAGTTACATCACGTTCGTCCGCATGCACGATCGGTAATCATGATTGTCACCTCGTACATGCGGACGAACCGTTCTACTTGTACATGCGGACGAACCGTGATCTAACTGTGGCTAAATTCACACTGTGTCATAGCCTTTAATCTTGCAACCACAGTGCGTTTGTAACGCTACAATATAGATGTACAGCGACTATTGATTCGAAGGTTTCCAAACGACACAAACGAAAACGAATGGAAAACGAAGTGAAAACGATCGTTTTGCGTTATGCAAAACGATCGTTTTCACTTCGTTTTCCATTCGTTTTGCGTTATGCAAAACGATCGTTTTCACTTCGTTTTCCATTCATTTTGCATTTGTATAGACACGATTATCGTTTGCTGCTTTTTGTGTACGTGAAACCGATATTTATGCTTAAATATTCGGTCTGTCAATTATTTAAACGCCTGTCGTTTCTTATAACGATAGACAATCATTATTTGTGGAACCAAGAGCAAATCTGGGCTGTGTTTGCTTTGCGGCTTTATGGCCGGCCAGACATAATTGCATACTGTCTGTTGTCTTATAATCACGTGACTACATTTCTACAGCCCGGATTTGTTCCTGGTTCCCCGGACGAACAAGTGTCGTTCGCTTACCCATCGGTTTGACATGATTTTCGTTTTTCTTTAAATTAGAAAACGATTGTTTTCGTTGGTCTAAACGGTCAAACCAACGAAAACATCGTTTTCTAATTTTAAAAACGAAAACGATGTGTACACGACACGACATGCGTTGAAACAAACGGTGCAACAAGCGTAAACAGAAACGAAAAGCATTTAAATAGTAGAAAGCCGAAATATCGTTTTCATGTACACGAAAATGAACGATTACTCTATGTACATCGTTGTACAAAACGATCGTTTCCACTGCGTTTTCTATTAAATTCCCATTATCAATATTTGACCAAATTTCACGAAATAAAAAGAAGCCTCATTCTTAAATTTTGATAAAATTTAATATTATCAAAAACAAAAATGTTTTTGCATTGTTTATATGGCCGTAAAATTTGGGCAGGTTTCGTGAAACAGACAGTAATTTCTCACCGGGCAAGTAAAGCAAAACCAAACACGAAAACGCTATTTCTATTCATTGCCTGTCTGTGTAAAAGCTCTAAATCCGGCGTCGATAATCTCGAAACCAAAATGAAGATCACACGCTCACCCGGATGCAAGCAACTGTCTTCTTTATACCATTTCAATACCGACGCCACTCACTACAGTCTGCGCATGCACCGGAACGTTGTGTTGGAATATCGTGAATGTTAAAGGAAGCGTCTCACATGAGAGCCATGTTATTTAATATGAGATTCCTCATGCTTTTTTTGTACCAATTAACATGTGCGATATTTCATGAAATATATTTACAGAAACTGTGATATTTTCTGTGAATGACGTCGAAAGATGACGAAATTTTCACAGCAAATGCGGAATAGAATTCCGCATTTGCTATGATAATGTCGTCAACTTTTGACGTCATTTACGGAAAATATCATATTGTTTGTAAATAATTTTCACGAGATATCGCACATGTTTTAGGTAACCAGATGGCCGCGGCAGATGTCGAACCCGCCGAGACATCTGGTGATCTCAGGGTAAGATATTATATGTATAATGTAGCAACAGATACATTGCCGGAAAAATAAGAACTGGCATCGTTAAACGAAGCTAATCCACTCGCTGGCAGCCTTAATAATACTAATAAAAACATATAACGTCCTCATTGACCATGACCTTGGACGGTCGGACGTGGGTCGTATGCAAAACAAGGCACCATCCCTAGACACACATTGTGGCCAAATATTATCAAAATCGGTGAAGCTATTGATGAGTTATTGCGTCAAATCTTATTTGGTTTACTGTGACAGTCATATTATTTGCTGTATGTGTCAAACGCACGCAGTGGTGAAACTGTACGATGGCTTGTACATACAAAAATGTGCAAAGATGGCGGAGATGGCAACTCAATGTACCATAATACATATAGTATACCGTAACAAGACACTATTCACTTATATTATATTCATATCTCGCATCACTCTTATGAAGCAATTATCATTGAATCCCGTTTATCTATCTATGACCTAATACCTTAATGAAGTCAATGATTCTGTATTTAACACTGATCTTAAACCTAGAGACCCACGTACCAGTAGCCTATTTCACCAACATTGCAAAGTATACTTTTCTAGCAAAGTATACTTTGAGGGAGAAATTTTCAATTTTAGGATCAATTTATTAATTTTAATACTGAATTTATTACATTATCACAGCCATTTTGGCTGTGATAATGTAATACATTTAGTATAATAGTTCTGCATACGTTTAATCATCAAGTATATGCAGTCGTTAGTTCTATTTGAAATAATGCATTTCGGGAAAAATAAATGATTACTCCCTCAAAGTATACTTTGCTAGATAAGTATACTTCGCGATGTTGGTGAAATATGCTACAGGTTATAAGATAAGGAGCTTTTCGATTGCTTTTCGTTTATTCTTTAGATAATACATGTTTCGGGCAGAATTGATCATTACCAGGCGTTTTTTTTTTTTTTTTTTTTTTTTAATCTTATATTTAACGGCGGCACTGGCTCTAGGACCTTGCATGCCGTCTCCCAAGAATGGGAGAAAGAACGGAGGTAGAGAATTTTGAGAGAAGCCGGTAATTCGTATTTACAGAGCAACTACGAATTATCGGTACCCATTTACAGCTGGGTGAACTGGAGCAGTGTGGATAAAGTGTCTTGCTCAAGGAGACAACGCACGCCGCTAGTCAGGCTCGAACCCGGCGTGATAATATTTTACTTTTTATATGAAACGCGAATTTTCAGTTTGATATTAGGGGCGATAACCGTGTTTCCTTAAAATGATAACGGAAACAAATAGTTATTTAATTTATTTATTTGTTGATGGGTAATGATCATACTTTATGACAGGTCGATAAATATTTAAAATATTTAGTTGATACATACATTGTACATGACTAATTAAAAAATATCCTGCCTCATTTGTATCTGAAAATAGCCCGACACCACCGCGAGTCTCTACATGTATCAGTAAATTAAAGCTTACTAAATGATTATATCTGTGTAAATGTAGCGGGCACTCGTAATTTTTTAAAACTGGTGGAATAGTTACACAATAAAGATTTATTTAATGTCCATAAAGGAAATTCTGTATCTGCTACATGTAGATGAGACCCCAGTTTTAATACAGACTCTGACCTCGCGCTGAAATTGACACCCAGACGGAGGAAATAACCTATACTAGTGTTCATTACATTACCACCTGTCTTAATCCTGTCCAGTATCAGAAATTGTAATTAGGTCATTTTGGATGACATTTCCGAAGATATATCCGCTAAGTAGTTAATATGTATCTGTACAATTCCGGACTATTTAGCTGTCTACAATACAATACAATGCAATGCAATGCAATGCAATGCAATGCAATGCAATGCAATGCAATGCAATGCAATGCAATGCAATGCAATGCAATGCAATGCAATACAAATACAATACAATACAATACAATACAATACAATACAATACAAATACAATACAAAATACAATACAATACAATACAATACAATACAATACAATACAATACAATACAATACAATACAATACAAAATACAATACAATACAATACAATCGTTCGATAATATAGTCCAGCATTGCAAAATAGTCGACCAAGCGGAGCTCAGGATAGCGCTAGGGGGATCCGAGGGCATTCCCCCACGGACATTTTCTGAAATCTACATCGCATTTCCTACGTTCTGGCGCATTTTGGAGCAAAAATATTGACACTGTCACAGTATGTTTAGACGTGATTTTTTATTGAAAACGTTTACATTTTTAAACAATAAGACAACGACCGAAAAATGCATGGAATACATGGCACTTGGCATGAAACGTGCCTTGTAACTTGTAAAAAATCTTTACTCGGCGAATTTTAGGGGGAGGGGGTCGCGCGCCGGGTCCGTCCCCCCCACCCTGAATCTGCCCATGCATTCAAACAGATGATTTACAGATATAGAATAGTAGGTTAGTGCCGTGCATGGGACAAAATAGCTGGCAAGGCTTAGGAAACGGGATGGGCGAGGGTCTGCCGAGCACATCCCGTTTCCGTGCCAAGCGTGATTTGTATTGACAGGACATCAACAATGTTTCACGGCACCGTGTTTCACGGTACATACGCACTGTGTTTACAGGATAAATACATATTATGGGGCCGTAGTACACGTAGCGTAATGCAGCCGCATCAATTTCAAAACTTCAGTGCGACCGTTGTGAACTGGCCTGTGACCTAATGGCGCGTACTAGATAACGTCGTGAGACACTTGCATTATGTGAGTGTCGGCTTGGCCCCGGAATGAGCATTGTCTACATGTACAGCCATGGCCAAACAGCACGCGCTGTACGTTTTTGAACAAGACTGCGAGCGGTGTTAAACAGCGGCAGTCATGTAACAATAAATGTTCAGAAACGTTGATAATTTTGGCAAGATAAACCCCGGCGGTTGTGTATACTGGGAAGAAATGAAGTGTATACTTTTCTGTCATCTGGGTAGCATATTTGAATAGAATAGAAATAGAATTTCCTACATTGCGGTAATTACATGTAGCGCTGGTGAATTAAAGCCATTATCTGCCATATCAAATCTATATCTTTATGCGTATTTCAAAGTTCACTTCCTATCATTATCGTCTTATGTCAGCACTCGGGACACAGGTGAAGAAATGGGGAAATGGGGATGGTATCATTGGTATCAGGTGATGAAATGGGGATGGTATCATTGCTGAACTAATTTGCTCGGTTATTTCAATTTTCCCTGATATCGGTACATAAATGTCAGATTTAAAAATGTATATCTTGTTGAATGCAACAAGATAGGAAATCCGATATATATGTACCTATATGGGTGAAAACAGAAACAACCCAGCGGTTCTAGTATCACCATATAACTTCAATTAAACCACTTTACACGGGACCATGATGAAAAGACATTTTTATTTTTTATAGCATTTTTTAAAAAAAATCCTGATATACCCCTTTAATCTTGCCCTGTAAATCAACGTTTCTCAACATCTATTGGCAATGTCAACATGCAGTAAAGCTGCGTGATATCATGAAGAACATACACGCAAAATTAGCGCGGGCGGGCATCCCTGTTGCGTTTTTAAATCGTTTAAGTGCATATTTATGCATAGATTATGCTAAGTGCCGTGAATGGGAAAAAATATCCGGCAAGGCTCAAGAATTTCTTTATTTCTCATCAGAAGTATATGTTGTGACCACTCATTTGAACCGTCTCGCCGAGACGGTTCAAATGAGTGGTCACAACATATACTTTGGTTCAGAAATAAGGAAAATAGATAGAGAATAGTAGGTTAGTGCCGTGAATGGGAAAAAATATCTGGCAAGGCTCAGGAAACGGGATGGGCGAGGCTCTGCCGAGCACATCCCGTTTCCGTGCCGCGCCAGATATTTTTCCCATTCACGGCACTAACCTACTATTCTATTTATCCCGTCAACACCTACAAATAGCTGTAAAATGCAAAAATAGTATCGACTGGATATCAAAATTGTTTCACGGCACCGTGTTTCACGGCACATACGCACCGTGTTGACGGGATAACTATTATTATACATACAGCACTCATATATACACAATATATACTGATAGAATGACAGACAGTGTAGACTCTGATCAGAATACATGCATGTACGCACTGGTATGAAGATCAAATGATATTAGGTAGTTCATTAAATCAAAATCGCGGAAGTTCTTCTCATACAAAACGGTTTGAGAAAGGTTTTGTTTGTTTGTTGGGGTTTAACGGCCTATCAACGGTTTGAGAAAGGTAACATTTTAATTAATTCGAAACAGAAATGTATTACACGGTAATATTATAAAATAATTTATAGTCATTTGGGAATTTCACGAAAATATATATTATGTATGTATTAGCCGTGCGTTGTGCTGCTTTAATATGAGAGTTATCAAATTCGTTAACTGATTTCATAAGAAACGCGGCTTAGCTCATTTAATAAATACCACATTAAATCATCGCCCCTGTATGACCCTTTATGTACATATATATATTAAGAAGCACGGCCACATGTACAGTGGAACCTCTCTAAACCGGACACCTGGGGACACCCCAGGGTGTCCGGTTTAGAGAGGTTCCACTGTGAAACATGTATATAACTACTTTAAGATACGCGTGGGTGCTTTGCCATCATGAACAGACATTATATGCGGAGATAAATGGACACGGAATATATCAAAATTAAGCACAACTAACTTGTCTCTGTGGTCTGCTTAGCGGGGTTCGACTGTACATGTATGTGTTATACGTACAACATCATGCATTGAAGCTGTACACACTAGTGCACGTATTGGACAATTTTCTATAGATACATGTAACAATAACGCACAGGCGCCAGTAAAATGACGCGCTCGACTCCACATGGAATTGAGTTTTATTGAATTAATAGATTTGAAGTGCCGTCCGTACGCCGCATTAACTGTCTAAAACTGTCTAAAAGGCAATCACACAGTGAATTTAGCATCATTAGGTGTAGAATGTGCAGATCTGTCAACGGCAAGGCACCGGAGGGAATGTATTTGACGTCACGAGAAGAATGGGCTTGTGAGGCGTGACTGGTGTAGCTTCTGACGAGCTAGCGCTAAATGTGGCTTGATGTAAGACTTTTAACGCAACTGCTTGAGTTAGTCTTGCTCAGGTTATCAGCGTTTATGAACGTCCATTGACAATGCAAACACGCAATCAAGCAATTTGATTGACTGAGGCTGAGCTGTGGAACAGCTCAGGCTCAGCCAATCAAGTTTCGCAATATTCAAGTATTTATAAAAAAGAATATCGGTACGATTAGCGCATCTGGCAGTGTACAATGCCGCCTGCGATAAACTTGCCAAGAGTTGTCAATTGTTTGCTTTCAAAATGCTTGAATATTCTGCTTTTTGAAATCAAGCATGTTGATTGGCTGAGTCTGACACATTTGCTTGACTGCGAGTCATGATCACCAATATATCTTCAGAAACGTTAACGGTTAAGTAACACTTGTTCAGTACGTTATACATGTAAATACGTTTTAAAGTTATAAATATAACAAGCCAAATGCATAATAATTCATAAATTCCTCAGCTTAAGTGGTCAATTGTCATTAACACAGGCGGTTGTGTACTGATTGTTCGATAGAGTCTCTCATAAGCCAAATATGGCTGGCCCTTCCCATTGGGGTGACACTATAATAAGCAGCATGTAATTCTGTAATGACAGCTGCATAATCTTGCCTGAATGTCAACATTTCTGAACAAGTATTAGCGATCGCAACTCGCAATCAATCAGTTTGATTGACTGAGCCTGAGCGGTGTTAAATCAATCTGCTTTATTTCAATCATAATATTTAAGCATTTTGAAAGCAGTCAATTAACAACTATTGGCAAGATTAGCGCAGGTGATGGTGTATATTAACCCTTTCAACACCAAGTAACTTAATAGGATGTTCCATGCCAATGTTTCAGACTATTCCATTTATAAAAAGGGGATATTTTTTGTTCTCAAAAATATGAAAATTACTTTCAAACAGTGCAGATCCTGATGAGACGGCTCGTTACGAGCCGGCTCATCTGGATCTGCACTGTTTGCATATAGCGGGCTTTCGGGTTCAAAGGGTTAACAGTATTAACCCTTTCAACACCAAGTAACTTACAGTAATAGGATGTTCTATGCCAATGTTTCACGCTATTTCATTAATTTTGTTCATTCAAATTATCCCATTCTTCTAAAAGGGTAATCTGTACGACGTTTAAAATTATTAACAAACAGTGGAGATCCCGATGAGACGGCTCGTTACGAGCCGGCTCATCTGGATCTGCACTGTTTGCAAACATTGTCTCTATAGAGGTCAGTGGTGTTGAAAGGGTTAAACTGCCTTTCACTACGCCGTAAAGGGCTTCACATGGCAATTTGTATTTTAAAGGTACATGCCCACTCAGTAAGCACATAAATAGAGAATAGTAGGTTAGTGCTGTGAATGGGAAAAAATATCTGGCAAGGCTCAGGAAACGGGATGGGCGAGGCTCTGCCGCGCACATCCCGTTTCCGTGCCGCGCCAGATATTTTTCCCATTCACGGCACTAACCTACTATTCTATTTATCCCGTCAACACCTACAAATAGCTGTAAAATGCAAAAATAGTATTGACTGGATATCAAATATGTTTCACGGCACCGTGTTTCACGGCACATACGCACTGTGCTGACGGGATAATGTTCTTTATATCAGAGACATCATCTGATACATTTTCTGGAAAAATAAACATTCATTCACCATTACCCCACGTATTGATTGGCATTATTATACATTTTATAATTTTATAGCAGAAGTAAATTTCCACACTGATATCAGGGGCGATAACCGTGTTTCCTTTACATTTTAACTGACATTACTATTTATTCTTTGTATTTATTTTTTGATGTGCAATTATCACACTTTATAATCTGTCGAAAATATTTATTTTTTCAGGTGACGCATTTAATTAGTATAAATAATTAAAATTACCATGCCTCATTTTCATATGAAAATAGCCTGATACCAACGCGCGTCACTATCAGTAAAATATATGTTTATAAATAAATAATTATATCTGTACAGCGGGCACTCGTAATCTTTAGAACTGGTGGAATAGTGACACATAAACTTATTTACTTCCTATAGAGAACAGTTTGTGCCTACTGAGTGGGCATGTACCGCTAATAATTGCCATGAAAACCAAACAAGAGGGCCATGATGGCCCTAATTCGCTCACCTGGCTCCATGAACACCAGAGGAGAATGTGACATTGAGTTCATATGTGGTTTAAAACATTTGTGCTATTTTTAGATGGCGGTCATCTTGGATTAAGCGATGACTCATTTTACCAAATCTGAAAATGCTTCACCCAAGGATCTTAACTTACTATGAAGTTTGGCCAGCATCGGCCATGTGGTTCCTGAGAAAAAGACGTTCAAAATCTCGAATAAATGGACTTTTTGGCGGCCATCATGGATGACGTAATTATCCGATTGCGGCAAAAAGAATCACCAGAGCGATCGTCTTGTCGATATCTTCGATTTGATACACGACATGGCTATATTCTATCAAAATGAAATTTAACCCCTATTTGACCCCCGCGCCATGCCCATGTCACTAGGGTCACCATTTTAACAACTTTGCAAGAGCATTGTACATTGATCATTCTTACCAAGTTTCGTCTAAATCCTGCTGGCGGTTCATGAGAAAAATATTTTTTAAGAATTTGTGATATTTTTAGACGGCGGCCATGTTGGATTTCAGGCCAACTTAATTTCAACAATTTCGAAAGGCTTCACATAAGGACCATACAGGTAGAGTTTGCTGACCATTGGCCAATCGGTTCACGAGACAACGATGTTTAAAATCTCTCATAAAAGTATGACCTTTTGACCTTTCGTCTGCCATCGTGGATGACATAATCATCCGATTCCGACAAATTTTAAATATTGCACCAAAGCAATCGCCTCATCGATACCTTCAATTTGATATATGACATGAGCATATTCGGTCAACATTAAAATTTGACCCCAATTTGACCCCACGGGCCAGCCCATTTTAGACCATGGGGTCACCATTTTAACACCTTTGAAAGAACATTCTACATCGATCATTCCTACCAAGTTTCGTCGAAATCCGACTGGCGGTTCTTGAGAAGATGATTTTTGAAGAATCTGTGCTATTTATAGACGGCGGCCATCTTGGATTAGCGACGACCTCCGTTTTAACAAATCTAAAAAGGCTTCACCCATGGACCATAAATGTGAAGTTTTGGCCACCATGGGCCGAGCGGTTCGTGTGAAGGAGAATTTTGAAATCTCTAATAAAAGAACGACCTTTTGACCTTTCGGCGGCCATCTTGGATGACATAACCATCCAATTTCGACAAGAAAATGCACCAGTGATCGCCTCGTTGATACCTTCGATTTGATAAATGACATGACCACATTCGGTCAAAAATAAAATTTGACCCCAATTTGACCCCATGGGCCACGCCCATTTTAGACCCCGGGGTCACCATTTTAACATCTTTGATAGAGCATTGTACATCGATCATTCCTACCAAGTTTTGTCGAAATCCGACTGGCGGTTCTTGAGAAGATGATTTTTGAAGAATTTGTGCTATTTTTAGATGGCGGCCATCTTGGATTACGTAATGACGTCATTTTAACAATTTTGTAATGACCCTACCTAAGGACCGTGACCATGAAGTCTGGTGGCTATAGGCCCAATGGTTACCGAGGAGAAGACGTTTGCAAATGTTCACGGACGGACGGACGGACGGACGGACGACGGACGGACACATTTCGGTAACAATAGCTCACATGAATTCGCTCAGGTGAGCTAAAAAGGCCTATCACATGTACATGTACATGTACTGTTCCACCTTTATTTGGCGGTTTTTGGTTTCCATGGCAATTCCTATTTGTGACTTTCTGCGGTAATTTTCACCATTTCAACATTCCTGCTACGCGTTACACCGCTGCCTGCGCTCATCTTGCCAATATTGAATTTATTTAATATTTCAAAGTACATGTCCATGTACCTGGCTATTGTCCCCTTGGAATCTAGCAGCTTTATTGACTGAGCCTGAGCTGTGCTACATCTCAGGCTCAGCCAATCAAACTGATTGATTGTGAGTTGAGATTACCAATAGATGTTCAGCAACGTTGGCATCTGGGCAAAATTTATACAGGCGGTCGTATTGAGATTACCAATAGATGTTCAGCAACGTTGGCATCTAGGCAAGATTAACGCAGGCGGTTGTGTATTCACACGTGTTCAATGTTACCGAAAAAGGCTACAGTTGTGCACGAACGTACCTTCAGATTAGCATGTGGCAGATCCGTGCTCTATGATCAAGAGCTACACTGTTTTAAAATGTTCATATTGTTGTAAACATGGAGCATACAGTGGGGGCAGCGTGTAAGTGCACACACGAACGAACACGACAGGTTGGAACCAACCTGTCGTGTTCGTTCGTGTGTGCACTTACACGCTGACCCCACTGTACAGCTTCCAAACGGAACGACTCAGACCAGTATAAATTCAGAGCAATTTCAAATCGCGCTTCTAGGTGTAGCTCAATATAAGTGACAGTACCAAATGTATATATATTCGTTTATGGCAAAACCGGCTCAACAGTGTAGAGCATGATCAGACTGCGTGATGGGCAGGCTGATCATGGTCTGCGCTGGTCGTTAACCAATTAGCTTAGCCAATGGCGGAAATAACACAGCAATATTACCCCCAATCGCCCTATACAAATGTACATCCGCCTGAGAAAAAGGACTTCACTTCGCTTGCGACAAGTGTAGTACCAGCTCAACCTACGCATTCATGCCGTTTATCCAGGCTCTGCATATCTGACCACTTAGTCGGTGGATCTAGCTACATTGCGGTAAAGCGAATATATCACACGTCAAACGATCAACTTCTAAATCATACTTAAGAGGTCCAAACTCGTAAATTGTTGACAATCTCGTGAGGGACATTTTCCCAATCTTTTTCCCAAATCATACATCATATTAAGCCTATAAAAAGAGCAATTATCCGACAATTGAGCGAACGTAAAGACGTTACAACGAGTCTTAGAGGTCTGTGGAGCGCCAGCGGTGGCATTTCCCTTAATGACAAAAAAATACGGCGTTGGGGAAAAGTAGCATCGTTAGGTTTAACCTGATTACACCGTGTGGAAGCCAGTCAGTTCAAATTGGCGGACTGTGTATGGACAGATGTACGTTTCGAAAACAAGACGTTGATTTCATTGTTTCATTTGTGTGTAACGGCGTGTCAACAGCGATTGTCACTTTAGGCCGGGTTAACGGCGTCGAATCCCACAGTTCACCTGTTGTGAGGGTGGGTGGGAGGGTGTTGTGGTGGTGGGGGTGGTGAGCTGTGGCGAAATCCAAAAACCAGAACTGAATATTTACAGGAAATATATATATTCAGCCCTGAAATTAGAATAACCTGACCTGGTGCCAGGTCCTCAACGACACACCAGTGTCACTTAACCCCACTCCCTAAAAGTAATACGATTAATACTAATCCTACTACTTGTATAATGGGTATTACCGGATGCAACGTAATTCAAAGTAACAAGAAAGCCAAAAATGTATCTGAGGTCAAACCAGGGTTATCATGTTTCCGGTAAGGATGAAACCCGTCGTTAAATTTATCCTTCACTATCACCCAACCAACCGCCCACCCCCAAACACGGAGCCATTTCTTTCAAAATGATTGACAATTTTACTATAAATTAAGCAGATTGATTGTCTGAGCCTGAGCTGTTTTACAGCTCAGGCTCAGACAATGAAACTGATTAATTGCGAGTTGAGTTTAGAAGAATGCCATTATATGTTCAGAAACGTGTATTGCAAAGTATACATTGAGGGAGTAATCATTAATTTTCCTAACTTGAATGCATTATTTCATATAGAACTAACCACTGCATATAGTTGATGATTAAAAGTATGCAGAATTATTATACTGAATTTATTACATTATCACAGCCAAAATGGCTGTGAGAATGTAATAAATTCAGTATAATAAAAAATAATAAATTTATCATGAAATTGAACATTTCTCCCTCAAAGTATACTTTGCTAGATAAGTATACTTTTCAATGTTGGTGAAATAGGCTACTGGGAAGGATTAACACAGGCGGGTATGCACCACTGGTATTATGACGAGATTTCGAGTAAACAGTATTAAAGCAAACGCGTCAAATGATAGCATTGGCAGTTTTAAGATGAGTACAGATGTTTTATATTACCTGTATGTACTTATTGTCACTGGATATATGGTCTGGAGGATATTCTATACCAATGTCACGTGGGTTTCCCCCGCGTACTCAGGTTTCTTCCCACATTAACGATCACACTGACGCCCCCATCCGTGCCAAGGAAAGCATTTGTATTTATCCAGTCAATACAGTGCGTATGTGCCGTGAAACACGGTGCCGTGAAACATTTTTGATATCCAGTTAATACGACCTAATCACTGCGTAGGAATATGTGCGGTGGCTGCGGTTATTTTGTTTTGCATTTTAAAGCCATTTGTAGGTGTTGACGGGATAAATAGAATAGTAGGTTCGTGCCGTGAATGGGAAATATATCTGGCGCGGCACGAAAACGGGATGTGCTCGGCAGAGCCTCGCCCATCCCGTTTCCTAAGCCTTGCCAGATATTTGTCCCATTCACGACACTAACCTACTATTCTCTATCTATTTTCCTTATTACTGAACCAAAGTATATGTTGTGACCACTCATTTGAACCGTCTCGGCGAGACGGTTCAAATGAGTGGTCACAACATATACTTCTGATGAGAAATAAAGAAATTCTTGAGCCTTGCCGGATATTTTTCCCATTCACGGTACTAACCTACTATTCTCTATCTATTTTCCTTATTTCTGAACCAAAGTATATATGTTGTGACCACTCATTTGCCGACATATACATCTGATGAGAAATAAAGAAATTATTGAGCCTTGCCGGATATTTTTTCCCATTCACGGCACTAACCTACTATTCTATATACGACATAAAACGTACACAAATGCTTTCGTTGGCACAGATGAATGCGTACAGGCGGTCATTAATGTGGGAGCAAACCAGAGTATCCGTAGGAAACACACTTGTCCGATCTGGCGACCGCCATACCATTTCACATACTGCCCCGGCTGAGGATTGAACAAGGGGTCGAATTGGTGAAAAGCGCACTCGTTACCGATTGCGCTGACCGGATAACCTAAATACAGTTTAAATACACCAATGTCGACAATTGGTTCACAACGGTCACTGATCAAAGTCCCAATATGCACCGCGCCACATAAGGACGTCTTGTAATTCAGATTAAAATCAACAAGGTGTATGATCACGTGGTACTAACAACAACAGCAAGTACCGATTCAAAGTACGTATTATTCTATAGTGTCCTTGTTACGTAACGGATTTTGATGAAATATGGCGCATCAAACGCGTATTGTTAAGCTGCATTTGGTGGTTTCAGTATTTTCGCCCAAACGTCTGTCGTTTTTGCGAAGAATCGAGAGACACGGAAATCGATTCTTGACAAAAATGACACCATATTTCATCAAAATCCGTTGCATATTAAGGAAAATATCAAATACTACTTACTTTGGAGTGGGCGACGTTGTTGTTGTTGTTGTAACCACGTGATCATGCACCTTGATCAAGCAGCTGGAGGGAAAGCATGAATTCCGTTGTCCGGCGGATAGTCCAGGCACGGATCCGGGATTTCGGGTTGGAGGGGGGGGCGTAACTATTATGCAATACTTGACTATATTATCGAACGCGATAGGGGGGTCCGGGGAACAGCATTTCCAAATAAAAGCCATATATATAACTGCCTACATCTACCCGGATTTTTTTTGGAAATCTGCATCGTATTTCCTGCGTTCTGGCGCATTTTGGAGCAAAAAAAACCCAATAAACGATAAATTCACAACGCGAACTTAGAAACGTGCCTTGTAAGTTGTAAACAATCTTTACTCGGCGAATTTTAGGGGGGGGGGGGGGGGGGCGCCGGGTCCCCCCACCCCCTGAATCCGCCCTTGGATACTGGTACGACCGAGGACAGGTCGAGAATGCCTGTATTTATTCAGTGCAGTTGATAATCTTGTCAATACTTGTACATTATGTTCGTTCATAATTCTTGAATATTGTGCTTAAAATCAGGCAGATTGAATGGCTGAGCCTGAGCTGTATTACAGCTCAGGCTCAGACAATACAACTACTTGATTGCGAGTTGGCCTTGTCAAAACCCTGGGAATTTTTTAGTAGTCAAAATGTGGAAGATGAACATGTAGGAAGTCGGGTAATAATTCGAAATACTCTATCTAGAAACCTGGGGGCCGTTTCACTAAACTTCGTACGACTAAAATGTTCGTAAGTGCAACATTATGATAGTATGTAAATTTCACATCAGCAATGTTTTCTTGTAAACAATTATTGGATTTACATTTATTGAGCATAGGCTGCGTATGCAGCCTATGCTCAATACATGTGAATCCATCAATTGAAATTTCCAGACGATTCTAAATTTGCACTTACGAACATTTTAGTCGTACGAAGTTTAGTGAAACCGCCCCCAGGCCAACAAGCTTCAGTTGTAGTGAGTGCTAAATCAATACTGGCACAAACGCGGTCAGTTGCGAGTTATGCCAGAAATAATCATCACTGACTGAGAGACAAGCAGGGAGATACCGCTACATCGCAGAAGTACAAAAGTAATTTCCCACCCATTGAAATCCAATAGACTTGCATGTATTTGTATATATGCTTGTTAGCATATGACGTCAAATATACTGTTCAGATGTTAATGAAATAAAATGCACTGAGAAGCAAATATAGTTGTGCATAAGTTGACGCATATGTGTATTCAATATTCAAAGTAGTTTACAAGATGTAGGCAGTTATATATATGGCTTTTATTTGCAAATGCTGTTCCCATTGACGTCAATGCTGATATCGCTCAAAACGTGACGGCAAATAATAACATTTACAAATAATAACATTTACAAATAATAACATTTACAAATAATAACGCCATATTTAAAAACATGAATCTATCGAACTGCTTGTGATAATCAGTAACCAAAGCATTCATATTCTGCATGAATCTATTTTCTTTCAAACACTTTATATTTCATTCAAATTGGTAAAGTACATGTATATACTGAGGTACATATTGGAGAGTAAAGATGGAAATACATGAAAGTCTATAGGATTTTAACTTTCGGGAAATTACTTATGTCCACCTACTTTAGCGCAGTGAGGATTTGTGGAAGGTTTTCACAAGAAAAGGAATAGAAAGCACAATAAAAACGATCGTATTGTACAACAATATGCATAGCAATGAATAACGTTTGTTTTGTTTTGTACGCGAAAACGATAGTTTCGTTTAAACATCCAGCTATTTAAACGCCTGTCGTTTCTTTCATCGTATCATTTGGACATCGGTTTCGTTGTTTTTAATTACATTTAGAACATGATGTTTTCGTTGGTTTAAACGGGACGTTTAAACCAATGAAAACATCATTTTCTAACTAATCGAGAATGATGTGAAAACGATGTGTAACAAATCTGCAATCGTCCGTGTGTGTAGAACGCTGGTAAAAATGCCACATAGGCTGTGTTTGTTAGGAAGTGGTCAACTTGTAACTACAAGAATACAATTAATCCGCATTGTATGCCAAATCCCCATAAAATATACATGTCCATTTCTATTAGATGTAAGCGGATGAGGTCACGAGGAAATCACTTGGAACGACTAAATGACGTTGCCCAGCCTAGACGTGACATAGGGAGATAGGAGAATGAACTAGCTATGTTAAATTAACCGCCGCATCACCTTCTTCATTTAATGCACACATTGCGACTGTATCGCTGATATCAGTAAGTTCGGGAACATACGGGCCAACGGTCATTGGCCCAACACTTTTTTGTGCTCAAATTGTTTGGAAGGTCTGAGAGCCAATTCCTACCTAAAATAGAAGCTAAATACAAAATAAATACTAGACGTGACACATATGTGTACATCGATGGATGTCGCCAAACGGGTCTGATTCATTATTATTGCATAAAATGAACTTTCGCAGTTTATAGAACAAACAAATACAAATAATGATGCACTAGTGTAATAAATACTGTCCCTAACGAGTCACCGTACTAACGTATACAATCATGCACACGTAGTTTGAAATTATCCCGTCAACACAGTGCGTATGTGCCGTGAAACACGGTGTCGTGAAACATTTTTGATATCCTGTCAATACGACCTAAAGCTATTTGTAGTGTTGACGGGATAAATAGAATAGTAGCTTAGTGCCGTGAATGGGAAAATATATCTGGCGCGGCACGGAAACGGGATGGGATCGGCAGAGCCTCGCCCATCCCGTTTCCTAAGCCTTGCCAGATATGTTTTCCCATTCACGGCACTAACCTACATGTACCATTCTCTATATAAAGAATTATATTGTTTTTGCATTGTGCATAAATTATAGTCTTACATGTTGGGAACTTTTTGTGAAAGAGACAGCAGTTTTACATTGCGCTGTTACACAATATGTATACGTACACAACCGCCTGTGTTAATCTTGCCCAGATGTCAACGTTTATGACCATCTATTGGCGATCTCAACTCCCATACACAACCACCTGTGTTAATCTTGCCCAGATGTCAACGTTTATGACCATCTATTGGCGATCTCAACTCACATACACAACCGCCTGCGTTAATCTTACCCGGATGTCAACGTTTAAGACCATCTATTGGCAATCTCAACTCCCATACACAACCACCTGTGTTAATCTTGCCCAGATGTCAACGTTTAAGACCATCTATTGGCAATCTCAACTCCCATACACAACCGCCTGCGCTAATATTGTCCAGATGTGAACGTTTATGACCATCTATTGTCAAATTATTTCTTTCATAATGCTTGAATACTGTGCTGGAAAGAAAGCAGATTGAGTGAAACAATCAAACTGCTTGATTGCGAGTTGGCATTGCTACGGAAGCCCATTAGGGCCACTTCACTGTTTTTTATTTCCATTTATTCAAGATCTTTTCTTGAATTTTCAAGACCTTTTCTTGAATTTTCAAGTTCTTTTCTTGAATTTTCGAGATCTTTTCTTGAATTTTCAAGATACTTTCTTGAATTTTCGAGATCTTTTCTTGAATTTTCAAGTTCTTTTCTCGAATTTTCAAGATCTTTTCTTGAATTGTCAGTTCTTTTCTCGAATTTTCAAGATCTTTTCTTGAATTTTCAAGATCGTTTCTAATAAAGGATGTTTCAAGATATTTTCTTGAATTTTCATGTTCTTTTCTTGAATTTTCGAGATCTTTTCTTGAATTTTCAAGATACTTGAATTTTCCAGATCTTTTCTTGAATTTTCAAGATTTTTTCTTGAATTTTCAAGTTATTTTCTTGAATTTTCAAGATCATTTTCTTGAAAATTCAAGAAAAGATCTTTAAAAAAATTGAAGAAAAGATCTTGAAAATTAAAGAAAAGAACTTGAAAATTCCAGAAAACATCTTGAATAAATGGAAATTAAAAAAAAGTGAAGTGGCCCTAATGGGCTTCCGTACATTACCAATAGTCGCTCAGAAACGTTGGTGGTGTAGTTGGGCTTTCCCGACAGCCATCATGGCATTTCCTTCTATTAGACAGATTATACATTCTGAATACAAAATCTGTTCCGTGTTTCCTCAAGAGGCGACAGCACATCAGAAGATGTGAGTCAATTCATCTGTCATATTCATGATCTAACCGATATATACGTCACTGTGACTGGAGAAATCGGGCTTATTGGTTATGCAAACAGTGTAGCTCCAGATCAGCCCGCGCATCTGCGCGGTCTGATCAGGACATACACTGTTTATCATGCAGTCAGTAAATCGCCTGACCTGCTTGTAGAACTACAGTGGGGTCAGCGTGTAAGTGCACACACGAACGAACACGACACGCTGACCCCACTGTAGATGGCCGCGGTATGCATCTCGCGCCCGCCGAGGTATTTGATAGTACTACAAAAAATTGAATGCAGAATGGTTTTAACCGGTACACATACTATCGATTTATTAAACACAAAATTAACCTAAATTCGGAAAAACGTTCAAGGTAAATTTCAAAGTAATTTGACCTTGGCATTGGGCACAGAGGCAGCACGGGTGGGGCGTGGAATGAAAATATGGATGATGATAAACGCCCATTGAAGTTAATCGATGAAGCGGTTGCAGCGATATAGTATACGTAAACATAACATGTTCATAGAACATTTACAGTGTATGGTAACATTCAAAGTAACTTGATGTTGACATTGGGCTAGGGGCCGCCCGGTTTGGTCATAGAATGAACATATGGGTGATGATAAACGCACAAGTGTAGTTTCGAGTGAATTGGCGGAGCGGTTTCAGAGATATAGTTTTCTTAAAAACATTTACCTAAATCGGTGATGATAAACGCACAAGTGTAGTTTCGAGTGAATTGGCGGAGCGGTTTCAGAGATATAGTTTTCTTAAAAACATTTACCTAAATCCAAAATAATTTTAAGGTAAAATTCAGATTGTTTTGACAAAAATGAAATACTATACAAAATAAACATTTGTTTTTATCGCGGTCCTGTGTAAAGTGGTTCAATGGAAGATACATGACGATACTAGGACTGCTGGATTGTTTCAATGTTCACCGATATCTGTACATTAGTATCAGATTTTCTATAGTGAACGCAACAAGATATCCGATATTTATGTACAGTCGAACCTCCCCGAACGGCCACCTCTCTACAACAGCCACCTCTCTGTAACAGCCGCTATTTTATATCCCAAATGGATGATTTCATCTATATCTAACCCTTACACTGCTGAGCATGAACATTGTCGTTTGATGTTGATTTTGCATTCTTTCTCAATACAAACATGTTTTGACAGCATTTTAGAATCATTTCCTTTGGAAATGAGAATCATTTCCTTTGGAAATGATTCTAAAATGCTGTCAAAACATGTTTTTATTGAGAATTATTGAAGAAAATAAATAAACATCAGACGATAAAATTGTATTCAGCATTAACCTCCCTACAACAGCCACCTCTACGGCCACCTCTTTATAACAGCCAATTTTGCCTCTTCCCATGGGTGGCTGTTGTAGAGAGGTTGCACTGTACCTATCAAACAACCCAAAACTATTTTTTAAATCTATTTTAGCCCCATATTAAACTCCCATAGGAAAATTATTATTTTCGCAATGAAATCGATAGTTGATGGAATTTCATCAATAACTAGACATAATGTTTGTAAACCATGAATACTTGTCCTTGGCATACTTGACTGTAACAATATTAATGTACATTATGTGGAAACTCTTACAAACTTTTCGATTTAAATGTACACGGACGGACGTACGGACGGGCGTACGGAATCTCATGAGCAATGCAATATGCCCCCCCCCCCCCTTGCTATCGCATAGGGGATATAACAACAATTGGGGAAGGTTATTCATTTCCTTATTGATGAAAAAGTACATGTACTTATAAATAAACACTTTCTAGATTTAATTATGTAATAGCCAAAAGTAAATAATTTAATGTGGAACAGGCAGTAATCGTTTCACGGGGATGGTAGTAACGTTAATTCAGTGATTGAATCGCGAACAATCTACTGTCTGTTTCACGAAACCTGCCCAAATGTTACGCTACAATGCAAAAACTATATTTGTTTCGATAATATTAAATTGTATCAACATTTAAGAATGAGCCTTCTTTTCAGTTCGTGAAATTTAGTCAAATATTCAGAGGAGAGGAGTAAAAGAAACGATGAATAAACGTTGAAAAAAATATCTAACGAAGAAAACAAAACTTAAATTTTGAAGATCGGTCCAGAATTTCGGAAATGCTAAAAGTTTCCCCATGTTAAATCCACCACTTCACACTCTGTGAATATGACTATGGGAAATTATTTTTTCGCAATAAAATAAATATTAGTCCAAATTTCGCGAAATAAAAAAAAGGCTCATTGTTAAAGTTTGTTTTAATTTAATATTATCGAAAACAATATTGTGTTTGCATTGTTTCTATAGCCGTAGCTGGGGGTTATGCTTCTCGCAAATATCGCCACATTATAGGAATGAATGGCCTTTTTGTGGAATTTATCGGGGTATAAACTTTTTTGTTTCCAGGAAATAACTTGCAAGAAGTGCAGATCCTGATGAGACGGCTCGTCACGAGCCGGCTCCTCTGAATCTACACTTTTTTGCTAATATCTACGGAGCCCCGCAGGGGACGTAGAATTCTTTTTTTTATTAATTCGTTCCCACGAAATAACAATTCGTTCCCTCAATTTAACAATTCGTTCCCTAAATTTAACAATTCGTTCCCTCGAATTAACGAATTGTTATATCGAGGGAACGAATTGCTAACTCGAGGGAAGGAATTGCTATATCATGAGAACTAATTGAAGTTGTCCAAGTATGGTGGGTGTAGGGCCAGTAGTATTCCATATACAAGCTTCACTAAAAACCTTAACCAAGGGGAATTAACTAAGTAATTCAAGAGGAAATGTAGGTCAAGGTCAAATATAGATCAGGGGTTATTGATGTACATCACTAGGAGATGAAGTTGTCCAAGTATGGTGGGTGTAGGGCCAGTATATAAGCTTGACTATAAACCTTAACCAAGGCGTGACGGTGACGCCGACGCCGACGCCGACGACGCCGACGCCGACGCCGACGCCGACGCCGGGGTGACAACATAAGCTCTAACTGTTCTTCGAATAGTCGAGCTAAAAAGAATTATACGTCCCCTGCTCGGCTCCATACTATGTACCTATTCTCAGCTCTCCAAATGTAAATGCATTCGAAAACGCAGGCAGGTCTGGATCTATGCCGGTCGCAATCGCAGTAAGGCACCTCTTCCCAATTTCCCGAATGTAAATGCATTCGCATGCAAATTATGTAAATTAAAACTGTTGTCTTGCGAAATTCTGGAGACAAAAAATCAAGTTAAACGACGTGTCGTGAATTAAGAATGTAAATGCTGGAGACAATTGCCAATTCTAATTGTCTGGAGACGAGAATACGTGCGGGTCTATTAATATTATAAGGTTCGACCATGACCAGCTGTGGGTAAACGTTTGCCGTGGCACGAGTGCCACGGCAAACGTTTACCCACAACTGGACATAGTCGAATGTTATTGTTACATGTCCGTCGGAAATATCGTATAATTTGAGCATATATGCAGTTACTTTCGCTACTTGATAACCCATTTCATTCAAACATCTGATTTACATATACATATTCCGGGGCTGCAGTACACGTCGCGTGATATCAAAATTGCAGTGCGACCATTGTGAACTAATATAATCTGGTGACGTAATGGCGCGTTCTGGTAACGTCATTAGACACATGCATTACGTAGGTTTTGGTTTGGCCCCGACATGAGCATTGTCTACATTGTCAACAGCACGCGCTATGAGCGGTGTCAAACAACGGCAGTCATGTAACAATAGTAGTTGTATTACTTCGACTACATATGAGACACGCTGTGATTTTGTACCTACGATATTTTCCGTAAATGACGTCAGATGTTGACGTAATTTTCATAGCAGATGCGGGGAAAAAATCCGAATTTAATTTGATTTTATGAATATATATTCAACTTTCGACGTCATTTACAGAAAATATCACGATTTCTGTACATATTTGTTATGGAAAATCTCGCACGTTGTTAGGTACAAAATCACATGGCGCGTCTCATACATGTATGTGGCAGTGATTGATGCATGGGGTTTACGATCCAGCCGCACAGACTGATCAGGACATGCAGTGATAATTCCAGCACAAAAATATTTACACAATTCCCTAACATTTGATTGGTCCGTAGCAAGTCTCTGTCCAGAATTTATATCCCAGTAAACTCCATGCCGAACTACTTTCCGTAACCGTCAGGCGCAGTTAAAATAATTCTTAAGAAAACGGAAAATAAACACATTTTCTTGATGAATGTATTTCAAATGCTGGAATTATAAGGAATGAATGGCCTTTTTGTGGAATTTATCGGGGTATAAACTTGGAAAAGTCGCGGGAATACTGGACGAAGGCCTCTTCGTCCAGTATTCCCGCGACTTTTCCAAGTTTACAAAAAGGCCATTCATTCCTATATTAGCCATTCCATCAATGATACACCTGTCATGCTTTTAAGAAGAACCATAGCTTACCTTCCGGCCTTCGTCCAGTATTCCCGCGACTTTTCCAAGTTTATACCCCGATAAATTCCACAAAAAGGCCATTCATTCCTATATTAGCCATTCCATCAATGATACACCTGTCATGCTTTTAAGAAGAACCATAGCTTACACATCGACTCTATTGTTTGTCAGAGGTTGGTAAGCAATTTGAACACCTCTGTAGACAAAAGAAAAGTTTGCATCTATATTGATAACTTGTGATCAGTGCATATTTCAGATACAATAACATAGCTGTAACGCTTTTTTTGGCTCGAGAACATTGTTCACTTGATCCCAATTATACAAAAATAGGACATACTATGTTTTAAACTACCTACGAAAGTCAAATGTATGCATTATAATAATAATAAAATGCATGAACACGTGGACTGGCATACAACTATGATATGTTCTGCATTTTGACTGAGAATAGTTTTATTATCGTACAAAAGGCATGTTTTATTGTTGAATGACAACTGCATCAATCACTTCTTAAGTTCAATTACTTAAGTTGGTTTATCACTGAAACTGAATGTGAAAATACAGTGGCTAAACAAATGAAGGATTAAATTGTTAATGATGTGCACTCTACAGAGACCCAACTGATGATATATGATAAAAGAGATGTCCTAACGTATTTTAAAGGAACAGTGTCTCACATGATGTTTCAGACGATGTAGAAGATATTCAATGTTCCTTTAATTTTCGCTTTATGGACATACAAGCCATATACAAGGACTGTGTGTTTTCTTATATACAATGTACAATGTACTACAATTGATTGACTCTGATGAAGAGGGGAGTTAAGTTGGTAACGCATTTACGGTCGCTATTTCAGTTCCAGGAAACGCACTTTGTGAAACATAACATTTTTTTTTTTTGAAATCAAAATAGTATTCCACACATATACTATGTTGCTATTTATACACACATGTGGAATTAATTCAACTAAATACAAATAGTAGCATCGACTGTCAACAAAACTAGCGTTCGCAACGCTATTTGTGATTTGTTATAATAAACATATGTTGCCAAATACTGATTCTCTTCAAGAAGACTTATAAGCATGATTTGGTTAAGACAGTCCATGCAAATATATCATTAAATTATTGTTTCCTAAATTAACTAAATTAAACATGTTTCATCACTTTATGCACATACATAAGACCACGTGTCTTTAAACTTGATTGTTTTTTTAATTATGCTAGTAGTTTTCGTTTATTAAATTAATGTAAATTTGGGATCATGTATGTGTTGGGATATTAATTATTGAACACCCCTCGTAAATTAATTTTATAACTTACCATCCAATAATAGATATATGCATGCATATGATGCACGTGCAGGTACAGTTGTACGCACTGCACCAGGCGATGAGAGGCCCTTCAATTACAAATATATTCTATATGGCCGGGTGCTTATCACTTCGTCGATGTTTTGACAGAGAACTGCTGAACGTAAACGTGATGGGCTATGTATACACGCCTAAACCGGACACCCTGGGGACCCCATTGCGTTCGATGTATATGGCATTGATTGTAGTTTATTCATGGTTGAAAATGAGAACAAATCTGCATGGACTGTTTAATTATCCCCTTGACGAAAGACAAGAGGGGATATAGCGTTAGTATATGTACTGCGTACGTACGTACATGCATACGTACGTTAGTAGCACCTTAAAGTTTCCTTTTACAAAAACTCATGAACCGCTTCACCGATGTTGATAATATTTGGCCACAATGTGATCGTGCTTTGTTATGCATGCTACCCACATCCGACCGCCCAAGGTCAAGATCACTGAGGACATATGTTCACCTTGTTTGTAATAGACAAATGTGTAAGGCAATACTGTTAAACTCCTTATTTGATTATCAAGGCTGTCAGTACGACCGTCCCAGGTCAAGGTCACCGATGACTTGTGTTGTTTTATTATTATCAAGGCAGACAGCGAGGGCATAAGCTTCGATTAACGCTGCCATTTATTGTTACAGTGGTACCTTATTTGTTATTGGGAAACTAGCGTTGTATTGATCCAATACGTACTGACTGATAACATATTACCGTATAAGGAATCGACCTGATACGAATATCCGGGTTACAACGATTTTAAAAGTGGCGTTCTATTGGACGAACGACGTCACATGACGTTACCGAACGACGTAATCACGTAACGTAAACAAGTCCGCGTTCTTTTCAACGAAAACTGTTTTAAATTTGATCATTGGTTAGCATAAAACGTTACCTGATACAAAAATCTAGTCTAGTGTCTTTCGATATCAAGATAATGAGGCTCGGCTCGGAAACGGCATAGTCTTGCCTGATAAACTGGTATTTCAAACTACACTAGCCTGGTATTCTCTGTGAATTAGTATGATTTATGCAAGCATGTTCCCATGCATATTATACAGCATATTGAGTGCTTGCTTCTTATACGTATACGTTAGACATCAAAAACAAAATTATAACAATGAGAAATGGGACACGTATAATCCCACTGGCAGCATGCGTACATGGATGTTATTGATCGGCTGTCATAACTGTAGAGACAGTTCCTTTAATGGAAAATGGAAATTCAAAATTTCCAGTGAATACTAGCCAACGGTAGTCAGTAAGTAGATGTGTAAGTCAGTTACTGCCCTAATCGAGGTGTCCATGTGTTTAAACAACCTACATGTGCCCATGAAACACCTCGCCGCATCGTGGCTCGGCGTTCCATGGACACATGTAGGTTGTTGAAACACATGAACACCTCGATTAGGGCAGTAACTATTACTTGCTATCAGGCTACAGGAGTGTGCTATTTGATCAGCAGCTACACTGGTCTCAAACCTTTCTCCAGTCACAGCCACAAATACGTCATTATATATTTGGAGTATACCGTCTGTCCGTCTACTACAGTGCAACCTCTCTCAACCGGACACCCTGGAAAATCCAGGGTGTCCGGTATAGACAGTTTCCACTGTATTAACCACTTCGTAACCACTTCGTAACCATTTTTAATCATGAACAGACACGACAGTGACAAAAATTACAGTGAAACACATCTACATGTACGTGTTAAACACAATGCGGTTCCTTGAGTGTCCGGTGTAGAGAGGTTCTACTGAGCAGTAACTAGACATTATGTTTGTAAAACATGGATACGCCCCCATGGCACACTGGACTCTAACTAGAGATTGTGTATAAAACAGAAATCATTTGAGAAAGTGTTTCAGCACCATTTTGAAGGTCGCAAAGGTAAATTTCATGTCATTGGTGGTGCGAGTGCGTCACACATGTTCAGGTGAAAGAACTGTCAAAATATTGAAGCAATCCTTCAAGTAATTTAGAAGATATTGCATGATAGAGAAACTATTACACACGTAAGAAACCGTCTAAGCGTTTCAGCACCATTTCGAATGTCATAAAGGTCAACGTCATGTCATTAGTGGTGCGAGTGCATCACACATTTGGTAAAATCGGCTATGGGGGAGACGAATGCATGCCTCCTACAGTCCCAAAAACTATCGATAGTTCATGATCATAGTTTAATACAATTGCACTTCCTGACGCACAATTGCACTTCCTGATGCACGTTCGTTTCGATTACCAGAGTTCATTCAAGCGCCCGGATCATTCCTTCTCGATCCAGACATATTCATTTGCACATTCATACTGCCGCCGACCCGTAATTTCTTTGTAAGAAGATAGCGTGATGGAATCATTCATAAAAGTCACAGTTTCGAAATCGTTTCGCCATAAAACACAGTACGCATGTCCTTCTCTTGGCACTTTGGTGGACTCGACGGGTGATCGTAGCTAACTATCTCCCGTTGAATTTATTTATAGAAATCCGGTCCAAATTGTGTAGTTTAGGGCCTTATCAAGGTGTATGATCACGTGGTACTAACAACAACAACAAGTACTGAAACTTCCAGAATCCATCCGATTCAAAGTACGTATTATTTTATATTGTCCTTATTATGTAATGGATTTTGATGAAATATGGCTCATCAAACGCGTCTTGTTAAGCTGCATTTGGTGGTCTCTGTCTTTTCGCACAAACTTCTGTAGTTTTTGCGAAGAATCGATTTCCGTGTCTCCGACACGGAAATCGATTCTTCGTAAAAACGACATAAGTCCGTGCCGGACTCCATGGACCACCAAATGCAGCTCATGAAGACGCGTTTGCTGCGCCATATTTCATCAAAATCCGTTACTTTGGAGTGGGCGACATTGTTGTTGTTGTTACCACGTGATCATGCACCTTGCTTATTGTTTTGATCAAAGGGCGAACATAGATTGAATTGTTGCGAAAAGGAGCAATGATAGTGATATACGCTGCCAGTAGCTTTGATCCAGACCATTCTACATATCTACGAAATCTGATCTGGGACTACATTATTTGCCAGATTCATATTTTCACATGTATTAATGTTATTGCAATCAGTGTAGACCCAGATCAGACTGCATATGTGCAGTCCTATATGGGTCTACCATGTTCGCAAAAACTATATTTTTGCTATTCAGTAAGAAATAAACGCTGAAACACAGCAATGCAAATGTAGATGTAAATGCTTGGATTTAACGATGGCATTGGCTCGATGACCTTGCATGTCGTCTCCCAAGAAGGGGATAAAGGAAGGAGGTGGATACAGAAGAAACCGGCTCCAGGGGGCCTAGCTCTTATTCCAATAGTCCCCTCTGGTTCTTTAACATGCACAGACTCTCCTTCAAATAAAATCTTTTAATTTCCCCATCCGAAAGGACTAGTAGAAATACTGACGCCCTGGCCGAGAATCGAACCCGGGTCGCCAGCGTGGCTGTCCGATGGTGTTACCCCTCGGCCACGGTCTGCTCTTGAAATACAGCAAAGGACCGGGGGCCCGTTTCACTAAACTTCGTAAGACAAATGTTCGTAAGTGCAAATTTAGGATCGTCTGGAAATTTCAATTGATGGATTTACATGTATTGAGCATAGGCTGCATATGCAGCCTATGCTCAATAAATGTAAATCCAATAATTGCTTACAAGACAACATTGTTAATGTGAAATTTACAGACTATCATAATTTTGCACTTACGAACATTTTAGTCGTACGAAGTTTAGTGAAACGGCCCTGGATCTCTATAAATATATTTGCAAAGGGAAATAACTAATTACGATCCTTCAATATGTAAAATGTAATCAAAGTACTGAGTATATAAAATGTGAATCGTGTGCATATATGTAGGAAGTTAATACAGTGGAACCTATCTAAACCGGACACCAAGAAAGCACATGTGATCTAATTTTTTATCAGTTTCTCGGTCATTTATCTCATGTGATAATGTCTGTTCGTGATCGCATATCACATAACTATGGCTCAGAATGATCGAATGCCTGAATTACAGTGAAACATCTCTAAGCCGGACACCCTGGGGACCTCCCAGGGTGTCCGGTTTAGAGAAGTTTCACTGTACTACTGTGTGTTCCACGTTGTTCTGCCTACGAACTTCTGGCTATTAAACACATTCAATCAAAACAATATTTAAATATACATTGTAAGTAGTATTTCATCAATAACAAAAAAGTCACCCACCACAAACATTCTATTTGATGAAATTACATCAAACATTGATTTTATGGCGAAAAAGTCACCCTCCCCCAAAAAATAATTTGATGAAATATTGATGAAATATTGATGAAATATTGATGAAATATTGATTTTATTGCGAACAAACTATTTGATGTGTTTAATAGCCAAAATATCGTCGGCAGCAAAACGTGGAACAGACAGTACATTGTAGGTAGAATACGCAGATGCATCTCTGTTTATCCCGTCAACACTGCGTATGTGCCGTGAAACACGGGGCCGTGAAACATGTTTGATATCCTGTCAATGCGACTCAATCACTCTGTATGAATATGTTCGGTTTTCATACTAGTCGATTCTCCGATTTTGAGGATGCGGCTGGGGTTATTTTATTGCAATTTAAAGCTATGTCTAATGTTGACGGGATAAATAGAATAGTAGGTACGTGCCGTGAAGGGGAAAAATATCTGACAAGGCTTAGGAAACGGGATGGGCTCGGCAAAGCCTCGCCCATTATATGACAAGGCATAGTATCACATATCAAACATGTTTCACGGCACCGTGTTTCACGGCACATACGCAGTGTTGACGGATAAAGAGAGATGCATCTGCGTGTTCTAACTACAATGTACTGTCTGTTCCACGTTTTGCTGCCGACGAACTTTTGGCTATTAAACACTAACCATCCCGTTTCCTAAGCCTTGTCAGATATTTTTTCACATTCACGGCACTAACCTACTATTCTCTATCTATTTTCCTTATTTCTGTATCTATTTTCCTTATTTCTGAACCAAAGTATATGTTGTGACCACTCATTTGAACCGTCTCGGCGAGACGGTTCAAATGAGTGGTCACAACATATACTTCTGATGAGAAATAAAGAAATTCTTGAGCCTTGCCGGATATTTTTTCCCATTCACGGCACTAACCTACTATTCTCTGTAAACCAGACACCAGAAAATAGACATGTGGCTATGATTGGAGAAATGGGCCCGCACAGGCTGATCAGAAGCTACACTGGTCTGACAACTCGTAATCCCCATTTCTTCAGTCACAGCCAAAAATGTGCAGACTTTCACCCTAATAAATAGAGAATAGTAGGTTAGTGCCGTGAATGGGAAAAATATCTGGCAAGGCTTAGGAAACGCGATGGACGAGGATCTCCCGTTTCCGTGCCGCGCCAGAAAAATAACTCCAGCCCCATCCTCGGAGAATCGACTAGTATGGCAACCGCACATATTCATACGCAGTGATTAGGTCGTATTGACAGGATATCAAAAGTGTTTCACGGCACCGTGTTTCACGGCACGTACGTACTGTGTTGACTGGATGGCACCGGCCCGGGACACAACCGCGGGACTTCCGGTTTACCATCGCTGAACTAGTCGGACACAAATACACACATTCTGCCCATCGTGAGTTACATACATATCGTGACAAACTCCCCCGCCAAATTGGGATTCGTCCCCGAGTTTATGATTTTATGGGACAGAGATCTACATCTTGGTTGATCTCGGAATATATAGAGAATAGTAGGCTAGTGCCGTGAATGGGAAAAAATATCCGGTAAGGCTCAAGAATTTCTTTATTTCTCATCAGAAGTATATGTTGTGACCACTCATTTGAACCGTCTCGCCGAGACGGTTCAAATGAGTGGTCGAGACGGTTCAAATGAGTGGTCACAACATATACTTTGGTTCAGAAATAAGGAAAATAGATAGAGAATAGTAGGTTAGTGCCGTGAATGGGAAAAAATATCTGGCAAGGCTTAGGAAACGGGATGTGCTCGGCTCACATCCCGTTTCCGTGCTGCGCCAGATATGTTTCCCATTCACGGCACTAACCTACTATTCTATTTATCCAGTCAACACCTACAAATGGCTTTAAAATACAATAGAAATAACCCCAGCCACCGCACATATTCATACGCAGTGATTAGGCCGTATTGACAGGATATCAAAAATGTTTCACGGCACCGTGTTTCACGGCACATACGCAATGTGTTGACGGGATAAATATCAGTCAAGGCCTCACGCTGGCTCCAAATGTCAGATGGTGAGAAAAATGGGCACCGACACCGGACCCCGGACCGAAACCAGGACCTCTGGTTTATCGTACCATCGCTCTAACCGACTGAGCTAGCCGGGCACGAATACACACATTCTGCCCATCGTGAGTTAGATACATACCGTGACAACACAAAGAATATGCGCACGTATTTGACAAACGACCAACTTACACTAACAACACGATGCCTATCTCCAGGTCTTGGAAACGTCAACTTTATAGCTGCAAACTGATAAAGTTGGCAGGAAAATCGAAACACAAATATTAAACAAGCAGCGTCCATATTTAAAAAAGGTCTAGACTATTTTAAAACACTGTTATAAGTCCCAGGATATTTATGAGTGTTCCGTGAAAGTAGACACTTTATTGCACACTTTGTTTTAGTATCATTTTATGGCAATGCGGTTGTTTAATGGAACCTTAGATGTATGGATTGTTCGCAAATCTGGAACAAAACAAATATACAGTGAAACCTCTCTAAACCGGACACTTTGTGATAAGTCTGAGTATTGAATCTGACTACTGTTCACTGTAATGTCGCTGTATATATAAACTGCGTTCATTATAGCAAAGCACTAAACTGTGTCACAGAGCGATCAGAATATTGATTTACAGTGGAGCCTCTCTAAACCGGACGCCCTGGGACACCCACCCCCCTCCCACCCCCCAGTGTGTCCGGTTTAGAGATGTTTCACTGTATGACGACATGTATATGCGTTTTTCTATATTCGAAACGATTTGAACATTCACATACGGCCAAGATTTGTTCCTGGTTCCACGAACGAACCTGACGATCGCATATCATTTACACATCGTTTTCACATCGTTTTCCTTCTGTTTATTGGAAAAACTATGTTTATGTTGGAGAAACAAAACGAAAACGGCACAACATATTTGAAAGAAACGACAGGCGTTTAAATAGTCGGAATGCCGGGTATTTAAACTAAATCATCGTTTTCACGTACAGAAACAAACAACACACGATATTCATTTTTATCCTGTCAACACAATGCGCACTGTATGTGCCGTGAAACACGGTGACGTGAAACATTTTTGATATCATGCCAATACGACCTAATCACTGCGTATGAATATGTGCGGTGACTGGGGTTATTTGTTTTTTTTTTGCATTTAAAAGCCATTTGTAGGTGTTGACGGGATAAATAGAATAGTAGGTTAGTGCCGTGAATGGGAAAAATATCTGGCGCGGTTCGGAAACGGGATGCGCTCGGCAGAGCCTCGCCCATTCCATTTCCTAAGCCTTGCCAGATATTTTTTCCTATTCACGGCACTAACCTACTATTCTCTATATATGCATATCGTTGTAGAAAATGATAGTTTTCACTTCGTTTTCCATTCGTTTCCATTCGTTTTCCATTCGTTTTCGTTTGTCCCCTTTGGGAACATTCAACACATCTTCGTTGTACTGAGCAATTGAGATCAGGAAGTTCGCGACAGTTTCCAAAGACAGAAGAAGAATCAGAAGGGTGTTTAAATTTAAATAATACTAGTTGCTACAAAAGGGGCGGGGACTCGAATCGCAACCGTGATGTTACAATTTAAGGGGAGATATCATGCAGTGAAACACCACAGTATCGATAAATGAAAAAGAAATAAGCTAAAACAAATATTTGTATACATGTATGTGTATATATAGGGAGTAAAACAATTTTGTTTAGCTTATTTTTTTCATTTATCGATGCTTTTAGGAATTGTTTGGTACATGTACCACATGCTGCAGAAAACAATACACAGACCAGTAGCCTATTTCATCAACATTGCAAAGTATACTTTCCTAGCAAAGTATACTTTGAAGGAGAAATTTTCAATTTCATGATAAATTTATTAATTTTTATTATACTGAATTTATTACATTATCACAGCCAATTTGGCTGTGATAATGTAATACATTCAGTATAATAATTCTGCATTCTTTTAATCATGAAATATATGCATTTGTTAGTTCTATATGAAATAATGCATTTCAGGAAAAATAAATGATTACTCCCTCAAAGTATACTTTGCTAGTAAAGTATACTTTGCAATGTTGATGACATAGGCTACAGAAATATAGCATATTTTTCTTAATTTGCCATCATATTTAATGTATTTGTAGACCTCGGTCCGTTACTTCAACCTGTGGGAAATACATCATGCGAGTCACTGGTTAAATGGCGAACCGCGTATTCCCTAGTCTGATAGAAGTCTACACGGTTCACAAACATCGCACATGTAATGCAACATTTATTAGGCTGAGATCCAAATATTATTTACTTGTAGTCATTGCATTGAATAATATACTACTGTCTGTTTCACAAAAGCTGCCCAAATTGTACGGCCATACATTGTATAAACAATTCAAAAACAATTTTTTTTTTGGCTAATATTAAATTAAAGGAAAATTTAAGAATGAGCCTTCTTTTTATTTCGTGAAATTTGGTCAAATATTGATTATATTACGAAAAATTGATTTCTCTATGGGAATTTAACATGGGGGAAAAGGAGGTAGAGGAGCTGTGGGAGAAGTAAAAAAAAAAAAAAAAAAATGGAAATTGACTCCGAAACCTAGCTAGATAGCTTGGAAATGATCCAACTAAGAAAACAAAAGTTAAATTTTAAAAATCGGTCAAGTATTTCTGAAATTCTAAAAAAAATCCCCATGTTAAATCCCCATAGACATCTTCACTCTGTGAAGATATCTATGGGGATTTAACATGGGGAAATTGTTTTCGCAATAAAATCAATATTTGACCAAATTTCACGAAATAAAAAGAAAGCTCATTCTTAAATTTTCCTTTAATTTAATATTATCGAAAAAAATGTTGTTTTTGAATTGTTTATATGACCGTAAAATTTGGGCAGCTTTCGCGAAACAGACAATAGATGGCCGCGGCCCGCATATCGCGCCCGCCGAGGCATTTGATAGAACTAAACGAGCTTTGATTGTACAGTGAAACCTCTGTAAACCGGACACCCTGGGAGGTTCCCAGGGTGTCCGGCTTAGAGAGGTTTCACTGTAAATCAGGCAATTGATCATTCTGATCCATAGATGTGCGTTATGTGATCGCGAACAGACATTATCGCCTGAGATAAATGACCAAGAAACTCATCAAAAATAAGATCAGAGGTGTTTTCTTTGGTGTACGGTTTAGAGAGATTCCAATGTATACCGAAAAGGAAAACATTCACCAAAACTTTAACCGGACGCACGTACAGGTACATACGGACGTACGTACGTACGACAATTTGCAGCACTAACCTACTATTCTCTATTTTCGAGTCGGCTGAATGCTATTGTCAGTACTCAATCACTCAGAAAATGCCTATTTCGACAGCGCATGAGATTTCGCCTCCAATGGAGTCCAATGGGCCCGATTCTCATGTGCTGACAAAGCCAGTTTTATCGATAAAAAATAAGGCAAAATTAATGTGTAATAAAACAGGATACGAAATACCAATACACCACCGCCTGCGTTAACCTGACCAATAGCTGTCAATTGTCTGCTTTCGAAATACTTGAAAATTGTGTTTGAAATCAGACATATTGTTTGGCTACAGCTCAGACTCAGCCAAACAAACTGCTTGATTGCGAGTTGCGCTCGTCAATAGATGTTCATAAACGTTGACATCTCGGCAGGATTAACGCAGGCGATTGTGTATGCTCCTTTGCTAACCGCCTATTAAAGGAGATTGCCCGAGTTGTTCTAGTGATGTATTCCTATAAGCGGAATCAAGTGGACCCCACCCCCTACCACCATCACCACCACACACACCTCCTCCTGCCACACGCCCCCCCCCTCCCCCCACCCCCAACCCAACCCGTTATTAATAAGCATAGTACAAATATATACCGAGTCGGATTTATATGTTCGAAACGGGCATAAACCTGGCTCTGACTGTATAAATAATGCTTATGGGTTTCGCGAACAATGTAGATCCAGATCAGCCTGTGCATCCGCACAGTCTGATCAGGATCTGCAATGTTCGCCAGACCATCACTTTAACACAACCCATGTTTCGAAGAAGCAACATAACCATTATCAGGCTACAGAAGTGTGTTATTTGATCAGGAGCTACACTGATCACAAATCCCATATTAGCAGATCCACAAGTATCATATGTAACTGGAGAAATGGGGCTTATCGGTTTTACGACCAGTCTAGATACGGATCAGGATCTGCACTGTTCGCCATTTCATCAATGAAACACCTGTCATGCTTTAACAGGCATTATAGGTCGTTATCAGTCTTCAGAAGTGTGTTATTTGATCAGGAGCTACACTGATCACAAATCCCATAAGCCCCAATTTCTTCAGGTACAGCCACATATCGATCCAATTTTCCCCAAACCTTTATAAAAGAAAAAGGTTGCGTAGAAAACAGGAGCTGACTAAATATAACTGTGACTGGAGAAATGGGGCTTATGGGTTATTTTGCGATCAGTGTAGATCCAGATCAGCCTGTGCGTCCGCACAGTCTGATCAGGATCTACACTGTTCGCCATACCATCACTGAAACACCCGCCCTGTTTCTATCGATAAAATATCAAATCCCATAAGCCCCATTTCTCGAATGTTCAACAAACACTCACCGGTCGCATTCAGCTGCCTCTCGGCTTCTTTAAGGCACTGGAAGGCAAGCAGATCCTGTTCATAGTACGTATAATCCGTCATTGTAACCGGGGACCAGCGGGGACCATATTCCTGGAAATAGAGCGTGACTTGATTGTAAATCCCTGAAGTAAGCAATGTTCCAGATTGTGTAGTTCTGATGACTGAACATAACTTCATTTAACACTAATTCGTGACGCGCCAGTGTGAAAGAGATGGTATTGAGTTTTTGATTAGTGAATGAATGTATTATTTACTGTATATTTATTCCTCCGCGACACGCGGAACAAAATAAACGTTGGAACCTCTCATGGGGACATAATTATGTGATCTCATTGTTGATGGGTATCTTTGACATTTATCTCAAACGATTATGTATGTTCATGAACACACACATGTTTTAGAATGGTCATTTATCCAGTCAACACAGTGCATATGTGCCGTGAAACACGGTGCCGTGAAACATTTTTGATATCCAGTCAATACAATTTTTGCATTTTACAGCCATTTGAAGGTGTTGATGGGATAAATAGAATAGTAGGTTAGTGCCGTGAATGGGAAAAAATATCTGGCGCGGCTCGGAAACGGGATGTGCTCGGCAGAGCCTCGCCCATCCCGTTTCCTAAGCCTTGCCAGATATTTTTTCCCATTCACGGCACTAACCTACTATTCTCTATATTTGATTTACAGTGAAACATCTCTGAACTGGACACCCTCCCAGGGTACCTTTAACATTCATACAAACCCCATTTGGAGAAAAACATCATCCGATACATGTACTACAGTGTAACCTCTCTAAACCGGACACCCCAGGGTGTCCGGTTTAGAGAGGTTACACTGTGTATAGTTTCTCTTTCGCTACACGCGACCAAAATAAAGTGGAATCTGGATATGTTGTTATTTTATAAAATGTAGTTTTATTATATACATGTACCTACCTATGAAATACATAGTTTTGTCATACCGCAGATAAGTTTCTCGGCTTTTGATTGGCTAGCTTGCCTGGTCATATATATTATATGACCTGCCAAGGCCGTCGAACATAGAGAAATTGCGATTCCCCTCCGGCGCCTCGCGTCCAATGAAGACACATTTTGAAAGCGTCTAGCGATTGCGAATTGTATTCCTCACTAAACACAATAAAACCCCGAATTGATCAATACAAGTAACAAATTGTACACTGAAAACCAGTCTTTATTGTTTATTTTTCCATAAATATTCTTCGCTTATCAAAATATGAGCGAAAAATTAGCCAAAATAACGAAAATTGCTTTACAAATCTCAACACGCTTAGCTTCGTGACACGGCTATATTTAGGTCACAAACTATGGGTACCACGCACGAAACCGCGGCGTAGCAATGACAGCGAATGTTTGGGAACCAGTCGCATTATTCTAGAGGCGCGAAAGGGAGAGCAGAACGATAGAGCAGTGGAATATAAATTAAATTACACGATATAAAAAAACTGTCATAAAGTCGTTTTCGATGGATTTCTTACTCCATATTTAGTTTGTTTTCGTTTAATAAAAAAACAAAATGTTCATTTACGCCTTTATATTAAGACTGACGGTAGAAAATCGAATCTCGGATTATTTTTCTTCCTGAAAAAACGCAAAGATCAAAAGAAGAGATATGTTTATACGGCCAAATACAGGATCTGCGGTATGACAAATACGTTATTGTGATTCTACAGAGGCTATATGGTGTAATATTGCCCGTCTGAAGGTATGTTCACCATCTATGTTCTCATCGATGAAATAAACATCTTCCAGTGAAAATACGACTACATCCGCTATCTATATTCATAACGCGCACCTGCAGTGCCGGACTGCAAATAGGCTGCAAATACACATTCATTACCGTATACAGTCTAAAAAAATGCTAATTTCCATGTTGCGGTATATAATAAATAGAATATTTATATTTTTGCAACTAATATGACATATATGTTCATCTCGTGGTGTGAAATATGGACATTCCACACCACTCGATGAACATATGTCATATTCGTTGCAAAAATATGAATATCCTCTATGTGTTTGTTTGATTTCTCTGATGGTTTAACTGTAGTTCAGGTTCATTTGTGCATGTGACTGGAGAAATTGGGCTTATAGGTTTTGCGATCAATGCTGATCCAGATCAGCATGTGCACCCGCAATTCCATCAATGAAACACACGCCATGCTTATAACAAGACATATAGCTTGTTATCAGGCTACATGAGTGTATTATTAGATCAGTAGCCTATTTCATCAAAATTGCAAAGTATACTTTTCCAGCAAAGTATACTTTGAGGGAGAAATCATTTATATTTCCCGAAATGCATTTTTTTTCATATAGAACTAACGACTGCATATATTTGATGATTACAAGTATGCAGAATTATTGTACTGAATTTATTACATTATCACAGCCAAAATGGCTGTGATAATGTAATAAATTCAGTATAATAAAAATTAATACAATTTATCTTTAAATCGAAAATTTCTCCCTCAAAGTATACTTTGGGTCACAAATCCCATAAGCCAAAGTTGAGCTAGTTTCATCGAGAATGAGGTGTCTAAACAGACGTTTTTTCATAGAATGCGCTCGAAGTAGGTAACGAAGACGACTTCAGAAAGACGACACGTGATCAGTACACATTCAATGTATGATGATGTGCTTATGAATTATTTATTTTCGAAAATTGTAATTTTTTAAGTCCTCGTCCAGTATTCCCGCGACTTTTCCAAGTTTATATCCCCGATAAATTCAACAAAAAGGCCATTCATTCCTTATAATTCCAGCATTTGAAATAAATTCATCAAGAAAATGTGTTTATTTTCCGTGTTAAGAATTATTTTAACTGCGCCTCACGGTTACGGAAAGTAGTTCGGCATGGGAGTTTACTGGGATATAAATTTTGAACAGAGACTTGCTACGGGCCAATCAAATGTTAGGGAATAGTGTAAATATTTTTGTGCTGGAATTATATGTATTAAACTCATTGATTTATGGCACAAGAAACAAGATATAGGCTCGTTTGTTTTGAAATTAGTTAACTCGATCAGTAAATATCATATTGCATACTGTAAGATCATTGCCATACACGACACGTGTTAGTTCTGAGTACATACCTCTAATTACATTTCATTCACTGCATTACATAAGAGTAGTATTTCCAAATTTGCGTTTGAGGGTTATTTGTTTACTTTCTACTTCGTGGAAAGTGACCTAAGCATTTTGCTAATACACACTTTATTAGGTAAGTTTATGGTAATAGTTTGTGTCATATTGTAGAATTGTCTCTCACGAACAATATAGCGAAGTACAGTGGGGTCAGCGTGTAAGTGCACACACGAACGAACACGACAGGTTGAAACCAACCTGTCGTGTTCGTTCGTGTGTGCACTTACACGCTGACCCCACTGTATGAACGTCAACGCACTACAGGTTTTTTCTATGTTTCCGTGCGTGAAGTGTAAATGCTATTACGCACATTTTTACTGTGTAGCGTGGTGTAGCGATATAGTGCAACCTGTTGCCTATAGAGCAGAATACGTGCAGCGAGATACATATCAATGGTTAGGACATACAAGGTGCATGATCACTTGGTTACAACAACAGCAACAACGTCGCCCACTCCAAAGTAAGTATTATTTAATATGCAACGGATTTTGATGAAATATGGCGCAGCAAACGAGTCGTCGTGAGCTGCATTTGGAGGTCTATGGAGTTTTGCACAGACTTATGTCGTTTTTGCGAAGAATCGATTTCCGTGTCGGAGAGTTTTTGCGAAGAATCGATTTCCGTGTCGGACTCCGACACGGAAATCGATTCTTCGCAAAAACGACATAAGTTTGGGCGAAAATACAGAGACCACCAAATGCAGCTTAACAAGGCGCGTTTGATGCGCCATATTTCATCAAAATCCGTTACGTAATAAGGACACTATAAAAGAATAGTACGTACTTTGAATCGGTACTTGTTGTTGTTGTTAGTACCACGTGATCATACACCTCGACATACATAGTGTTTAGACCTACATATGGTCTACATAGTGTATAGTGTCTACAGTACACAGCACATGGGCAATATATGGACATACGGATGTGATACATGTAACACAGTTCCATCACGTTCATCCGCCTGTACAAAATGTACGATCGATAATCCGCTCGCTAAATTATCTCATAGTACATGCGGACGAAACGTGATCTAACTGCAGCTTGTTCATCCATGTAAATGTCAGTCACTGATGCGCATGCTGGTTTGGGTCTACACGGGTCTCAATTGCAGTGAACCCGGTTTTGTAGGATCGTGACGCAGCTGTATGACGTAATTACTGCAACTGACGTAATCGTCTGTCCGTGCTAATTCCTGTCACTGATGTGTAGACTGGTACGAGTCTAGTTGCGAACGGTAACTCTTGAAATTACTCCCGTACCGTCCTAGCTACGGACGGTACTGTAGTAGATTGCAAGAGTTGTCTTCGCAACCGAGTCTAAAGTGACCGCAATGAGGGATCCTAGCTAGTTATTTGCCGTTGAATTTATTTATAGAAATCCGGTCCGAATTGTGTAGATTCAGGTCATCATACATGTCTGCGCAATCTGATGCGGGCAATTCGTATGTTGACACTAGTAGTCGCAAGGGGTAGATCAAACGAACATATATGCCGTCTGGGGATGAGCGGGTGGGCTCTCCATCGACAGAAATGGGGTGGGGCCTCCAGGGGGGTGGGGGGGGGGAGGGGGTGGGGCCGGCCCTCTGGGATGAACTGGCCCAGAAACCCAATTTTTGATACTACTAGTATTACACTTATTAATGTTATTGCGTCTAGTGCAGGCCCAGATCAGACTGCACATTATGTGCAGTCTGATCTGGGTCTACTCTGTTCGCAAAACACAATGTTTGTACTCTTCAGTAAGAAATAAACGCTGAAATACAGCATAGGACCGGGTATCTATAAATAGATGTGCAAAGGGAAATAACTCGCTACGATCCCGCGTTGTACTAAGCCCGGTTCTGCCAGATCGTGGCACAATTTCATGATGCAATTTCTGCAATCGTTTGTCCGTGCAATCTCCCTTCGGTGATGTATTGGGTTGTTGGCCTGACGCGATGTCCAGACAGCACAAATGACCGCTCGGTGATTTGAGACAAAATTCCATTTCAGCGCTTCTTGATCACAAATAACCATTTCACTCCCACATGTAGGTACCTTTTGACATGTTAATTTGCAACCACTGGCAATCAAACCGTCACAAAATGTCAGACTAGTCAATTCATCAAAAAGTGCTGTTTTTGTTCTCTGAAATATTAAAATTAATTGCAAAAAGTGCAGATCCTGATGAGACGGCTCGACACGAGCCGGCTCATCTGGATCTACACTTTTTGCAATTATCTACGGAGCCCCGCAGGGGACGTATAATTCGTTTTTATTAATTCGTTACCACGAAATAACAATTCGTTCCCTCAATTAAACAATTCTTTCCCACGAATTAACAATTCGTTCCCGCGAATTAACAATTCGTTCAATCAATTTAACAATTTGAGGGAACGAATTGTTAATTCGTGGGAACGAATTGTTAATTAGTGGGGAACGAATTGGTAAATTGAGGGAACGAATTGTTAATTTGTGGGAACGAATTGTTATTTCGTGGGAACGAATTGTTAAAATGAGTGAACGAATTTTTATATCGTAGAATGCATATTGTTGTGCAAATTGATTGTTTTTACGTCTTAGTTTTCCATTCGTATTCGTGTGTAACGTTTGGGAACCTTCAACAAATCTTCGCTGTTTGTTTGTTTGTTTATTAGTGTTTAACGGCCTATCAACAGCTAAGGTCATGTAAGGCCGGGCAAACGGGTTCGATCCCGTTTTAACCTGCTGCATTGGGGGGTGGAAATCCCAAAATCTGAACGGAATATTTACATCGCGAACAAATATATTCAGCCCTGAAATTAGAATAACCTGACCTGGTGCCAGGTCCATATCACACCAAGTCATTTGGCCCCTTCCCCTAAAATAGGATTACAAATATCGTAATACTCGCATAAGGGGTATAACCAGATTCAACTGTCACACACAAAATGCCAAAGACGTATGTAAGGGCCAAACCAGGTCTCCAGTCGGGATTCCGGTAAGGATGAACCCCGATGTTAAATTACCCATCGCGTGCTCCCACCAGCCACCCACCCGCAGGGGACGTACGTAAACATTTGTTTTTAATTCGCTCCCACGAAACAATAATTTGTTCCCACGAAATAGCAATTCGTTCCCACGATATAATTTTTTTAATTTCGTGGGAACGTAATTGTTATATCGTGGGAACGAATTGTTAATTGTTAATTCGAGGCAACTTAGGTTTTAAATTGAGGGAACGAATTGTTACTTCGTGGGTACGAATTGTTAATTCGAGGGAACGAATTGTTAATTCGAGGGAACAAAGTAGTTGCACAAGCCATGTTTCCTGAACATATTATATTGTGTTTCATGTATAAATCCACATTTTCTCAAACTTAGTTTGGCCATTTCATAATACAATAAAACCTCTCTAAACCGGACACGCGGGCAGTCTCTGTATCCTTAATTTCTATGGGTTTCATTGTCACCTATACTCTGTTTCACGAAAGCTGCCCAAATTTTACGGCTTTATAGACAATTCAAAAACAATATTATTTTCAATAATATAAAATTAAAGGAATATTTAAGAATGAGTCTTCTTTTTATTTCGTGAAATTCGGTCAAATATTGATTTTATTACGAAAAATTGATTTGTCTACACTGTATGGGAATTTAACATGGGGAAAAAGTGGTAAGGAAGTGTGGGAGGAGTCAACAAACGAAAAAATTTGGAAATTGACTCCGAAACCTGACTAGATAGCTTGGATATGATCTAACTAAAAAAACAAAAGTTAAATTTTAAAAATCGGTCCAGTATTTCTAAAATTCAAAAAAATTTCCCCATGTTAAATCCCCATAGACATCTTCACTCCGTGAAGATGTCTATGGAGTGAAGATGTCTATGGGGATTTAACATGGGGAAATTGTTTTTTCGCAATAAAATCAATATTTGACAAAATTTCACGAAATAAAAAGAAGGCTCATTCTTAATTTTTCCTTTAATTTAATATTATCAAAATAAATCTTGTTTTTGAATTGTTTATATAGCCGTAAAATTTGCGCAGCTTTCGTGAAACAGACAGTATGGCTGATGGTAGCGCCTGAGCCTGATCAAGTTCGCAAAGCACATCTCCATGCCTGGTTATAGTCATATGTCGGATTTACAGTGGAATCTCTCTAAACCGGACACCCTGGGGGCATCCCAGGGTGTCCGGTTTAGAGAGGTTCCCCTGTATAATGTTTGTTTTTGGAATGTTTTGAATGTAGATGGTGTTGCTCTTGTTGTTGTTGTCATGTATGCTTTTGTAAGAGATAAACGCTTAGCAACCAATGTAAATATTATTAATTGTCGGAACGATTGATTGAACAAAAAACAGTATTACCCTCAGAGATTCTGGTGGAGGTGGCGTTATACAACCGTCTGTATTAACCGTTAGATTTTCGTCTGCTGTTGCATTTATATCTTGCCATATTTCTCATTAAAAACATGTGTTGACAGCACTTCAGAATCATTTCCAATGGAAATGATTCTGAAGTGTTGTCAAAGCATGCTGTCAATTATTCTAAAGCATGTTTTTGATGATAAAAATGGAAAATAGAAAATAAACAGCAGGCGACAAAAAAATAATATAGCGGTGTAAGGGTTAATCTTGCTTCGATGTAAACATTTTTGAACATCTGTTGTCGATCGCAACTCGTAATCAAGAAGTGTGATTTGCTGAGCACAGCTCAGGCTAAACCAAACATTCTGAAAGCGAACAATCGACAACTATTGGCAAGATTAGCGCTGGCGGTGGGGTATATGTATTTATCACGTCAACACAGTGCGCATGTGCCTTGAAACAAAGTGCCGTAAACATTTTTGATATCCTCTCAATACTGTCTATGAACATGTGCGGTGACTGGGATTATTTTTTTTTGAATGTTAAAGCCATTTGTAGGTGTTGACTGGATAAATAGAATAGTAGGTTAGTGCCGTGAATTGGAAAAAATATCTGGCGCGGCTCGGAAACGGGATGTGCTCGGCAGAGCCTCGCCCATCCCGTTCCCTAAGCCTTGCCAGATATTTTTTCCCATTCACGGCACTAACCTACTATTCTCTATCTATTTTCCTTATTTCTGAACCAAAGTATAGGTTGTGACCACTCATTTGAACCGTCTCGGCGAGACGGTTCAAATGAGTGGTCACAACATATACTTCTGATGAGAAATAAAGAAATTCTTGAGCCTTGCCGGATATATTTTCCCATTCACGGCACTAACCCACTATTCTCTATGAGTACCGTCAGAGGTGCCGGTGGAGGTTGCGTTATGCAATCGCTCACTGCCGTTATTTATACCATGTCCACCGCTTATTTATCTTCCACTGTCATCATAATATACGAATCGCGGCCAAAGTAAATATTAGTCTCTGACCGGACGCTGTGGAAACAATTCCCTCATTTTTGTGTAAAGATTGATATTTTCCGACCGAGAACGCGACGAAATCCGCCTTCCACGTGTTGCGGGAATTTACGCGGGAAGTATCTTCAATGGTGCTGCGAGCAGGGAAATTTCAGGCACGCGCAAAATTCAAATATGTTCCAAATCACTGTAAAAATTCCGTAACCGTTCATTGAATATTTAGCGATACGTCTACGGTATTTACTACTGCAATGCATGATGTAATAGCGACAGTTTTCTTACAGAAATGTTTGGCTATCGTCAATATATTCCAGAGCGCCAGTATCTAATAGTTATCCTGACCTCAAAGAAGGAATCATGAGCAATTTATTGCCGCGTATATTGGACGTTGGTGTTTGACTGTACTGAGAATACCCCGCCGTTACGCCGTCTCATGATACAGGTTCTTGAAGAACGGTTCATAGTTCGGTGTTTTAGGGGTTATTTCGGTATATCTTGTGGTTTAGGGTGCATTGTTACCAATATACAATTTACGTCACACCCCGCGAGTTATAATATACATGTACGGTAATACACAGTATACATGTAAAGGGGGTCCGAAAGTTCAGAGCGGTGAATGTGTAGATAATTGGCGATTTATGTCGTGTGTAAGCTGTGAGCAAACAGTTTCAAAGTGTGTGTAAATAGAAACCTGTTGGATTTATGTGTGGGAAAACTCAATAGGAGGCCAAATTCGGCAACTTGAACCGAAAATGTACGTTTCCCTAATGCGTTGATACAAGTGACATGAAAATAGCACGTGAGTTTCTGATTCTACTTGTCTGTCGTTACACATCGCACATAAACGCTCATGTTCTGGAATATGTCTATATCTACCAGTTTCTATATGAAGGGGGAGAACTCCATATCGCATTCGTGCTAATAGTGACCGATGTCTAATCGATAGGTTCAGTTTAACATACAACTCCGTTTCATATTTAGATTTATACAAAATATAGGTTCTCAGTTTTGGTTGCAGATTCATATTGTTTTTCCATTTCGCTTTTTCAATTTCACAAAGTTTATTCGGACATATGTGTCCAGTAACTTGTCTGTGTATAGTATGTATGTGTATGTCACCAGTACACAACCGCCTGTGTTACACTTGCCCAGTAGCCGATTTCATCAACATTGCAAAGTATAATTTAGTAGCAAAGTATACTTTGAGGGAGAAATTTTCAATTTTTTGAAAAATTTATTAATTTTTATTATACTGAATTTATTACATTATCACAGCCATTTAATGGCTGTGATAATGTAATAAATTCAGTATAATAATTCTGCATACTCTTAATCATGAAATATATGCATTTGTTAGTTCTATGTGAAATAATGCATTTCTGGAAAAATAAATGATTACTCCCTCAAAGTATACTTTGCAATGTTGATGAAATAGGCAACAGATGTTACCATTTCTGAACATCTACTGGAACTCGCAACTCGCAACTCGCAACTCAACTCGCAACTCGCAATCAAGCAGTCCGATTGACTGAGCCTGGGCTGTAACACATGCTACCTATTTATTAAACTCGTTCTCTGAGTTCATACTAAACTCGGCTAGCTGTTTACGAAACTCGTGCTCTGATTTAATAATAAACTCATCTAGCAATTTACAAAACCCGTGCTCTGATTTCATAATAAGCTAGGATAGCTGTTTACGAAACTCGTTCTCTGATTCCATACTAAACTCGGCTAGCTGTTTACGAAACTCGTTCTTTGATTCCATACTAAACTCGGCCAGCTGCTTACGAAACTCGTGCTCTGAGTTCATAATAAACTCGGCTAGCTGTTTACGAAACTCGTGCTCTGAGTTCATCATAAACTCGGCTAGCTGTTTACGAAAATCGTTCTCTGATTCCATACTAATCTCGGCTAGCTGTTTACGAAACTCGTTCTTTGATTCCATACTAAACTCGGGCAGCTGTTTACGAAACTCGTGCTCTGAGTTCATAATAAACTCGGCTAGCTGTTTACGAAACTCGTGCTCTGATTTCATAATAAACTCGGCTAGCTGTTTACGAAACTCGTGCTCTGATTTCATACTAAACTCGGCTAGCTGTTTACGAAATTTGTGCTCTGAATACATAACAAACTCGGCTAGCTGTTTACGAAACTCGTGCTCTGATTTCATACAAAACTCGGCAAACTCGGCCTAGCTTGTTTACTGAAATTTAGTGCTCTGAATACATAATAAACTCCGGCTAGCTTTTGTTTACGTAAACTATGCTCTGATTTCATGCCTAAAAACTCGGCTAGAATTGTTTACGAAATTCGTGCTTGAAATTCATACTAAACTCGGCTAGCTGTTTACGAAATTCGTGCTCTGATTACATAATAAACTCGGCTAGCTGTTTGCGAAACTCGTGCTCTGATTTCATAATAAACTCGGCTAGCTGTTTATGAAATTCGTTCTCTTATTCCATACTAAACTCGGCTAGCTGTTTACGAAACTCGTTCTCTAAGTTCATACTAAACTCGGCTAGCAATTTACGAAACTCGTATTACGTATTAAACTCGTTCTCTGATTTTATTAAATAATCGCAGCGCAGACGTGACCCAAACTGCTGTTAAATCAAAACATGAAATGTACATGTATTGCTCGACAGCGCGGATGTGTAGCGCGATCAGGACCTACACCTGAAACAAATCGTACACCATGTTTCCATGGTTACGTGTACTCACATACTTGAATAGTTATTTCCCTTTGAACATATTTATAGAAAACCGGTCCAAATGTTATATATTTAGTGTCTTATCGCTTGTAGAAAGGGCGAATTTCAGACGATTCATATTTTCACACGTATTAATTCTATTGCAAACAGTGTAGACTCAGATCAGACTGCACCTATGTGCAGTCTGATCTGTGTCTACTCTGTTCGCAAAACGTTATCAGTAAGAAATGCACTCTGATATACAGCATAGGACCTGATCTCTATAAATATATTTGCAAAGGGAAATAACTAGCAACGATCCCCCATTGTCCATGGAAGAAGGCCGCTAATTCGCCTCTTAAATCGACCGATCCTTGCAATATTCTGTCAACTTAATGGGCGCCACCACTGTTGAAGGGAGATAACTAGGGTAAAATCACGACACTTCTGCATTTGGAGTTACCGCTGCTGTTGAAATCATAACTATCATGGTGGCACATATCCGCCATCTACTTAACCTTTAGATTGCTGAGCACGAGACTTGTCCGTCGTCTGCGTTTGATTTATATTTCGCCTTGTTTCTCAATAAAAACGTGGTTTGACAGCACTTTAGAATCATTTCCATTCGTCTAAGTCGTCTAAACTAATACATGAAAGTATCGCACCAAGACGACTTAATACATGTACATGTATCTCATCAATACTGGATCAATTGACCATTTGTTTGTTTGTTGGGGTTTAACGGTCTATCAACAGCTAAGGTCACTTAAGGCCGGGTCAATGGGTTTAGTACTAAATCCCATATATTACCTGTACAAGTACATGTATATGTTCAAGTACATGTACAACTGAGGGGATCCCAAAATCAGAACTGAACATTTACAAACAAAAATATATTCAGACCTCAAATCAGAATAATGCTGATCTGATGCTAGGTCCTTGCCACATCAGAATCACTTGACCCCCTCTCAAAAGCAGTAGGGTCAGTAATAATCTTACTACTTGTATAACGGGCAATAAACTCAATTCAACTCCCAGGTAACAAAAGAGCCAAAGATAAAAACGTACCTGAGGGCCAAACCAAGCAAATCGTGATTCCTATAAGTAGTAGTCTTTATTTCCTCCTTGAAGGAGAGCATGACAGAACTGTTACAAACGGAACAAGATACAGTCGAACCTCCACGGACGGCCACCTCTCTACAACAACACCCTCTCTATAACAGCCGCTATTTTATATCCCAAATTGATTATTTCCTCTGTATCTAACCCTTACACTGCTGACCACGAAAATTGTCGTCTGTTGTTGCTTTTGCCTTCTTTCTCAATAAAAACATGTTTTGACAGAATTTTAGAATTATTTCCATTGGAAATTATTCTAAAATGTTGCCAAAGCATGTTTTTCAGGAGAATTATCGAAGAAAATATATAAACAGCGGACGACAAAATTTAATTCAGCATTAACCTCCCTATAACACCACCTCTCTACAACAGCCAGTTTTGCGTCTTCCCATGGGTGGCTGTTGTAGAGAGGTTGCACTGTACATGTCTAGTACTGAATAGAGTGTGTCATGGTAGTTGATAGAAGAAGACCGGCGTAGTGATAGGGAATAGTAGGTTAGTGCCGGGAATGGGAAAACATATCTGGCAAGGCTCATGCAACGGGATGGGCGAGGCTCTGCCAAGCACATCCCGTTTCCGTGCACCGCCAGATATGTTTTCCCATTCATGGCACTAACCTACTATTCTATTTATCCCGTCAACACCTACAAATAGCTTTAAAATGCAAAAAAATAACACCAGCCGCATCGTCACAATCGGAGAATCGACTACCGTAGTATGACAACCGCGCATATTCATATGCAGTGGTTAGGTCGTATTGACAGGATATCAAAAATGTTTCACGGCACCCTGTTTCACGGCACATACGCACTGTGTTGACGGGATAAAACAGTATTCCTGATCACGACCTCAGTATTCTTCTAAAAGAAACCAACACATGCACGATAATTTGAAATAATATATATGCATCTATAATACAACTTCACATTCATACTGGTACAAACTAGCACCATTACGGAGTATTCCACTCGCCACTATTTCATTCATGCCCTGTGTCAGCGATTACAGAACACTCGATGCACCAGCTCTTACCCTAACCCGGAGGCCAGACAGCCCAGCCGGCCGAACTAGACTACAAGTCAGGCACATCCAATCAAGTCGGTTGAACCAATGAAGTCCGAGCAAGTGCACAGAATATCCTTCATTATCGGAGGCTGGCAAGAATACCACAATCGCAAGTGCATACATCAGTGTCTATGAGGCGTCATGTGGAAACTTTGCAAAGTGTTAGGCCTTGATACCAACATACATATAATGTACCAATATCTCGCAACACATAATATGTTGAGCATAGTGGACCATGTGCTGCTGGAGCATGGTCCACTGTGCTCAACACTCAGAACGTGACGTATGTCGCCGACTCACAACCGTCAATATAGATCCAAGCCTATCACATACATGGTACAATCGCATACATGTATGTCCATATATCTACCTGTAGCCTATTTCACAAACATTGCAAAGTATACTTTTCTAGCAAAGTATACTTTGAGGGAGACATTTTCAATTTTAGGATAAATTTATTAATTTTTATTATACTGAATTTATTACATTATCACAGCCATTTTGGCTGTGATAATGTAATAAATTCAGTATAATAAGTATGCATGTTTTTAATCATCAAATATATGCAGTCGTTAGTTCTATATGAAATAATGCATTTCAGGAAAAATAAATGATTTCTCCCTCAAAGTATACTTTGCGGAGGCGTCCTTCAGCTGAAGGACGGGATGCAAAACATTAACTTTAACCTGTGAAGGTACCAGGTACAGTGATTTACATTCATCTCATGTGATATGTAACATGTCCGGAGCGCTACACAACGCATAAATTTGTCGTTCAATTTGCAAAGAGGTGAACCGGTTGAATACATGCATTCCGCATTGTTGAATGATTCTACGCCATAATAATTCCAGCACAAAAATATTTACACAATTCCCTAACATTTGATTGACCCGTAGCAAGTATCTGTCCAACATTTATATCCCAGTAAAATCCCACGCCGAACTACTTTCCGTAACCGTGAGGCGCAGTTAAAATAATTCTTAAGAAAACTGAAAATAAACACATTTTCTTGATGAATTTATTTCAAATGCTGGAATTATAAGGATTGAATGGCCTTTTTGTGGAATGTATCGGGGTTATAAACTTGGAAAATTCGCGGGAATACTGGTCGAGGCCTTACAAAATTACAATTTTCGAAAAAAAACTTTTCCCACAGGTGGAAGACTCGGACCTATGACACCAAAAATATGCCTATTAAAAAAAATCCCATTACCCCACCCACTTGGTCTCGTACATTACCATCTTCTATTTATAGAAGGTGTGTATAAATATGGCTATTATAGAAAGAGCCCTCTCTTTTCCGATTCGCACAAACACAATAAACATCGATTAAATGTATGAAATATGTCTCTGGCAATCGATAAAGGTATTAGGTGTGTGCATATACTCACTTCAAATCGCTGTTTCAAGTATTTATTGAGTTATTCGCGTTTTGATTACCCTACCCCATCCAAAGCGAAAGTTGCGTGTACGAAAGAATCTCACACAGAATCGGGAGGCCGTCCGGCGTGGATTATCGGTCATATTTGGCCGATAGCTGATCGCCAGCTCAAACTAAAGTGGTGCACCATGACCATATACATTAGAAACTCCAACCATACAAAGTTCGTCCAATTGTGATCGTTCACCGATCTAAAAAACACTTTTTTGTCTAATTTCGTTAATTATCTGGAACTGGGTCAATGCACCATCTTCCATAATACAACCGGAAGCGTCTATGTAAAGAATATCTCTGATTGGCTAAATCTAAACTGTATGACGTCATTCAACCTATTTCGGGATTGCGGGAGACATAATCTGATAGTACGCGAATCATGAATGAAAGTAGAAAAAAGGTGTTTTTTAGATCGGTGAACGATCACAATTGGACGAACTTTGTATGGTTGGAGTTGCTAATGTATATGGTCATGGTGCACCACTTTAGTTTGAGCTGGCGATCAGTTATTGGTGAAATATGACCGATAATCCACGCCGGACGGCCTCCGATTCTGTGCGAGATTCTTTCTTACACGCAAATTTCGCTTTGGATGGTGTATACAAAATGCGAATAACTGAATAAATGCTGGAAAGAGCGATTTGAAGTGAATATATTCACACACCTAATACCTTTATCGATTGCCAGCGACAGCAATCATACATTTAATCGATGTGTATTGTGTTTGTGCGAGTCGGAAACGAGAGGGCTCTTTCTATAATGGCCACAATGTTATTCACCTTTCTGTATATAAGATGGTAATGTACGAGACCAAGTGGGTGGGGTAATGGGATTTTTTTTTAATAGGCATTTTTTTGGTGTCATAGGTCCGAGTCTTCCACCTGTGACTTTTCCAAGTTTATACCCCGATAAATTCCACAAAAAGGCCATTCATTCCTATAGTGTCTGTTGCAGGTCCTCAGAGTACATACAGTACTACATGCAATGTGGTATCATGTTGTTGGTGAAGTGTCCACACCTGTCACAATGACGAGACCAAGTATCAGAAAACATTTTTGCAATTAGGTAAATAGCCGATTTACATCGGATCGCTAATTTGTGATTGGCGACGGAATCTGACCATAAGGTACAAGGTGACAATGTCTGATGAATGACCTTGAACTTAGTCAAATCACTTGTCAACCTCGGTACGGTTATGCCAGAGTAGCTTTTCGTGCTCACGAATTGTATTATACAATGTATTTTTCCACACAGACTTCATTGGAAAGGTACCTGTCTCACTGTATACTATAACATTCAGCAGTCCGTACTTTAACAAAATGCGATATCTATCAGGAATAAAGCCGATCGCCGCTGTTGAGTTGTTAATGTATGCTGTAAGACGGTCCACGAAAACATGTTTTGCTACTCTAAAAGTTGGTAGGTAGATTAGTTGGCCTAAGAACCGCAACTTACAGCGACCAATTTCTGCCTGCAGAGACAATGATACCACTAGCCCCACAGCAATATCACTTCGTGTTCTTCTTGATAAACCTTGCATATATGTAATGCACTGGCGATGTGCGTGTTCTAATATTATAGAGTCTGCTGGTATGGTGTAGTTCCATAATTCATATCCATATAACGCCTTGGGTAACACTATACGTTCGTAAATTTTCTTGGACGTCAATGGATAAAGACCGTCATTGTGAATGCCACTGTTGTTAATATTCATAAAAGTTCCTCGAATTGTTGCAGTCGCGTCCAAGATATTTTGCTTTGTGTCCAAATATTTGTCACAGATGATTCCAAGATGGGTGTAATTTACACATTCTTCAACAACATCGTTTCCAAGATGCCACGTACGATTTCTGGTTACGTAATCATGTTTTGATTCATGGAACACTATAACATTGCACTTGCTACTATTGTATTTATACCATCACTTACATGAATACTTATAGCACATGTCCATCATAGCTTGAATACGACACTAACACCATGTCGTCCGCCACGGTAGGAGAGGTGCAGTTAATACCATATAAGGACACACCATATATGTCACTTTCAAGTTCTCGTATCAGATGATCTATATACACCATGTAGAAAAATGGGGAGATAACCCCACCCTGTCGAGTTCCCTGCAGTACATTAACATTCTCCGATTTGAAGTTCTTATATCTTACACAACCAGTCATTTCTTTATACATATCCATTATTGCATTCAGTTCTGGAACATTAATTCCTAATTCCTTTAGCTTGAAGAATAATCCGTCATGCCACACTTTATCAAAGGCCTTCTGTGAATCTAAAAAGCATACATACAATTTACTACCTTGTTCCTTTCAGTATGAAATGCACTCCCTCAGCAATAATGTAGTCATTACACAACTGAGTCCATTCTGAAAGCCGCCTTTTATAGAGGCGACATTTGGTCTGCCGGACGTTCTATGTGAATCCGATGAAATAGTAGTAGTTCATAATTTAATAGACATGAACATGAAATAGTAATGCCTCTGTAATTAAATGGATCATCCTGACGTTTTCTACCTCCTTTATGCAGCGTTATGACTACTCCACGTTTCATCTTGATAGGTGTGTATGAATATTTGAGCATAACCGTGTAACACCAGGCCAGAATACTAATCAAATGATCACCACCATGGATTATGTGCTCACCAACGATGTTGTCGCCACCACCAGACTTCCCGCGTTGACATACTTTCACTGCCACCCGCACCTCCTCTTGCGATATATCACAGGTTGTTACAGGCTTATTGATATTGTTTGCCATAAACTCATGTAATTCATTTTCAATGAACGATATGTGTGAGCTGTCGTAATCATTGTCATCTTGTGGCGTATGCAACATTTCAAAGTAACTACCCCAATTAGTAGCTATCAATTCAGCATCCCGATATGTCACACCATTAAATTTAATTTCACAACCAGATGATGTACTGCCCTGTTTACGACGGCTGTTAAATAATGTCCAGAAATGTCGGCAGTCCAATTCTGCTGCAGTGTCGATTCTGCTGAGCAACGCCTGTTAATTACTTTCAACACATTTCCGATGCAAATATCTAAATTGACGCTTTGCAGATTTATAGTTATTGAAGCATAGTGCGATGTAATTCTGTTAATTCGTTTTTTCCAGTATGGTTTTAAAAATGGTTTAAATTTTGTTTTCGGAATTGTAACCTCACTGCTTGCGCACTTGCACTGCACTAAGCCGTCGTACATCACATCAATTAGGGGATAACCATGCTTTGTTTTTCGATTTTGAGCGGTATGTGGGAGGTTTTATGGTCTGTGAATCAGTTTTACGGCGACGCTAAAAAAAACGCGTCGCCGTAAAACTGATTCACAGACCATAAAACCTCCCACATACCGCTCAAAATCGAAAAACAAAGCATGGTTATCCCCATTATAATGCACCTAGTGTGCTCCCCGCTTTCTGCAACGTCGTAGCATATCACGAATAGTGATATTTTTCATTACGTCATTAGGTTGTTGTCGTCATAACCGCCTCACACCAAATTAATTTGAAGAAATGTAACTCCGCCGAAGAATATTCCCATTTCAAATAGAGATTAACGGGACTTTTTCTAAGACATCTATACATTTATTCAACGGTAATGTTATTTTAACAATTGTATTGCTTTTATATGTGTAGTTGCAACAGTTATTTCCTTTTATTCATTTAAAGAAGTGCCAGCATTTCTGCATTGGGTTCGTGTTATTTTTACAAAGGAAATGTCAACAACTTGTGTCATCAACAGGCCTAGGATATCCCTGGATTTACGCCTAATTCAGGTGATTACCCATCTGCAATACAGTTTGTGTATAGTCATGTATGTGCACATTGAAATTCGTAAAGTTATAGGCTGGTACCACAGGCAATGTTGAATATCCCCCACCCACTTAAATTCATGTAGTAGACTCTATCTATACAGATTGAATACTATGGACTTATTTTAGTAGCACTGTGGCTGGTACTGGCATATTGAGTTTGCATTTGAGCACTTTGCTAAATTCTTCTGTATTTTGGGCGGGTGGGGTAATATTTTTGGGAATTTGTTGAAGGGCCACCACACTGAAGTCACATTTGTCAGTCGTTGGTAGATTCTCTTTTCCGCTTTGGGTTGTACAGGTCAATATTGCAGAATGGATAACCGAAAATGTACCGAAATTAATTTGGAAATACTTGCATTCCCCGCCGCTGGCCATTGTTTACAAAAACGCGTAGGGTTACATAAATCTGTCAAGTTGTAAAACACAGACTGGTAAAACGGAGGTTTTATAGGCTGTGATTACAATTGACCAATCAGATGCGTCCTTTCTATTTTCGGTGCATTAGAATATCACTTTTACTGACACAGTGTGTATCGTGAATGTTTGAGCCACCATTACTGTCAGTACTTCACTATAGTGCCACAGTTGATAATCGGATGCCCTTTTCCAGTTTACTTTTGACATATAACACTCACTATTTGTGATTCCTATAAGCACGTTTTCGTCAATAACAAAAAGTCACCCTCCCAATTTTTTATGTTATGAAATTCTATCAAATAACATTTTTTTGGCTAAAAACGATTTAACATGGGGCAAAAAAGGAGCCGGGGGGTCACAGTGGGGGTTGAAAAACGAAAACTTTTGAATGTGACTCCGAAACATGTCAGATTAGACAATTTTGATTTTGAAAATCGGTTCACAAGTTCAAAACATATTTAAAAAATACATAGTTTAGCCCCTTTGTTAAATTCCCATAGAAAAGGTGTATTTTACGTAGTATAAAATCAATATTTGATGAAATTTAATCAAATTATTATTGTTTTGCAGGAGATTGACTTTTTTTGTTATTGATGAAAAAGTACTTACATTTAATATTGTTTAGATTTAATGTGTTTAATAGCCAAAAGTTCGTCGGCAGCAAAACGTGGAACAGACAGTTGTGACTACAACTGTCTGTTCCACGTTTTGCTGCCGACGAACGTTTGGCCATTAAAGACATTAAATCTAAAAAATATTTAAAAGTAAGTACTTTTTTATCAATAAGAAAAAAGACACCCTCCCCAAAAAAAATTATTTGATGAAATCCATCAAACATTGATTTTATTGCGAAAAAACGATTTTCATATGGGAATTTAACATGGGGGCTAAAAACAGATTTTTTTTAAATATTTTTTTTATTTGTTGAACGATTTTCGAAATCTAACTTTTTGTTTTCGTTGTTACATCATTTTCAAGCTATCTCGCAAGGTTTCGGAGTCAACTTCCAAAATTTTTCGTTTTTTGATCCTTCAGGATCAAACGACAAATTTTGGAAATTGACTCCCCATGTTAAATTCCCATTGAAAATCGTTTCTTAGCAATACAATCAATATTTGATGGAATTTCATCAAACAAAATTGTTTGGGGAGTGTTACTATTTTTGTTATTGATGAAAAAGTACTTACTTTTAAATATTTTTTAGATTTAATGTGTTTAACAGCCAAAATTTCGTCGGCTTAAAAACGTGGAACAGACACTAGGTATACGGTCAACAATGTAAAACTCGTTTACTGGGGCCCGTAAACTTCGTACGACTAAAGTGCAAACTTATGACATTCTGTAAAATGCACATTAACAATGTTTTCTTGTAAACAATTATTGAATTGACATTTATAGAGCAATGCTAAATAAATGTAAATCCATCAATTTAAATTTCCGGACGATCGTAAATTTGCACTTACGAACATTTTAGTCATTCGATGTTTAGTGAAACGGGCCCCTGATCCATTACACAGATCCTAAGTGAAAGACAATTTAGATACATGTAAGTTCGCGTGTCTGTGTACGTGCGCCTGCATAGTATTCGTATATTATTATTATTTTCCGATGAAAATGAGAAACCTCTCAAACGCGCGGCCCTATCCAAAGTAAATATATCAATATAATATAATTGATGACTCGCGTACGCAAGCGTCCAGGGGCCCGTTTCACTAAACTTCTTACGACTAAAATGTTCGTAAGTACAAAATTAAGATAGTCTGTAAATTTCACATTAGCAAAGTTTTCTTGTAAACAATTATTGGATTTACATTTATTGAGCCTAGGCTGCATATGCAGCCTATGCTCAATAAATGTAAATCAATCAATTTAAATTTCCAGACTTAGTGAAACGGGCCCCTGGTGCCAATGCTAAACTATATGTATCTCCTAATTAGGAGATACTAAGTCCTAATTATGAAATAGTAACGGACTTACTATCTCATAATTAAGACTTTACAAATACAAATAGTACTACTTAGGAGATAATAACTCCTAATTATGAGTTACTAATACCTAATTAGGAGATAATACGTCCTACTAATTTGGAGATAGTATCTCCTAATTAGGACTTAGCATCTCCTAATTATGAGATAACCAATATTTTAGCATTGGCACCAGGACGTTTCCATACTCGCGGATGATTACCCACCTGTTGACTGTTTGTTGTATGCATTATTGCGTGCAAATGAACTGTGGCAGCGAGCAAATGCATCACATCACTTCTTTTCATTCGATAAAAAAAGCTAAATAGTTTGTACCGTAGCCAATAATAGGTCACAGCCGCCTGCGTTGCACTCGCCACGATGTCGACGTATTTGAACATCTATTGGCAATTCCAACTCGTAAGTAATCAAGCAGTTTGATTGACTGAGACTGAGCTGTAGCACAGCTCAGGCTCAGTCAATCAAGCTGCTCGACTTCAAGCACAATATTCAAGTATTTTGGCGAGAATAGCGCAGTGTATGTATACAGAAGCTGAGATAACGGGGAGAGACACGCGAATCATGCATTTTGTGAAACATAATGTCTTTTGTGAAACGAGATTGATGCTCTTATTAGAGTGGTTATTTAATGTGATATATATTTAACGAGGTCACTGATTTCATAACAAATATGTCTACGCCGAGTTTCTTATGAAATCAATAGACACGTTTAATAGATATCGTAAGGATTAAATCAACACAAATGGTAGGTTCTATCGTTTCCATAAGCGCAGCATCATACATTGAAGATGTACTGATCACGGTAGCAGTCTCATTTAATACATATTACATTAGCGTAGTGTGATCTTAATACGCTGTGTTATTACAATGAGAAACATCATGTTATTACTCAATTTGTATTCGGACTTCCATTTCGTGGTCAAAACCTTCTATCGTTTGCATAAGCGCAGCATCTTACCTTGAAGCTGTACTGATCACGGTAGCAGTCTCATTTAATACTTATTACATTAGCGTAGTGTGATTTTAATAATCTGTGTTATTACACTGATAAATACCATGTTATTACTCCATTTGTATTCTGATTTCCATTTCGTGGTTGAAACTCCCGCGTTAATCTTTCCCGGATTATCAACATCTCTGAAGATCTATCGGAAATGCCAAATCGCAGTCAAGCGATTCAATTGTCTGTGCCTTACGAGCAGCTTGATTGGATGAGCCTGAGCTGTGCTACAGCTCAGGCTCAGCCAATCAGGCTGCTCGACTTCGAGCACGATATGCAAGTATATATATTTTTGAAATAAGGACATTGATAAATATGACAAGATTAGCGCGGGCGTTAGTGTAAGAGGAATTCGATTTCCTGGCTATCGCGTGTCTGTCACACACGTGGTATAATTTACAGCCAAGACCCAGCCAGCGACAATGATGTGATCTACTCAACGTGAACTGTCCGCTTGACCACTGACCTAAATATGTCCGATGTTGCGGTTTGTTAAATGAATATGGGCGAATGCATTTGCTGATGTTTGTTCAACGCAATATACATGTAAACGCAAATTCTACGGTTGGTCTTTGTCTTGGAACACATACACCTGCACGTGTATCAGAACAAGTATCACATGACAACACATTTGAACGTTTCTGTGCATCTACTGGTGATGCAGTCACGGCTCAGGCTCAGCCAATCAAGCTGCTTAACTTCAATAAAATATTCAAGCATTTTGAAACAATGAAATTGACATTTATTGGCAGCGGCAGTGTAATCCGCTCATACAGACTTGTAAAACATATAAAGAATACCAGGCTAGTGTCTTTTGATATTAAGTTTATCAGGCAAGGCTAGGAAACGCGTAGGAATTCCGAGGCTTGCCGAGGAATTCCTACCGTTTCCGAGCCGAGCCTGATAAACTTGATATCAAAATACACTAGCCTGGTATTCTATTTATCAGGTAACGTGTTATGCTCGAAAATTACCACAGATGACGTCGTTATCTATGGACAGAACGCGGACTTGTTTGCGTTGCGTCACTACACTGTCGTCATTCGGTAACGTCACGTGACGTTATCCGACCAATGGAACGTCAGTTTTCACTTTGTTGTAACCTGGATGTTGATATCAGGTCAATGCCTGATACAACAATATGTTATCAGTCGGTACGTATTCGGTCAATACAGGGCAGGTTACATGTACCTGACAAATTGTATTTGCATTATACTGTTTTCTGAAATCGTGAGTTTCATTGACTGAATAACGAGCAGTTCAGATCATCGGGACCGTTTCACTAAACTTCGTACGACTAAAATGTTCGTAAGCGCAAAGTCTTGATAGTCTGTAAATATCACATTAGCAATGTATTCTTGGAAACAATTATTTGATTTACATTTATTGAGCATAGGCTGCATATGCAACCTATGCTCAATAAATGTAAATCTATCAATTTGAAATTTCCAGACGATCCTAAATTTGCACTTACAAACATTTTATTCGTACGAAGTTTAGTGAAACGGGCCCCTGATCCCGATTCGACTGGGTGAATGCGCAAGCTGGGCCGGGTCTATATTGGTCGCAGAGACCAATTTCCCCAGTCACAGCCACACATACGATGTAGACGGACAACCGTAATGTTATTACCAGATATATTACTTCTTTAATTGACATAATTTGTAATACCTTTGGTAGTATCTTGGATTGTTTTGAAGATTTTCTATGACTCACCGAGGACGAACTAGTTCGGAAGAACAGACAATGATAGGCTTGGAAACATGGTGTCTACAATGATTGTATTTATGTGTACACCATAATTGCTGCAATGGCTGGAGTACTTGAAGACTAGATAACGTAGACACATTTGAGTATAAACAAAAACAAAACAATTACACTAGTAAATAAAATAAACCGTAACAATTGCCTTTTACATGTAGGATAGGAATTTGGAAATACTGACGTTAAGAGATTAGAGTATATCTTAAGTCAAAACTGGCTGGTCCTTTCCATATGTGTGGCAGTGTAATACAATGTAAACAACACTTTATATGGTTATACAGTGCAACCTCTCCACCACATCCACCATTGGGAAGACGCAAAACTTGCTGTTGTAGAGGTGGCTGTTGTAGAGCGGTTAATGCTAAATTAAATTTGTCATCTGCTGTTTAATTATTTTCTTCGATAATTTTCATCAAATACATGCTTTGACAGCATTTTAGAATCATTTCCAATGGAAATGATTCTAAAGTGCTGTCAAAACATGTTTTTATTGAGAAAGAATGCAAAAGCAACAGCAAATGACGATGTTCGTGCTCAGCAGTATAATGGTTAAATATAGAGCAATCCATCCATTTGGGATGTAAAATAGCGGCTGTTACACAGAGGGTGTTGTTGTATAGAGGTGGCCGTTCAGTGAGGTTGTACTGTATCCCTGTCACATGTTACATGTACAGTGAACCCTCTCTAAACCGGACACAAAGAAAATACATGACCAGTGCTCTTATTTTTGATGAGTTTCTTGGTCATTTATATCAGATGATACAGTCTGTTCGTGATAGTCTATCAGACAACTATGGCTCAGAATGATCGAATTCTTGATTTACAGTGACATCTATCTAAGCCGGACACCCTGGGGACCTCACAGGGTGTCCGGTTTAGAGAGGTTTCACTGTACACGTGCACTGCGCAGCGATGATTTCTTGAAGGTTCCCACACGCAACAAGCGAATACGAATGGAAAACGAAATGAATCGTTTTGTACAACGATATGCATAGAAACGAATACCGTTTGTTTTGTTTTGTGCACGAAAACGATACTTCGCGGAACTATTGTCCAGGCACGTCGAAACCCAGGGAATTAGTCAAAACTATGGAATATCAACTTATATAGGGAGTTGGGTAATACTGAGGAAATACCAACGCTGCCACTGATCGATGCAACTGTTTATTATGGAAGCGTCCTTGTGCCAATGATAAAATATATGTATCTCCTTATTAGGACTGAGTATCTCCTAATTAGGAGTTAGTATCTCCTAATTATGAGATAACAAATAGTTTAGCATTGGCACCCGGACGTTTCCATACTCGCGGATGATTACCCACCTGTTGACTGTTTGTTGTATGCATTATTGCGTGCAAATGAACTGTGGCAGCTAGCAAATGCATCACTTCTTTTCATTCGATAAAAAAAGCTAAATAGTTTGTACCGTAGCCAATAATAGGTCACAACCGCCTGCTTTGCACTCGCCACGATGTCGACGTATTTGAACATCTATTGGCAATGCCAACTCGTAGTAATCAAGCAGTTTGATTGGCTGAGACTGAACTGTAGCACAGCTCAGGCTCAGCCAATCAAGCTGCTCGACTTCAAGCACAATATTCAAGTATTTTGAAATAAAGAAATTGACAACAATTGGCGAGAAAAGCGCAGGCGGCAGTGTCTGTATACAGAGGCTGAGATAAAGGGGAGACACGCGAATCGTGCATTTTCTGAAACATAATGTATTTTGTGAAACGAGAGAGATGCTCCTATTAGAGTGGTGATTAAATACGATATATATTTAACGAGGTCACTGATTTCATAACAAATGAGGCTGTGCTGAGTTTCTTATGAAATCAACAGACCCGTTTAATAGATATCGTAAGGATTAAATCAACACAAATGGTAGGTTCTATCGTTTGCATAAGCGCAGCATCATACATTGAAGATGTACTGATCACGGTAGCCGTCTCATTTAATACTTATTACATTAGCGTAGTGAGATCTTAATACGCTGTGTTATTACAAGGAGAAACACCATGTTATTACTCAATTTGTATTCGGACTTCCATTTCGTGGTTGAAACTCTCGCGTTAATCTTTCCCGGATTATCAACATCTCTGAACATCTATCGGAAATGCAAATGGCAGTGAAGCGATTCAATTGTCTGTGCCTAACGAGCAGCTTGATTTGCTGAGCCTGAGCTGTGCTGTGCTACATCTCAGGCTCAGCCAATCAGGCTGCTCGACTTCGAGCACGATATTCAAGTATATATACTTTTGAAATAAGGACATTGATAAATATGACAAGATTAGCGCGGGCGTTAGTGTAAGAGGAATTCGATTTCCCGGCTATCGCGTATGTGTAAGAGGAATTCGATTTCCCGGCTATCGCGTGTCTGTCACACACGTGGTATAATTTACAGCCAAGACCCAGCCAGCGACAATGATGTGATCTACTCAACGTGAGCTGTCCGCTTGACCACTGACCTAAATTTGTCCGATGTTGCGGCTTGTTAAATGAATATGGGCGAATGCATTTGCTGATGTTTGTTCAACGCAATATACATGTAAACGCAAATTCTACGGTTGGTCTTTGTCTTGGAACATGTACACCTGCACGTGTATGAGAACAAGTATCACATGACAACACATTTGAACGTTTCTGTGCATCTACTGGTGATTCAGTCACGGCTCAGGCTCAGCCAATCAAGCTGCTTAACTTCAATAAAATATTCAAGCATTTTGAAACAATGAAATTGACATTTATTGGCAGCGGCAGTGTAATCCGCTCATACAGACTTGTAAAACATATAGAGAATACCAGGCTAGTGTCTTTTGATATTAAGTTTATCAGGCAAGGCTAGGAAACGCGTAGGAATTCCGAGGCTTGCCGAGGAATTCCTACCGTTTCCGAGCCGAGCCTGATAAACTTGATATCAAAATACACTAGCCTGGTATTCTATTTATCAGGTAACGTGTTATGCTCGAAAATTACCACAGATGACGTCGTTATCTATGGACAGAACGCGGACTTGTTTACGTTGCGTCACTACACTGTCGTCATTCGGTAACGTCACGTGACGTTATCCGACCAATGGAACGTCAGTTTTCACTTTGTTGTAACCTGGATGTTGATATCAGGTCAATGCCTGATACAACAATATGTTATCAGTCGGTACGTATTCGTTCAATACAGGGCAGGTTACATGTACCTGACAAATTGTATTTGCATTATACTGTTTTCTGAAATCGTGAGTTTCATTGACTGAATAACGAGCAGTTCAGATGATGGGGACCGTTTCACTAAACTTCGTACGACTAAAATGTTCGTAAGCGCAAAGTCTTGATAGTCTGTAAATATCACATTAGCAATGTATTCTTGGAAACAATTATTTGATTTACATTTATTGAGCATAGGCTGCATATGCAGTCTATGCTCAATAAATGTAAATCTATCAATTTGAAATTTCCAGACGATCCTAAATTTGCACTTGCGAACATTTTATTCGTACGAAGTTTAGTGAAACGGGCCTCTGATCCTGATTCGACTGGGTGAATGCGCAAGCTGGGCCGGGTCTATATTGGTCGCAGAGACCAATTTCCCCAGTCACAGCCACACATACGATGTAGACGGACAACCGTAATGTTATTACCAGATATATTACTTCTTTAATTGACATAATTTGTAATACCTTTGGTAGTATCTTGGATTGTTTTGAGGATTTTCTATGACTCATCGCGGACGAACTAGTTCGGAAGAACAGACAATGATAGGAGCTTGGAAACATGGTGTCTACAATGATTGTATTTATGTGTACACCATAATTGCTGCAATGGCTGGAGTACTTGAAGACTAGATAACGTAGACACATTTGAGTATAAACAAAAACAAAACAATTACACTAGTAAATAAAATAAACCGTAACAATTGCCTTTTACATGTAGGATAGGAATTTGGAAATACTGACGTTAAGAGATTAGAGTATATCTTAAGTCAAAACTGGCTGGTCCTTTCCATATGTGTGGCAGTGTAATACAATGTAAACAACACTTTATATGGTTATACAGTGCAACCTCTCCACCACATCCACCATTGGGAAGACGCAAAACTTGCTGTTGTAGAGGTGGCTGTTGTAGAGCGGTTAATGCTAAATTAAATTTGTCATCTGCTGTTTCATTTATTTTCTTCGATAATTTTCATCAAATACATGCTTTGACAGCATTTTAGAATCATTTCCAATGGAAATGATTCTAAAGTGCTGTCAAAACATGTTTTTATTGAGAAAGAATGCAAAAGCAACAGCAAATGACGATGTTCGTGCTCAGCAGTATAATGGTTAAATATAGAGCAATCCATCCATTTGGGATGTAAAATAGCGGCTGTTACACAGAGGGTGTTGTTGTATAGAGGTGGCCGTTTAGTGAGGTTGTACTGTATCCTTGTCACATGTTACATGTACAGTGAACCCTCTCTAAACCGGACATAAAGAAAATACATGTGCTCTTATTTTTGATGAGTTTCTTGGTCATTTATATCAGATGATACAGTCTGTTCGTGATAGTCTATCAGACAACTATGGCTCAGAATGATCGAATTCTTGATTTACAGTGACAACTATCTAAGCCGGACACCCTGGGGACCTCCCAGGGTGTCCGGTTTAGAGAGGTTTCACTGTACACGTGCACTGCCAGCGATGATTTCTTGAAGGTTCCCACACGCAACAAGCGAATACGAATGGAAAACGAAATTAATCGTTTTGTACAACGATATGCATAGAAACGAATACCGTTTGTTTTGTTTTGTGCACGAAAACGATACTTCGCGGAACTGTTGCCCAGGCACGAGGAACTATTGTCCAGGCACGTTGAAAGCCAGGGAATTAGTCAAAACTATGGAATATCAACTTATATAGGAAGTTGGGTAATACTGAGGAAATACCAACGCTGCCACTGATCGATGCAACTATTTATTATTTATAAAATGTATGTATCTCCTTATTATGACTGCGTATCTCCTAATTATTAGTTAGTATCTCATAATTAGGAGATAGTCCTAACCTAAATCAGAAGATAGTAAGATAGTAATAACTCCTAATTAGGAGATATTAAGTTATAATTAGGAGATACTCATTCCTAATTAGGAGATAGTATCTCCTAATTAGGAATTATGAGATACTATCTCCTAATTAGGATTTACTATCTCCTAATTAGCAGTTACCATCTCTTAATTAGGAGTTAATATTTCCTAATTAGTAGTTAGTATCTCCTAGTTAGTAATCAGTATCTCCTAGTCAGTAGTTAGTATCTCTTAGTTAGTAGTTATTATTCTCTAGTTAGAATATCAGTTAGTAGTTAGTTATCTCCATAGTTAATAGTATTATCTCTTAGTTAGAATCTCCCAGTCTATTAGTTAGTATCTCCCAGTTAGTAGTTAGTATCTCCTAGTTAGTAGTTATTATCTCCTAGTTAGATTCTCCCAGTCAGTAGTTAGTATCTCCTAGTTAGCAGTTAGAATCTCCTATTAGTTAGTATGTAGTCTCCTAGTTTAGTAGTTAGTATTCTCCTAGTGTAGTTAGTCTCCTAGTTGTTTAGTAATCTCCTAGTTGAGTTAGTATCCTAGTTAGTGTTAGTATCTCCTAGTTTAGTTAGTTATTATTATTAGTTAGTTGTTATATCTCCTTAGTTGTCTCAGTAGTTAGTCGTTATCTCCTAGTTAGTAGTTAGTATCTCCTAGTTTGTAGTTAGTATCTCCTAGTTTGTAGTTAGTATCTCCTAGTTTGTAGTTAGTATCTCCTAGTTTGTAGTTAGTATCTCCTAGTTAGTAGTTAGTATCTCCTAGTTAGTAGGTAGTTATCCTAGATAGTAGTTAGTATCTCCTTAGTTAGTAGTTAGTATCTATAGTCGTTTGTGTTAGTATCTCCTTGTTTGTAGTTAGTATCTCTCCTCGTTAGTAGTTTGTATCTCCTAGTAGTAGTTAGTATATCCTTAGTTAGAGTTAGTATCTCCTATTTGTAGTTGATTGCCCTAGTATAGTTAGTATCATCCTAGTTTGTAGTTAGTATCTCCTAGTTATAGATAGTATAGTTTTGTATCTCCTAGTTAGTAGTTAGTATCCCTAGTTAGTAGTTAGTATTAGTATTTCCTAGTTAGTAGTTAGTATCTCCTAGTTAGTAGTTAGTATCTCCTAGTTAGTAGTTGTTAGTATTTAGTATCTCCTAGTTTGTAGTTAGTATCTCCTAGTTAGTAGTTGTTAGTATTTAGTATCTCCTAGTTTGTAGTTAGTATCTCCTAGTTAGTAGTTAGTATCTCCTAGTTAGTAATTAGTATCTCCTAGTTTCTAGTTAGTGTCTCCTAGTTTCTAGTTAGTATCTCCTAGTTAGTAGTTAATATCTCCTAATTAGTAGTTAGTGTCTGCTAGTTTGTAGTTAGTATCTCCTAGTTAGTAGTTAATATCTCATAATTAGTAGTTAATATCTCCTAGTTAGTAGTTAGTATCTCCTAGTTAGTAGTTAGTATCTCCTAGTTAGTTCCTAGTTAGTAGTTAGTATCTCCTAGTTAGTAGTTAGTATCTCCTAGTTAGTAATTAGTATCTCCTAGTTTCTAGTTAGTGTCTCCTAGTTTCTAGTTAATATCTCCTAGTTAGTAGTTAATATCTCCTAATTAGTAGTTAGTGTCTGCTAGTTTGTAGTTAGTATCTCCTAGTTAGCAGTTAGTATCTCCTAATTAGGAGATAACACTATCTTAGCATTGGCACCAGGACGCTTCCATAGTTTATACAGTCAGATGGGGCGGTAATAATTTGTTGGTTTCTTATAAATCAAATGATTTATTCCTTAAATTCCTCCCGGGAATTTTAGCAGCCATTAAAACACATTATATTTCAGCAATAAATTACCAACGCAATGCGAACACTCTTTATAATAATTTACAGGCCCTCAGCTGCTTTTGAATTAAAATGATTTGTGAAGTTGTATTACATCTCCCCAGTTAACCTTGCCACTATGTCAACATTTCTGAACATCTAATGGCAATATCACCTCGCAATTTAGCAGTTTGATTGTCCGAGCCTGAGCTGTAGCACAGCTCGAAATTGACATGTATTGGCAAGATCAGCGCAAGCAGCAGTGTACAGTATGTTTAATAATACAGTAATAGTCGAAAGGATTTACTATAGGAATTAATGGCCTTTTTGTGGAATTTATCGGGATATAAACTTTGAAAAGTCGCGGGAATACTGGACGAAGCGATAAAAAATTACAATTTTCGAAAATAAATCAATTTTTATTTTTTTTTTTTTTTTCGAAAATTGTAATTTTTTAAGGCCTCGTCCAGTATTCCCGCGACTTTTCCAAGTTTATATCCCCGATAAATTCAACAAAAATGTCATTCATTCCTTATAATTCCAGCATTTGAAATAAATTCATCAAGAAAACGTGTTTATTTTCCGTTTTCTTAAGAATTATTTTAACTGCGCCTCACGGTTACGGAAAGTAGCTCGGCGTGGGAGTTTACTGGGATATACATTTTGGACAGAGACTTGCTACGGGCCAATCAAATGTTAGGGAATTGTGTAAATATTTTTGTGCTGGAATTATCAAAGTATCTCTCTCCCCTGTGTACGACAGTTGTGATATTATCCCGTCAACACAGTGCGTATGTGCCGTGAAACACAGTGCCGTGAAACATTTTTGATATCCAGTCAATACTATTTTTGCATTTTACAGCCATTTGTAGGTGTTGACGGGATAAATAGAATAGTATGTTAGTGCCGTGAATGGGAAAAAATATCTGGCGCGGCTCGGAAACGGGATGTGCTCGGCAGAGCCTCGCCCATCCCGTTTCCTGAGCCTTGCCAGATATTTTCCCCATTCACGGCACTAAGCTACTATTCTCTATCTATTTTCCTTATTTCTGAACCAAAGTATATGTTGTGACCACTCATTTGAACCGTCTCGGCGAGACGGTTCAAGTGAGTGGTCACAACATATATTTCTGATGAGAAATAAAGAAATTCTTGAGCCTTGCCGGATATTTTTTCCCATTCACGGCACTAACCTACTATTCTCTATCTATGCACACAACCGCCTGCGGTAATCTTGCCCAGATGTCAACACCCATTGGCAAATCTCAACTCGAAATCATGCAGTCTATTGGCTGAGCCTGTGCTGAAACACAGCTCATGCTCAGTCAATCAATCTGCTTGATTTACATTTTTCAAGAACTTTCAAAGAAAACAATTGATAAATATTGGCCAGATTATCGCAGGTGGTGGTGTAGTAGAACAAAACTGAAAATGTTTTTACTTGTACCATTTGAACAAATCGTGGTGGGGGGGGGGGGGGGGCTTTTTCACTAATCTTCGTACGACTAAAATGTTCGTAAGTGCAAATTTACGATCGTCTGGGAATTTCAATTGGTGGATTATTTACATTTATTGAGCATAGGCTGCATATGCAGCCTTAGCTCAATACATGGAAATCCACTAATTGTTCACAATAACACATTGCTAATGTGAAATTTACAGACTATCATAACATTTACGAACATTTTAGTCGTACGAAGTTTAGTGACACGGTCCCCAGCTACGGTGCTTGGTTGATATGCAAACGTACGCGATCTGTAATCCTGGGGACCATTTCACTAAACTTCGTACGACTAAAATGTTCGTAAGTGCAAATTTAGGATCGTCTGGAAATTTCAATTGATGGAATTACATTTATTGTGCATAGTCTGCATATGTATACATGTAAATCCAACAATTGTTTACAAGAAAACATCGTTAATGTGAAATTTACAGACTATCATAAGTTTGCACTTGCGAAAATTTGAGTCGTACGAAGTTTAGTGATACGGGCCCAAGAGAGAGAAGAATTTGTTGAATTTCTGGGAAATCACTACAGATGGTTACCTGGTGAATTTAAATTAACTTTTATGTTACATGTAAAATATAATAAAAGAGACCTTGGCATTGTTAAGTCCAGTGTAAATCCAGTTTGGTTTGCGCATTTGCGCAATATTATCATACCCTGTATTGGTTTAAATCAAAACAATATCCGATTTAGACAGATCTGAATTAATTGCATTACATGCAGTTAGAAACAAAATATTGACGAAACTCTGGACACAGTCACATAAAAAACTTACCAATCATACGCACCACATCCGTATTTCCAACAAACCTATCGATGTCACGTTATGCAATATTCCAGCAGAATAGGACAGAATGTATGAGAGAAATATTGCTTGTCTCAGACAGACGAATCTACGGATATTTACATTGCCAGAACGGCAGAATAACCCTTATTTATTAGCAAGCCAGTGAGAAAATAAGCTTCCCTAAACCGGTTCTACTTGCCATTTATTCACGTTGAAATTTGACTAAAAGTCCTGCAGGGGAAGTATGAAGCGAATTAAAGTTGAAATGCGTGTTGAAAAGTTTCCACATGATTTCGCAGTATCGGAATCAAGTTGCTGATATTCTAAATGCAAACTTAGGATCGTCGGGAAATTTCAACTGATGGATTTACATTTATTGAGCATAGGCTGCATATGCAGCCTATGCTCAATAAATGTAAATCCAATAATTGTTGACAAGAAATCATTGTTAATGTTAAATGTACAGACTATCATAAGTTTGCACTTACGAACATTTTAGTCGTAAGACGTTTAGAGAGGTTCATCTGTACAATATAATAAAAGGGACATTGGCTTGGTTACACGTACGTCCAGTGTAACTCAAGTTGCTGATATTCTAAATAACGGCCCGTTCGCTATCACAAATGTTTTTGCTCATTGCTAAGCTCGGATTTTGGTATCAGTGCATAACCTAACAGCGTGGCATACCAGAGTGGTGATTGCGTAAATGTCACATGAACTTCGATAGTTATTATTAATACATAAATAACCAAAACAAAATGTCACATTGTAGTTTGTGTATCCTGGATAGGAGCTGTTCTTAAAGGGGCATATCAAGATTTGTTTAATACTATAAAAAATAAAAACGTGTGTTCATCATGGTCATGTCAAATAACGTCAATTAAACCACTTTACATACATGTAGGGCCGTGATGAACACACATTTTTAGGTTTGAGGCGGCTTTCTGCTGCGCCGAAAACCTATTGTATTCGTTGGTTTTTTTTTTTTTTTTTTTTTTTTTTTTTTTTATTCAGCCGTTCAGTCTACAGCCCAAACCGCTGGTCGGATCGACTTCATGCCGATTCGGAAAAAGTGTGAGCAGAGACTTAGAGATTTTCAGAAATATCTTAATACCACTTTCCACGAAACCGGAAGTGACGTCATACTTTCTATAACTTCCTTATTTTCCAACCGATTTCAAAAATTCTTTTTGCATTGGAAAGCTGACAAAATTCTCTAACTCGAACTTACTGACAGTTCTCGGCTATCTGGTCAAATAAGAGAGCTATAGGCATTTGAAGTTGAAAAATGTACATACTTTTCAACGATTTTGCCGAATTTTTGCCGAATTTCGGCTGATAACGGGTGGTCTTTGCAAACGTTTTCCAATTTGTACAGTAATGTCAGCAACATAATGTCTTGCCAGTGTGAGAGGGGAGTGTCAGGCGCATAAAAGATGATAATTTTCAGAGCTCTATCTTGACTACGTCCGGTTCTATTGGATGTCAAAGATGAACGTCTTTTTTTCAAGTTTTCAAAATAGAGCAAACGGATGTGACGTCAGCTTCGTTATTTATCAATAGATTTCAAAATTTCTTGCTGCGGTCGATATTTCAGTCCTTTAGCTAAAACTTTCCCGCTTTGTGCCCGGCCTATGGTGAAAAACAAACGAAAATTTCACTGGCGGAATATTGCACATATTTAATTTCCGTTTTATTAGGTGTATTTACAAATGGCGTAAACTGAAATTTAAGGGCGATAACTATCGAAAAATAATCATCCGCTGACTTACGGGCTCCCTCCATCTACACCAAACCGCTGGTCGGATCGACTTCAAATTTTGCATGCCGATTCGGATCAAGTGTGAGCAGAGACTCAGAGATTTTCAGATATCTTTTAATGTTACTTTCCACGAAAACGGAAGTGACGTCATACTTTCTATAACTTCCTTATTTTTCAACCGATTTCAATAATTCTTTTTGCATTGGAAAGCTGACGAAATTCTCTATCTCGAACTCTCTGAGAGTTTTCGGCTATCTGCTCAAATAAAAGAGCTATATGCATTTGAAGTTGAAAAATGTACATACTTTTCAACGATTTTGCCGAATTTCAGCTGATAACGGGTGGTCTTTGCAAACGTTTTCCAATTTGTACAGTACTGTCAGCAACATAATTTCTTGCCAGGGTGATAGGCGGGTGTCAGCCGCATGAAAAATGATAATTTTTAGAGCTATATCTTGACTACTTACGGCTCTATTCGATGTCAAAGATGAACGTATTTTTTCAAGTTTTCAAAATAGAGCAAACGGATGTGACGTCAGCTTCGTTATTTATATTTCGATTTCAATTGTTTTTGCTGTTGTCGATATTTCAGTCCTTTAGCTAAAACTTTGGCTGAGGATCGAACCCGGTATCCCTCGCTCCGAGTCCATCGCTCTACCTCTAAGCTAACCGGCCCCACATCGGTGTGATGATGCGAACACAATAATGTTGGACTGTTCATTCTAAAACTTCAGAAATTCTTTTTGCAACCGATAGTTTACATCTTGGGCTAAAGCTTAGCTACACATGAAATCAATGTGTGAGGCTCAAACCGTTGATGCAGCTCAAGCTGCTCTAGTTTTTTTGTATTATTATTATTTTCTTTAAAAAACAATCCTGATTTTTTTTCAGCGGTGCAAGGATCGTCATAATTATATCTTCTATTAAACTACTTTACTTCTAGGATCGTCATAATTATATCTTCTATTAAACTACTTTACAGGATTTTGTTTAAGCGGTGCTAGGATCGTCATAATTATATCTTTTTGAAAGAAAATAATATAACAAAATAATGTGTTTTCATCACGTATGTATGTAAAGTGGTTTAATTGGCGATATATGTCATTACTAGGACTGCTGGGTTGTTTCAATTTTCACAGATATCAGTACATAAATAACAGATTTTCTATATTGCTGAACGCAACAAGATATGGAATCCGATATGTATGCACCTACATTGTATATGGGTGAAAATAAGAACAACCCAGCGGTCCTACTATGCCATATATCTTCAATCAACCCACTTTACACAGGGCCATGATGAAAACTCGTTTTTTTAAAGTATTTTTTCTCTCAAAACATCCCGATATGTCCCTTTAATATATCGTTCGTTACTATAGGAATGAATGGCCTTTTTGTGGAATTTATCAGGGTATAAACTTGGAAAAGTCGCGGGAATACTGGACGAAGGCCGGAAGGCCTCGTCCAGTATTCCCGCGACTTTTCCAAGTTTATATCCCCGATAAATTCCACCAAAAGGCCATTCATTCCTTATAATTCCAGCATTTGAAATAAATTCATCAAGAAAATGTGTTTATTTTCCTTTTTCTTAAGAATTATTTAAACTGCGCCTCACGGTTACGGAAAGTAGTTCGGCGTGGGAGTTTACTGGGATATAAATTTTGGACAGAGACTTGCTACGGGCCAATCAAATGTTAGGGAATTGTGTAAATATTTTTGTGCTGGAATTATTATTACGTGATTGGCGGTTTTACACCGAAATGAGCATGCACCAGCAGTGACATGGTTAGCGTAACAGGGAATTACGTCAATGAGGTGGTATGTATTATGTTAATATAATATATATCTGCGACAGTGTTGTAACATGCGATTACAAGACAACATCCTGCACGTACGCAAAAATGATTGAGGTAATATTATTTACCCTGTCGAAACCAGTTTTGAACATTGACACGACAAAGAAAGCAGGGTCTGCAACAAATGTGGCGCTGGTGCTCTCGGTGACGAGTTTAATTTCCTTTTCGAGTGCCGCTTCTATGATGAAGTTCGAAAACGGTATATCAAGCCATTTTATTTTAAAAGACCAAATATTTTAAAATTCGCACAGCTATTTGAGAAAAAATCTGGAAAGCAATTAAGAAATTTAGCTATTTTTATAAGAAATGCTTTATGGTTATAATGACTAGTGAGCTTATACATATGCATTTTGTATTTGTACCCATCGTTGTATTATGTAATATATTGTATACCTCGTGTGTCACGTATGTGGCTTAGAGTGAATAAAATGTATTGTATTGTATTGTATACACTAGCTAGAAAATGTGGTCTGTCGACGCACTTAGGTACCCTATAGGTTATTTGAGAAACTGTTGCAAACAGCATCAATGTATACGAGACTCTTGATAATTGTTTTCAAAAATATAAACAGACAGACAGACGGACGTACGATCAGTAGCGAGGGTAATTGTATTAATGAGGAAGGATGTACCGTTACTAAGTAATGCATGTGTGCAATAAGAAGATATTAGCTGAAGGCAAACGGGACATTTTTAGGTGATTTGAGAAACTCTTACAAATGCTTCCAAACAATAAACGAACGGGCAGACAGTCGGACGTACAGAGAGGTCGATACCTATAGCCGATTCTCGGCGGGCCCTAAAACATATATTTTATGTAATTTCCAATAACCTCCGAAGGGAAGCACATTTAATACACATTGTTTTAAAGTCACTCTTTTTATTAATTTTTCGACCACATGGTCGAAAATTTAATAAAAAGAGTGACTTTAAAACAATGTGTATTAAATGTGCTTCCCTTCGGAGGTTATTGGAAATTACTAGAATTATTTTAAAGACCATGTGGTAGAAAATTTAATAAAAAGAGTGACTTTAAAACAATGTATATTTTATGATTTGAAAACACACATACACATACGGATGTCGCATAGTGCGCATATATCTAAATAACAGCGAAGCCCCTGCAATAAATCAAACATCACCGGAGGTAGTTGCGAACAGTAACTATTGCAATCAACTCCCGTACCGTCCGTAGGCGAGCAGATTGCATGTCCCTGTTCGCAACTGCACTTGAGGTACTCTTTTAATGTCCGGTGCAGAGTTGTTCCACTGTAGTATGGCGTGTTTGTCTTAGACAATTTCGCAATATCGATCCATTATCGCGGTAAAATTATGTCTGTATACGACCCGCTTTATCATTTGACAGGAAAACTAATGGTTTGTAAAATATATAGTATATATAACATTCTGATATAATTTCCCAAACAAAATTAATATAGAATTTGCCTTCTCATTCGTTGGCAATGGCTTGGGAATATCGCACGTTTTGACAGATGTAATAAATACACGCGCGATTAATG